>CM060687.1:76839057-78039057 GCA_030686995.1 Artemisia argyi
AACTCAAAAGCTTAAGCTTAAACCATAATTACTTAGTTTACTATAAAAGGCTAGCATCTTAGTTAAATTTAATAATGAAGTACAATAAGATTTCTGCCAACCAACACTAGATTTTAAACAAGATTTAACAACTAAATAAACTACACAAGCATAAAAGAAATCAAAGCTAAGATAAACAATACTTAAGCTATTAAACAGTAGAACTATGAAAAATGAGAAAATTTCTTACAAAGCCTTCCAAGCAAATATAAAAGAACCAGGACCATTGAACACTTCCTAATACTCCCCAAGGAGTTCTAACCCACAGCCATCCCAAATGCACTGTGCTCCAGCCATCTCTACAGTAACCTGCACATTTTTTTATTTCTTTTCTATTTTCTGAATTTTTTTATATATTTTTGACTTCTTGCTTTTACTGAGTTTAAGAGTCTCTATAAGCTTTAATAAGCTTGTTTGGGAGGTTTATGAAAGATTAGAACTATAATAACAAACCCTGAGCAAAATTTAAAGTAAATTTTGAAATTGCAAATACAAACTTGGAATTTGAAGAACTGAATTACTTGTATTGATTACTGAAAAAGATTACACATTACACTAATTAACTGAATTTAAAATTACATAAAACCCTACTTAGCCTCAAGGCTTACAAGAGATTACTACTTATACTACCACTAGAATTAGGACTTCCTTCCTTTCCTGAGCACCCTTTGTCCTTTTGCTTTCTTGGGGTAAATTTCAGCCCGTAGATTGGATTCTGCTCCATCTCAACCCTTGAATTAGCTTGGGTATTATATGAGGGTCCTGGATTGGCGTTTGTAGTGGATTGCTGAGTTGGAGGGAGGAAGAAGGTAAATATGAGTGTTGGAGTTGACTTTGTTGAGGAGGTGGAGTAGGGTGGTTAGTAGGAGAGGAAGGGGGGACAAAAGTGTTGGAGGTAGCAGAGGTGGTGTTTTGGTTAGGGCGGCAAAAAGAGGTAGCGGAAGGGTTGACTTTCCTTGACCCTGCACGTTTTATTATTAATATTGGGGTGGGCTTGGTGGACATGGGCCTGGGTAATGTTTTTGGATTGGGTTGGTTGGATTTGGTATTAGATATTACAAAGGGTCCGTTTGGTATTAAGTGCACAAGGACCAATTTTGTAATTATGCTGAATTTGAAGGACCAATTTTGCCAACCTTCCAAAGTATTCCATGGGACCAAGTTTGTCACATTCCAATAATATAAGGGCCACAAAAGATATTTTCCACCTTAAAATTCCCAGGGACTGATTTTGCCAAACTTGCAAAGTATAGGGACCAAATATGTAATTTTCCCAAAGTTTTCACCCAAGGACCATATTTGATGACTTTTGACTTTTAAATGCCTTAGGTTGACTTTTCTTTCAAAACAAATGCTCAGGGACTAGTTTTGTAAATTTTTGAAAGTTGGGGGACTGAAACTGCCAATTGTGCAAACTTTGTTCGTTTTTCATTGTTTTTACTCATTTTGCATCTGAAACGTATAAAATACAGTCCTTGGGATATTTTTAGTATTTTGATGCATTTCTGAGAGTTTTTGGATGTTTTGGCAGTTTAAATACGACAAAAATGATGAGTGTTTGAGCACTCATCAGAGACTTTCATTGTCTTTATGACATGCTATCTTCATTACTTAGGCTTGTCCGCAACATTACCTTGGCTTGGCTATTAGTCCATAAGATTAGTAATGCAATCGGCTTCGTGAGATGACCATTAGGTTATCTATATGCTCAAGGCGCGTGTTGTCTTCTTAGCTTGGTTAGGCTATTCACATTGCACATAAAACCGCACATTGTCTTCTTAATAGTCATTACATCAAAACAAGTAGATTGGTACACCAACAAGGTTCCTCAAGAAATTCTTGTCGGCAACATTACCTATAATGAAAGCATTCAAACTAGTAGTATATGATTTCACTTAAACTAAGTGTCTTTCTAATATCACATTTTCATCATCTTTAGCTTGAACATTTCTTTGGCGAATGTTAAAACTATTTTACCAAGTGCCATTTGTCATTTGACACAAAATTGTTTTATCAAACTAGATTTTCGGCAAAGATTCATAAATCAACATTTTTGCTTCAAATATTTCACATAAGTTATTTATGAAAAACTTATTTGTAAGACTTTCTATTATTGATTATACATCATCAATAGAAATGACATGCCAAAGATTATGATCTATTGATTTCACATAACTTTCAAATTCATTTTTCCAAATGAAAAAATTTTCATTTTTGAAAAATGGTGGCTCATTCAAATGACGCCCTTCTAGATATCATCTTGATTCCATAGATCGATTCAAGTTTTAAAGTACAGTATACTTTAAAGATCTTGATAAACGAAGCTCTGATACCAATTGTAGAAACTAGAAGGGGGGGGTGAATAGTTTCACCGTTCATTTTATGCTTTACAAAACGTTTCGCCGTTTTTAGGTCCGGTTATTTTTCTTTTGCAAACTTATTGAATTCTACTTGTTATGTGATATCTAATTAGCAACTAGGAATGTAAACAAACAAGTAAAGTAAAGAGTAAGGAAAGAACACAACCAAAGAGACGTGGCGATTTATAGTGGTTCGGCACGAAGCTCACTCTCCGTCCTACTCCACTCCCCGAGTACCACACTCGAGAGTTATCAATCACTATATCAACACACTCCTTCAGGCGGAGCAATCCGTACACATGCTTACACAAGGCTTAACGACACTAAGCATAATGTCGAGTTCTAATCATAGCTAGAACCAATCTATTCAAAAGGCCCACGTAGCCACACGAACAAGCACTCTTGTCCATCTTGAATCTTCACCCGATCCAAGTCTTCACTTTGTTAGACATACTTGGTTCTTCACCCGAACCAAGCCTTCACACACACGACTCACTTGATTCTTCACCCGAATCAAGTCTTTACATACATATCACACTTGATCATCCCCGATCCAAGTCTTTACATAATGACTCAACAAATCCTAACCTAACCATTAGGACATCACTCTCCTCACAAGAATTACATGAACTAATCTAGTTACAAGATTTCTTGGAACTACATCACCATCCAAGGTCACACAAATACAATACTTGGAACTACATCACCATCCAAGTTTATACCCCATCCTCGACTCACACACAAGTCGGAAACAATGATATCAATCCTATCACGTAACACATGTTACGTGTTGTGTGTGGACATATATAACATCTCGAATCTTCATAGTTGTCGAGAGTTCTTCTTTTGCACTTGACGGAAGAGGAAATCACTTATAAACATATACCGACATGTTATAGTGAGCAAAGAATAAAAGGAACAAAGACCAGAAAGTTTTGTGTGTGTGAAAAGTCTTGTTTCTGAAAGAAAACAGTCCAGTATTTATAGTCGACACAAAGGAGCAGACGGTCCCTTAAATAGGCAATGGTCCTTTATCACTAAGGGACCGTCGACCCCTTTTTGGGACTGCCCCGACAAACGCTCCTATTTTTGTCCAGACGTGGTTAAAAACTATCTGGTGAAGGTTGGAGGGAAAACTAGCTGTTGGGAGATTTGAATTTGAAATTATTTTCTTAATAAAACATTTCTTTGAAATTAAAAAAAAAATACTTTTGTAAAAATGTTTTGTTAAACTTAAAAATGTAAGTTTAGATGAAAATAAAAACTCTTTGATCAATTAACTAATGATGGTATAAAGTTTGTTCATACCTGAAGTGATGTTGAAGCAGCTACGTAGAAGTAACGAGTTTCCTCGATTAAAAACTTATAAACCGTAACTTTACGTAACATGTCTTTATATTTTGTGATTATCAAAACACGAGGAAACCGAATAATGCGAATAACGTTTTTGACATTATTTGTATTAACATGATTTTTAAAAATAAACTTTTAGGCATATGATACCTATCTTCAGAAAAATCATTGTTGAATTTCGGAACTTCACAAAAATAATCACGATGCAATCTTTCTGCAGCTTCGATCCGATCGCGTTTTACTGATCTTCGTGTCGACCCTGCCGTATCATATTCCTCTTCTTCGTCAATCGCGTTAGTAAAAACCTCGAGACTACTACCATTAGACCACTCAAACGGCTCGTCTAACAATAATGTCAAACCAATTCTTTTATGCTTCATATGGTTGAGGTTTTTTTTTTTTTTTTTTTTTTTTTTTTTTTTTTTACACTTCTTTTTTGCTCCTCTTGTCCAATATATCTATACTAGCTTCATAACCCGCCCGATGGGCGGGTTCGCTTCATAATGATAAAGAGAATATTAACATGAAGAAAATAAAAGTGTTATAGGAAAAAAAATATTATTCAAATAAAATAGCAGACATTATAAAAAACTTGTCGTTAATGTAAAACCAAAAAATGGCTATTCAAATACGACATAACACTTCTTTGTAAACGACATTTGAAGTGTAGTTACAATAATTGTCGTCTTTATCTAAACATAGAACCTTCAATCCTCGCTTGCTCTTTACTCTTGACATAGCGACATATAGTTGACCGTGTGAGAATACAGGCTTCGGCAAAAACAAACCAACCTTTGACGATGTCTGTCCTTGGCTTTTATTAATCGTCATACCAAAACAAACTTGAATTGGAAATTGCCTCCTATTGAATTTGAATGGCATCTTATCCTCTGAAGGGTTGATTATCATACGTGGAATAGCGCAAATCTTACCAATGTTTCCACCAGATATGATCTTTGCTTCAATTACATTAACTCCCAAACGTAATACTTGCAGCCTTGTTCCATTGCACAATCCAGCTTTTTGATCAATGTTTCGCATTAACATTATGGGAGTACCAATCTTTAGCTTTATTGCATGATGAGGAATACCGGACATCCTTATACCGTTAAGGAAATCTGTCGTGTATATAGAGTCATCAAAATTGGTATCTGCATCATCCAAAGTAACAGAATCTGCTGATTGGTATATCGTCCCGTTTCCTTCTAGTAAATCCAACATCCGGTCATTTATCGTATCAACCATTTCATGAGTTAGCGCAAGAATGGCCCTTTCCTGAAAGAAGTCAGCGTCCCATAGGTTTTGTTGCAGATGTGGGTATGTTTCCCTGATTATTGATCCAACATGATCGTCAGACTCTTGAATCAACATTGAATCTGGAAATACAACTGTGGCGTTTTCTTCATTCTTGCCTCCAACCTTTCCATTACCGATATCTAAAATCCAATCCGCAAATTCTTGTATCTCTTTTCTCTCAGATTCATTAGATCCAGATGTCAGTCTCATGTTAACTGTCAAGTTCATCACTTTGCAGTGTTGCCAAAGATAAGATGAGTTAAGTGTGGCATGTACGACTTGATTACGGCTGGCATTAGGAATGACTGGAAGAATTTGTCGGAAATCACCACCAAACAAAACCACTTTTCCGCCAAAAACACGGTTAGATGGTTGTGAATCCTCTGACCTACAAATATCTCCCAATGTCCTGTCAAATGCTTCATAGCAATATGACTGTATCATAGGAGCCTCGTCCCATATTATGAGCTTTGACTGGCGTATCAAATCAGCCAGGTCACCGTCAATCGGTATGTTGCACATTGAATTTTCAAATATCTTAAGCGGTATTGCAAAACGGGAATGTGCAGTCCTTCCTCCTTCCAACAAAAGAGCTGCAATACCGCTTGAAGCGACATTTAACACTATATCACCCTTTGAACGTAAAGCAGCATACATAGTTTTGTAAAGATATGTCTTCCCAGTACCACCATATCCATATACAAAGAACATTCCACCATCATTTTTGTCTACCGCATCCATGACAGTTGAATAAATACCCTTTTGTTCAGATGTCAAGCTACATATAAAGGAAAAATGGTCAATCTTGAAAAAATGGTCAATCTTGAAAAGTGGAAATCTTGAAAAATCTTATTAGAGGAAATTATGAAATATAATTAATACTCTTCTTAAAACATCCCATTACTTAAAAGTACAATGATTTATTCACATTGTACAACCAATTAAAAACATATCTACCAAATTAAATACAACCAATTAATACAAATCACAAACCGGGTTGACCTGCGACGCTTCAAACCTGACGGGTTGAACCGGTTTAATTTGACCCGTTTTCGACCCAACCTAGCAAGTTGACCCGGTTTAAATCGACCAATTTTTTGACCGGAACGGTTCACCCGGGTCGAACCGGGTTTCAAGACATTATGTTTAATTCCTAAATATTCAAACTTTTATTATTTTTCATTTATAACCTATAAACTTTTTTTGATGAATAAACTATTTGTCGAATAAACTATTTGTCGCTATAAAGAATGTATGGTGAAATCTTGAAAGTTAAAGGTGAGAGAAATGCATAGTATAATTAATACTTTTATTAAAACACTCCATAACTTTAAAGTACAATAATTTATTTACATTGTATAACCAATTAAAAGTATATATATATATATATATATATATATATATATATATATATATATATATATATATATATATATATATATATATATATATATCAAATTAAAAACAACCAATTAAAACACCCTTTACTAAAAGTACAATAAAATTTTCACAATGTACAATTTAAACAAGCTACAACATAATCTAAATATAAAATAATTAACACACTGACTAATGTTATTTTACACATTATACAAATTAATAAAACACACAAAGCTTCATACAAGCTAACAAGTTGATGGTACATATAGTTTTGAAAACTGGACCGGACCAACGGGTTCAACCGGGAACCGGTGTCGCCACCGGTTCGTCTAACTAATAAAAGCCATACGAAAAGGGAGATGATTTGTACACCATTTTTTTTCTATACACCACTAAATTACATCAGTAATACACACAGTACAACACCACTGTGCATAATTTAGTGGTGGATGGCAAATAAAAATGGTGTACAAATCACCTCCCATACGAAAACATATATTTCAAAATGAAACTATTAATACACATCGAAAACCGGGTTGACCTGGGACGCTTCAAACCCGGCGGGTTGACCCGGTTTAATTTGAGCCGTTTTTGACCCAACCTGTCGGGTTCACTCGATTTAAATCGACCCATCTTTCGTCCAGAACGGGTCGAACCGGGTTTCAAAATATTATGTTTAATCTCTAAATCTTCAAACTTTTATTATTTTTCGTTTATAACCCATAAACTTTTTTTATCACTAAACAATCTGTCGCTATAAAATCCCGTTGTTATGCACGGGTACTCGTCTAGTACTCATAAAAGCAAAAAGGAGCCGTTATTTCCTTTGCAACGGTCAAAAATTACTTTGCAACGTTCAAAAAAAAATTCTTCCCGTGCGTGGAACTTTCACTCACCACAAGCATGCCGTGCGTGATCTAAGGACCGGCGGCAGTGTTCCCGCGCCACAAGGATCCCTTGCCGTGTCTTCCCATGACCACCGCCAACCCCCTGAGCATTGTTGACATTATGTCATATGGGACATCTTTCCCATGTGGATAATGTTGTCATCAACAGTGCTTGTCTGTTTGCCTTGGGTGCATTTTGAGTAGTGTGTTATAGTTTCTCTAGTGAGGTTGTGATTGTTCTTTTGCTTCTCTATCTTGGTTTTTTGGTGGTCCAATAAATTTTGCCTTTCTAAAAAATATATAAAAACAGTAAATAAAATTAAAACATGATTAAGACATTAAGTTTTTAATAATGGAAGGATTACTAATATGTAAAAATATAACATGTATAAAACAAAAAAATAGCATTGTCAAATGTTCAGTACTTAAGAGAGAAAGGGACCCAAAGAAACAAAATACCAAATACATAAAACAAAGAACATATCCTAACTCGAACATTATACCACCCTAGTATCTGAACAGCATACATAACAGTCAGCCAGAAAAACTTGCAGACCACACTGTACCAAGCACCAAATGATCAAAAAAATTGCAGACCACACGGTACCAAACCAGCTTAAGACTAGCACACAAACTTTGAACCTCTGGCCTTATGAACGATCAAAGGGGTACAGCAGCAGGACAGAAGAGGCACATCATATTGTCGGACACACCCACTAACAACATACTATGCACCATACCAGCCTTTACTGCACACCCTTATGAATACCATAACTCTCAAATCACACTGACTTTAACAAAACTGAAAACGTGAAGCAGTCACAGCAACCATATTTTTTAACTGCAGACAGCTGGTGACCTATCTGAACAAAACCATCCAATCTAACTGTAATATACGTTATTGTACCCGGATATTTGACAGAATTTACCTTGAACCACTGATAGCAGAATTTACCTTGTACCACTGTTAATAAACTGTACCCACTGATCTATTGCACTGCTGGAGATGATCGTTTTTGGTACACACTCATTCGGTTTCATATGCATGTTGGGGCATTTGGAGTTTCATGTAGTGTGCTTCCCAGTTCCTATATGGTAATTTCTCCACCATGCTAGTATTTTGGACTTTGCCTGGTTATTCCTTTCAGAGTCACATACATACTTGACTCGTAATAAGAATTTAAGATAGACACAGTATTTGCTTATCGGACCAAAAATGATACAACTATACAGTTAAAGTAAAACATATGTTTGCAGTGTAGTTGGGAAATTAAGACCATTATTTGCTTTGGTGGTAAAGAAAATCAATGAATGAACGAACATTACGCAAGTACCATATTAGGATCCATATTTTGTTACAACAGCAGTGAGCAAGTAACTAAGTTTACTTCATGACATGACCATCACATATATATGTTATAACTGTAACTTTTGAGATTGCCGTGAGTAAGCACATTTTCTGGTAATTTTGCTAGTTTACAAAATTCATATCAAATAAACTCCAACATCCAAATGATTCTAGCAAAGTAGTAAGAATACCATGAAAGATCAAGAACAAGTTTTTACAACATATTTCTAGACAACTCTCCACTAAAATGGTTAAAAAAAACAAAACTTAGTTACCTTGTCGCATCCGCTTAATTCTTTCAAGTGCACCAAGACGGGTGTCACCGTCACCAATTTCCTTCTCTTTTTCCGCTTCTTCTTCGTCTCGTTTCCTAACAAGACCGCCGTACACAGCATCTGGTACATCTTTTTGTGCAATTTCGACTTTACCATCATCTTCATCACTGTCGCTTCCTTCTGGAAGTTCAATTTCTTCTTGATTCTGGATCAAACCTGAAGCGGTTTCTGATAACTGGATACTGCTACTCACAAATCCAAGCTTCCTAGCAGCGCTGTCTTCCTTTGGCGCTAGCTGCCTTTCTAAAGCTTCCATTTCGTCCTCAGGGACTCCTGCTCTCTTTAATTGATCCATTGCTTCATCTACAGTAGGCTTCTGCAAGTACTCTGGCATAAAGACGTGTGTCTGAAATAGCAAATTAAAACACATTAGTATCGTGATCCTCAATCCTCATGCATTTCTTTATGCCAATTATATACCCCTCTACAATCTTCGATTTACATTTTAGGGAACTGGGTAGTTGATAAGTAAATTAAAGGAAAAGTTGAAGCTGTTTATTAATATTTCTTCCTACATGTAGCAATTTTAAACAGTTTGCTTACTGCATCAGTTTACGTCGTATTTATGGGTGTACACAGTATGAGCTACTCGGCTTGCCTCACTAGAAACTCAACCCGAGCTCAAGCTAGAAGTTGAGTTGGTTTAACAGACGAGCTTGAGCCCAAGCTTTAAACATTCAGCTCAATTAGGCTTGCAAGCCTAAACAAACGTGCAGACAAAAATCAAGACGATCTTTGGCTTCTTTAGGCTCATCTGACAAACAAGCTCAATCATATAGAATCAGTCACGATCTGAGCTCAAATTTTACATACGAACCCATCTTGAGCTCGGCTCTTTTACAGCCCTGATCATGTTTTATCTCAAATGTCTCCACCCAAAACTATTATTAATGCATATAACCTCTCAACATTTGTTTTATTCACAGATTTACATTCTGATACAGTTATTTAGACGTGTCTCCCAAAAACTATGTTTAATGCATACAACCTCCCAATTTTGTTTGTAATCCTAACTAACACATTTATTATTCATAGAAAAACAAAAAGAAACAAATATGCGTAGAAAAAAAATGGTTTAATTAACGCCTGCCGGTTTGAACACAATTCCATTTTTGACCTGTTAGACAAGAAAAACCAAAAGAAAGTAAGCATACCTGGCTATGTCTTGCAGAAACACTCCTCTTGATCCGAAGCATGTCACGGAAAGTATCCTCATTACCATGGTTTACTTCAAATTCATGCCACCTTGTCCAAAAATCACCATCATATCTAGGGTCTGCCAGCCTAGATGCATACACAAAAATTTGTCGTGCCCGATCGATTTCTCCAAGACTTTTTTCAAGCTCAGCATACTTGATGCACATCTTCATAGCGTCTTTCTCAGGGAGTCCTTCAGAAGAAATTGCCTGCTCATAGATCTCCCGAGTTTTTGGAACACCATATATTTCGGCCGCACGGGCAATGTATATTTCATACATGCTCAACTGTTCGTTGGCTGGGACCGCCTTTGTTGCTTGATCATAAACTGCCATGGCTCGTTTAGCTAGACCAAAATCCTCTTCTAACTTGGCATACTGAAGATATAATGGCTTTACAACTTCAGCAGGAGCCTGTTCAACAATCATTGAATCAAACCAATAAGTTACAATCAAATTAGATGAAAAATTATGAACAGAGAGTGAATGAAACTATCCACATAATAAGCATAAATGCAATGCACAATTGACCAGTAACCGTACCATTTCAACAGCATGCTCAAATAGCTCTCTAGACCTCTCAAGTTTTGACTTCCCGTATCTTTTGACAAACTTTGAGAGATAAGTAACCCAAATGTCTTTCACATGTGGATATTTGAAGATCTTCACCCCTCTTTCATAGACCTTGAAAGCATCCTCGAAATACTTATGATCCTGGAGCACATGTAAGTTAAATTTTAGTTTCGGAAGCGTTAAGTAGTAGAAAAATAACATGAAGAAAAATAAGGTTGCAAAATTGAAAATTGTGGATATAATGAAGAAAATACAAATGACTTTACATACCTCAAGGAGCAATGCATAGTTTATAATAATTTGTGGTGTGGCAATCCGAAGATCCAAGATCCGCTCATAGACAGCACGGGTTGATTCCAAAGTGCCTAAACTTTCCTCTAAATCCACATAAAATGTCCAAAGTCTTAGAGACTTGTGCAACTTTATTTGTACTGGTTCATTGCCATCAGCAGCCACTGCAATAGAAAATTGCAGGATAAAACAGTGTAAGTTGTAACTCTAGAGTCCAAGCTATCAATTCTAAACCATGCATGGTACAAAAGTAACGGTAGAAACCAATTCGTAATATGCACCATTCGTATCTAACCACATGGAATGTTAGTGTTGACGGATTTTTGCCTAATTTTGGATTTTGATTTAAAGTTTGTTACAAATTTATGGAAATCCTTATATTTTATGATTCATTGATTTGATAAAACCATAAGAGACGATCATATTGAGGAAAAACAAACAGCCTACTCTATTTTAGAAAAAGTGCTTTAGACCGCCTCTTATCAACAAACAAGTGAACAACACCTCAAGTGACCTTAGGTTATAGCAAATATCTCAGCCTATGATACATGTTTAGCAGTTACACAGACTTCAATCTCTTACAAATAAAAAAGGTCAACTTTTAATCTTTTATGTGTTTGTTTACACCCAAGTTTATTAATACAGTAGCAATATAAAGTTGTCTAAATCAACTACACAAAACTATAACAATGCAAGGGCACAGATTGCTAACATAATCATAAAACGTGTCAATTTCAACCCACTTACTAATGAGATTGGTTTGGTTTAGGTTGTGTTTTATCGCTAGCAGCTTAAATGAGACCAATAAAAAAACTCAGTTGAAACTGAAATAAGTAACAGAGATTAAAATATAGTAAAACTTGTTGGGTCAACCCAATCCAACCTGTTTGTTTGGACCCATACAAGATGCAACTAGTATTACCTTTTTACCTTCATATCTAACCTAAAATTACCTTTTTACCTTCAACCGAAACTCTACACCAAATATTACCTTTTCGTTTCTAAATGCTTAGAACTACTTACTTTTAAGCTGCTCACAGACGCGAACTTAAGACGGTGTTTAAGGCTTATTTTGCTTATGTTTCTATTTAAAAATAAATCTACTAAGAAGAAGCGGTCACTTTATCAATTCTTGTGGAATGAGAAGCCAAAAAAAATGAAAAAGCGAAGATCGTATGAACGAACCTCCCTTGGTTGTAACAGCTGGTCTCTGGTATAACGAATCTAATTCTAATAAAATGGGTAGATACTTATTGACATGAGATAGTAGTGCCTCATTGGGACACATGTTAATATCGTACAATTGTTTGTTCAAGAAGAGTAAAATGTACAATAAAATGACATGTGTTTGAGTTTGTTCTGCAATTAGTAAGATTTGAAGTTAGTGTAGAGAGTTTCTAATGATTGGATGATGTGCGTGTATTAACCACAGATCAAGAATCTATTTCACAAATCAAGTTTTACCAAGGGGGATGTATTGTTTAGAAGTGCCATTCTAAGAGTGTTCACATATGTAGTCTGGTATCACATATATAAGCACGTTTTATAAATTCTACTCTTTTTTTACCTATAAAGCTACAATTTAAGATGGAGGATGTTTCAAACTGAAGAATTATGACCACTTACGGCAGACCACTAATTGTTTTAGTTATATTTCCCCTTTACTTTTAAGAAACCACACAAAAACAAGATGGAAAAAGAAGAAGGGCAAGATGCAACATCCTCTCTTATTTTTCATATGCCACTGACTGATTATCTGCACTACTGAACTTTTGAACTCTGACTTCTGCTAGATTATTGACTTCCATACAATGTTCTGTTCCTGGTTTAATAAAAGTTACTTTTCTTGTCTATATTTTTACAGAAAGATTACTTGGTCACATTTATAATCCCTCAAAACAAAAAGAAAACTATTGTTTAATGTCACTCTTATGGTAATTGCAAAGTGAAAACAAAACAAAATAAAATACAAAGGTATCAAATATGCATGACAAAATTAAATATAAATAGAGAAATAGCTTACCTCTGCGTTTCACCTCAGCAGACGGTTCAGCAGTAGCACGCCTCATTAACTCCAACGCTCCCTTGAAATTCTTGTGCCTAAGTTCCATCTCTGCCCATTCACACCAAACACTAGCCAGGTTATCCACGGCCTTATAATTAACTTGCACAGCCTTATCTAATATCACCCTTGCATTAGCAACATCCTTATGAGTTTCATACAACTTCGCAAACGCAACCCATAACGTATGTGGTTTGCCAACAGCTTTCATTGGGTCAATCGTTCTTACAGCCTCGGTGTATGTCAATATCTGCTTCGTTGGATTACCCTCAAAAATCTTAACTCTCCTATGCCACTGTTCCACGTTATGAGGATTTTGGCGTAAAAGAACACTATTAGCCAATTCAGGCCTCCGATCCATAAGATGCTCCAATCTCGCTATTCTCAAATCAACATCCTTCTCATCACACAACCAAAACTTCTTAAGCTTCTCCTCCAACTTCCCCACATTAAGCCGATCATCTTCCTCCTCTTCACCATCATCCTCAACACCGTTCTCTTTCCCACCATCTTCCTCCTCCTCATCCTCACTCTCACTCATCGCTTCCATCTTCAACGCAAGCACACTCTCTTCAAACTGCGAATACGCGTCAAAAATCACACTAAAATCCCTAACCGTCACAACCGTCGTCATCCCTTCCTCAAACACATCCCTCGCCTTCTCCAACAACTTCCTTCTAATATAATAATCCGCTAACGACGTCCACAACCTCCCAACCTCATCACTAAACTTCCTAATCCCACCTCTAATAATCGCATCAACATTCAACCCCGAAATCTCACTCGCATGATTCGTCAACAAGTCGCACAACTCCAACCATAATCTATGCTTCGTCTTCCCTTTAATACTCCAAAACCTATCATCATTCAAAACCCCCGCCAACCTCTCCGCCGCCTCTTGCCACAACCCCGAACTCAACAAAAACTCAATCAAATCCTCAATATGCTGAGGGTCATATTTGAGATACCTCCTATAAACCCTCAGCGAGGTCTCAATCGGCACACCCCTCTGACCCACAAAAATCAAATACAGCTCCCAAATCCTATCATGTTGCGTCACAGGCAACGCGCACAACGCCCTATCAAAAGTCCTACGTGTACGCGTAACAATCTTCTGCTCAGTCAAAGTCTTCAAATACATAACCCAAATCCTAGGCATTTTATGCATAGTGACTAAAGCGCGCTCAAAAGTGTTGTTTAAACTATCGTATTGGGAATGCGAAACGGGTAAGTTACGGACTAGCTCGAGACGCTCGCGGAGATACGCGTGCCATAGCTTGTAACTACCGGGGAGGGATTTGAGGGCGCGTTCGTAAATAATGGAACGTTTTCTAAAAGGGGAGTCGGTTCGGGCGATTAAGTAACGCCACCAGAGTTTTAAACTAAAGGGGTTACGAAGAAGCTCTTCTTCGTATACTAGGTCGTCTTCTGATGGGTATAAATCAGCTGATATAGACATTAGAGATATGAAAGGAGTTACCTGTGGTGGCGCGTGGTGGTTGGACCGGTGGTGATGTGTGTGATATGAGCCCTAGAGTGTAATATCGTAAGAGTGGTGATTGTGAAAGAGATCGATGGAAAAAGAGGGGATAATAGTATCTTTATTTCTCTACCCTAGTGTTATAAGAGAGTAATTATGTTTTTCCAAATTATAATGGGTTTAGGAGGCGTTTGTTTTCTTTATTGGTTTAGGTCTAGTTATAATACCTGTGTACGCACGGAGTTTTACGTTATTTATTGATCTCGACTAAAACGCATACAATTTATGATGGCTCCAAATTATTTAATTAAACTGATTATTTTAAATCAAACAACAGTTATTTTTATTCATATTTATAATACTCATGCACGCAAATGTTTTTGTCAAATTAATTAATTTTGCATTTATATATTAACCTTTTTTGGGTTTGTATTATTCATAAAAATGATAAAATGTTACTGTATGTGTTTACAATGTTATTAAAACTATGACCTTGGCATAATTTGCTTTATGAGTTATTCATGCCATGTTTTGGTTAGTTTCAAAATGTGTTTTCATAAGTGAGTAAAATATGTTAGAAAAAAGTTGCCCACAAAATGTTGCCAAAAAAATCCAGCGTTATTAATTCACTAAACTACAATGACGGGTAAAATTAACATAGTTTTGTAATACTTTTCTTTGTTCTTGGATTTTGAATCGGCAAACAATAAACAACAAACAACAAAAACACAATTCATAATAGTTATATAAAATAGTATATTTAAGTGATAACTAAAATAAATAGGACTCACATAGTGTTATGGAGTATAAAAAAACATAGTGTTATGGAGTATAAAATGTTAATGCTTTTGGTTTAGTACAACTGCGCATATATTCTAATGATATGATTTATTTGTGGTCTTAAACACATAATCATGCATAAGATATCCATGGTTAATATATTTTATTTTGATGTATTTATGCTATGGGGTTGTAACATTCTTTAACAAAGAGAAGAGTAAGTACACTTTTAGTAACAATTTAACAATTCTAATGCAGTATTATGCACCAATGATTTTAACATATAAAAAAGCACACAACATCTCAGGTTGACGGATCATTTCAGAAAAATACTATTGCCCATTAGTGAATCCTAGAGTTACTTTCTATAGTCACATTTATCACAACTATTATGCCCATGGGTCACGTTTAGAGGTTGCGAGATCCTCGTGGGAGTCTTATGATCTATTGTCTTATTGTGAAAACACATAGTTAAGAAAGGCGATTGAAGAAAGTCATAGGGAATTGTAGTCATATTTTTTCCATATGTTTTGAAGGAGTATTATTTGGAGGTTCTGCCTTCAATGGAACAACAGGATGCGCGTTCACAGAATCCTGCATGCCAATCTCTGTTATTTACCGAAGTGAGAATTATACATCAACTTCAATTCAGTAATAAGTAAAATATATACAATCAGAATTAATTCACTGAACTGACAATTATACAACAACAACGGGTAAAATTAATAAGTCTGAATAATTGGTGGAACAGGTTGCACCGGGTTGGTTTACCCCCTTCAGACTTATTGTCTGTTTTCCTTCAAAAAATATACATATATTTTTGGCACTAATGATGCTTAAAGTAATAATATAAACTTTAATAAAATAACTAAGGAGGTTGCGTGCACAAAAATATACTTCTTACAACTTTCAACCCATTTGCTTCTAATTATAAATTCTTGATTTGATATGGGAAAAGAAAAACAAACCATATTGACCCATTCATATCATATAGCCATTTATATCACAAGTATTATGATTCAGAAAATATTAATTTACATAATTAATTGTTGAAACCACATCCAAACAGGCCCTAAGTCATATATCATATAGGCAATACTATTATAGAAACACTTCAAAAGTGTTGGCATGAATATTACGATATTTAATCTAAACATCCTCTTCATGTTTTGATGATGACAAAGATGTAAGTTACAACATATAACGTAAAGTGCTTAAGTTACTTGTGATCACAATTCATCTATGCATTCATACGTCAACAAGCCTCGACATCTCAACGTCTCGAGTATGCTTCAACAATCACTTAAGGTATGTACAAACAAATGTCTAATACATTTTATGATCAAATGGATTTTATTTAGTGATAAGGCGAAAAGTGTACCGCTTTTAAGGGGTCATTTAAGCCCGAATTCGTGATTATTTGATCAATTACTGCCCTAAATCGTTCCTTTTGTCATTTTAGGTACTTTTGAGAAGAAATCTGGAAAAGGAAGCATTTAGGATGTTTTTGGAGCATAAAAGTGAAGAAAACGGCAAAGTCTCCAACCACAATCTATGCTTCGTCTTCCCTTTAATACTCCAAAACCTATCATCATTCAAAACCCCCGCCAACCTCTCCGCCGCCTCTTGCCACAGCCCCGAACTCAACAAAAACTCAATCAAATCCTCAATATGTTGAGGGTCATGTTTGAGATACCGCCTATAAACCCTTAGGGATGTCTCAATCGGCACACCCCTCTGACCCACAAAAATCAAATACAGCTCCCAAATCCTATCATGTTGCGTGACAGGCAACGCGCACAACGCCCTATCAAATGTCCTACGTGTACGCGTCACAATCTTCTGCTCAGTCAAAGTCTTTAAATACATAACCCAAATCCTAGGCATTTTATGCATAGTGACTAAAGCGCGCTCAAAAGTGTTGTTTAAACTATCGTATTGGGAATGCGAAACGGGCAAGTTACGGACTAATTCGAGACACTCGCGGAGATACGCGTGCCATAGCTTGTAACTACCGGGGAGGGATTTGAGGGCTCGTTCGTAAATAATGGAACGTTTTCTAAAAGGGGAGTCGGTTCGGGCGATTAAGTAACGCCACCAGAGTTTTAAACTAAAGGGGTTACGAAGAAGCTCTTCTTCGTATACTAGGTCGTCTTCAGATGGGTATAAATCAGCTGATATTGACATTAGGGATGTGATACAATAAGTATTAATGAGTTACCTGTGGTGGTGGTTGCACGGTGGTGTGACGGTGGTGATAGTGAGTCGAAACCCTAGATACAGATTAGAAAGTGATGATAAAACAAAGGGGAGGGGGAATATCTATTCTTTTTCACCCTAGAGTTTCATAACAAAGTAGAATTAACAGCGACATCGTAAAACAAAAGAATATAGGAATAAGAAATCGAGTTTTGGTTAGAAAGAATTAAAATTTAGGTCTAGTGAGAGTAGTTAATTAAAGCCGATTCGTAGAGAAATAGTGTGGTTTATAAATGGGTTTGGGAATAAGAGAGTCGGTATTTTTTTAAAAAAAATTTAGGCAAGTGTGGTTTATAAATGGGTTTGGATTCGGATTTGTATTTGAATTTGAATTTGTGACGAATAAAAATTAAGATATAGAAAAAAGATGTTGTAAGAGATGTATAATGAGTCTCACGGGTTTTACATAAAACCCACCATATTTGAGTTGAATGAAAAAGTAGCGGATCTCACAAGTTTCAAAATATTATTTTATCAACTAAACACCATTTATCATCTGTCATACCCAAATCTAAATCTCACACCCCTAACCAAATGGGCCCTTAGAGATTGGCAGTATTTGGCCCGTAGAGATTGGCTCATTAAATGATGTCAGTCATGATTTTGTTACTTTGACCAGGAAGGGTTCTACGTCATGCTAAGCACGGTCCTATGGGTGTTGAAATAGCCAAGATAATCGGTTCGGTTTATTTGGTTATGAGAAAATATTTGAACCACCAATACGCAAATTAAACTTTCACGAAGCCAATCGATACCGGCCCAAAATAAATAGTACTATAAAGTTAAAGACCATATTTAAAATTAACATTTATATGCTATGTTTTCTAATGTAGCTTAGTCCTTTGTCGGTATAACACTATAACTTATTGATATCTTTCGAAAGTAGGAAGTATATATGCAAAACCACTAAGTTTAGTGATGAATTCATCAAAACATATATTAAGAGCTTACTTCTGTTGAAACTGACGTTAAGTTAGTTAACCGAAGAAGAGTTGAGACCTATTTAGACCCAGTATTACATGTTTATTTGTGTCATGCCGATATCCTTATTAACAAACACAAGTGAACATTAATAGTGCCATAGTGGCATTTAATAGTAAATATTTGTTGAGAAAAAAGAAACACAAATGTAATGCTGACAATGTGTTTGTTTGCAAAAGTTTGTTAAACCTGCTCACCCAAGCTCGATTTGCACACTCTCTCCATTGTGTGTTTAATTCTGTAACTCTATCACCTTTCACATCAAACACGTTAACAAACTAGCAAGGTACCCGCGTGTTGCGGTTGTTGGTACCCCGTAATCAACAAAATTCGCGAGCAATACTTTTCGATAACATGTTTTTCGTGATAATAACTTTACGCATGGCAAGAATTTTAAAGAATAAATTTATCGCACACTATTTTATATTAATAAAATGTCAAGTACATGTGCATAAACGATGCAATATCGATACGAAAACGGAAATCAATAGTATTACGAGATTGTGATGACTAATGGTGAAAGGTATTTGCTAATCAGTACATGTTATGTAATATTAGTCACAATATTATACGACTACAAAAACAATTTTGAAGGGGGGGGGGGGGGGGCAAAACAGTCGCCACCGGTCATGCTAAGGGGGGACGCGGTCGAGGTTTATGTCGGCTGCCCATAAGGGTCGCCATTAGCACCAGTCTAAGATGTACACGGTCACATCCTTACCCTAGGGTATACACACTTCTTCCAAATAGATCTCCTGCAAGATTGTTTGCTTGTGCCATATAAAATTTATGTGTGGTCGTGTTAAAAGACCGGCAAAACATAACATGCATAGACATAAAATGCATAAAGTCGTAAGATCGTAATAGCATGCAAGCATATAAAGAAGTATGGATCCATGTGCATATAGTGCCTAATCACAAAAGGAAGCAACATATAAGCAAAATAAACCAAATCCATCTTATCCAATTTCATACACTTAACCCTAATTCATGTGAGTGTTACCCCAGCTTTTGATAAACACGTTTATCTCGGGGTTCTTACCAAATAAAGAAAATTGAATATACGATTAAACTCATCTTCTACAATTAATCCTTGCTTACGTATCATATGTAAACATGGCACCATCCATGGGACCATGGCATAAACAAGCCATCGGTTTCCATTTTTCCGTCATCAAAAAACTTAGATTTTATTTTCATCATACAAAAAATATACCATATATTTGAAACAACTAATGACAGGTGAACAAAACAAAAGCATCCAACACCATTAACATATATACTTCTATTCCAATCGGTACGGTAAATATCACCAATAGAGATGAAGGTCACACGTTTTTGTGTCAAAATGCACATCAAAAACCAAGTAAAATCGCGAGGGACTCAGGAGCGAGCATGACGTCATTCAAGAAAATCCTCATTCGGCTACCACGAGTGTCTACAGACTAATGCAACAGAATAACAATTTTACGACTCTACTAATCACACCTTCGTTGTTTAGGTTAAACCAGAGGAAGTGGATAACCATACGTAAACAACGCTACCACATCATCAAATACTTTATAACACTGAAAACCGGTGTCATAGGCATGATATTGAACTTTTGATGCAATTGATGACGTAGTGGCGCATAATTAAGAAATAACGCATAACACACTTTTACCGGGTGATTCTAATTCTTAGGTATTATTTATTTATTAAGAGGCTATGAGTCGGAATCTGGTTCGCACATCTGAATACATGATTGAAAAGTTTAAATATGATTCCATCTAAATCTAAATAAGTGGCTGAGAAATATGAATTTGAGTTGAGTTATATAAAACTGTTATTGCCTTTTAACACTAGTTGACTCTTACCTCCTCTAAATGATTAGAAGAAATAAACATACATTTTAGTCGAAATTTCTGATCGTATAAGTGAACTTTTAAAATAAAACAAAGACCTCTTGATAAGCTTAGGTTGTGTTTGGTTAGTGTCTATAGGAATAAGGGAATAAAACGAAAGTAATGAAATATTGTTTAGTTTGTTTATATGGGTATCAAAAGTAAATATCCATTCCAAAATATTGGGTTTGCTCAAAGGAGGCAAGAGTCACATCTTTAGATCTTTCATGTCATCACTTACGTCTTATTTCTTTAAAGAAAAATTAAGGGGGAAAAATCTTTAAAGTGAAACGGGAAAACACAATACAACTGGATTACGATAAAAAATACACAAGTAAAATACGGAGTAATTATTTATAGTTTAGTTGGAAGAATAATCAAATTCAAAATTTATACTAAGCAGTACTTTTTAAACCATCATATCCATTCTTATTCCATCTCTTATTAAACTTATACCCATTGTCATTCCATAAACTAAACCAAACGGTACCTTAGTCAAACACCCCTTGATTCCAAACAACTTAGGGGTGTTTGTTTAAGCTTATATGGGCTTATGAGCTTATCACGGTACAAGCTTAAACAAACACCCCTTAACGGTTAACACACCATTAGAAACAAAGTTATTGCTGTGATCTTTGTCTCTCCCTCTTTTTCACACACAAAATGGCTTTCACAATCTCTCGCAGACTTGCATCCAAGATCCTGAACCCGTCTTCCTCATCAGCCCTCTTTTCACTCTACCACACTTCCCATCTCATAAACCCTAATCATACCCATCAACCCTTAAACCCTAATCTTTACCAAACCCCTAATTTCAATCACCCATCATCAAAAACCCCCATTTTCAAAACCCACTTCTTAAACCCTAACATTTACCACACCCTAAAATTCTCATCATCTACAGGTTCAAATTCTAATCCAGAAGAAACCCAGATACCAAATGAGAAACCCAACAAAACCCTTGAAGACTTTAAGCATCAAGAAATCACAGGTCCTACTGTCGAACGAGATGTTTCGGCCCTCGGTAACGAAACCCGCCAAGTGCTCGACGAAATGTTTAAGACAATTTATGGACTTAGTAAAAGTTTAGCTCTTTTGGGGTTGTTTCAGTTGGGTTTAGGAGGGTGGATTTCGTATGTTATGACGTCGAATCCGATACCTGAAGTGTCTGTGCAGAGCATTTTGGCATTTGGGTTGCCGTTTTCGTTGTCGTTTATGTTGAGGAGGTCATTGAAGCCTATGAGTTTTTTTAGGAAAATGGAGGAGCAAGGTAGGTTACAGGTTTTGACACTTACGCTACAAGTTGCCAAGAATTTGAATGTATTCTTTGCTAGGTTGAATGTTGTCTCATATTTGTGTATCGGTGTTGCTTCGCTTGGGTTGCTTGTTATTGCTCTTTATTGAAGGTTACTACTATAGTTGAATTAAAATGTCATAAGTTTACTACAATAAATTTTGTTTACGGATTTTGTTTTGTGTTCGAGACAGTGATCTTGATATCGATTATTTTTCACGCTTTTTGTCACTTATGGATCAAAGCATTTTGTTGCTTTTGTAACTGTTGAAACATTTATGGAACATATTAGTTTCTTGCACATTACAAAGAGATGAACAACTGGCTTTCACATATTACTTGATTTGTCTTGATAGATTTGATGTTTGCTTTAAGTATGAAGCTGTAATTTTCTTTTTACATATTGCTTGTTGGAATCGCAGAAGAAACACATGGCTTGCTTTTATCGTTTTTCTTAAAAAATCGAAAGGCTGACAGTAGGAAAACAGGTTTGTTCGTTTGTGTCATATAAACTTTTAAAACTATAAAAGTATATCCAGTCACTAGTAAAAGTGCATAAAAACAAATAACCTTAACACACCTAAAATAAAAAATACAATATCTTCGGTGTTGTTTTGGGAACCTGGTTTTCGTTATTGTTGATTATTAATTGTTGCTTGTTGCTTGCTTAGAGGAATTTACTTTAAATGGATCCAGGTTGATAATAGAAGCAGATCATGCATAACCATAAGCCTTTTCCCCAAAACACCCACAACTCAGATAATTTAAGGGTAAAAGCCATTAATGCTTCATGTACTTTTGTCCAAGTCTCATTATGCATACTAACCGATGAAAATCTCATTATGCACTGCGAAACTTGTTTGCTGTTTGACTGGTCAACAAGGGCATTTTAGTCATTTGCAAATTGCAATTCATCTTTTTATTCTTTTATTTTACACTCTCTTTTTTAACTTCATCACCTCCACGGCACCCATTACCATACACACATTGCAACAGAAAACTGGATAGTATGTGAACATCTTGGATTTCCGCTAATATGTACTTTTCCTGTCACAACGTACAAGCAGTTCTCAACCTCCTCAAAGCTCTTGGATTTCTGCTAATATCCTTCTTATTCTTCCACTTAATTCAGCAACCATGTGTCCCATAACACACATTGCAATAGAAAATTGGAAGTATGTGAACATCTGTAAATTCAGCATCTGTAAATTCAGCAATAGAAATCCGGCAAGTTCACCACGAAATCCAGCTTCTTCACTGAATTGTTTTTTTTTTTTTTTTTTTTTCTCAATCTGTTTCGATTCGTTTAACAGATGTAATCAAAACTAACTGTATCTCATCACTTTAGTTCAGTTTACGTCAATTTTACAGCTGGATAAAGCTATTTATACTGTTTTGATGACGTAATCACAACTAAGTGTATTCGTTTAGGTACCACCATAAATGCAGTGGTTGCTGCACCTGCATACTTCAATGACTCTCAGCATCAACCCACCAAGGATGCTGGTGCCATTTCTTAATGTCATGAGAATCATCATTGAGCCGACTGCAGCCGCCATTGTTTATGGGCTTGACAGGAAGGCTTCTAGTGTTGGTGAGAAGAATGTGCTGATTTTCAACTTGGGTGGTGGCACTTTTGATGTCTCTTTGCTCACCATTGAAGAGGGTATCTTTGAGGTGAAGTCGACTGCTGTGGTGACACGCATTTGGGTGATGAAGATTTTGTTAACAGGATGGTTAATCACTTTGTTCAGGAGTTTAAGAGGAAGAATAAAAAGGATATTAGTGAAAATCCAAGAGCTTTGAGGTGGTTGAGAACTGCTTGTGAAAGAGCAAAGAGGACTCTTTCATCAACCGCACAAACCACCATTGAGATCGATTCTTTATACAAAGGAATTGATTTCTACTTGACTATCACTCGTGCAAGGTTTGAAGAGTTGAACATGGAACTGTTCAGGAATTGTTGCAAGATTTCTTCAACGGGAAAGACTTGTGTAAGAGCATCAACCCTGATGAAGCCGTGGCGTACGGTACAGCGATTCAAGCGGCTATTTTGTTCTAGATTTGTTTTGGTTGGATGTGACACCTTTGTCACTGGGACTTGAAACCGCAGGTGGAGTCATGACAGTGTTGATACCAAGAAAGAGCATGTGTTTTCTACTTAGATTATCAACCAGGGGTTTTGATTCAAGTTTACGACGGTGAAAGGACAAGAACCAAAGACTACAATCTGTTGGTGAAGATGAGGGCATAATAGTACTTTCACTTGATATTTGAAACAAATATCTGCTTAGTCACTGCTTTCAAAAAAAAATAAAAATTTTGTGTAGCATAGTGTTGTCACGTATGCTTCGCACGTAGGGGCTGGGCTGTTTGTACTACTTAAAGACACGATTATGAGTAATTTGAATGTGAATATTACAACTGAGGTAAAAATATTTTAAAAATGTAAATGGATTTGATTAGAGATGCCAATTTAAAAATTGTGTACCAATCAACTAGTCAGTATAGATTATGTTTTACCTAAAACGGTTCAAATTAAAAAAAAAAAAAAAAAACCTGCATGGGAATGGGTTAAGCAGGTTGGAAGTCGCCCAAATCTACTCTTCAAACCTATACAACATAAAGCCTTATAACTTGATCAATACTGGCACGACAAACAGGGCACCCCGAATTTTTGCCTTTAATTTCAGACAAACATGACATGTGACGGTGTATCAAGGAGGCCAAGTATAAGAAGAAAATGGAGCAAGAATACAACAAGAGAGTTCGCCCAGTGTCGTTCCGTCCAGGCGAATGTGTGTACCGAAGGAACGAGGCTAGTAGACCTGAAAATCAAGGTAAGTTAGGCCCAACTTGGGAAGGTCCTTACCAAGTCTTGGAAGCATTCCAAAAGGGGTCGTACAAGTTGGCAACAATGGAGGGCAACGAAATACCACGAATGTGGCACGTAATAAACCTCCGAAAGTGTTATCTTTAAATCTATTGTATGAAATGCTTCGCGCATCTTATGTAGTTCACTTATTTTAATGAATGATATAGCCAACCCATGTGTGGTTCGGCAATTTTCTCAAAGATTGTTGTGAACTTAGACAAATTATCATGTGACTCCGAAGGATGGTTAGCTACCTCCTGTCGAATGATGTAGTCAATGTCTATCCTTTAAAAGTGATATTCACTAAAGGTTATCTAAAACCCAAATGTGCTATTCACATGGGATGAACAAAAAATCCGAACGTGCTATTCACAAAGGATGAACTAAGTCTTTAAGATACCCGAACGTGCTATTCACATGGGATGAACAAAAAATCCGAACGTGCTATTCACAAAGGATGAACTAAGTCTTTAAGATACCCAAATGTGCTATTCACATAGGATGAATGAAAAATCCGAGTGTGCTGTTCACAAAGGATGAACGAAACATGTGCTTGGTCAATTTAATGAACAAGTCTACAAACTCGTAAAAAATAAAAGAAGAAGAATGAGGAATAACGTAAGTAACCTCGAATGGCATGATAATCATAGTCAAATACAAATAACAAAGCTACTACAAAGCAAGATAAAGGTCACGACAAAGCATGTTCGTGAATACAAATGCCAGAAATAATCAAGTCATTACAAATTAAACCAAACATCACGACTTAAAGTTTGTGAATGTAAACACAAAAGATGGTGAAACAAATGTCACATCAAGTCTCGGGAGCGCCTTCTGGCTCAGCATACTCGGGATGGATGTCGAGAAGCTCAGTAACAGAGGAAGAATAACTGGCACTGACTTGCTTGATATAGGAATAACTGGTGTCAAAGAGCTCCTCGAAGGCTGGTTCAAATGTCTTCTCGACATCCACGTCCAAATCAATCGCAAATGCGACCAACTCCTCGTACACCTCTGGGGAACGAGCTAGCTTTAACCCTGCAATATAACCTACTGAGAAAGATAAAGATTGAACACGAGCATGATGTTTCTGGTACTCCTCACTCTTCAGGAGACGAGACACAACAGTTGGAAGCAAATCTCTCACAACTCTTTCCTTCTCACTTTCAAGTAAAGCAATCTTTTCCTTCTGACCTATAATCTTTTCGTTCATACACCTCTTGAGAGATTCTTCTAAACCGACTACCTTATTACGTTTGTCCAACTTAACCTCCAAATCTTTCTTCTCCTGTTGTAACGAAAGAACCTGAGCTTTGCGTCCCTCATACTTCTCTTTAAGTTTCTCATGATCCTCCTTAAGCTTCTCATGGGACAACCACAAATCCTCATCCCGGTCAAGCAGGTCAGCAACAGTTGACACAGCTGTCCCTAGCTTATAATAACAACGCCGAAGAGCCTCCTTATGAGAGAAGCTGCGTTGAAATTTCTGCTCTGCCAGAGTAGACAATTGTGAGATCATTTTGTGACAAGTTGCCTTTGTATTGTACCGATCATCTGATGTAATCTCCCAACCTGGCACAAAACGCTCAGGAGGATTCGGGTCGGATCCTGAAATACAGATTAAGTTAGCTTAAGATGTATATTAAAAGTCATTAGTAACCAACAAGGAGAAAGGAAATGTACGCATACCTTTCCTAGATGTACTCGCAACTTGCTTTGAAGTACCCACACCTGCAACCTCATTCGATCTCCTAGTCACATCTGAACCTGCCAAAACAAAAATAGAAACACTTAATTAAACGAACTCATAAGAAGGAAGGAAACCAAACAAGGGACATACCTTTACTAGCACGATGAGTTTCTCTCGGGGAAACATCATGCTCAGACTCCTCTGAAGATTCCTCAGTCGAGGAATCACCTCGAGGATCAGTAACATCATGGTTGTGTGCAACTGCCTCAGTAACATCGATCGAAACATCATCATTCTCTTGCTGAGAATCAACCACCGCTAGCTTACGTTTTCTGGAAGCCCCCTTCTGTGCACTAGATATCCCCGAGGTACTTCCAGTCTTCTGCCTACTAGACTGAGGAATGGAACTAGAAGTACCTTTGCCTTTGGACCTCGACCGAGGATCAGGTCGAGTCACCCTGGCTTGGTCGGAGGTCAATGGTGGAATAACATCACTAGGAGAACCAGGGGCCCTAGTATAATCTACAATCGACTGAACAAAGGTGGGCTGACCAGTAGGGTCTCCTTCGTACATCGGCCCGGTGGTAATTTTGGTACCTTGCAAAGAAGGTAAACGAAGGAATCTCGCCATGCTCAACACTGCAAAACAAACAAAACAGATATACAATTATGAGAACATGATATATATGAAAATAAATACAGGGATGGACATACCATTCCCATCGGCATCTTCCATGACCGGCTTAAGATAGTCATCATCTCACACTTTACTAAGACCTATTTTCACGAGAAACTCCTAAGGGGGTCTCCGAAGGGTTATTGGAGACTTGTAAAGTAACCTTACTTCTTCAATAGAATAATCGCTCTTTTTGGGAGCAAGGAATTTAACGCATGAATCGCGGTGCCGCCATGGCATAGCCATTGGAATAGCTCGTCGGTCGATAAGAAAGAAATGATCTTTCCATTCTTTTAACCCGGTCCAACGCTCATAAAAACACTGAGGAGCACCACGACGACGAGAAAACGAAAACCAATCACCTTGCTTGCACAACGTGTAGAAAACACGAAACAAGACCACTCGAGGTATGATGCGAAGAGCACGACAAAAAATCTCAAAATTGGTAATACGGTTAAGGCCAAGAGGAACAATTTGACTGATGTGCACTTTGAAAAACTTTATCACATTCAATAAAAACTTAGAAAAAGGGACGTGCACTCCGGATATGGTGAAAAAATGGTAATAAAGGCCAATCACTTTACTGGGGTTAATATCGCTCATGACAAAGTCAGGAGGAGGAAGACGAGGGTGCAAATCCTCGAGGATACCAAAGTCAGAAATAACAGAGTCAAGGTCATCCTAGAGGTAAACACATGCATATCTTGTTTTTGCACAGTTTCAACTGTTTCATCGTTCGAACCCTCTAGAGTGGTGGAACCAGCCATGTGGAAGGCCAAGTAGGAATAGTCAATAAAGAATAATGGAAAACATGAAACCTACAAGATAAAAATGGGCATATATCACAAAATGTCGGATTTATATGATGCAACACAAATAACGAATGTGTCGATAAACGCTACTAAATTGAGGTGTCAGTCAAATAAACAAAAGCCAAGTTCATACAAGTGAAAAGAAGGCTACGACAAGTTGTTGACAAAATAAATGAAAACAAGCTCAAGTTTTCATCACTTACTATGTTTGTTTTACTCTCCCTAAACTAAACAATAATAATGACATACTGCTTTAGTCCACATTATACTTTGTTTCACTTATCGGTCACACACTCCTAGGATTCTTATTCCTCACATTTACACAATTTAATACTCCTCGTAATCTTATTTAAGTTTTGTTTGAATTCGTACTATGGCTACGTACTTAAATTACTTTCCTAAGAGTGATGGGCAAACAATTTTCACTTGCTTAAAACTAGTTGTTTAGTACACATTAGTATTTTTTTTTTTTTTTTTTTTTTTTTTTTTTTTTAAAGAAACAATAATGCAAGCAACAAAGTGCTAATTATTATATGCATACAACTATATCACATAAAGCATTTTCACATGCACCTCAGCATAAACTCACTAGCTTTTATCAACACATTATATTGGCTACTTTTATATACACATAAAATAATGTGTAAGTATGGTAAAGGGCTTAAATAATTCTTTGATGTTTCCAAGGCCTTTATAAAAACTCACCTACTTTTATCAACTATGAAAGCAATCTTTGATAACCTTTGGTCCTTGTATAGTATTTACACTCACATGTGGTACAGTGTTCCAACTTCCTTTTCCTCATTAGGCTACAAAATAGTCATTTTGATTGTACAGTGTTCCAACTTGGTCACTTTGATTACAAAATCTTGAGAAAGAAAATATTCATTCGACATATACTCCTTATAAGAGATTTTAACATGAGCACACATTCGGACATATTGGTGTCCTAACAACAGAAGTGTTGACAACCATTTAGTACTCATTTCATCTAAGGTATGCAAAAATGGGTCGGAACCAAAGAACATGAATCAAAACAACCACAGCCGGTATATTTTTGGTGACTAAACGGAAGGATGGATAAGCAAAACATACCGAGGAAGACTTGTATCCCGAACCGAACGAACAATAAACCGGACGAAATCCAAGTCGAATGAAACAGCCGAACGAAACTCGAACTTAACCAAAATACCCAACAAAACTTGAGCCTAGTCCAAGTACCGAATAAGATATAAACTGAACCGAACGAAGCCCCCGAACCAAGCCGAACGAGACCACCACTACCGAACGAGATGTAACATTACTAGACGAAACCACCGGTCAAGATAACGCAGCACCAAGGTTCAAACGAGTGAACTATGAAATACCGAACGAACCGGACAAGGAGTAACCAGTGACAGAATATTTGAAAGAGTATTGTTGCTTCAAGTCTTATGTTGGGACATGGGGAACAAGTTGGTGAGATGGGGGACAAAGGCATTAAATGAGATGCACAATGTTTATATAGGGGAAACATGTTGTGTTTTTATAGGGGAAACATGTTGGGCCTCAAGCTCATACAGTAAACGGCCCAAAAAAAATTGACGTTGAGATTTTCGAACATTTGATTGCTTTTTTAGTATAACATCGTCAATTTATGATTGACAATATTATACTGGGGGGACATGACGGTGTATCGGGTCTCGAGAGACCCGATTCCCATGATGAACCAAAATATGATCCACTGACGAGTGTGATCCACTGACGAATGTGATCCACTGACGAACCAAAGTATGATCCACTGACGATATAAAAGGACGATACCAAGTGTTGAACTAAAAGGATGAACCAAATGATTCGTCACTAAGCTGACAAGCTCTACGTCATTATGAAAAGGACGTTCTAGCTATTGGGCTGTACGGACAAGCCCATCAAGCCCATGCTTAATTCTCGGAATAAGTAAGTAGTATAAATAGCCCCAACTATTCACAGTTGGGGGCAAGATTTCCTGGAGAGCAATTACTCCGAACCGAACTAGCACTTATACTTTATACTTCATACTTTACTCATATCACAAATACTCATTCTCACACCGGAGCTGGGTCTCAGACTAAACACCCGGGGCGAGGCTAACGTGTGCTACTTGTTTTATCGCAGCTCAAGACTTAGTAGGAGATACAAAGTTCCTCGAGGTTCAGAGCACGTCAGTAGATACGAACATCCTTGAAGACCCGGACTGCTTCCCCATATCCTAGGTGCGGATTATTGCATCTACAACATGCATCCAGCCATGTGACCACATGGGATGAAAGCTCCCTCAACTGGCGCATCCGAACATATAACACATGATGAAGAGTCACCGTCCATTTTCTCCTTCTGGCCTGTCATAGCAGCAGGTATAGTCTCAGATAGATCAGCAGGGTCCTCTGCAATTTTTGTGTGGGTAGCTGGTCCAACATTAGGGCCTTGATTGTTGAACGGAGATGAATGATGAATAACCTGATATGTGTAGATATGCATGCTGATGTATCATGTTTGGTTGATATCATTTTGTTTAGTTTCTAAACTACCAGTAAAATATTATTAAGAAATAATAATTTTCATAATAAAATTTACCAAAATTAAAGTTTTTGACAAATAGTGTTCTGCACGTACATAATTATCCCCTTTTGACCCATTTACGCAAAATGCCTGTCTCGCCCATTTTGACACCTCTTATAGTAGCTACGAAGTAATGTTTGAACATTTAAGCAAGTATTTGAAAGATTGTGACGCGTCAAAAAGATGATTATACCTGAGGAATTCCTTGGCAAGCATTTGAAAACTGCTGTAATTGCTGCTTTTCATTCTCATTAACTGCAGCAAGTATGATGGGGTCATCTGCAATTGACAATAAACTCGGGTTTAGGCAAACCGCAAACATAAAGTCTTGTACTTGCTTGTAAATGGTACTTAGACATCTACACATACTACACCTCTTTTCTTTTTTTTTTTTTTTTTGCAAATAAAAACACATAGCCAATCACATATAATGATGATGAACACATTCAAGCATGTATAAACACATAGCACAGATTTGCCAAGTGACACAAAGCCTAATACAGTGAAGCCATCTTGTCCCAAGATATGCTATTAACAAATTTTAGATACGCTATCCTATCTATTCAACTTGCACTGTAGAATATTCCCGCATGTTAATTATGTCCATAATAGAAGTTTATGAGGACTTCAAGCATATGAGATGAAAAGAGATTAGTGTTTACTTATAACTAGGAATGTTTTTATTTTGTGTGTGTCAGATGACTAAGCTGATGTCAACTCAATAAACTTTTCGAGCATCTTGGGACTATACATGTTGGGATATGAAGATCAAAGTATTGCTGGAAAGATTAAAGTACTGCTATGTCAAAGTACTGCTCAAAGTCAACGTGCTGTTCAAGGCCAAAGTACTGCTCGTGGTTGAAGATTATGCAAAGTACTTCTAATAACAAGGACTTATGTGCAATATTGTTTAAAGGATTATTATGTAATATTATATGATATTCTAGAATTAGTTAGGGATAATTACTTGTCGTTCAAGTAAATATTGTAAACCGACTTAAGGTTTTCCTTATGCCTATAAAAGGAGCCTTAGGATGGTATTAGACGTATGAGTTTTAGAGTCTCACAATACGATTTCTAGAAAAAGATTTTAGAGAAGTTAGGGATTGTTAGTGAATATGTATTTAGAGAAGCATGTTCAAGAGTTGTTTTTAATATAAACAAAGTTCTTCTTAGCTTTGTGTTAGTAGATTCCGCATACTTTACAAAGTAATATCAGTGTTTCAATATTAATTATTTTGAGTTATTCAAGATTGTTAAAACCTTACAAGCTACAAAGTAGTTTGATCAGAGTATATCGATCCAACAAGTGGTATCAGAGCTTTTGTGGAAACTCTGATTAAGAAGAAAACCTTTAAAACCTCTAAAACCGATTTTACTACAAACCCTTAAAGATGTCGACAGATGTTCCAACTGCTCCATCCATCACTGCAGTCAGAATTCCTATTGTCAAGAATGGAGAATATGATCTATGGAGCATGAAAATGAGGCAGTACATTGCCATCACAGACCATGCACTATGGGATGTGATTGTCAATGGCAATATGGTAATTGATGAACCATTAGAGATCCCAAGACAACCAACACCACCTAAGCCATCCTTGCCAGCTGCCACCAAAAGAAATCAAGACAAGGCTCTCAACATACTGTTTTCTGCCATTCCTGATGGCCACTTATTGAAGTTTCATGATGCCAAGGATGCAAAACAACTATGGGCTGCTATTAAAACAAGATTTGGAGGTAATGATGCTTCCAAGAAGATGCATAGGAACCTGTTGAAGCAGCAGTTTGAAACCTTTACTGTTGGTGAAAGAGAAAGTCTTGAATCTGCCTATGATAGATATCAAAATCTACTCAGTATGCTAGAGTTATATGGAGCAGAGGCAACAATTGAAGATGCTAACTTGAAGTTCTTGAGGAGTTTGCCATCTGCATGGCATGTGGTTGCTACCATGATTAGAGGACAACCTGGATTGGACACTATGGACTTTGATGATCTCTACAACAATCTAAAGGTGTATGAGCATGAGATGAAGGGTAACAAAGGTTCAAGTTCTCACAGCATTGCTTTTGTATCTTCTGAAAACAGAAGTAGCACTTCTACTAAAAATACTGCTTACCCTGTTCAAAGTACTGTTGCAGAGACACAGAATCCATGTACAACCATGATCACTACCACTTCATCACATACCCCCAATTCAGATGATGTTCTGTGCTCATTCTTTGCCCAACAAGCTACTCTACCTGTTACCTATCAAGAAGATGTCCTGCAAATTGATGATGATGCTATGGAAGAAATTGACATAAGATGGCAGGTTGCCATGATCACTGCAAGGATCAAGAAGTTTATGAACAAGACAGGGAGAGGTATTGATTTCAAAGTTAAGCAGGGGATAGCATTTGACAAGTCTAAGATTGAATGCTTTAATTGTCAAAGGACTGGTCACTTTGCAAGAGAATGCAAGTTTGAAAAGTATCAAGCAAACAGGATGATTGAACAACCCAAACCCAAGATTGAAAGAAAAGAGGTCCCTATTCTGAGCCAAAGTCACAAGCTTTGGTTGCTCAAGAAAACTTGTCAGAAGTTGACTGGAGCAATGAATTTGATGATGAACCAGTAACCTACTCTATGGTTGCATTGGAAGAGGTTGATTGGAGCACCACTTTTGATGAGGAACCAGGATATGAGGCTTTGGAGTCAAGAGATGGTCTAGGAAGCTTTGATTGGAGCATGGAAAGTGAAGAAGAACCTGTTCAGCTTGCTATGATGGCTACTTCACCAAGTTCATCCACTATCTCTGAGGTATGTTCCAAATGTAGTAGCTCTTTGATAAAGTCGTTTTAGTATATGTGTGTGTTTCCGAAGAAATACTCGTGAAAGTATTTCCCGGGTCGTGTCCCAGCGAAGGTAGAATGGAATCTTAGAATATCGATTGCCAAATCGTGTCGTGAAAAGTGTGAATGAGAAACTCAATGAATAGCAAGTAAACACAAAATATGCAGAATGTACAAGCTAGTTATGCACCAAAGTTCAAAACGTAAAAACGGAAATGCAAACGCAATTTTTAAACGTAACGTACGAAATAAAACGCGACTTTTATTGAAAAATGATCCTACAAACTTGAAACAATTTTCTAAAAATCTTAAATTACTTAAAATAATTTTGAGAAAAAGAAAAACATTTTTTTGAATTTTATTTTATTTTCTATGAATTTATTTTGATTTTTGTAATTTTAAATGAATTAAAAATAGAAGAAATTAGAAAAATAAAAGGGAAAAATGAAATTTAATTTTTGAAAAATCTAAAATATTATAAAAGAATTTCCTAAAATATTTTTGTATTTTTAAAGGTTTTTTCTGTTTTTTTTATTGATTTTTGAATATGAAAAAGGATTTAAAAATGATTAATAATAAAGGAAAATTAAGAAAAATAGTAAATCAACTTGGAAAAATCTGAAAAATTAACAGAAAATCTAAAATAATGTGAAAAGTTTGCAGAAAAATTTTGAAAAGAAAATATCAAGCAAAAGTGCTTATTTGAGCTAAATTGGCTTATGGTAAGTGCTTATTGCCACAAAACTAATCCAAACTGATAACACAGGTCTATTATGCTACAACAAACCCAGTAATGCTCAGATAAGATCAAAGATAACTCAAAATCAGTTGAAACAAGCAATGAGCAGTTGAAAAATAAGCTAATTCAAAAGCAGATAAAGATACAGAATAAGCCAACACTCAGAAACAGTGTATACAACTACCTAACACTAATTGGAACAGAAATGAACCAACAAATCACAATAACAAACACAATTAGAAACTAGCAGGCCTATGAAAAATTCAGCAGAACATGTGCAAAGGATCCAAATGCAAAAGCTAATAAGTAGCAGAAATAAGCTCAAAATTGAAATTACAAGGGGGCAAAAGCTAGTTTGTACTACTAGCTACTCAGAAAACACAAAAGCCCTATCTCAAACTATCAATTGCTCACTTAAAAGTACTTCACATCAGGTCTGTTTTGGACAGGTTGAAATGCAAGTTTGACTTTTATCATTGTGACTAAACTTGACCAAATTGAGTTTCTTATGTTTAATTATGAACCTAACTAGTTTATTAAGCTAATTTGAAGTGAAATTATCCTAAATGTAAATGATATCTACCTAAATATAAGAATGCAGCTACTAGAGGTCCTAAATTCTAACTAATTTCTTTGGATTAAGAGCTAGATTGACTTTTTTACTAAATTACTTATCAATTTTTTTGCTCAATCTGACCTTAATAGACTTAATGTCACTAACCTATACAACTAGAACAACAATAAACCAGCAAGACACTTAGAACATCTTAATGCCAAACACCCCTTAATCTATAATTAAAACTATTGAATGCAGATTAAATCCAACAATTACTTAACCAATGATCTAATCAGATATAGAAACACTAGCAGATGCTAAATCAACCATGAAATTCAACTAAATCAAGCAGTAACACAGAAATGCAGATCTATCTTATATGAAACAGTAATTAGGCATAAACATGAATAAAGCCAAGATAAACTACTAAGCTACTACAATTAAACATATAAGTAGATTGAACTAACAAATAAACAGAAATAACAAGCTACACAGATTAAAACTTAAACAAGCAAGAAGGAACATGCAAAATAAAAAGAAAAAGGAGACTTACTAACTGCAAGCCCTAACTGAAATAGGGGATTCAACTAAACCATAGCCTATCTTTGAGATAGGCTTATATCACCTCAGATCACCATCCTTAATCACCATTACCATACCCCGTTGACTTTCATTGACCAGAGTCCTTTTAACCAATTTTAACAGTAACTAAGTGCAAAGCTCACTACAAGCTTTTGGTAAAGCCTTAATGAGCTTATGAAAATAATGATTGAAAGCTAGAAACAGAATTGGAGTAACAAATTGCTTGGAAGATTTAAATTGCTAGGAATTGAAATGAAAACTTCAATTTTTATTAAAACTTTAAACGAGTACAATCTTTAAAACTAAAAAACTGGTAAAGCTAAACTAAGGATTACAATAAACCTACTAATTAACCTACTCCTACTCCTAGAGCTAACCTACTCACTAACTATCTAACAGCTTCAAATTGAGAGGTGAGGAGTGCTTATATAGCCTTGAGAGAGAGAAGGTCTCAAATGCTGAGCTGGCGATCCTCGTGAATGTGTGCTTCTTCTAAGCGTTTCTGAGCCCTTAGATCATCATATCAATCATTTGCAACGTTCACAGCCGTTGGATTAGATTTGTGACCTGTCCCAACCAATCAGGAAGCTTCAAACAGCCAAGGTGTCATTCCCTTACATCATCTCTGTCCTTGTCATCACCTTAGATGCTTAGTACGATGCTAGAGAAAGGGTACGGATGGTAATTTGGTCTTGGGGGGAAGAAGATATACAGGGAAGAGCGGGGTAATTGAGGAATTATTTATTATTTCTTTGACTGATGATTTGGGGGTTTGACATCCGGGTAATAAAAGGGTGGGTTTGGATCGGGTTGTGGTTTATTTAAAAAAAATGGTGGTGGGCTTGGGTTAAAAATGGAGTGGGGCTTGTTGGCTGGTGGACTCAATATTATGATTTCATTTGAAAATTTAATAGTTTAGGCTTAGTAACCATAAGGACCACTTTTGTAATTTCTAAAATCATAAGGACTGATTCTGCCATTCTTGTAAACTTGACCCAAGGGCAAAATTTGGCAAATGAATATTCTTCAAGGTTGATTTTGAAACTTTGAGCTCAAATGTGATCCATAAATGAAAATTGCTCCCCGATCTCGGCTTTTGAACCTTTTTCCAAATCTCGTGCTCGTGTTGTCGGGTTTTGCTTTCCTTTTGTCCATATTTACAATATCCGTACCTGCATACACATAAACACAAAAACACAACATATTTGGCATTTTAAGGTCGACTTTTGGTCGTTTTGGTCCGGTATTTGGTAAAGAAAAGGTGTGTAAATTAACACACACCACTCTTATCAAAAGATGCTTAAAGAATATGAAACTAAAAGAGATAACTATAGAAGGGCTAGGTCTGAGATACCTGGTTACCAATTAACTTTAGAGTCAATGGAAGCTAAGATAATCACTCATGAGAATAATGAAGTAGCTTGGGCTGAAAAATATGAGCAACAAGATTATCAATTAAAGTTAAGTGAGTGGAAGTTAGGATGTAAAGTTTCTGAATTAGAAAAGGTCACTAAAGAAAAGGATAAGTTGCTAGAAAAACTTGCTGTTTGGAAAGAATCAGGTCTGTCACATGTTAGTTGAAAAACAGAGAACAACAAACATTAAAACTGGCCTAGGTTATGATAATAATTCAGAAGTACTTTCATCTAGGAACCGAGAATTAAATCTTTCTCAAGAGACCTCAACTAGTGATGAAGAATTCATAAGCTTAGAAGGAAACACATCTAGTGATGAGGATTCACCTTGTTCAACACCTCCTGAGTTTAAGAAAAACAAAGTATATAATGAAGTTCCTCCACCCCCAGGTAGTTTTCAACCACCCAGGACAGATGTTTCTTGTTTTGGAGTAGACAACCTAGAATTCAGGAAAAAGCTTAAAGGTTAATCTAATTCAAGTCAATCTAGTCCTGAGTCTTTAAGAGAATCTGTTAAGACACCTAGGGATGATAATAAGGGTTCTGAGAGTGAAAAAGATTTTTCAAAACAAGTAGTACCTCCAAAAACTTCTCAAAGTACTGCTGATCATTCATCAGTACCTACAAGAAACTCTTTTCAAAATACTGCTTATTATAGAAAACCTTTTGGGAATGGATTTGGGATGGTGGGTCCAAAGTTATGCTTTGTATGTTACAGTCCTCATCATTTGATCAAGGACTGTGATTATCATTCAGAATACTTCAACAAATACCCAAAGACCACATCTTCAAACCATAAGCACAGAGAGAATAAACCAAGGGAGAATAAACCAGCTTGGAATTACTCAAATAGGGTTAACCATAGTAATTTCTCAAAAGTCTATAGGTACCCTCATCAGAAAAGACCATTCTCTAAACCTACAGTACCTTCAAGAAACAATTCTCAAAGTACTGGTCAAGTAGTACTTTCTCAAAGTACTGTTAGGAAGTTTCCCAATCAAGGTACTGCTAGCAAAGACACAAGTGTAAGACCTAGGAGATTCAATTCTTACAAACCTAGAAGGCCTTATAACTCAAGAAAAGCTGCTAGAACACAGAACCCAACACCAAAAGTTACAACTAAATGGGTTAAGAAAGACAGTACTGTTGTGGGTGACAAAGTACTTTCAGAAAATAAGGGTGAAAAAGGGAGTGTTGATAACAATTCAACACAGGTTTTGGAATCAAAAATAGTAATTCTTGATAGTGCTTTCAAAAACAGTGGTGATTACATACTCAAAGAATTTGAGTATGTTACTCCACAAGGGGAACACGAGTCAGTAATGGCTTGGGTTCCTAAAAGAAACTAAACCTTTTCATTTTTATGCAGGGAAACCCAGCAGAGGAGCTTAAAGATCATCTTATTGTAGATAGTGGTTGCTCTGGAAGCATGACAGGAGAAAAGGAGCTCTTGTCAGATTTTAAAGCTTATTTTGGAGGAAGAGTTGCATTTGGGAATGATCCTGATGGAGGGAGAATCACTGGCAAAGGAACCATTAAGACAGGATCAATTGATTTTGAGAATGTTAGATATGTGAAGGAGCTTAAATTCAACCTTTTGTCAGTCTCTCAGATCTGTGACAAGAAGTACCCTGTGTTGTTTCTTGACACAGAATGTCTTATTCTCTCCCCTGAGTTTAGATTAGAAGATGAAAACTTGGTGATGCTGAGAGCACCAAGAACTAATGATGTGTATAGCATAGACTTGAAGAACATCAATTCTACTGAAAAAGCAACGTGCTTGATAGCAAGGGCAACAATGGTAGAAGCACATCAATGGCACAGAAGACTAGGGCATGTAAATTTCAAAAACATCAACAAGCTGGTCAAAGGAAATGTAGTTAGAGGTTTACCTTCTAAAACATTCAAACTTGATCATTCATGTCTGGCTTTCAAGAAGGGTAAACAACACAAGGCTTCATGTAAAAAGATTGAAGAAAAAACTATTAGGGAGCCTTTGGAATTGATGCATATGGATCTGTTTGGACCTGTTTCAGTTGTTAGTTTAACAAGAAGAAGTACTGTTTGGTTATAACAGATGACTGTAGCAGATTTAGTTGGGTCTTTTTCTTGGGATTCAAAGATGAAACTTTTGATGCTATTCTTGATCTTATAATAGCACTTGAAAATCAGTTAAGACTCAAGGTTAGAGGCATTAGATGTGATAATGGGACTGAATTCAAGAATCAGCTTATGGATGAATTTTGTGCCAAGAAAGGGATTAAAAGAGAGTTTAGTATTGCTAGAACTCCTCATCAGAATGGAGTTGCAGAAAGGAAGAATAGAACTTTGATAGAAGCAGCAAGGACAATGCTTGCAGACTCCCAATTACCTGTTCCATTTTAGGCTGAAGCTGTAAGTGCTGCTTGTTATGTGTTGAATAGAGTATCGTGACAAAACCTCAGATGAAGACACCTTATGAGTTACTCATGAGAAAGAAACCAAACATCAAGTTCATGAAACCTTTTGGATGTCCCCTGACTATCTTGAACATTGCTGATAATTTGGGAAAATTTGATGGTAAGTTAGATGAAGGATACTTATTGGGTTATTGTACCAGTAGCAAAGGATTTAGAGTATACAACAGGGCTACCAAGAAAGTTCAAGAATGTCTTCATGTTGAATTTCTAGAAGAACAAGAAAATCAAAAAGGTAAAGGTCCTGATTGGATGTTTGATTTTGATTTAATGGCCTCATCCATGAACTATGAACCTGTAAGAGAAGAAAATCAAGTTGTTCACAATGAAGAGGAATCACAATACATTGTTCATGGAGTCAATTTAAGATCTGAAGATGATTCTGATGAAGCACCCAGTAATGAGAAGAAAAGTACTGCTACACCTCAAGGTACTGTTGATCCACAAAATACTGTTCAACCAAAGAACACAGTATCTGATGAAGATCAAGCTATCCAAGATGAACTTAATAGGATGCTTCTTCAAGAAACAATTGCTAAGTCCTATGAAGATGATCAGAGGAGAGCTTATGAAGCAGAAAAGAATAAGGCTAAAGGCACTGACAGTACTTTGCCCCTAAAGTACTGCTGATCCATTTGAAAGTACTTCTCAAGTCTTAGATACTTCAAATTGGATAAATGCTGATGATTTAACTGATCCAACCATGCCTGCCTTGGAAGATATTGATGATGAATTGGAAAAAGAAGGCATTTTCTCAGATTCCAATGAAAACCTTGATTTCACAAATTTGGAAGATAATCTTGAAGTTTCACCAACTCCTACACTAAGAATTCATAAACATCATCATGTGAGTAAAATTATTGGACCTTCTACTTCAGGAGTGCTCACAAGAACTAAAGCTAAGAATATGTCTCAACAACATACTTCTTTACTTAGCTTTATCTACAAGCAGAACAGGGTGAATCACAAGGATCAGCAATTATGCTTATTTGCTTGCTTTCTGTCTCAAGAAGAACCTAAGACAGTAAAACAAGCATTAGCTAAGGAGAGTTGGGTTGAAGCAATTAAAGAAGAACTCTTACAATTTAAACTTCAAGAAGTATGGGTATTATGTGATTTACCTGATGGGAAGAGACTAATTGGAACAAAATGGGTCTTCAGAGTTAAAAGAGATGAAAGAGGGAATGTCATCAAGAATAAGGCAAGGTTAGTGGCTCAAGGATATAGACAAGAAGAAGGAGTAGACTATGATGAAGTTTTTGCTCCTGTGGCAAGGATTGAAGCTATAAGGCTGTTTTTAGCTTTTGCATCATATATGGGCTCTCCTGTATATCAGATGGATGTTAAAAGTGCTTTTCTATATGGCACTATCACAGAGGAAGTTTATGTTAAACAACCTCCTGGTTTTGAAGATCCTGCTCATCCAAACAAAGTTTACAAGGTTATTAAGGCTCTGTATGGCCTTCATCAAGCTCCTAGAGCATGGTAAGAAAGACTCTCCACTTTTCTATTGCAACATGTTTACAGGAGATGTGTTATTGACAAGACCTTGTTTATCAAAAGAGATAAAAAGGATATCATGCTTGTCCAAGTTTATGTGGATGATATTATTTTTGGAGCTACTAAGCAGTCTATGGTGAAGGAGTTTGAAGATCTTATGGAAAAAGAATTTCAAATGAGCTCAATGGGTGAACTAACATTCTTTTTGGGGCTTCAAGTGCAACAATCAAGCAGTGGAATTTTTATAAGTCAAGATAAGTATGTTGCAGACATTCTTAAGAGATTCAACTTCACTATTGTCAAGCCAGCATCCACACCTGTTGATGCTAACAAACCTTTGGGAAAAGATGAAGATGGAGAAGATGTTGATGTCAAACTCTACAGGTCTATGATTGGATGTCTAATGTACTTAACTGCATCTAGACCTGACATTACTTTTGCTGTTTGTTTATGTGCAAGACATCAAGTTCAACCCAAGGTTTCACATTTGAATGATGTCAAGAGAATCTTTAGGTACCTTAGGCAACAACCTAAGCTAGGATTGTGGTATCCTAGGGAGTCCCCTTTTCATCTAGAAGCTTTCTCAGACAGTGACTATGCTGGTGATAACTATGATAGAAGATCAACCACTGGAGGATGCCAATATCTTGGAAATAGATTAGTGTCTTGGCAATGCAAAAAGAAAACAATTGCAGCAACTTCTTCCACAGAAGTAGAATATGTAGCTGCTGCAAGTTGTTGTGCACAAGTACTTTGGTTGCAAAATCAGCTTTTAGATTATGAATTCAACTTCAAGAACACTCCTATCAACATTGATAATGAGAGTACCATTTGTATTGTGAAGAATCCAGTTTATCACTCCAAGACAGAGCACATTCAGATTAGGCATCATTTTATCAGAGATTGCTATGAGCACAGGCTCATAAATGTGTTTAAAGTCCATACAGATGATAATGTAGCAGATTTAGTCACAAAGGGCTTTGATGTTTCAAGATTTACTTTCTTAGTAGTGAGTATTGGTATGATAAATAATTAAGCTATTTTTTGAGGGGAGGCATTAGTAGTTAGTCATTATTTGAGGGGAGGCTACATGTATCATTCAAAGAAAAAGACATTTTATTCACTATTATTCCAAGGGGTTACATTCATCATTCCAGACACACAGACATAATCAAGACAAAGCTACACAACCAAGACAAAGAGTGAACTACTCCAAATAACCTACACCAAACCTACCCAACCTATACCCTACACACCCTACTCCATTGGCCTTTTTCCTTTTCCTTGATAGCTCTGCTTTCCCTTCTGAACAGTCTTTCTTTTGTCATCAAAAGATGCCTGTTTCCTTGGGCAAGCCAGGCCAAGTACTTGCTTTGGAGGTCTCTCTGGCCTTGCAGGTTTCCTTTGAGCAGGCCACTTCATGTTCTTTATGGCTGACTCAAGAGCCTGTGTCAAGGCTTGTGGGAGTTCTGATAAAGAAGGAGCTTGAGCAGGGACAGACACTTTCTTGTTAGGTTTATGGTGGGTTGAGCTTGTTGCATCAGGAGGAAAGTAACCACTCCATCCTGCATCAGAAACAACGTCAGAATCAGAGTAATAGTTGATTTCTAAATCAGTGGAGTCATCAGAAGATATGTAAATCATTGGAAAGTGGCTCATGATGTAGATTAGGGTTTTTGTGATGAGTGTTACAAGTTTTGATGAAGAGAAGTGTTTATTGAAAGTTCTTTTTATAAGCAAGAAAGTCTCAAGGGCTATTAATGATGATCATTCAATTCTACTTGCCTTGGTAGCTTTGGGGAATTAATTTGGAATGTATTAATTATCTTGGGTTGACTTTCAGAAGATATTTTGGTCAAACAGTCAACGCTAGTAGATATTTTGATGGGAAAGTACTTTGCCAAAGTATTGCTTTGTTCACGGATGAAAGTACTGCTCCATGTTATATGGAAAATACTGCTTGGTGTTTTGAAGGATGCGCTGACGTGTTAGGATACTGTTCAAACGGTCAAAAATACGGGTAACAAACTTTCGAAAGATATGGGGAAGATAACTTCCAAAAATAACGGTAAAGTAATTAATTAACCGTGATTCTTTGTATATTATCCCTCTTTACACATATCTTTTTCATCTTTACAAACTCGTATTCATTCCTTAATCCTACCAAATTCATCGCCGTTCATCATTCTTCTTTCAATCACACTTACAATGGCAAACCGTCCAACCATCACCAAACACAATATGATTGCTAACCTGGAGAAAACACAAAAGAACATTGATTTTCATGGAATCATTGACTTTCTCACTGGCTCATCCATCAATTACTCACTTTTAGTGAATCCAGAAGTTATTGGCCCTTGGATACAAGAATTTTGGGCTACGGCTAGGGCTGAACTAGAAGATGGAGAGGATGTTATTCATGCCACAGTTGTAGGAAAAGCAATTCGTATTACTGAAGCAAAAATAAGGGAAATCTTACTGTTTGATGATGAGGGAGGCATTGTTTTGTTTGACAAGCAAGATGTTTGGGATGCACTAAGGGATATTGGGTATGAAGGAGCTTTGAACAAGCTTTCTTTTCAGAAAGCATTGGTAAGTCCTCATTGGAAATATCTAATTCATGTTTTGCTTCATTGCTTGAGTCCTAAAAGTACTGCTTGGGATCAATTTGGACATGCCATTGCTTCTGCCTTAGTTGGCCTAGTTACCAATTAGCCATTTAACTTTTCTTACATGATTCTTGATGGTATGATTGCACACATTAAGGCTGGTTCACCATTTTTAATGTACCCTAGATTTGTTCAGCTTTTCTTAGAAAAACCACTTGAAGGGACACCAAAACCTCAGGATTATATACCTAGTGTCATGCTTCCACCTAAGGTGTTTACATTTATGTCTCACAAGGGAGTTAAGTTCTCGGGTAACAATACACCATTGAATGCCTATATGTTGGAAGTAGCACAAGCTATTAGGGATGAGGTTGCTGAAGCTAGTGGTTCTGCTCATTCTGAAAATATTGAACAATCTGAGAAATCTGACAATTCTACATCAGTACATACTCCTACACCACCTCTTGCTTCACCATAGCCTGTTGATTCAAGTGAAAGAACTGTCTCAGTACCTGTTTCAAAGGAAAAGTCTGTTTCTACAAAAGGTACTTCTTCACATTCTGTTTCAAAGTAAAGTGCTTCTCTGCAAGGTACTGCTTTAGAGCATACTCCAGTACTTTCTCCAAATGATTATACTTCCACAGGTGGGTTTCAAACACCTGGAGGAGATGAGGGAGTTAAGGGACCTTTGGATAATTATGCTTTGACTAGGGAGTTCAGGAGAATGAAGAAAGTGATGGATAATCAGGCTGCAGAGATTAAAAGATTGAGGAATAAGTTCAGAAGGTTAAAGAGGTTTGTGTGGCCACTTGTTCAAAACTTTAGACTTTATGTGAAAGAACAGAAGCAATCCACAAATAAGAAGTCTAAGTCTGCCAAGAAGGCCTCTAAATCTAAGAGGAGTAAGAAGAAGTCATCATCTTTCAAATTGGGGAGGAATCAAGAAGATAATTTGAATGAAGATGATGTAGAGTTTCAATATTCAGAAGATGCTCATCTTTGGCATTATCCAAAAGAACCTTTGAATTTTGTGCCAGAGAAAAAGACTAATGATGCTGAGAACATTGTTCAAGAAGAGGATACTGAGAACATTGTTCAAGAAGAAAAAGTTGATGAGCAAGAAACTGAAGAAAAAATTGAAAATATTCAAAGTACTCACATTCAAAGTACTGTTGATGAAAGTACTGGTATGCAAAGTACTGGTGTGCAAGGTACTGCTGCAATGGATATTGATGGAATATGAACTTCTACAGCTGGACTTTCTACAAAAGCATTTAAAGATGAAGCTGGTCCTTCTAATCCACTTCAGCAAGAAGAAGTCAAAGAACATACGGCTAGTGATGATGAGACAATAGCTCAGATAATGCTCAATTTGGATAGACCAACAGGTATACATATTTCTGAACCTGCACAGCAAGTCTCTAAATCTTCTTCTGAACCTGAAGCTTTAGATCCAAAAGACAAAGGAAAAGGGATCATGAAGGAAACAAGGAAGAAAAAGAAGAAGTTTACTCTTGCACAACTGAGAGAAATTGAGATTGCTAAGAATGAAGAGATTGCTAGACAACAACAAGTTGTTTATGATGCAGAGTACTTAGAAGAGACAAGGAAGTCAGTTACTGTAACAAGAAGACCAATGACTATAGCTCAAGAAAGAAATTGGATGATAAGTTTCTTGAAAAGAAGAGGATACAAGAATTTACAAAGGCTAAGATATCCAGATGTGAAAGCACTATGGGATAGTGTTCAAGAATCTATTAAGAGAGAGCTGGATAGTTTTGTGCCTATGGATGCTGATAAAGAAAAGAAGTTAGAAGATTTGATGAAAGAACAAGCTGAGAAAAGAAAGTTAAAAAGGAAGAAAGCTATTCAGGATGATCAATTGTCAAAGAGGCTTAAAATGATAAGATCAGATACAATTGATGAACTGAAGAATTATTTCAGAGTTGTTGATTTTGAAAACAAGAAAACAGAAGACTCTGAAACAAAGTCTAAGATTATCTCATTCTCTGTGGTTAAATCAACTGAAGGAAATAATCTCATGTTTAACAGAGAGGATAAAAGCTTCACTGTGTTTAATATGCTATGGGATGTTCTGCACATGATAGATAGAGAAGATCTATACAATTTGTATTTACAAGTGCAGACTTACTATGAGAATATTGAAGCAACAGGAGTGGGATTAATCTTACTTGGAGATTTGATAACGATATGGGAAACTGAAGAAACAAGTAATGATACTCTGTGGAATGATCAAGAAAACAGGGAGATAACAAGATGGAGATTCTTTGAGTCATCAGGGGTTCACTCACTTGAGATGGAAGATGGTACCATGATTCATATGTTAGCTGAAAGAAGATATCCTTTGATAAGAGAACTTATGCTCAGGATGTTGGATCATGGAATGGAGGTTGAGAATGAAACAGAAGTAGCATTTATGGTGATCAAGCTATTCATAAGATGGACTACTTCAGAAGAATGATATTGCATAAGTGCTGGTATGATCTTAATTATATAAATCTTTTGAATAAAAAGTACTTTTCTCAAAGCACTGCAAGACAAACAGTACTTTATCAAAGTACTGCTTGCTGCATAAAACCAGTAAAAGCTTTTTGTATGATAAAATAAATGTTTTTGAAGCAAAAGATGATATCAATAAAAGGATTTGAAGAGTAATACATGGTGTTAGTACTTGTACTACACAACAAATGGTAATCAACTCACCATGTCTAACAGAAAAGAAAGAGTTTGACTCATCATGAGGGTACGGCTCTGATGTGATAATCAAATCCGTTTTTAGTTGACAATTTACTAAAAATTGTATGGTGTTCAACTCACCTTATCTGTAAAAATGAAGAGTTGACTAGCCCACAAGAAAATGGCTTGTGGTAAAGGCTGTAGAAAATCCATTTTTGGTAATTAGTTCACCATGGTTGAAATTAAAGAACTAACTAGTCCAAAAGCAAACGGCTATTGGTAAAGACTAAACAAATCCATTGATAGCTGATGATTTGCTAAAAATCATATGGTTATCAATGTACAATGGTTGTTTTAACCTAAACATTGGCTACTCCAGAGTTAATGGCTTTGGTAAAGAGACATCAAAATCCATTAAAATTTAATGATTCACCTCTCACAGAAGTGTACACATCTGGAAGTGATGAGAATAGTATGAAACTTTAAAAGATTTGATGTACACTTTGTCAAAATGTTGCTGAGTTGCTGTGAAGATATCATCTGAAGCTGATAAAGAAGAGCACTTTGACATACAAGACAAAAAAGAGATAAAGATACAATCTTCCTTAATGATAAAGATATTGAAGATCAAAGAAAGCAAAGAAACTTGAAATCAAGCAAGTGGAGTTCAAGTTAGGGGAGGATTGTTGGGATATGAAGATCAAAGTACTGCTGGAAAGATCAAAGTACTGCTATGTCAAAGTACTGCTCAAAGTCAACGTGCTGTTCAAGGTCAAAGTACTGTTCGTGGTTGAAGATTATGCAAAGTACTTCTAATAACAAGGACTTATGTGCCATATTGTTTAAAGGATTATTATGTAATATTATATGAATATTCTAGAATTAGTTAGGGATAATTACTTGTCGTTCAAGTAAATATTGTAAACCGACTTAAGGTTTTCCTTATGCCTATAAAAGGAGCCTTAGGATGGTATTAGATGTATGAGTTTTAGAGTCTCACAATACGATTTCTAGAAAACGATATTAGAGAAGTTAGGGATTGTTAGTGAATCTGTATTTAGAGAAGCAGGTTCAAGAGTTGTTTTTAATATAAACAAAGTTCTTCTTAGCTTTGTGTTAGTAGATTCTGCATGCTTTACAAAGTAATATCAGTGTTTCAATATTAATTATTTTGAGTTATTCAAGATTGTTAAAACCTTACAAGCTACAAAGTAGTTTGATCAGAGTATATCGATCCAACAATACATATAAAATATAAACAAATAACATAAAACAGTACAATTTCTATACGGCACTAGCAAGTATAGCTAGCTAAAATGGGACGAGAAATTACTTGTGGGACTATTAATGATCACTACAGGAACATGCCGGTAAAAATTTGGTCCATCCGTGTTAGCCTTCCAAAGTGGAATAGTTGTGCGAGGTCTGGCATCCTGTTTGTTCATTTAAAATATATATATATGATTAGATGTGATGCCCAACTTTTCAAATCAAAACATGTAACAACAATAGTTTCAAGCAAAAAATTGAAGTACCTATGATGCAAACCTTTATATATGCCATTCTTGCTTACAAGAACCCTTATCTAGTGATGGTGTTTATAGTTCTAAATATTAGCATTATCATGTTTCTGTATGGACGAATAGAAGTGAAAACTTATCGAATTCTTAAATTTACAAGGTATTGGCGTCTTTTATGTTTCAGTTAAAGTGGCAAATGCAAACAAATATACCTGTGCACCAGAATATATGGCAAGTTCCAAATTATAAGGCTTTGTAAGTCTACGAGATCCATGTGGTAGTATAACTACCCACCTGCAAGTTCATCAGCAAAATGGACGGGTCGAAAGTGATATATACCAAAGACATAGATGACTATTCCAAATACGTTATAACAAACAGGACCATCTCTAAACGCTCTATGTAGAAGACAATGTTAGCATAAAGTAGTAAAATGCAATACTTACACGTTTCTAGAAAGTAGCAGCCCTGGACCATCAACGAATTAGAACTTAAAAATTATACAAGAATAGCATAAAATATTACTGTAGATAATTAACCTTTCAAACATTAGAACTTAAAAATTATATAGTGAAAAGAAAGCCTGCAGGTGTATATGTACCTCAATTGCACGGACAACATTGCTATATCCTTTGACTCTTGCAAGATCAAGTGCAGTTTGATCGTCCACATTCACCATCAACGCATTAGCTAAAACTCAAGATAGTTAATATCGTCTAAGCAATCAAGTGACATGTGGATTTAAGTAGCAACAACTCACCGCCATTCAAAAGGAGTAGCTTAACCATCTGCTTTAAACCTCTTTTTGCAGCAAAATGCAGAGGAGTTCCGGGATAAAAGCCTGAAAGAATTTATTTCAAAAAATGAGAACATTATTAAATATATACAACCATACATTTAGAAGCAAATGAGGATAAAGTAACGCACCGATAGTTGAACTATTCACATTAGCACCCAACTCTATCAACGTTTTCGCAACATCGTATAGTTGCAGATTCATAGAAGCCACCATTAAAGGCGTCATTCCTTTCATATTCCTCCACTACACAAAAAATAACAAATTTCAATCAGAAGATGCAGAAAGAAACAAATAACAAACTTACACCCATTAAAAAATCGACACAATTTCACAAAACCACCTTAATTTCACACTTCAATACCCCAAATAAGTACTCAGATACTTTCACCTTCTTTTAATCATACTAGCATGGTACCCGCGCAAAGCAGCGGGATACCAAATATGCAGTTTTTGTCGTATCTTGATCCTTTAGCGGTATGCAATGATAGTCGATATATGATGGTTTACCAGTTTGTAGTTCTAAGAAAATAAATGTGTGTTTTAATTTCCGTAAAATATATTAATACAAATATAGATTTTCATAATTGTATTCATTTGAACTCAATAAAAATTGAATGTATATGATAAAATTTAGAACTTTAAATTTGTATTTTTGTAGGTTTGTAACATCTATTTTAATACTAAAATTTAATGTGTCATTAGTGTACATTATAATTATAATGCAATTAATGTAGTGTAGTACTGTTTAATTATATGAATTACTAAATATTATAAGCTTAAAAAATTAAGACTTCTATTTATAAAAGTCCCAAATGCGGTACCCGCGCAATGCGGCGGCGGGTACCTGTGACTATATTTTGCGTTATTCGGTTACACATTTAGTTGTCTTTATGCTTTATAAGTAAAGATGATAGAGATAGTTAAGCCAAATAATTTTAGTTTGAACAACCAACCTGCTGCTTCCTAACAAACTTCCTAACCAATTAATTTTGAAATCCTTCCATAATAAGCAAGTAAAAGTCTGAATTTTAAGTCTTTCTAATTATAGAATAGTCTCAAATGCATTATATAGTAGTATAGATAGATTATAGATTATAAATATAGATAAAGATATAGATAGATTATAGATTATAGATACACCCAAAAACAAGTTTCTATTTTCCAATTAGAAGTAAACATAGTACTATAAATCTCGTAAAACGGTGATGTCGCAGTTTTAAATCTCGTAAATAGTTACTACGTTACAAATGGTAAATAACTGAAAGCTAGTATGTTATGTATAATCTGAATATACACGATGACAAAAATTTAAAATACCTCTAGATCAGCGCCTTCATTACAAAGTGTTTTGATGCCTTCAGAATTACCGCAATGGGCTTGTTGATACAAACGCTTGCCTTTGGATTGATGTAAACCCATTTAAATTTGATGTTAATTGTTGAAAAAATTTAGTGCACTTGAGGGATCAAATCATACTTGGAAATGGGTTTGCAGGTACGGAGTGTACACCCATTAAGTCCCTGATTACCTTGACTGAAATAGTGGTTAAGCAGTGATACTACTGCTAGTAGTATGTTTATGCTGGTAATAGTATGATTCTGCTACTAGTAGTATGATTCTGCTGATGAGCAGAGATTCTGCTGCTAGTAGTATGATTCTGCTGATGAGCAGAGTTTCTGCTGTTAGTGCTAAGTTGATTCTATTGCTAGAGTACCGGTTGAATATGTAACTGATTTGACCTATTCAAATGAAAGTTACGTCAACACTCATGACCACGTTTATTGGTCATGTAACCACTATTTTTTGCTATAATGGGGGTAATTATGTTGAGATTAATGGGCCGATTAATTCTCATAATTCCATTTTGCTTAGACATGAGTATTTTCCTATATATAGGAAATCATTGCTGCATGAGGAGATATATCGAAAACACATAACCCTTAAACGCAAAGGATTATTGATTTGTGCCTAATTCAATAACAAACATTTGGTCTTATCCCAAGTAGATATTCGTGATACCCAAGCATTAGGGTCGAATAGTTTACTTTGGAAAGTGATAACACGATTCCAAGTGATATCCGGTAACCATTCATTGGTACGTAGTTAGGTCATTGATTATCTTCACCCTGTTCTGGGCCAATAACCACCAACAATCAAAGTAAACTATTTTGTGATAATCAATGGCTGCTGCTATGAGGCATATGGCTGCTAACTTCTCCAAATTGGAAAAGTTTGAAGGTGTTGATTTCAGAAGATGGCAAAAGAAGATGCACTTCTTGTTGTCAAGCATGAATGTGGTATATGTTCTAAGCACTGTTATTCCTGAAGATCATGGGGATGATGCTACTGTGGAACAGATAAGGAAAAGAAGTAAATGGGAGAATGATGATTACGTCTGTAGAGGTTTAATCCTCAATGGTATGTCTGATTCTCTATTTGACATTTATCAGAATGTTTAATCTTCAAAAGAACTATGGGATTCCTTGGAAGCCAAATATATGGTTGAGGATGCTTCAAGTAAAAAGTTTCTTGTAAGTAATTTCACAAATTACAAAATGACTGATTCAAGACCAGTTATGGAACAAAACAATGAACTTCTTGGTATACTTGGAAGGTTTACACAACATAAAATGAACATGGATGAGGCTATATCAGTCTCTTGTATCATTGACAAATTACCTCTTTCTTGGAAAGATTTCAAGCATACCTTGAAGCATAAGAAGGAAGAACTGACACTTGTTCAGTTGGGTAGTCATTTGCGTATTGAGGAATCTCTCAGGGTGCAGGATAATGACAAGCCAAAGAGTAGCAATGCTACTGGTGCATCTGTTGTCAATATGGTGGAACATAACAATTCCACCAGGTACAATGACAACAAAGGCAAACGTAAACATCATGATAACACAAGGGTTGTTCCTAACAAGAAGGCAACACCTACTTGTTGGAAATGTGGAAAATCTGGTCACATTAAAAGGGATTGCAAAGGTGTTAAGATTGGTGGTAAAACTAACGGTTCAGGCACTAGTGGTTCAGGGAGTGGTGGTTCCTCCAACTCACTGAAAGGTCAGAATATGTTTAATGAATCTCTTCAGGTTTATTATGTTACATATGTATCTGAACTTAACTATGTGCAGGATGATGATGTTGCGTGGTGGGTTGACTCTGGAGCAACTATTCACGTGTGCAAAGATAGAAGATGGTTCAAGACTTACGAGTCACTAAATGATGGTTTTATTCTTCACATGGGGAATGAGTTAACAGCCTTGGTGCATGGTTGTGGTTGTGTAGATCTTAGTTTTAGTTCTGGAAATATTGTAACTTTGTTTAATGTTCTTCATGTTCCTGATATAAGGAAAAACCTGGTTTCAAGTAATGTTTTGAATAATCATGGATATAAACAAGTTTTTGAATCTGATAAATTTATATTGTCTAAACATGGTGTGTTTATTGGTTTTGGCTATTTGTGTAATCAAATGTTCAGGCTTAATATTGTCACTGACATTGTTAACTCAGCCTTTATGTCAACCTCTAAACTGAATCACTCTATCCTGTGGCATGCTAGACTTGGCCATGTACATTTTAAAAGGATGCAAGATATGTCTAAGGATGGGTTAATCCTAGCATTTGACATGGACACTGAAAAGTGTAAAACTTGCATGTTGACCAAAATCACTAAGAAATCTTTTCAGGATGTTAACATGAGACTGACCTCTTGGAGCTTATACATAGTGACCTGTGTGACTTGCATGTCACTCCCTCTTTGGGGAACAAGAGGTAGTTTGTGACATTTATTGGTGATGCTTCTAGGTTTTGTTATGTCTATCTGTTACATACCAAGGATGAAGCATTAGATAAATTCAAAGTATTTAAAACTGAAGTTGAATTGTAACTTGGGTCCCTGATCAAAAGATTCAGGACTGATAGGGGAGGTGAGTACATGGGTACTCTGTATTTTCAGTCTGTTGGTATAATCCATGAAACGACTGCTCCCTATACTCCTCAACAAAATGGTATCTCTGAAAGGAAAAACAGGGTACTGAAGGAGATGGTTAATTCCATGTTGTCCTACTCAGGATTGAGTCAAGGGTTCTGGGGCGAAGCTATGTTAATAGCTTTCTATTTATTAAATATGGTTCCCAACAAAAGGAACAAGGTTACCCCTTATGAACTCTGGACTAAAAGGAAACCCAACCTGAATTATCTCAGGGTTCAGGGCTGTAGGGCTGTTGTAAGACTCCATGATCCAAAATTGAAAACTTTGGGTGAAAAAGGCATTGAATGCATCTTTGTTGGATATGCTGAGCATTCCAAGGCATACAGGTTCTATGTTATTGAACCTAATGAATATGTTTCAATTAACTCAATAATTAAATCAAGGGATGCACTCTTTGATGAGAATAGATTCTCATCAGTCCCTAGACCAAGTCAGAGGATTCCAAATGGAACTAATGACATTGGTGTATCAGAGGTCACTGATGAATTATCATTTTAGGTCCCTGATGAGGTTGTGGTTCAACAACCTGAACCTGAGCTTAGAAAAACCAAAAGGGTCAGGACTCCAAAGTCATTTGGATCTGAGTTTCAATTATACTTAATTGAAGGTACAAGGAATGAGGTCTCTGACCAATACTCCTACTGCTTCATTGTTGAGGATGATCCCAAAACATTTGAAGAAGCAATGAAGTCCCGGGATATTGCTTTCTGGAAAGAAGCAATAAATGATGAGATTGACTCCATCATGGGCAACAACACTTGGGTGTTGGTTGATCTACCACCAGGTTGCAAACCTCTTGGTTGCAAATGGATTTTCAAAAAGAAAATGAAGGTAGGTGGAACTATTGTAAAGTTCAAGGCTAGACTAGTCATTCAGGGCTTTAGACAAAACTCAGGGATAGACTACTTTGATACTTATGCTCCTGTGGCACGTATCAGTACCATAAGATTGCTGATTTCTTTGGCATCAATTCACAATTTGATCATTCATCAGATGGATGTGAAGACAGCTTTCTTGAATGGTGAATTGGAAGAGGAGGTTTATATGAACCAACCTCAAGGCTTCATCTTGCCTGGCAATGAAAACAAGGTGTGTAAACTGATTAAGTCTTTATATGGACTGAAACAGGCACCTAAGCAATGGCATCAAAAATTTGATGAAGTGGTTTTGTCTAATGGTTATGTTCTTAACCAGGCTGACAAATGTGTGTATAGCAAATTTGATGAATCTGGTAAAGGAGTCATCATTTGTCTATATGTTGATGACATGCTGATATTTGGCACTGACTAAAATCATGTTGACCTAACAAAGGAATTTTTGTCATCAAGGTTCTCCATGAAGGACATGGGGGAGGCTGATGTTATCCTTGGTATAAAGATCAAACATGAGAGTAATGGTATATCAATTTCTCAGTCTCATTATATTGAGAAGGTACTGAAGAAATTTAATTACTTTGATTGTACTTCAGTGAGTACTCCTATGGATACAACTGAGAAGCTAATGCCTAATACTGGCAAAGCTGTATCTCAACTTGAGTATTCTAGGGTAATTGGCTGCCTGATGTATGCCATGACTTGTACAAGACCTGATATTGCTTTTGCAGTAGGTAAACTGAGCAGGTATACTAGTAAAACTAGTGCTCAGCATTGGCAAACAATTCAGAGGGTACTGAAGTATTTGAAGAGAACTATGGATTATAGTCTCTCATATACTGGTTATCCTTCAGTGTTGGAAGGATACACTGATGCAAGTTGGATCAGTAATACTGAAGATAATTCGTCTACCAATGGCTGGGTATTCCTACTTGGTGGAGGTGCAATTTCTTGGGCATCCAAGAAGCAAACTTGCATAACCAGTTCAACAATGGAATCAGAATTTGTGGCTTTAGCAGCTGCTGGTAAAGTAGCTGAATGGTTGAATAACTTGCTTCTTGAGATTCCATTGTGGCATAAACCTATAGCACCTATTTATATCCGTTGTTATAGTGCTGCTACATTGGCAAAGGCTTATAGCTAGATGTACAATGGGAAGTCTAGACACTTAGGTGTCAGGCATAGCATGATTCGTGAGCTTATCATGAATGGGGTGGTATCTATAGAGTTTGTTAGATCTCAACAAAATTTAGCTGATCACTTGACGAAGGGCTTGGCTAGAGACTTGGTTTTAAAGTCTGCTAAAGGAATGGGTTTAAAGTCCAACTTAGTCACCGAATGCTAAGACACCCAAATCCCTCCTGAGGAAACTTGGGAGCTGAGTTCAATATGGAAAGCTAAACATTCAGTGTACTGAAGCATATGGTTTACAATCATCCCAAGGTTTGTGCTTGGAACCTGCTGGAAAGGAGGATGAAGTCATTACTTCTCAATGGTTAATTTTCTTTGAAAAAGTGCTTGGCAGGAGTATGAACAAAGAGGAACCACCTATGTGAATTTTGAAGTTTTGCCGCTTCAGGGAGCTTAGGACATTGGATATGGACACATGGCTTGTATAGTGTCAGGAGTGTTTAAGTGTTTGAAAATGTATGTGTATTTTATCTTCAGATATTCAAATGGGTTGAAGGGTTCAATTCTTAGAACACCCTGATTCTCGAATATTTGAACGTTTAATGTACTAAGATGGAAATTCAATCCTCAGGATATTTTCGTTTATGCATATGTTTTGTTTAATGTTTGATTTTCATGCAAAGGAAGTGAACTAAATTTGGGGAGGGTTCTGGAAAAATTTAGTGCACTTGAGGGATCAAATCATACTTGGAAATGGGTTTGGAGGTACGGAGTGTACACCCATTAAGTCCCTGATTACCCTGACTGAAATAGTGGTTAAGCAGTGATACTACTGTTAGTAGTATGTTTCTGCTGGTAATAGTATGATTCTGCTACTAGTAGTATGATTCTGCTGATGAGCAGAGATTCTGCTGCTAGTAGTATGATTATGCTGATGAGCATAGTTTCTGCTACTAGTGCTAAGTTGATTCTGCTACTAGAGTACTGGTTGAATATGTAACTGATTTGACCTATTCAAATGACAGTTACATCAACACTCATGACCATGTTTATTGGTCATGTAACCACTATTTTTGGCTATAATGGGGGTAATTATGTTGAGATTTATGGGCCGATTAATTCTCATAATTCCATTTTGATTAGCCATGAGTATTTTCCTATATATAGGAAATCATTGCTGCATGAGGAGATATACAAAAAAACACATAACCATTAAACGCAAAAGGTTATTGATTTGTGCCTAATTCAATAACAAACATTTGGTCTTATCCCAAGTAGATATTGGTGATACCCAATCATTAGGGTCGAATAGTTTACTTTGGAAAATGATAACACGATTCCAAGTGATATCCGGTAACCATTCTGTTAGGAATACGAATATTCGTTTGAAGATTCGGTCACCCCAAGTGTAACCTAGGATACATCTTTAACATCTCACTAGAAAATACATCTTTAATCATCCTAAATCACATAACCATCCATGTTCATATATTAGAGTATATTACAATTGGTATCAAGAGCCATGGTTCTATCCTAGGATACATGGTATGCTCGAATTTATAGTGTGGTTTGTGAGTTTAGTTTGGTTCGAATGGCTTTTGTAGTTTTCTCACTTGTTTGATCTCGTTAGGCGTTTCTCTTGGCATTCTTGTTGTACTTTCTTGCTTAAAAGTAGTATATACACCTTGTAGTTACCTTGGTTTAGTCATTTCATCACTTGTGTGGACATTGGTGGCATTTCGAGTGTTGATTCTTTGTAGTGAGTTGGTACCTTCTGGTAGAGAGTTGGCAGTTGTGTGTAGCGAGTTGACGTTAGCGTTTTGACTCTTTACTATTTTGGGACATACGGACAAATCGCTACGAAAGGGACACTTTTGTCTCATTACTAGCGAGTTGTCAGATTTTGGATTTTGTGGATCTGGCGAGTTGGTCATTAGCGAGTTGAGTATTAGCGAGTTGACATCTAGCGTGTTGATTAGTAGCGAGTTGATATCCAGCGAGTTGATTAGTAGCAAGTTAACTGTTAGCGTGTTGTTTTCCAGCGAGTTGACTATAGGCGAGTTGCTATCAGCAGCGAGTTGTGTATAGCGAGTTGGGTTGATTGTGCAGTGTCAGACTAGCGAGTTGATCATCCAGCGAGTTAGTGAAATAGCGGGTTGATATTAGCGAGTTGATTCTAGCCTAGCGAGTTAGTGCTGTTTTGTGGCGAGTTGAGTTATTTCAGCGACTTGGTACTTGTAGCGAGTTGAAGCCTTAGCGAGTTGTGATTATCTTAGCGTGTTGACATTTGTGAATTTTGTGAGCTGTAGCGGCTTAAGTTGTTACATCTACTCCTTCAGTAACTTGACGTTGTGAGACTATTCCTACAACTTGACTTGTTATTTGTATAGTAACTTGACATTGTGAGTTTAATCTTACGATTTGACTTGTTTTCTGAGAAGTGATTGTAATTCGACTTGTTGCAACAAAACACGAAATTCACTTGTGTTTAATAGGTTGATACGTGCAACTACTAATTCTTCACAACATGGCTAGCACTGCATCGGATGACATTCAGGCAGCAGGGTCGGATACTCGTCCTCCTATGCTGGACAGGACCGACTATGAATCATGGGCACAAAGGATTCGTCTCTACTGCTTGGGAAAGGATAATGGAGTCAACATTCTGAAATCTATCGATGAAGGACCTTTTGTTATGGGAGTCACCAGAGACACGGTTGCTGCTACTGACGACCAACCTGCTGTGTTCGGCCCTAACAGACCTCGCATCTATGATGAGCTATCAGAGGAAGAAAAGAAACGTTATGATGCCGACATCAGAGCCTCGAACATTGTCATTCAAGGGCTTCCTAAAGATGTCTACAAACTCATCAACTACAACACAGATGCCAAAGCAGTTTGGGATAATGTAAAAATGCTCCTTGCAGGGTCTGAGTTAACCAAAGAAGATCGAGAGTCTCAGCTATATGATGAGTTTGAGCACTTCAAAATGAATCCAGGTGAAAGCATCACAGACTATTATGTCAGATTTCACAAACTGGTCAATGATATGAGAATCATCAAGATGACAATGCCCAATATTCAGCTTAACTCTAAATTTGTGAACAACATGGCACCGGAATGGGACAGATTTGTCACTGCTGTTAAACTCAACAAAGGTCTTAGGGACACCAACCATGAACAACTTTATGCCTATCTGCAACAACATGAGAAGCATGCTGCCTATGATCGGGTGATGCGTGAAAAACTAAACTCTCCAACTCCAAATGATTCTCTTGCTTTTGTCTCAAATGTTCAACAACTCAATCAATCATCAAGTGATCCACCTCAACCACAACATCCTTCAACTAGATCTACTTTACAAGCATCCGGTCCGTCACCTTCTGTGACATTTCAAAAATTTCATGTCAATAATCTTAATATTATTTAACTATTCTATTTTTAAATAATTAACTTCATCGAAAGTTATCCGCGTTTCGTCATAACACGTTCAATTAGTTCAACCGCGACTAGACTATGTCCGGTCAACACTTTCTATGCAACATTGTTTTCTTACAATCTTTTTTTTTTTTTTTTTTTTTTTTTTTTTTTTTTTTTTTTTTTAATACAATTTATTCTAATTCAAATTATTCCACTATGAACATTTTTATTCACCTCTGTCGATATTTAACTATTTAATTTTAATTATTATTATTACTTTTATAAATAATATTATTTTTATTATTTATTGTTATTACTTTATTAATTACAAAAATTTAATCGTGTAAACTTTACTCGCGATCAACACAGGACTATGATAAGTCTATGTTTCCAATATACTCTATTTTCATTAATAGTCATATTTCATATGAACTATTGTCACTTTGTTATTTTCTTTTATAAACATTATACTCTTTATGTAATACGCGTACTCAAACTTCATTATTAGGTTTTAACAATGAATACGCTATCCGTTAAACTTATCACTCATCTAATATACTTAGTTGCAGTATTTGATAAATTTTAACATTTTTATAAGTATTATATTTTTATGTTGCTCGGTTTTAAATTTCGTTACTTAAAGGCTTAACGTTAGTAATTACCGAGACCAAACTACACCCTATCATCAAAAGTTATACAAGATAAGTTACAAATCCTTATCTTCTCATCCATATATGACACGCCAACATAACACATGTTCCGTATTAAGACCAAAGTTATTTATAACTTGACAGGTGTTAGTCACTTTGCATGCACACTTGAGATAATAACCATTTTACAACACCTACTGTTCATTTAGTCAAAAAAAAAATCATATATCCTTTTCTTTGCTCTCTATTGCCGTACAATATAAGTCCATCACCATCATCATTGGTTGATTTTCAAGCTTCAAGTATAAGAGTTAAGATGAAGGTCATAGTGAGTACTACCTAGTCCAAGTGTTATTTTGGTAATCCTTTGGTTGAATCAAGAGTTATACAAGAGGTTAGGGGCTGAAGTAAAGTGATCTTTGGAGTATATAGCAAGGTTAAGAGCAAGCTTGGAATTTAAGAAATCAAGTGGGTTGAAGACTAGAGGTGATTAGGATTGATTTGTGATGTGAATCTTGTTGTTTCCAACCATATCATTGTAAGATTTGTGTTTAATTTTCATTTTTATTCAATATGGTTGTAATTAAACTCTGGGATATATTTATTTTTATGATTTTTGTAAGATTATATATGTATTTGACATTGTACATAAAGTTTGTAACATAAAAATAAGCTAGGACAAGCCCTAAGTAGATTTTATAAATCTGAATTCTGAATCAGCCCCAAAGATGGAATAGTCTGCACAACTCGGTATGTTATGGACATGAGGTAATTAGATAGGGTGATAGATCTATGTCTTGTGGTCGTTTCTCCGGGTGACGCATCTTATAAGTCATCCCGATGAGTAAATTAGAGCCAAAATGGCGAAAGGTGTCAAAATCTGCACACCAGATTTCATTTAGAAAAAGCTCATAGTTATGTTTATTTCTGGAGGTCGGCCCAGTTTTATGAAATGTAGGAAACATCTAGACTTAAACATAGCCGAAAACCTCACCTCAATCGGGGTTGTAGAACTCTACTTATGGTCATTTTCGTGGGACTGCTGTGAGCTGCCAAACTTTCTGCGTTGAACTAGGAATTTGAACTTGTAGTTTCATTAGTGATATGATATATTTAAGATTATAGACCACTAAAAATAGATGATACATCGTTTGGGACATAAGAAACAAGTCAAAATAGTTATGGGATTGAAATAATGTATTGACCAAGTCGGGACAACTATATATCTAAAAACCAAAACACGGCCAATAAGTATTAATAGGAGCCATTTGACCACATAGACATAAACCAAAGTGGAAGACCCACTCTTTGAAGAATAGACTAAATAAGCCTTTAAACATAATAATTACGGAAATAAAAAGGACGTAAACTCGACCCTTGAATGATTCATCAATAGGGCTTGGCTTGTTACTATTTTTTATAAAAACTAAACTTTTATACTTTTGTGAACTTACAAAAATATGTACAATGTCAAAAGTATATAAATACTTTCATAAAATTTATTTGGTACTTTCTTTTTAAATACCTAAGACGCGACTATTATATTTTTCTTAGGTCGTGCTGATTCCTTATCGTTGTGCTATACTTCCTTATACCGTTCTGCCATACTTTCTGGCACCGTTGTGTTACTTATGTCGCTACCTTCCAAGGTGAGTTCATAGCCCCACCTTTTACTTCAATTGTTTTACAAACTCCGTGGGGGAGATGCATGCTACTTATTTTTATTATGATCACAACTGATTTGAAAACTGTATTCTAACTTGAAAACTGTATTCTAAACTGAATGTATTATTGACACTAAGTACTACTATTGCCATGAAGTCCCCACATCATGAATCGTTAATCACTATGAGTAGTGAGCGCGAATATTGTGAATAGATCTATTGGGATTGAACTCCCCTGTCCGGAGAGGATGCACTATATTTGAGGTCTCTAGGTGCTTGGCAAGGCACCTACCGGGGCAAATTTACATACATATTTCTTAAGGCGTCGATGTCATGAGCTTAGTGTAATAATACTTTTTATGGGCGTATAACAACGTAGCCCATCATTTTCTTAAATTGAATTATATTGTGATCAACTTCTTATTATATAAACTCTATGAATTCACTCAACTTTATGTTGACTTTTTAGCATGTATTTTCTCAGGTATTATTTTGCTAGCTGAGCATTGAGAGCAATCGGAGTCGCGTGGATATCAAATATTGAAATACTTGTTTTCTACACATTCGATAACTTTTTATCTTTAAAATATACATATGTGTCATGTTTTAATTCTTGTAACTTAACTTTTAAATAAAAATTGTTGGGACCTTTGTACTCTGATTTATCAAATCGAATGTGACATTTTATTAAACGTCTCTTTTGAGGTCGTTTTATGTAACTTGTTTTTATGAACTATGAAGTGAAACCCAAATTGGTATTCCGCTGCATTATAAATTTTGGGGGTGTCACAGAATGGTACCAGAGCATTAGTTATAGAGAAATAGGTCGTTTTCAAAACCTAAACTATAACTGATTTTCGAAAAAAAATTTTAAGTCTTTCACCGTTTTTCGATATCCGCGTACGCTTGCTCCCAGGTAACTTATATGCTCTATTTTGCATCTATACTTCTATTATATGATTAATGAGTATATCTCTTAGTCATGATTCACTCTTTCACTTCTATCTTATGATGTCATACTATTTACTTTATATCGGTCGGTTATTTATATGCTGACCACTCCGATAATCGCGTACTTTCTGTTTTCTTATTTTCTCCCTTGAACGTCGATACTAGTATTGTATAAGGATACCCGTACATATATGTGTTACTCTCTTATCAAATTTTTACACATGTGTGTATTATTATGACATGTATTAATGAATTCGTTTACTTTAACCTCTTATGAACGATGCGGTGATCTCTAAAACATTTTCGCTACTTTACTTTATTTCCTTTTGATGATATTGACATTCGGTGTACTTTGTCAATTCCACTAGTTATTTTATTGTTCAACTCTGAGTGTGAACATTCTTCTTATGCCTTTGAATCACGTCTGTTGTTTTCGTTATCCATTATTTTGAAATCCTCCAATTGATGGGAGTACGACCTTAACTTGTCATCCTGGATCATGCCATCCTTTGGCACTTACCTTTCTGAATGCGATTGACTAATGTCATATTGTTATTCTCGTTACTTCTTCTTATGATTTTGATGAATCATGTCGTTAATTAGGCATCATTTTATTTATTGTAACACTTGATCTTGTTGTGTATTTTGTTTTGTGACGGACATACTTAAGTAGGATGATTTATATAGTTTTTTTTATTGGAATGAATTGGGACGCTTCTTCATTTGAATAAAGAAATTATAAACCGCCAAACCATAAATTCATAAATCTTCGGTTACATGGATTGGGACGCCTCTTTATGTAAGTGACGAGTTATGAATGAGTGGGCTTATGTGTATCCACCATAGCGTGTGTACGAATCATTGTTTGGGCTATGAACTCCTCTCAACTCGTAATTTGTTATGTGGATTTTTCCAATTTTGTATCGACCGCCGCGAGCTTGATAAGCTAACAGTAATGACTATTATCCGCTTCCATGAATTGACGACTTGATAAATTCCTTGCCTCCTATTGTCTTATCGCTAACACTCTTATTCTACTTTTCCTTTAAGGACCCTCATGACATTCTATTCGTTCCCTCATACTATTGCTTACACATTAGCTGATTTCTATCACTTGTTCTATCTTCGTTGATATCTTGATACTTTGTCAAAATCCCGAGCACAAAATGCATTAAGCACCTCCATGGGCTTCTCTAAAAAAAAAAAAAAAAATGCATCTTTATGAAAATTTTACAAATTTTTCACAAGTGTTTAAATTACCAAAATAACATTTTTAAGTTAAAGAGTCGGTTCTAACCACCCTCTTTTGTAAAAACAATAACTGATATTTATAATGATACCATGCCCTATCTTGCAAACTACATGTTTTATATATTATATTTTAATCACGTGTTAAGGATATGACTGCTTTAAACTTCGTTTCAACTAATGATTCCTAAAGATTTGAAAATACACCTTCTACAATCACAACCATAATCTTGAATTTCAACATGGTTTTTATAAATACATCCATCCCAAAAATATTTAAAACGACCAAAAGTGATTCTTGAACCTATTTTATCTCTATTATGAACACCATTTTTTTTATCAAGAAAGAATAGTTTAAAATTCTCCTTAGACGACGAAAATTGAACCGCGTCGTTAGTTATTCTAAACTTCATTCCTTACGAGTATCCTTATCTTTTCTCAAATGACCCGTCTAGCGATAAAGCGAGTTGAGCTCCGGGACGGCGCTCTCTTAAGGGGTACGTGTTGTGACATTTCAAAAATTTCATGTCAATAATCTTAATATTATTTAACTATTCTATTTTTAAATAATTAACTTCATCGAAAGTTATCCGCGTTTCGTCATAACACGTTCAATTAGTTCAACCGCGACTAGACTATGTCCGGTCAACACTTTCTATGCAACATTGTTTTCTTACAATCCTATTTTTTTTTTTTTTTTTTTTTTTTTAAATCACAATTTATTCTAATTCAAATTATTCCACTATGAACATTTTTATTCACCTCTGTCGATATTAAACTATTTAATTTTAATTATTATTATTACTTTTATAAATAATATTATTTTTATTATTTATTGTTATTACATTATTAATTACAAAAATTTAATCGTGTAAACTTTACTCGCGATCAACACAGGACTATGATAAGTCTATGTTTTCAATATACTCTATTTTCATCAATAGTCATATTTCATATGAACTATTATCACTTTGTTATTTTCTTTTATAAACATTATACTCTTTATGTAATACGCGTACTCAAACTTCATTATTAGGTTTTAAAAATGAATACGCTATCCGTTAAACTTATCACTCATCTAATATACTTAGTTGCAGTATTTGATAAATTTTAACATTTTTATAAGTATTATATTTTTATGTTGCTCGGTTTTAAGTTTCGTTACTTAAAAGCTTAACGTTAATAATTACCGAGACCAAACTACACCCTATGATCAAAAGTTATACAAGATAAGTTACAAATCCTTATCTTCTCATCCATATATGACACGCCAACATAACACATGTTCCGTATTAAGACCAAAGTTATTTATAACTTGACAGGTGTTAGTCACTTTGCATGCACACTTGAGATAATAACCATTTTACAACACCTACTGTTCATTTAGTCAAAAAAAAAAAAAAAAAAAAAAATCATATATCCTTTTCTTTGCTCTCTATTGCCGTACAATATAAGTCCATCACCATCATCATTGGTTGATTTTCAAGCTTCAAGTATAAGAGTTAAGATGAAGGTCATAGTGAGTACTACCTAGTCCAAGTGTTATTTTGGTAATCCTTTGGTTGAATCAAGAGTTATACAAGAGGTTAGGGGCTGAAGTAAAGTGATCTTTGGAGTATATAGCAAGGTTAAGAGCAAGCTTGGAATTTAAGAAATCAAGTGGGTTGAAGACTAGAGGTGATTAGGATTGATTTGTGATGTGAATCTTGTTGTTTCCAACCATATCATTGTAAGATTTGTGTTTAATTTTCATTTTTATTCAATATGGTTGTAATTAAACTCTGGGATATATTTATTTTTATGATTTTTGTAAGATTATATATGTATTTGACATTGTACATAAGGTTTATAACATAAAAATAAGCTAGGACAAGCCCTAAGTAGATTTTATAAATCTGAATTCTGAATCAGCCCCAAAGATGGAATAGTCTGCACAACTCGGTATGTTATGGACATGAGGTAATTAGATAGGGTGATAGATCTATGTCTTGTGGTCGTTTCGCCGGGTGGCGCATCTTATAAGTCATCCCGATGAGTAAATTAGAGCCAAAATGGCGAAAGGTGTTAAAATCTAAACACCAGATTTCATTTAGAAAAAGCTCATAGTTCTGTTTATTTCTGGAGGTCGGCCCAGATTTATGAAATGTAGGAAACATCTAGAATTAAACATAGCCGAAAACCTCACCTCAATCGGGGTTGTATAACTCTACTTATGGTCATTTTCGTGGGACTGCTGTGAGCTGCCAAACTTTCTGCGTTGAACTAGGAATTTGAACTTGTAGTTTCATTAGTGATATGATATATTTAAGACTATAGACCACTAAAAATAGATGATACATCGTTTGGGACATAAGAAACAAGTCAAAATAGTTATGGGATTGAAATAATGTATTGACCAAGTCGGGACAACTATATATCTAAAAATCGAAACACGGCCAATAAGTATTAATAGGAGTCATTTGACCACATAGACATAAACTAAAGTGGAAGAATAAGCCTTTAAACATAATAATTACGGAAATAAAAATGACGTAAACTCAACCCTTGAATGATTCATCAGTAGGGCTTGGCTTGTTACTATTTTTCATAAAAACTAAACTTTTATACTTTTGTGAACTTACAAAAATATGTACAATGTCAAAAGTATATAAATACTTTCATAAAATTTATTTGGTACTTTCTTGTTAAATACCTAAGACGCGACTATTATATTTTTCTTAGGTCGTGCTGATTCTTTATCGTTGTGCTATACTTCCTTATACCGTTCTGCCATACTTTCTGGCACCGTTGTGTTACTTACGTCGCTACCTTCCAAGGTGAGTTCATAGCCCCATCTTTTACTTCAATTGTTTTACAAACTCCGTGGGGGAGATGCATGCTACTTATTTTTATTATGATCACAACTGATTTGAAAACTGTATTCTAAACTGAATGTATTATTGACACTAAGTACTACTATTGCCATGAAGTCCCCACATCATGAATCGTTAATCACTATGAGTAGTGAGCGCGAATATTGTGAATAGATCTATTGGGATTGAACTCCCCCGTCCGGAGAGGATGCACTATATTTGAGGTCTCTAGGTGCTTGGCAAGGCACCTACCGGGGCAAATTTACATACATATTTCTTAAGGCGTCGATGTCATGAGCTTAGTGTAATAATACTTTTTATGGGCGTATAACAACGTAGCCCATCATTTTCTTAAATTGAATTATATTGTGATCAACTTCTTATTATATAAACTCTATGAATTCACTCAACTTTATGTTGACTTTTTAGCATGTATTTTCTCAGGTATTATTTTGCTAGCTGAGCATTGGGAGCAATCGGAGTCGCGTGGATATCAAATATTGAAAGACTTGTTTTCTACACATTCGATAATTTTTTATCTTTAAAATATACATATGTGTCATGTTTTAATTCTTGTAACTTAACTTTTAAATAGAAATTGTTGGGACCTTTGTACTCGGATTTATCAAATCGAATGTGACATTTTATTAAACGTCTCTTTTGAGGTCGTTTTATGTAACTTGTTTTTATGAACTATGAAGTGAAACCCAAATTGGTATTCCGCTGCGTTGTAAATTTTGGGGGTGTCACACCTTCAGCCCTAAAAACCCATCTGGACTCTGGGTATTCCCACACTGACATGATGATTGATAATCTATCCAACCAAGTCTCATTACTGGTCCAACAATTCAGAGCTAATCTTCCATCTACCAATAATCAACTTCGGTCTTCATCCAATCCTCGCAATCAGGCTGTAATAGAGGATGGTAGAGTTGTGGTGCAAAATGTACAAGGAAGACAGAATCTGAATCAAAGGAATGATGGATTTAGGAATGGGAATTATAGGTTTGGCAACGCACTTCAAGGACAAGCCAGACAACCTAAGTGTTACAACTATGGAGGAATGGGTCACATTGCTAGGAATTGCACTCAACCAAAACATCCACAAAACTCTGAATACTTCAAAGATAAAATGTTGCTGATGCAGGAACAAGAGAATGGGACTGTTTTGGATGAAGATGCCTTGATCTTTCTGGCGGGTGATGACGGGAACACATTTGATGCTGATGTAGATGATCAACCGGTTCAAGATCTAGCACTCAATGACCCGAATATCTTCCAGGTTGAAGACTGTGATGCTTTTGATTCTGACGTTGATGACGAACCCACTGCTCAAACCATCTTCATGGCTAACCTTTCTGCAGGAGTGTCCTCTCCACATCAGTCTGAATCATCCATCACCTCTGCTATCTCTGAGGTATCAATTTCACCTAACCATGATGACTCTGTCCATCCACAGAGGGTGTGTGAATTTGTACAAATCACAGACATTGACAACACAAATACCATTAATATGGGAAATACCAATACTATCCCATATGAAAGATATTTGAATGTCAATGGTCCGCTAGTTGTACCAAGTGACACACCTTCTGTTGATCCTAGTGAGCTTAAACTGCATAAGCATACTGTATATATCCCTGATGATTCCCTGCCCACTAGATTCAAGATTCTTAAGGATCAGGTGTCTATATACGAACAGAGAGCTAAGTTTGAGTTAAATGAACGTGAGCATAAAATGGAATGGCAAATGCGTGCTTACATAACTGAAAATAATTCCAAACAAGAAACATTAAAAAGGGAGTTAATGTCTTTGAAGAAACAATTGGATCTAACTGTTAAACAAAAACAGGAAATTCAAAAGGGGTTAACCTCGCTCAAACACGATTATAAAGACAAAAAAACAAGTCTTTTAAATGATGTTTCCAACCTTAAAATGTTGAAAAACAAACTGGAAGAAAAACTGTACACGCAAGGCCAAACCATCCAATCTGCTCAAATGATGGAGAACCATAGGAAATTAAGAGATAAGTTTAGTGAACAGGATACCTCTAAACCTAAGGTAAACTACCTTAGAAATGGGATTGGTGCTCAACCCGCAATATATGATTCGAACGTTATGTTTGAACCGGACCATGCCCCTCTTGATATGTGTTCATATGATGAGATAGATGAGATTGAAGATAGAAATAGGGAAAAACTTGCTGAAAATTTGAAAGATCCCTTGTGCACTGCTAAGAATCTCATATTTCACTATGATTACGCAAATGACAATCATCAGGCCATTTCTGTCCCTAAAAAGAAATTTCTCCCGGAAAAAACTTTTTGGAATATTGACATGGAGAAAATGCAAGCTGAAAGACTTGTGGGTAACACTCGAACTGTTTTTAGGATTGCTGATCCTACCTTGTATCCTCTGACCACGCCCATGCACCTTGTACCACTCACTCTTCCTACACAGTGTAATACTCTTATTGGTCTTTACGTACTAGGTCAACTGTTTAATGACTTTGAGAAAACTTGTAAAAAGAGAATTACACCAACTGGGATTACTGAAGGGGAAAGGGGATTTGAACAAACAAAACGGTGTTACCTAACAGAAGTCATGCCATTTTTCAAACTTCTTAAAGAACACTTTGAAGGCCTTAAGACTACCATAAATGATGATGTTACTAACATGAAAAAGGTTTTCAAAGATGTCGAAAATGAGGGTAAACAATTGGCAATTGATCTCAAATATAGTGAAATTGACAGAAAAAACACTCGCATTATGAATGAAAACTTGATTGCTAATTGCATTGCTCAAGATGTGTTCTACACTGTCACCGACTCTCCCTTATCTGCTAAACAATTTCATGAAATGTCGGTTACGTTGAATGTATTTCAGAATCGTGTGATTGAGCTTGAGGGGGAGAATTTGAGATTAAATACAAAAATTCAAAACGACGACCATGATAACATGGTCAGGCATTTCTCTAAACTAGAAGTTGATAATCTTAACTTACAACTACAATATCAACATCTAGAAGAAAGCATAAAACTCTCAAATGCCAAGACATCTTCGGATGCTCCTGAATTTGATACATGTTTTGAATTGTCCAAAAAGGATGATGTAATTCAAGCTCACTCAAACACGATTCGGAAATTGAGAGCCCAAATTGCACAATTAAAGTCTAACATGGGGAATGTTGCTAATACCAGTCACCTAATGTCGCTAGATTCTCAAAATTTTCTGAAACAAAACATAATTAACGACGTACAACATGAAAATGAGTGGCTTCGTCCTGAGTCTATTAAAATAACACGTAACCAAAACAATGAAAGAGTCACTTCTTTGTTGAACGAAATTGAGAATCTAAAGACCATGGTGAAAGGGAAAATGCCCGTTGTTTCTTGTGACCATGCTATTTCCAATGTTCATACTTGTAAGAAATTTGCGAGCGATGCCTTGAATGTTTCTCTTCCCCTTAGGAACAATAAGCTAGTTCATAGCAACTATCTTAGGTATTTTAAGGATTGCCTTGTCATACTTAGAGAAACCATTGAAGATGGTAGGATACCAAATAAATAGGATGATGTCATTTCGGGTGCATGCTTCCTCACTAATAGAGCTCAGGAATTATTAGAATATGCCATAGGAACATGCCCCAAGAGTGACAACAAGGTGGATAGGTCACTTGCATCGTACTCTAACGTTGGCGACAAACACGTTGCATTTAATTATCCCCATGCCATGACTCAATCCACCACCATGCTTACCGGTAAACAAGTAGAAACTAAGCATCCTAATGTTCCCATCATTGCTTCTACAGGAGTAAACGGTGTATCTAAAGCTAGCAAGTCACAGCCTAGGTGCAATACAAAGAATGATAGGACTTTGCCGGCTAAGAGTGCACTTATGAAGGAAGTAGAAGAATCATCTAGGAACAATAAAGTTATGCCTGTCAAAAAGAATCGAGTTGAATCAAACATTTGTGTTAACAATGATGTAATTAATTCGAATTCTGGTGCTATTTGTAAGACATGTAACGAATGTTTATTTTTTGGTAATCATGATGCATGTGTTGTGTCCTTCTTAAAATCCTCAATGTGTTCTTCGGTTAAGGAAGTTTTGTGCACTAAGCCGGTTAGGCAAATATGGACCAAAACTGGAAAGGTCTTCACTAATATTGGCTATCAATGGAGGCCTACAGGAAGGAGATTCACACTAGGAGATAAGTGCCCTTTGACTAGGATCACTAATTCCAAAGTAGTGCTGGCTAAGAAATTGAGACCTACGGGCAGAATGCTCCTAGTAGATGCAAGTAGTACCAATCCTAAGTCTAGTGCATCAAACTGTGATAATTGATGCAGTATCTCCGTAACATATGATAATCCAATGTTTTTGTGTGCTAACCAAACGGACCCCAACTGTTTGTGGGGCTCCAGCTTTTTCAGTTATCCACCATTGTCTGGTTTCAAATGCAGGTCGTACAAATCGTCCTTTGGTATTTGGACTCAAGCTGCTCAAAACATATGACTGGAGATCGCTCGCGGCTCATGAATTTTGTGGAAAAGTTTATTGGTACGGTCAGATTCGGGAACGACCATTTTGGAGCAATAATGGGTTATGGTGACTATGTCTTTGGAGACAGTGTGATATCTAGAGTGTACTATGTGGAGGGACTTGGACATAATCTATTCTCTGTTGGTCAATTCTGTGACTCTGATCTTGAAGTTGCCTTCAGAAAACACACATGTTTTGTTAGAGAATTAGATGGTGTAGATCTTCTCAAAGGAAGTGGGGGCACAAATCTTTACACCATATCAATTGAAGACATGTTGCGGTCCTCTCCAATCTGCTTGCTCTCAAAAGCCTCTAAGAACAACTCATGGTTGTGGCATCGTCGTTTAAACCATTTGAACTTCGGTACCATCAATGAACTCACACGTAAAGATCTTTGATTCGCCTCAAACGGTCAGATAATATTAACCAGGTAATGGTCAACAAGTCAAATAGCTGAGGCGAATGCTTCCGTGGAATACAGTGTTTCCCCGGGTCGTAATGTCCCAACGAGGTGTGCGATGTTTTATTATAAACGAATCTGTGATCAGTGAAAGTGAACAGGAAAGGTTATAAGTGTGTGTGTGTGTTTAAACTAGGGTTTTATAAAATAAAATGACTTAAATAAACTAATGGAATGATTACGTGAAAGCTAGGTATCTAAAACGTTTAAACGTTCACCAATTTAAAATCAGACGCGACTGCGTACTGAGAAAAAGGTGAGTTTTAAGAAAAATAAACTACAAGGGTTTAAAAAAGAAAATTATATAAACTTAAACTTAAAATAAAATTAAATTAAAAAGAAAACTATTTTTTAGATTATTATATTATTTATTATTAATTATTTAATTAAAAACTATTTAACTATTTAATTAAAACTAATTTAATTAAAAACTAAAAATTATAAATACTACAAATTAAACTAAAAATTTATAAAAATAATTTCTAAACTTAAAAATGAACTTGAAGAAAGTATAAAAAATAAAAATAAATATTTTTGTCTTTTTATAAGCTTTTTATTAATTAAAAACTATTTATATTAATTAAACTATTTAAACTATTTTAAATTACAAATAATATTAAACTAACTTAGAAAATTATGAAAAAATTTATAAAACTATATTATAACTTATAAAAGCTATAAAAAATATAAAAACTAGGTGTTGCTATATAAAAAGTAATTATGCTATTTAAAACTTATTTATTAATTAATTACTAATAAAACTATTATTAATTCTAATAAATACTAAATTACAAAATAAAAATCTGAGAAAATTATTAAAATTACTTTAACCTAAGAGTAAATTAATAAAAATATAAAAACACAACTTACTTAATAAAAATCTAAAAATGAAAATTAAATTTAAATTATATTAAATAGAAACTATCACTTATTTTTATGTTGGTTTTTCTGGAATTTTCTTTTACAAAACTAAATTATACTTAAAAATAAACAACTTTAATAAAGACAACTATTTATAGCTTATTAATAAGCACTGTGGAAGCTTATTACTTCCACAGTTGACTTTTGTTGACTGAAAAGGCTAATAAGCTTAAATGAGCTTATGTGGGACCCACTATGGATAAATCTGGTTCTAATAAGTTGATTGGACTTGTCAAAGCTCAAATTGGTCAAATAAGCTCAGTAGATAAGCTGATAAGCCAGATTAAGCTAATCCAAAACTTAGTTTGAACACAGAATGGGGACAAACTTGAGGACTTATTCTAGGTGGGGTCCACTGGGTTTCAGGTCAAACAAAAGGTCAATCTAGGTTCCCTGGTAGGAGGGGGTTCTAAGAAACTAAATTGGAGGTCTGGGGCCCACTGAGGTGGTCACAAATCACCACCAAAGTGGTGGTGATGGCTGTGTATCTGGTGCACAGGGCAATACCTTGCCCTGCAAGTGTTTTTGAGGGTGAGTGGGGCCCAGGGAAAAATTGCTAAAAATATAAAACTTATGGGAACTTAAAGACAAGCTGGCAGACTATGATCCTAAGAATTTTTAGACCTTAAAACCTATTACACAATTCTACAAAAATCTCTCAAGATTTGAGAAAATCTGAGAGATGAACTTTTGACTTTTGATAAAACTTAACTAGTTTGACTTTTACCAACTTAGATCTTACTAAACTAATTAGTTATGTTGTATTAAGCTATGATGAACCTATACTAAGCTAGAACTATCATATATAAGCTAATGGGGTGGGTTTGTGAGTCTAAAATCCTTGACAGTTAACTGTCAAGGGAATTGAGTTGGATTTTGACTTTTCAGTGTTTAACTACTTAGCTACTGAGTTGAATTATGATATTTAGGACCTAAGTAAACTATGTAAACAAACACAACCATTAGAAACAGCCTTGAGCATAGTGAATAGGTCAGAGCCAAACACCCCTTTATACTAAGTTTTACACTACAACTACTTTAATTTAAACTACAACCTATGATTTAAAACTTAAAACAGATTAAGTGAAAGATAATTAAACTATTTGAACTAAAATTACACTAAAGAAACAATAGAAATATAAATAAGCAAGGAATTGGAGTTTCTTACAATTGAGTGACCAAGACAGAACTGAGATCAAAGGATCCAATATCAATCCTAACACCTCACCAGAGGTACTATAACCATGAAAATATTCATTTCAACTTTGCTTCAATCTTGATTCTCCTTGAACATTGATTTTTAATTTTACTCTATTTTTATTATTTTTCCATTTATAAAGTGAACTGAGTGAGACAGATATCACAAGCTTATCAAAGCTTAGTCAGAGCTTAAGTGAGCTTATAAATGCTTACAAGAACATGTAACAATGAAAATTAACAGATTTCAAATGAATTTGTCAAATTCAATTGAAATTGTCAAAACTGAGTTTGTGAACTATAATTTGAAATTAACTTGCAATAAAGGTTTCCATACATTCAAAGAACTGAATACAAGTGTTTTTAATGAAAAGATACAACTGGAAATGATTCTACACTACTTACGATTAAATTAAGCTAAAGCTAAACTAATACTCTGGTTCTTCTGCTTCCTTTCCATTTTGTAGCCATTTTCTGAGTTTGTGGGACCCACTGGGTCATTTCCCACCAATCTTAGCCGTTGATAAGGTTTAATTAATTCCCAACATGGAGGCCGCCTGCACTTTCGAAAGATCAGGGACTAAACATGCAATCTGAGCAAATCAAATGGACCATTTCTGCAATTTACTCTCTTGTTCTTAGGCATGCATTTTAGGCATAACAATCATTTTCCTTTTGTTTTAGCGAAAAAATTTTAGTAATTAATTTTTTTTCTTTTTCTTTTTCTTTTTCTTTTTCTTTTTCTTTTTCTTTTTCTTTTTCCCACTGGCTTATAAAATAACCCCAACACATTCTATACGGCGGGAAATTCAATTGGGAAAAATTCAGTTACAAGTTAATGGTAGTAACATGGACCAATATTCATTCTGTTCTATTTCCATTTCGCCCAACTCCCCAAACAATAGCGCCATGTTATAAAATCACCATTCCATGTTTCATTCTTACACCCTAAAACCCTGACATACCACCAAAAATAACCATGACAAAACCACTAATGATAAGCCCATCCAAACCTAAACATAGTATGTAACTTGTTTATTAAAGTGATGAGTATTTTCAAACCTCTTTTTTTCTTAAACAATCATGTAAGAAGCATCACAGGTTCATTGAAGGAAGTGTTTCAGTCTTAAGACACTGCACGAAGCACCGTTTGATAATGGAAGGCTAGGAGGCTAGGTTCTTCATGGTACTCATGTGTACAATTCAACTGAGGGAATGTAGATGAAGTCGGTAGGCTGGTATTGGGAAAGTTAGTATCTGGGATAATGTCTCATAATGTTGCACTTGTTTCAAATGTAAGAACATATGATAAGTGTGTTTTGAGTTTGGCTGTCAAAGTTGGGATATAAAGAGCTTAAAAAAGTTTATTTGGGCCTATTTTTACTTTAATCTCTTTTGGTAAATGATTATACCTGCTGCTTTATTTTAAGGTGTCTTTAGCCGTGCATGTTACTTCTGGCTGTATCAGAAATCAACATATTGAGTCACGTGCATTGAATCTCATGCATTTTAATGTTGTGCTCTTTGCCATAGACGTTACACTCAACGAATGGCAAACACAAAATATATGCTCGTGTTAAACAAACGAGGCATGAATGCACTTGATAGTGGAAGAAACGATGCAAAGGCTATAAATTTCAACTGTAAATAGTTAAAAAGGCTCAAAACAACCAAAAAACTTCATGAGGATCATATAATATGTAATTCATCCATCAATAGCAGCAACCTGACCACTGATCAGCAATGGATCTATTGATGATGCGATTTGAGCTCTTGCCTAATCTTAGTTTATTTTTATTTATAATTTTTGTGTAAATCTAGATGCATATAATGCAATGTTTTGACTAATTTTGTTTTGTTTTCAGCTATTTTACTTTATGTAATACCAATTAAGGTTGTCGCTACTATGGTTGGGTTGTTTGTGTTGAGGCATCCTTTTCTTTGTAATTGACTTCTTTCTGCGTCTATGAACTACATTCGAAGATTTTGAATCTGTTATGTTTAGTTTCTTGTTTGGTTTTGGTTGTTCTTGATGGGACCAGTATGAATGTAAAAACTTCATGAAATATTAGGTTTATTGTTCTAATATGCTACTTGTATGACAACTACATTGTTTGACTTTCAAGAGTCAAACTAAGTAATATCAGGTATATGGAAATAATATTATTTTGCTACAATTACTAAGTAATAGATAGTCTACAAGGTACTAGAATGGTAACATTATTGACACAAAAACTTTTAAGAGGTATAAGTTGGTTAAAATATGATCACAACATATTGCTATCAGTTTAACTTGTTGCTGAGTCTTTGACTTAACTATGTTGACAATCAAGTTTATTGGATGAACTTCCATGCATCGTAGTGTTATACCTTTTTCCTTTGATGTTGTACTCAATTGACGGATAAATTATCTTTTCTACAAGTTATACAAATGTTAGAAGTGTTGAGCAAAAGACTCAAAAAAATCTAAGTCCAGTAAATCTTCAATATCTTTTATTCTAAGAAAAAATAGAAATTCTTTTAGTGACATAAATAATATAGGGAGAATTTCATATATTTCCTTGAAAAACTTTATAATTACATCAATATCCTTGTAAAATTTGAAATTACATCAATGTCCTTTAAAACTTCAAAATCCTCATATATGTCCAAATATTCAATTTATTGATAATTAAATGATTTAAAGATATAAGAATTATATTTTAAATATGACTTAATAAGTAATTGACTTATTTACCCTCAACTTGAAAAGAATAATCACATATCTAGTTTTCATCAATCATCTATCTTAGTCGATATTCCCAACAAATCCAACCTCCATGACGTAATTCAATTATGCTTTATATTAACATTCCGTTTTTATTTTCATTTCAATACATGTAAAGTCCAATTGATTAATAAATTTAACCTGTTTCATGTGGGTAAGGAAAAAGCTTTCACGGACAGAATCAAATGATAGTAAATAATGGCTACTTTCCAATGAATCACATATTCATTTTTAAAATCATAAAAGTGAATAGGGTATTTCTTTTCTTTTTAAATGTTTTGTTGTTGTTAAAAATACAAAGCTATAATCAAATCAAGAAAAACCTAACAGATTTTATTTAGAATCAACCCAACCAACCACCCCATGGTTGATTCATTATGTTTTTAAAATACAAAGAATATTAAAAGATTTGATACAAACAGAAACTAACTAACAACTCAATGAACAACTGTGTGTAAATCGCACACAGTAAACCCTAAACTGAATATCAACTAAAAGAGGTGAAAAGTGATCCTTATATAGCCTTGACTTTGGACTTTTAAGACTTGAGCTCCTCCAGTCCTTCATCTTTCCAATAATGCACCTTCAGTCCCTCAACTAGAATAATACCTGAAAAAACACAAACACAAAAGAAAAACAAGTATTGCAATATGACAGAATAAGCCCTTAGCTTATCTTTCAACATTCCCCTTAAGCTAGGGCTTATAGAAATCCCTTAACTTCATCATGTCACAAAACTTTCTGTGTTCAACAACACGTAATCCTTTTGTAAAAATATCAGCAACATTATTTTCAGACTTTACTTTAATGGTTTTGATAACACCATCTGAAATTTTCTCTCTTATAAAGAAGAGATCAATTTTAAAGTGCTTTGACCTTTCATGCAACACTGGATTAGCAGCAATCTGCATTGCACTGCTATTATCACAAAACATCTCAACAGGTGTATCAACCTGCACATTAAGATCTTTGCAGACCTTCAAAATCCATATAATCTCACAAGTCACATTACACATAGCCTTGAACTCTGCTTCAGCAGAAGATCTAGACAACACAGATTGCTTCTTACTTTTCCATGAAATAAGATTATTGCCCAGATAAACAGCAAAACTAGTTACTGATTTTCTAGTAACCTTACATTTAGCCCAGTCAGAGTCAACAAACACTTTCATACCACAATCATCACTTTTGCTAAAAGATATTCCTTTATCTGGGGATTCTTTAAGATATCTTATAACTCTAAAAGCCAATTTTAAATGAGATTGCATTGGACTATGCATAGCTTGACTTAAGTAATGAACTGCATAAGACAAGTCAGGCCTAGTCAATGTCAAATAAATGAGTTTTCCAACTAGCATTTGATAGTTATTAACACCAAGCAAAGGCTCATCTTTATCAACACTTTTAAGCTTATTTTTATCAGACACATTAACAGATTCAATAGGAGTTTTACCAGGTTTACATGAAAGCATACCAAATTCATTGAGTAACTCCAAACAATACTTTCTTTGTGTCAAACACAATCCAGAATCATCACTTAATACTTCAATACCCAAAAAATACTTACGTTTTCCCAAATCTTTTATAAGAAATTTGGTTCTTAAAAACTACTTAACTTTTTCAATTTCAGTAACATTGTTACCTGTAATAACAATATCATCAACATACACAAGCAGAACTAAGAACACATTATTCTCAGACTTGGTAAACAAAGAAAAGTCACTTTTACTTTGATGAAAACCATTCTCTTTAAGCACACTAGTTAACTTTTCATTCCATTTTCTAGGAGCTTGCTTTAAACCATATAAGGATTTGTTTAACTTGCATACTCTTTTGTCATTTTTGTCAAAATACCCTTCTGGTAATTACATGTAAACATCCTCATCAAGTTCACCATACAAAAAAGCATTATTTATATCAAGTTGATATAAAGGCCAGCTATTTTGTATAGCAATACTTATAATAATTCTCACAGTAACAATCTTGACAACTGGTGAGAATGTTTCCTCATAATCTATACCCTTTTTTTGATTATAGCCTTTGGCTACAAGCCTGGCTTTATGTCTTTCCACACTTCCATCAGAATTATATTTGATTTTCCAAACCCACTTACAACCAATTGCTCTTCTCCCAGCAGAGAGTTCAACAATTTCATAAGTGTTGTTTCTGTTTAATGCTTCTATTTCAAGATTCATAGCATCAATCCATTTAGGATTTTTAGCAGCCTCACTATATGTTTTTGGTTTAACAATCCTATTAAGATTAGTAGAAAACACATAATTTTCTTTGTTAATGTTAGGTCACAATTTATGTAAACACAAGTATAAGGATGATAGAAATAAGATGAGAAGGAGAGATGGTTGATTAAGACACTATGAGAAATAGAAATGAAAGAGTTTTCTTATAATAATGAAATAACCAACAAGTTTACTAGTCACATATGACTAGTATATATAGGGAAGGAGTAGGGCAACACTCCCTTCCTCCCTATCTAGTAAAACGAGATGGGCTTAAGGCCCATGGGCTTGCTACATAAGCCTTAAGATTAAATAAACATACAAGCCTTAGCAACCTATTATTACAAATGACCGAGACTTGATAAAATAGTAAAACTTTGATCCCAACAATCTCCCCCTAAGGGTCGGTCATCACGGTTGCTTGACGTCTTTGTCATTTCTTCATCTTTGACTTTCATAGCTTTAGACGTCTTTCAAAAAATCATGAGATATTCATCGTTCTTTGTGCTTTATTCGTTGTTGTTGTTGTGATAGTGATCAAGTTATGAAGTTGTCTGCCTTTCTTCACTTCTGCGTCTGTGGTGGTAGTCCGCCAACATGCTCATACATCTTTGAATTCTGACTTATACATGCACGTAGTCCCTTTCTTTCACTTAAGATCTTTAGTCTTTATACTTTGTAGATTCTTCCTTTTGGCGTAGAATCTTTCTTTGAACTTTGTGTTGCTTTGATCTTTGAGGGAGCTTTTGATGACTTCAAGATGCATGTATGATCATGTGGAATCCGTTGCCATGGAGATGATGTAACCCTGCATGTAAACAGTTAGTACTAAAACATCCGGTACTTACAGATAAGGAATTAGAGTTCGTCAACAGCATAGTGTGAAGACTCCTTCTAATCCTTATCAAGGTCGTTCCCATATCAGATATTCCCGAGGGAGCTTACAAGACCTACTAAGTAGCTCAATGACTGGGTGAGTTGCTGGGGATCACTCCACGAATGTAGACCGCTAAGAAACCACCGCAAACACTAAGTGTAACCCGCAAGGAGTTACCGAAGTGACCTGCTGTCAGGGCTGTTTGATGTTGACCCTGGCAGGATTTCCGTTCAATCATTGAGAAATACTTATGTAAATTCTCTCATAAACGTTCTTGGCAGATTGCTAAGATCTGCGAAGGACTCGATAGTTTACAGCTGGTGTCCATTGATGTAGAACACCAGTTGTAGAAATACTAAGTGTTCCTAAGAGATCTTTGATGTATCTCATGGCTCTAGACTCGAAAAGTGCACACTTAGGTTTCCTATGCGGAGACTAGGGAGGGGTCTCCTGCTTCAATATCAACCATCTCTAAGAGATGAGTCGATAGATTACATCGGTTCCCCGTGAGAATGAAACAAGCTCTTTTAAGAGAACTTGAGCGGTTAAGAAGGTTTAGTGCATTACGTCACTGGGTCCATGATGACTTTATCTTCAATACCGGCGTCGCCTTAGCAACAACCAGTAGCATATGAATTGAACCCGGTGTCTGCCCTAAGGTTGAACATATGGAGGGCTATTTCTATTCACCCTTTTCTTTACTTTTCTTTTTAATTCTTCAACTCCTTCTTTCCCCTTTCATTCTTTACTCCTTTTTTTTCATATCATACCTAAGGACTTCTAATTCTAACTATTGGTGATGTCCTTGGGTAGATCCCTCCGGCTCTGGCGGATCATAGGACTGAATTTCCTATCTTAATCACCTTATAACTCCATGATTATCCGTCACTAGCCAAGAAACCTTTGATGAAAATCTCTCAAAGTGTTTGTGATTATCAAACATTTTGTTTAACACTTTGAGAGTTTTGTGTATACTTTTGAAGGGCTCCCCCTTCACATGTGCTCATAAGTGTTTAAATAAATTTGCACATGTGGGAGGAGCAAGCACTTTTTGAATTGATCCACTTTCAGTGAACCTGACCGATTCGAGACACGCTTACATCACTAGTTAGACTAGCTTGAAGTTATTACCCGGCCTGGTCAAATCCACAGAAAGTTTCTCGAAACAGTACATTTCTACTAAGACAAATCCTTTTCAAGACACGCTTACGTGGCTAGTTAAAGAGTTCCATTGTCAGCTTTTAGGTGACAACTAGCTCTAGTAACTAACTTGATGTTATTACCCGTCGAGGATAAGTCTTTTCAAGATTACTAACTTTTATGTTTCGTCAATTCCTGGGTCAATTCTGAGTCTAGCTCGCATGAGATTTGACTTAAAGCAACTTAGAACTTTCATATTTTAATCACATTCACTTTTTCTCCCCCTCAAAAATAGCATATGAGATGTTGTTTTTGATAAACTTTTGATTAAAATATGCTTTTTGAGTCTTATGGGGAGATATCAACAAGAACTTTTGGTTTTCAAACGATGAATTTTTCAAGTGCTCCCCCTCAACAAGTGAATACTTATTGAGGTGAAATACTTGCCTTTTGAGCAGAGTTATGAAAATCAGAAAATGTTTGATTAACTCTACTCAAAAGTAAGAAGCCTTCGCTCCTTATATAAGGATTGAGGCACTGAAGCGTACCTCAGGGTCCTTTCTTTACAAGAACGGGTTGTACACTGTAATGTGTGCACAAGCCATTGTTTTAATACAAAATTAGTTTTCTTTTAACAAAATACTCCCCCTCAAATAATGAAAGTTGTTTGAGAGATAGTCTTCTTGAGCAGAATATTGGTTCGTATTTAAGAAATACTTTTTGAAAATTCGTGAGAAGATTCTGCTCAAGGTTTTAGAAAACACAATCAAGTATTATACAACAAAGAATGCTTGAATGTTAAAACTCTTTTACTGTTGAAAGTTGTTTGAGACTCGGAGTCTCTCTTTTGAGTTTTAAAATCTGAAGAAGAAGATTTCCATCTAAAGTTGAACCTCATGGGTTCTTTTTTGAAGATTTGTTTCTGTGATGAATGGAAAACTTCCGGTATTAAGGATGCCCAAATCCGAGTCATTCTTTTATCGTAGCCAAAGCATTCCAGATTTTGAAAATTTGAAAAGTTTAGAACAACTTTGCTTTGGTCTTCACACTTGCTTTACCGGAGTAAAACGAGAGTGTAGAGTTTGGAAAAAATTTGTTTCTCACCATTTTGAATCCTTTTACCAGTTTTAGCCTTTTAACACATTTAACCCTTTGCCCTCAAAGTATGTTCCGTGAGAAACATTTTGACAATTGTTGAAGTTTTGACTTTCAATGGGATGACATGTACTTGCACACAGAGAAAATGCATCAGGCATAAACAAGTATGCGGATGAATCAAAAACTCATTCCAAATCTTTGAAAAATGCTCAGAATTCTCAAATTTACGCATAAGATCACAGATTAATTCATTCTTTCACTCAAAATTTCCCAATTATTATCATGGTTTAGAGTTATGATTTGAGACTTTGCACGCATGTTAGCATCAAAATGCAAGAATATTGTACAAACAAACGCCCTAGTAGCAGCAGCAAAGACATCGACATCTTAAACCCTAAATCACTTGATTTCAAACCTATGTTGTATCTAATCGTGCAAACACACCAATCGAGCATTCTTTAGTGTTCTCTAAGGTTATATGAAATGATTAATTAGACTAAACACATAAGAGAAAATGCCCCGATCGATAATTACTTGAACCCTAGTTTCTGATTATGCCTTTTTGACTGTTGAAAACATTTGAAAAATTTAGGGAACGATTAGATAACAACAATGAAGAAATTAGAAACTCACAATTGAAAAGAAATCGAGGATAAAAAATTGTTAGTCTGATTATGTGTGAAACTTTTGAGAACATTTGTGAAAACATTAATGCGAGCCTGTTTTATTTTTTCATGCAATGTCCTTTTACCTAAGTTTAAGACTTTTGTGAACTTTACTCATTAAAGGTTAACTACTTTTCCATTTGAAGTCTAAACATGGTTAAATTGGAATCCTTGCCGAAAAAATTTCTTTTCTCCCCCTCGAATTAGCATTTATTTTGTGAAACATTTTTGCACATTTTAATTCGAGAGATCATAGAATCTTTTGAAAATGAGTTTTTAATCCGAATGATGAAGAAACATTTTATCCTTAAAGAATAATGATTAGGTGTGCAAACTTCATGATTTTGTGAAAAATTTTCTCCCCCTCAAAACATGTTCCATTTTGACAATGTAAAGCAAAATATGTTTTAATGTAGGAACATAGTTTTGAAGATTAGAAGTTTATACACAGAGAAAGAAGATTCTTTTTGCAGTTTTTGTATTTTCTTTATGATAGAATATTTACAAAAAGAGTTTGATGTTTGACTCTCTTAGTTTTTAAGAAAGTTTTGCAAATCATCTAGAGTCAAACACCGCATACCAATATGGTGAACTAAATCAACAAACCTTGATGGAGGTAATGCCTTTGTAAACAAGTCCGCCAATTGGTATTCAGTTACCACAAACTCTAATTCAATTGTACCCTTCTCAACATGCTCCTTGATGAAATGGTAGCGGAGAGCAATTTGTATGGCCTTGGAATGATGAATGGTGTTTCACGAGATGGCAAAAGCACACTATGAGTCGCAGTACATTGAGATTAAGCTTTTGTTGATGACAGTGATGTACAATCCTGCTTCATTGACTGTATACCTTTGCAACTAAACAAGTTTTGTTGCGAATCATTGTGCCTTCTGCGTCCAGCTTGTTTTCCAAATCCATTTTAAGTCCAATGATGTGTCGAAAGGTGATGTTGGCAGAACGTATGCATATCAGACGGATCCAAATTGCGAGAAGACGACTCTATTATATCAGGAACGGTTGGAGTTGGTGCAAATGGATTGAAGAAAGTATTTCCATCATAATCTGCAGGTTGTGGTACTGATTATTGTAATGGATTTTCAGCTGATTGTCTGGAGTTGGAAGCGGTTTGTCCTACTGTTGTTGGAGATGCAATTGGAGGACCGTCTTTCTCAACAGTGGTTGTTGAATATTCTCAGGGTGTGCAGCGGAAATTGGTGAGACTTCTTGAAGACGGTTTTCAACTGAATCATCAAACAGTTGAGCAAACAGGGTTTCCAATTCCTTTCGAGAGAGTGACAATGTTTCATCCGAAGTATCCGGAAAGTTTAGACGGTTGATTGCGGGTCCTAAGCTATTTTGCTTAGAAGCCATTGCTGAAGTGCTTTTAAAACGATTGGCTGCGGGTCCTAAGCTGTTGTGCTTAGAAGCCATTGTAGATGTGCTTTTAAACGGTTGGTTGCGGGTCCTAAGCTGTTGTGCTCAGAAGCCATTGCTGAAGTGCTTTTAAAACGGTTGGCTGCGGGTCCTAAGCTGTTGTGCTCAGAAGCCATTGTAGATGTGCTTTTAAACGGTTGGTTGCGGGTCCTAAGCTGTTGTGCTCAGAAGCCATTGTTGATGTACTTTTAAACGGTTGGTTGCGGGTCCTAAGCTGTTGTGCTCAGAAGCCATTCCATTAAGCTCAGGTCCGAAACTGATTTGTTCCGAAGCCATCCCTGTTATATCTGAAAAGAAGAAAGAATAGACAAAACAGAGAACATGGATCCCCAAGTTTAATTGGGTTCCGGATGTTAGAAGCATAAAGATGTAGTGTCAATTATCTTCTTGACACTCGGACACACTATATCAATGATTTCCTTTCTCGCCTCAGGGATAGATGTTGTGGATTTCACATTAGTTTTGGTGCAAATGTCTAAAATCTTTCCTGTAGGAATCCACTTAAGACCAATTGATTTAAAAATTCTACCCGTGGGTACCCACCTAGTGTTAGATCTAGGAGATGTTTTCTTTTTAGATGCAGTGGGAGCATCACTTGGTTAAGAAAACCTACGTCCTATATTGATCCACTTCTTAGGTTTCTGACTTATGACTTTTGGTTCAACGGGTTTGTATGTCTTAGTCGATTGAGCCTTTTCAAGTGAATTTCCCTTTTGAAGATATTTTAAAGCACAAACAACATGATTATTTACGCAACTACTCTTAGAAGCTAGCCAATTCCTATTAGTTTGTTGATTACTCTTAGGTTTTGGTGTGCTACTGCAAGCAGTGTTCTGTACTACAATGGAAGGCATCACACGAGGTTTTGAACCTAAAATTCCATCCTTTTGATGTAGCGCCTTTTTCCTAGCCTTCTCTAGATCATAGCTCTTGTACATGTCATATGTGCCATAAGACTTTTTACTTTTAATGCTCGTTTTAGACACTGTTTTCGAACTAATCCTAGATGAGCCAGGTATAATCACGTGTTGAGATTTGGCAGACACAGATGCATTTTCCTTAGGCCAAGAATGTGGAGTGACTGGTTTTGTCAAATTGTTTTTCTCAACAACTTGGGAGGCAAACCGAGGTTTTGAAAATTTAGGTCTTTCAGATTTAAATGCAGTTGGTTGTCTAACCACTGATTGTTTTCTGTTTGTTTGAGAAGGTGGTTTCCCCAAGATTGATGGTTTTGCAAACTTAGTATCCACACTCTTGCTAGTCAGTCTTCTTAATTTGTTTTGCAATGCAGCATGTGCAAACACCTTTGCTTGAATTTGACCTTTTAAAAGCTCATTTTCTTTAACTAATGTATCCACTCGTTTACTTAGTTCATTTGAAACTTGACCATTGTTGCCCGAAGTTAAAGATTCTTTTTGCAATTTAAGTTTAAGAGAGATGCAATGTGCCTCTAGTTTTGAAAAATCTTTATGAAACTGGGCAATGGTCTTTTTGAGAAGAATGTTTTCAGACTCGAGAGTTTGGTATGGTGTATCAGTTATTGGATTATCAGGTAAGGACTCAGACTCGGAATGTTTGTTAAGACATTCTACAACATTCTGGTCAACCTCTCCATCATTACTGAAGTTAGGTTGCTCAGATTGTTGTTTCTCATTTGCAGGCATAATATGATCAACAGTAGATTGTACCTCAACCATTTGCTCTTTGTCAAAGTTAGGTTCTGTGTCATAGATGGGTATGACATCTTCCTCATCCATCTGTCCTTTGTCAAAGTTGGGCTCTAAGTCATAAGTGGGTCTGATATCAGCAGAATCAACATCTGTATCATTCCCCAATCTGCTGCTGTCATCTTGCTCTTCTGATTTTGTCCCATTGCTTTCCATGACACCCAAATTAGCTTCCAATACTTTAACTTTATGAATTTTCTCTTCTTGAATCTGCATCTTCATTACTTTGAGTTTTCTCTCCTTCAGCATATCCTTCAAATGAAGTGATCTCTCATAAAGCACCCTTTCAAGATAGCTCATTCGTGAAACAAACTGATCTCTAAAAGCTTCAACCTCCATACTAGTGATGTTCTTTCTCCATAATCTACATTGAGATTCATAGTCTCGAGAAGTTTCGAACACTTTAAAATCCATGGTCATGAACCCTTTGAACAGAGTCTTGAGCTCCATAAATCCTACCATGCAATCGCTTCCCTGTTCAATTTGCTTTTCGAGTTGAACTATGTTGTCTCGGAGTTTCTTTTGGAAGGTTAGAACGTCCATTTCAGTTCTGAAGAATACAGTAAAGGTAGTCCATGAAGGAAACCTTGTTTCTGAGAGAATCGTGCATTGAATCTTAACTGAATGAAAATATGCTAAACAATCTTCCTTTGAACGGATGACTCTTTTTGCAACTTTATCCAGAAGGCCTGTATTTCCAATAGTCCTTTCAGCATTCCTTCCTTGTCTATCAACTCTTTCACCTTGCACAACAGATTGATTCCTTGCGTTGAAGTATTCATAAGTTGAAGTCATCACGCATTTGCCTTTCTCAGAAGATACTTGTCCAAGCTTCACAAGATTTTGCAGAAGTGATTGCATATGATTATATACTGTTTCAGGAGGGTACTGTGGAATGAAATTAGGCTCAGGTGCATTTGGAGGATTGAAGAAGAGACCATTTGGAGTGTAAATTAAGGATCCATGGTCAACAGCTGGAGATGGTGGAGCAGGGAGAATGGTCTTCAGAGGATTCATGCTTAAACAGGATTCAAGAATTTGCTTCATTCTGATGTGATGAAGTTCTTTTGTACGATGCATAGCTTCAAGATATTTCCACATTTCATAAGCACTGGCTTGAAAGTCCATATTCACGTAAATTGAATTGGGAAGGGCTATTGTCATGAAACATGAAGCTTGTTTGTCAGCACAGTATTGACCAAGTTCAGTAGCATTCAAATCTTCAGAAGTTTGTAGTCTTATAATTCCTGTTGAGTCGGCAAGAAATATCATTTTGTATGGACCATCTTGAATGGATTTAAGCATAAGATCTGCAGCAGGACGATCTGTGAGCCATTGTAGAAATCTCTGTTTCCAATCAGTATATGTTCCAGGTAACAACATTGGAGGCCTTGATTCATTGCCAAATAGCAGAACATGACGAATGAGGGAGCTGTGACTTTGTTGTTGATGATATTGTTGCTGATGAGAATATTGGTGAGGAAGGTAGTTGGCAGAAGGTACTTGAGACATTGTAAACGACATTTCTCTCCCCCTTGATTGTTGCGATGTAATCGAAATAATCAAACAGAAATGTAAAACCAAGGTCGAAATAGTGATTTCAGATTTTCCTTCCAAAATTAATTTGAAAAAATTTCTGTTCCAAAATTTTAAAATCACTGTGAAATGCTATTCTAATGTCACCGGAAAAATTTGAGTTTAAAAAAATTTGCCGCCAAAATTCACCGAAAAATTTTGAATTTTGGCCTAAAAATTTGAATTTTGGGCCAAAATTTTCACTGTTAAACCAAAATTTGAATTTCGCATAAAAATTGAACGTTTAGTCTCCTGTAAAAATTAAATTTTACTCTTTTTTTTTTTTTTTTTTTTTTTTTTTAAGATATTAAGAAGATAGTAAGAAGATATTAGAAAGAAACTTGTGTAAACATGGATCTTGTAGAAGGTATAGATGTAATGCAAATTCTCGAAACTTAGTCAGAAAGCAGTTCTCGAAAGAATTTGAGAGTTCTCGAAAAATATGTAATCTCGAAACTTTGGTAATTTCGAAACTGTGTTCTCGAAAAATGAGTGTTTTCGAAATTTTTGTGTTTTAGAAACTTTTGTGTTTTAGAAACTTTTTAGTGTTTTAGAAACTTTTCAGTGTTCTAGAAACTTTTCAGTGTTTTAGAAACTTTTCAATGTTCTAGAAACTTTTCAGTGTTTTAGAAACTTTTCAGTGTTCTAAAAACTTTTCAGTGTTTTAGAAACTTTTCAGTATTTTAGAAACTTTTCAGTGTTCTAGAAACTTAGCACCAAAACTTTCTAAATTATACAATTTAGAGAGTATACCACGAGTCGAAGTGTTTTCTCACTTATACAAGCAAGAGAAACACCGAGTAAGCAACGGGAGCAAGTGTGTTCTCGAAACTTTGTGATTTAGAAACTTTGTGATTTAGAAAGATTGCTAGAATTTTGATTTTGCTAAAAGCTCATCCAAATGAAGTTTGTATTTCAAGATTCTTGTACTTTTAGTTATAAAAACACCAAAACTTAAAGAAAGTTGCAAACTTGATGATTTTTATGAAAATTTTTTGTGATCTAGAAAGTTTGCTAGAATTTTGATTTTGCTAAAAGCTCATCCAAATGAAGTTTGTATTTCAAGATTCTTGTACTTCTAGTTATAAAAACACCAAAACTTGAAGAAAGTTGCAAACTTGATGATTTTTATGAAAAATTTTTGTGATCTAGAAAAAAGTACAAAATCAAGTATGAAATTTTTCTAAAACTTTAAATTTTTGAAAAAGATTGAAACTTTCTTGTTAGAAAAGGTTTATAACACTAGTTTGTAATCAAAAAAGTGTTAAAAGCCAAGAAAAACAAGAAAAGTAATTATCTTTTTAAACAAAAATGTTTAGAAAGCCTTAAAAAAAATACAACCAAACTCAAATCACTTTTTTGAAAGAAAGTTTGACACTTTTTTGTTTGTTATGATTTGTAGCACAAGTTTGTAAGCAAAGATGTGATAAAACCAAGAAACAAACAAGAAAGTACAAAATTTTCACAAAAATTCGAGTAGAAAAAGAGGTTTTTGATTGGATTCAACTTAAAAACAAGAACTACACCTTCTTCCGGCGAATGATACCACTTGTTAGGTCACAATTTATGTAAACACAAGTATAAGGATGATAGAAATAAGATGAGAAGGAGAGATGGTTGATTAAGACACTATGAGAAATAGAAATGAAAGAGTTTTCTTAGAATAATGAAATAACCAACAAGTTTACTAGTCACATATGACTAGTATATATAGGGAAGGAGTAGGGCAACACTCCCTTCCTCCCTATCTAGTAAAACGAGATGGGCTTAAGGCCCATGGGCTTGCTACATAAGCCTTAAGATTAAATAAACATACAAGCCTTAGCAACCTATTATTACAAATGACCGAGACTTGTTAAAATAGTAAAACTTTGATCCCAACAGTTAAGGTTACTATAATTCACAGATCTATCAATGATATACTTAACCTTATTATCCAACACATAATCACTGAGTTTAACTGGTTGACTAGTTTTTCTACTAGACTTCCTAACATAAGTTCTCATATTAGCCTCTCTATCAGGTGTCACAATAGGTGTTACCACAACATCATGAAACATATCATTAAATTCTTGATAGTAATCATCATCACCCTCAGATAATTTATCATTTTCTTCAAGTGTTGCATTTTCCTCACCTCTACTGTTAACATCAACTGTGATATCAGGATGCACCACCTTATCCTTTAAGATATCATCAGATGAGCCTCCATGTGGAGGTTGGTTTATGCCTTCACTTTGTTTAGGAATCTGTTTTTCAGGTTCCTCTACAGATTCTTTCTCTCTCTTATCATCATAGGGATCATGTGATGATCCAAGGCCAGAGTTAAAAAAGTTTTGACCATTAGTATTTTGAAAATGAAACTCATAATTTTCTTTTTCAGAACTGTGCTTAAAAGGAAACATTTTCATAAAATTTGACATCTCTTGAGTACAAAATCATTTTTGTTTCCAAACTGAACAACTTATAACCTTTTTTATCAAAAGAATACCCTAAAAAAAACACATTTCTCTGACCTTGAAGAAAACTTGTCAAAATTATTTAAAACAGTTGAAAAACATAAGCAACCAAATACTTTTAGAAGAGAGAGATTAGGTTCACATTTATATATCATTTCATAAGGTGACTTTCCAGACAAAACAGAAGTGGGTGTCCTGTTAATCAAATAAGCAGCAGTTAGAACACACTAACCAAACACTTTTAGAAGAGAGAGATTAGGTTCACATTTATATATCATTTCATAAGGTGACTTTCCAGACAAAACTGAAGTGGTGTCCTGTTAATCAAATAAGCAGCAGTTAGAACACACTCAGTCCACATGTTCAAAGGAATCCCCCCTGAAACATGATGGCTCTAGCCACATTTAATAAGTGTCTATGTTTTCTTTCTGCTATACCATTTTGTTGAGGGGTATAAGAACATGAAGTTTGTTGATGAATACCATTTTCTTTACAAAACTTATCCATATTCGTACCATTGTCACTTCTAAAAACTTTTACAGTTTTATCAAATTGATTTTTAATCAAGTTATAGAAAGTTACAATGTGTGAATAAACTTCAGTTTTCCCCCTTAATAGAAACAACCAAACAGCTCTAGAAAAGTCATCAACAATTGTCAGAAAGTACTTATACCCTTATCTACTTTGAACTTTATAGGGACCCCAAACATCTAAGTGAACAATCTGTCCAACCTTAGTGGTTTGATGTTCACTTAAAGGGAATGGGTCTCTAGTTTGTTTAGCCTTATGACACACATCACAAGGATCAACCTTAGAATCTTTGTCAATTTTAAGTTTGTGTTTAAGTATGTTAAGAACTTTGTCAGCAGGATGACCAAGTCTGTTATGCCATATAGTTCTTGAAAAACAACAAACTTGAGTGTTATTACTTTTATTCAGATTAGTACCTATATTTAGAAAGTACAACCCACTACTTTGATTACCAGTCCCCATCTGGGTCCTTAGAACAGAGTCTTGAAGAATACAAACATCTTCATCAAAAATGACTCTACATTTATTGTTCTTATTAAGCTTGTGAACAGACAACAAACTGACTTGATATCCAGGTACAACCAAGACATCATGTATGACCAATTTATCTGTTAATTTTAAACTTCCAATATGTGTAACTTTAGCTTTAGTACCATTAGGATGACCAACAGTCATATTTAAGTTGGACACATCAATCACATTGAACATGTTTAACACTGTATAAGTCATATGTTGACTTGCACCAGAGTCAATGATCCAACCAATATACATTTTATAAGAGCTTATGTTGGTATTATGATTAAAAAACTTTGAATGATTAAAGCTAATAACACAACTAATACCTGCAATGTTTGCAGGCATACTACTGCATCTAGCTTTATCACTGATCAAAGCCATAAGCCTTTGATACTGATCATCTGTGAAAGAATTAGATGAACCAGCAGGCCTATCCTTATGCCCTGAAACAGACTGCTACTAGCATTTTTTTGATTAGTACCATTTTTCTTTTGGAAATTAGAAGGATAGCCAACAAGTTCGAAACATCTATCAGCAGTATGTCCATTTCTTTTACAATGAGTGCAGATCAAATTAGGCCTATTTAGCCTTCTAGGTTGTGAGTTATTATTATTATTAGCACTTTTGTTCACAGACCAATCATTAAATCTTTGATTAGATTTAGATGCAAACGCAGAGTTATCAGACTTAGAACCTGACTGAGATGGAGTACTCCTATGAGACTCATCTTTAGAAAGAGTAGCAAAGGCACTCTTAACATCAGGTATAGGTTCAGTGGTGGAATAATACTCCTAATAGGAGCATATACCTCATCCAAACCCATAAGAAACTGCATCAACTTGATGAGTTGATTATGTTTCTTGAGTTTGTCTGAACTAGCACAAGTACATTCAGGCAAATCCACAAGGGAGTCATATTGCCTCCATAATGCATTAAACTTGAGATAGTATTCAGACAAAGGGACACTAGATTGAGTGAATGAATGAATTGTATAATGCATGTTAAAAATTATGGAACCATCTATTTTATTGTATGTTTCATCCAATTCATCCCACACAGTTTTAGCATTATCAGAGAAAATTTTTCCCATAAACACATCTTGAGAAACACAACCAAGAATCCAAGAAAGAACCACAGAATTACATCTATCTCATTGTTCTTGCATAAAACCAGCATCAGTAGGTCTACATATGTTACCATTTATAAAACCAAGTTTATTTTTAGTATGAATAGCCAATTTAATAGCAGTAGACCAAACTTTATAGTTTTCTGGGCCTTCCAATTTAAAACTGATTAAAGGAATGCCACTTGTATCACTGTTGTGCAAGAACATGGGATCAAACTGATCAAGTTTGTTAACACCTGATCCCCTGCTTCATCATCATTACCCATAATGATGAAACAAAAACAAAACAAAGCAAAGCAAAAAACAGATACACCTTATAACACCAACAATCACAAGTAATACCAATATCAATCAACTTCAACACAAACAATCCCTTGAACCTACACTTCGTCACATGCAATATCTAAAAAACCAAAAAAAAAAAAAAAAAAAAAAAAACACCTAAGAGATAGAGTGTGAGTGGTATTACAGAGCACGCAACTCCAGCAAAATTGATCAAGATGATCAATAACCAAAACACAACAAGCAGCGGAAATCCAGAATCAAAGTACCTGAAATTTAAACAAGACAAAAAATTAGAAGACAATTATAAACTCCTTTTAAACAAACAATAATATCAAAAGAATCAATTATGACAAACAGATCAAGAAAACACTAATCCTGAATTAGGGTTTGATACAATAAACCCTAATCTTGAAGACACACAAATCAAACAAGATCTAAAAGATCTTGAACCAAAACAAGACTGATTAACACAAGTTAATCTCTAAACAAGACACGAGAACAAAAACCCCCAATTTTTGGAAAACCCTAAAATTTTGAAATAATCAATTGACCTTCAATTGATACCTAGAACAATCGATTCAATCAATAATTGATTGAATACCACTAAGATCTAGTAAGATCTGACCAGAAAACAGAAAACCCCCAAATCGATTGAAATCCTATTTTTTATAAAAATTGATTTTAGATCAAAAACTTTGTATCAAAGCCAACATGGCTCTGATACCATGTTAAAAATACAAAGCTATGATCAAATCAAGAAAAACCTAACAGATTTCATTTAGAATCAACCCAACCAACCACCCCATGGTTGATTCATTATGTTTTTACAATACAAAGAATATTAAAAGATTTGATACAAACAGAAACTAACTAACAACTCAATGAACAACTGTGTGTAAATCGCACACAGTAAACCCTAAACTGAATATCAACTAAAAGAGGTGAAAAGTGATCCTTATATAGCCTTGACTTTGGACTTTTAAGACTTGAGCTCCTCCAATCCTTCATCTTTCCAATAATGCACCTTCAGTCCCTCAACTAGAATAATACCTTGAAAAAACACAAACACAAAAGAAAAACAAGTATTGCAATATGACAGAATAAGCCCTTAGCTTATCTTTCAGCAGTTGTTGCTTATTCTTCTGTCATTTGCAGTAGCTTTAATATTGTCATTGTTAAATTTTATTGAATATTTGAATTTAAAGAACCCATTTAATGATTAATAATTAAACGAAAATCATAAAGTATACAATTTCATGGTTTCGAATTACCGAGAAGAAGACAAGCATCAAAGGTGAATAAACTGGAAATGGGCAATAAGGGTAAAAAGGTCAAATTCTTGTTAAGTCATGTTTAAAATTGATTTTTATGTTTTAAAATTATTTAATTGTGATTAAATTGAATATTTGGATAAATTTGATGATTTTGATGTTTTAAAAGGATATTGATGTAATTAAAAAAATTTACAAGGATATTAATGTAATTATGAAGTTTTAGAAGGATATAGATGAAATTCTCCCAATAATAAAAAGAAACTATTAACTTTAAAGTGATTAGCCACTAACTCAGGGACATGTATTGAAGAGATATACGATAATCACTTTAAAGTAATTATTGATTAGCCACTAAAAGACTAAGGGTACGTTTGGTTTGTTAATGGAATTTGATATGGATTCGGATTTGAATTAGTTTTACCTTCTGTTCTAGAGTTTTTGATTAAAGAAAAGAAAGTAAAAATGAGAAAATGAAAAGTAAAGAAAGACAAGCGTGAAAAAAAAATGTGTTTTTCAGTTAAAAAATAAAAGAGAAAAAGAAAAAGATTCATCAAACTTTGTGTTGTTGAGTTGAAAATATATAAGAGAAATAAAAATAGTTGGTGTATTTACAATTACTCATATTTAAAAGTTGTAAAGTTTAGAAAGTAATGATAATTTTGTTATTTAAAATGTTACACTTTAGTATACTTTCATTTCCGTCCATTTTTAGAAAAAAAAATTAGGCCGACTTTCCCCTCAAATTTCCTTCCTTTTCACACCTTAAAAAAACAAGAGAATACAAGTTGTTCACAACTTCCTTTTCTTTTCTTTCAATTCTTCTCAAAACTGAACTCAAGAACATACGTTAGAAAAAAGTAAGAGATAGAAAATATATATTTAGTAGCGTAGTATAATATTGTTTATGTAAATTTTTAGAAAGCAAAATAGTAATCTGTTTGAAAATTATCAACAAAACAAAAAGGTTGAAAGGGATCTCGCATCAATCATATGCACATGATTTATCAAAGGGAAGTGATTTGCACATTCATAAATTTGATTAAACACTCAATGTACAAATAATTAAAACAGTTATTTACGGCACAACTATTTAATGCATATTTTAGAGTGTCCAATCAAATATGAAAGTGTGCAAATCACCTTCCTTTATCAAAACATACCATCTCACCATGAATTTGAAGATGGCCAGATATTTGGTTTTTGTGAACCCAAAACATTGTATTAAAAATCCAATCCCAATCCTTAATGCTAAACATTTGTAGTTTGTACCAAAGGGAAGCTTATTTCCTTTCTTATGAAAAGCGTGATAGGGGTTGTTCACAAGTTGGGTAATACTAACAGGAATCAACCGAACCAAACCGAATAAATTCGAATCTCATTTATAACTGAACCAAACCGAATTAAATATTCTATTTTCGATTTGGATATGATTTTGACAAAATAAAAATTAAACCGAATCAAAAATTGAATATAAATATAATAACATTTTTTTATATAAATATAAATATATTTTGATATAAATATATACTTTTTATATATTTATATAAAAAAAGAACCCATTAAAACTTTCTTATTATAAATATAATAACATTTTTTAAGCATGAAAATTCTTTTGGTGCTAAATATATAGATAATTGAATAAAAAAATTATAAATTATGTAATTAGGGTTATTCGGGTCAACTTGAAAACTGAACAAATTCAAATATCGATTTTCAATTCAATTCAATTTGAATTTGGTTCGGTTCAGTTTTTGATTTTATCCAAAAAAAAATTATTTAACCAACTAAATGAAGCGACGAACCCGATAACCAAACCGATAAACACGTCTAAAGCGTGAAGTATTTGAATGAATGAATGAAAATTAGTGATCCATAATTCCATATATCATAAGAAAAGGCCCATTAGAAGCCCAGCCCATAAAAAGATATGCATCATCATCATCTATTCATCTTGGTAGCGAGGGTATTAGTGCTATTTTTAGTAGTCTGGCTTTGATAATAACTACACAAATGTGTGAGTTAAATGCTGGAAAAGATGAATTTGCAAGAGTATTAGTGAAGTTTTACTTGTAGCTAATCGTACAGGAAGCACCTCTTACAGGCCAAATGGGATAGCTCCCTAACGTGAACATATTCAACCTGTCACTATTGCTCGCTAAAGCGATATATTCAACCAGCCAGCCGAATTTAGCAGCTTTAATGCATCTAAAATATCACATCACCCAAAATAATAGCAAAATATGTAAATGAATAACAAGTCATAGGACAATACTTAATTTACAACACTAACTCACGCAAGATCATGAAATAGGAAACACCATGTAAGCACATATTTCCTTATTTGATACTTCTTTATGTGAACGCTATTGATTTTCTTGTGTATTATCATCCTCGGATAGAAAACAAAAGATTAAAAGTCGGCCATCAAGCAACTGTAATTAACTAGTAATCACAAAAAGATCCAGAAACAACATAAACAAAAAATCATATCTTCTTCCATAGTCCCATTTTTTTTTTTTTTTTTTTTTTTTTTTCAATATTTTCATTTGTCTTTTCTTTTTTTTTTTCTTTTTTTTGTGCAACTACGCTTTTTCAAATATCCATTTTGGGAGAGGGGTGGGGATTTGTTCAGGTACAAATAAGGGCCTGCACTACAGTCATCATCTTATTACATCAACTCAAAATATTCTCTACATGTATATGTAGCCAACCGAATCCCTCTTTCATGCTCGACCATAAAGACTAACCAATTGGCCCCAAAAAAGAATACCCCGAAAAAACCAGCTCAAAAACCACCATTAACCCTTTTGTGCTTGTTGCTCAACTAGAAAATAAGTCAGTATTTACCGGCTTTCCCTTACAAATCCAGAACCGTGTGAATGATGGGGAGATTGTACCTCATTGAAGAGGAAAACTGATGAATATTAGGCATTGTTGGAAGTTCCTTCTGTTTTCGTCTCGGTTCGGACATAAGTGAGACTCCTAGTGGTGGGAGATGAGATGGCAACAGGGCTCGAGATGGTCTCAGATGATGTGTTTTGGGCATCACGTTTCCATTGGAAGCTTCTAGCACCGGGTTTGATTGGGAGTCTGGGCCTGTAAGCACTCGGGATGCCTCTTGCGAAAGGAACTCTACCAAATCTAGACGCAGCAAAAGGAGAAGCCCGGATAGCACGTGGCCATGATGTGGTAACTGGTGCAGCTTCTTGCTGAGCGGAGCTTTTCCGTACAACCTGTAAACACAAAAATAGAATGTTTCATTACACGTCAAAGCATACTTAATCTGATCAAAGTAAAAATATGTCTTATAGGTAAATTGTAAACATATTAATAATCAGGTTTACAACTTTTGACTCTTAGAAAATCCTATAACTAATTTTTTTTTCCAAAAATGTGAACACTCACCAAAATGAAGTATTTTGCAATTTTTCAATTTCTAGAGCATAAAATAATGTGGTGTCAAATAAGGCCCAAGGCAGTGTTGTCAAAGGCGAGCGCCTTGTGCGCCTAGGCGACGGGCGACGGCGAGGCGGACCCACAGCGCCCAAAACCCTAGGCTCAGGCTCACAGACATTTAAAGCGACGATTTGGGCCTAGGAGTGATTAAATGGGTGGGTTTTGGTCGGAATCATGTTATAAACATGATACAAGGATCCAATCATACTCAAAAACACGTTTGGTTTGATTTTGGAAATTAGGGTTCATGGTACGATTTGGGATTTTTTGATTTAGAGTGTTTTAATCCAATTAAGTTAGTGGGTTTTGGTCGGAATCATGTTATAAACATGATACAAGGATCGAATCATACCCAGAAACACGTTTGGTTTGATTTTGGAAATTAGGGTTCATGGTACGATTTGGGATTTTTTGATTTAGAGTGTTTTAATCCAATTAAGTTAGTGGGATAGTGTTAGAATGCAGTGTGAATCTTATTGCAACCCTAGAATCTAACCAGAAACACAAAATGAATCAAAATCAAAGTTTATTGCAACCCTGCGCTTTTTTTTCGGGCCCGCACTTTTAATGCGCCTCTCGCCTAGGCGAGATTTTGGGTCTTTGCGCCTTGCAATCGCATTCGCTTTTGACAACTATGGCCCAAGGAGTCGAAGATCAAATTAGCATTAGTAAACTAGCAAGCTTATGTATGTTTTCTATCGATTACATTTTGTTGGTTGAGAATCAGAGACAGGATGAGGTGTCAATAATATTGAAAGCTTGAAGAGACGATCTACATTATAATAATATAGTAGTTTCAAGCAAAACCAATCTCAAGCTCAAAGAATCATATAAAGCTACTAAACAATGGGAAGTACATTCATGCATATAACATAATATAATAGAGTATCATATGAGCAACAGACTTAATATACAATCTGCAATTTATTTAGTATTGCAATTAGTATGTTGATTACTTCTACCATGACTCCATGAGAACAGAATGTATCACATAAAGACTGTCGATCATTGCCTAAGATGGTTTATAACTTTATATTATACCTGCGTATTGCTGAATAAATTACCAAGGAGAAAACATGGGTGGGTGGGCCATACACGTGGCCTGCCAATCAGGTCACTGATCAACCCAGGATTAAAAAAATTAAAAAAGTAATCCACTGGTCCTATAGATCGACTCATTTAAGCAGATCAATCTCAAAGTTAAACCACAATTCATCTGGGTCGACTCATTTGGATACTAAAATCTGAAGTTCTATTTTCTACTTATAACCTATACAGATATTTAGAAAAACAGATGTATGGCGTGGCTTGGGTGGCATGGCAGGACCAACTCACAAAGACTGTCGATCATTGCTTAAGATGTTTATATTATACCTACGCGGGGCTAAATAAACTACCAAGGAGACAACAGCGGGGGCGGGCCGTACACATGGCCTGCCAATTAGCTCGCTGATCCACTCAGGATTAGAAAAATTAAAAAAATAATCCATTGATCCTATAGATCGACACATTTAGGCAGATCATAGTCGAACCACAATTCATCTGGGTCGACTCATTTGGATATTAAAATTGAAGCTCTATTTTCTGCTTATACCTTCCACAAATATTTAGAAAAACAGGTGTATGGTGTGGCTTGGGTGGCAGGACCAACTCACATAAAGACTGTCGATCATTGCCTAGAATGTTTATATTATACCTACGCAGGGCAGAATAAACTACCAAAGACAAAACAACGTTGTAGGGGGCCATTCACGTGGCCTGCCAATCAGGTAGCTGACCCACCCAAAGGATATAAAAATCGACCCGTTCAGGCAGATCAACCTGAAAATTGACCCACAATTCATATGGGTCGACTCTTCTGGATACTAAAATCTGAAGTTCTATTTTCTACTTATAACCTCCACAGATATTTAGAGAAACAGGCGCATGGTGTGGCTTGGGTGGCAGGTGGCTAGTATAGGGTAGAGGTACTCGTAGCAGGTCAACCTAACAATTATTATCAGTTTGACATACCCTAGAACAACAACAACAACAACAAACCCAATCCCGCCGGGGCAGGGTATGGGGGAAGTAGAGTGTAGACAGACCCTACCCCTACCCCAGGATAAAGCCTGGAGTAGAGAGACTGCTTCCAATGAGATCTCTGGCAAGTGCAGGAGTGCGGGTGAGGGATCAAAATAGGAGAACAAAAAGAGACAGAGAACTAACATGCAAAAGAGGCAAAACACGGCAGGGCAAAAGCAGGCAAAACAGGTAAACAAATTAACCATTTTCTAACTAATAAATGTATTTTCAAATTCAAGCTACGTTAAAGATCTTAAATTTGAAATTGCACAGTAGTGAAGACAGTTACGAATTACGAGGTAGAGATAATTAGAAGTTACTAAATGTACTGTTACTAGTTTCAACAACATAAAATAATAATAATCATAATCATAAATTTGCCTTGGCATGTGGGTGTTTAAATGACAAATGGTGTTCTAAAACTTTTTTAGATACTCATTGCAGCTGTCTTACCAATAACATATACATCACCGCTGATTAATTAATCAACCAACTAAATGAAAACTTTAACTAAGACACCATTTATTAAGTCGAAAACCAAATCTTTCGTTCATTGATGACAAACAATATAAAATTACAAATCAAACATTGGGTCTTGTAATCAGAACCTTATATAGCAAAAGTGACAATCCACTCAGTAAAGAAATTAGAAAATGAACAAAAATATATAAAGTTTTCATTGTGTAATACAAGTGAAATTATAATACTTACCAAAAATCTATTTGGGTTGGACTAATAATACAATGAGGGTTATTATATTATGTGTCTCACATAGATGCTGGTAGGCTGGATAACATACCTTCAATTAACTAAAAACATTACGAAAGGATTTGGTTAAGATAAATGTTAACAATAATATCGATACAGTTTTCCATCTTCTTTGTTGTGGATTATCTGAACACCCAATAACAATGGATGAAAGGCATGCATGTAAAGTTAAGGAAATGGGCCAATGCGGGAACATGATCCAACCAATTATATTAGTTCGGTCATGAGTCAGATCAATTTACTAATGGTTCATCGTGATTAGTTTAGATGTCAAACATGAGATCATTAGCCGATGCGATCCAAAAGACTCTAAATAGGCCCAGGCCATATAGTTACCATTAAGAGCGGGATATATGACCAAAAAGAAAGACCAGAAATAGCATGAACCTGATTTTACATAGGAGGCAATAGAGAAGCAAAACTTTCTAATCACATAACGGTTTATTCAATCTTCCTCTTAGATAAACCATCATCTATCTATTTAATATTTGTTGGTGGACCAAATAGTTAGAAATTTCTAAATTATGAACATAATATTCAATTACCCATCGATCCTCTAATCGACTGTGTTGGCAGTAGTATTTCCATATTAACAAGTGTTGACCATTGTACACAAACTATTCATTGAATAAGTTAAAAGACAGCTTTTCATAAACTCAAATCTGGCTTTGAGTTATATTGAGAAACCAATCTATACTAGATGGCCCATTAGGGCTTAGAGCTAGAGCTAGAGCTAAATCTGCTTCCCTACTAAACCTACTTTTGTCGAGTACTGCTACTCTGTTACTATAGATATGGTTGTAACCTAACATTCATAATCTCGCTATTAATTTATGTTCATGTAAGCTTTCTTCTTTTGGTCAACTCCTAATGCCACAACAAGCATTATTCTTCTCATCCCTTCAGAGATTTTTACTCTACACCTCTTTTTTACTCGCAATATAACATCGTATATATCAGCCTAAAATATCAGCACGACAATATACATCTCCCTACTACAGACTCCATCTGTCTCAACTGTCAAACAGCCTACTTTTTAACTAATTAAAGTTTCCCAGAGATGTTCCTCAAACTAGAAAAGATATGTGAAACAGCAGACTAAGTATTCATAAATATACTAATATTCTCAACAAGAGAGAGAGAGAGAGATCTTATGTACCTTAAGAATACGTGACATAAACGATGTACCATCTAGTGACAAAGCATTTTCTGCTGCCTCTGTTCTCATAAATTCCACGTAAGCTGATCTGCATAAGGAGTCCCGTTTAAACAAAAGAGCAAAGGGTTCTATCCTTCTCAAAAAATGACAGACTCGTTATATTTTCTAAAGCAAGAAAATAAAAAGTAAAAAACCGAACCCTTTTGGCTGCCCAGTCGCTGCCTCAGTTACTATGACCACTTTTAGTACATCACCAAACTTGTTGAAGTGCCGAGAGAGACTATCTTTAGTAGCAGCAAAATGGACCTGTATAAATTGAACAGCTTAAAAAGAATGAAAGATACAATTACATGGATACAACAGAGTTTAAATGAAAAGCTTGGGTCATTACATTGCTGACAAAAATGGTGCGGGAATCCACGTCGTCAATAGGTCGACCAGTGGAATTAACACCTACAGAATAGTAGAGAATAATTACTGCAATATAATTCACTGGAACTGACTACCTAAATATATTCCTCAGACATATATCATTCAAAGAGCAATATAAATGAAACTATGAAGCAAAGCACATGTGCACATCAGCCACACACAGCACTCACCAGCAGATGTCAGCGTCTTCTGAATCTCCCTTTGAGTATGTATAGTGGGTACCCCCTGCGGTGGGAAAGCAGATTAAACGTACAACTTAAGCTATCTTTCTTTCTTGGAAACAATTGAACATGTATGCAATGAATAAATTCGATATAGTCTTACATTTCCATTGTTAGCGGTCACAAGATTGTTGTTATCCTTGATCACCCGCGGACCATAGTTGCCACCACTCAACTCAGTCTCCTGTACAAATTTCTGATTGTCCATGTCTGAACCCCCCCTTGGTTTCCAGGTATTTATATTCGACGAAGTATTTACTAAATTATGAGAGGAATTAGCCATGGAAAGAGGAGCATTCTGATCTCTCTGTGGTTTATTAAAAGTCCGATCCACAACATTTGCCGCATTGTAGTGTAACATCACAGAATCATTACCCAAATGTCCACCTGATCTGCCAAGCTGAGCGTTCATATTGTTATACCCCTCATCACTATATCCAAAGTCAGAAGCTACTGCCGTATCATGTTCCAGCATGGATATATCCTCGTCATACTGCTCAGTATAAGTTGGAGCAGTAGCCTCTGTAACTTGTACAAACCCCTCGTATTCTCCATCATCTTCTGGGAAGTGGTCAGTAGTATCTGGTATATCAGCACTACGACCAAGCCGGTCAAATACATTTCCTGAGGGTTTGACCTTTACAGCATCTTTAGCAGCATCAGCTACAGCTTTAATGGCAACCGCCATGGCAGGTGCTCTGGCAACCGAACGGATCTGTGGACGCCTTTCTTCAAGCAGAGAGTCCTCAATGGATGTTGAAACTACAGAGCGCAAACGTTTAAACGATGGCTCTGAAGTTAAGCTAGAGGGCCTAGAAGTGGCAACCGCGTCTCGTACTGCAGATTGCAGTAGCCTTCGTGAGGCACCTAGCGTTGATTTAGAAACTGCTTCTCTCTGAAAGGAAACAGATGGAATGTGCTGAGATATAACTTGATATGAGCAAATTTAATAAGGACATAAACTATAGCTGGGCCACATGATAAACAAACACTGACGTTCTATTACCCCTCAGACATCTTTATTAACCCTCATAGCATCAGAATAATAAGCAAATGTACGCAACTTGAATTTCATGCAAACAAAAGAAATTTCTTAACAATTCATCTTTCTTTCCATGAATGCTAGTACTTCTAGAACAACTTACAGAAAAATACAATAATGTATAGCTGATATCTGATTTCATAGTAGCAAAAACAGATGACGGAAGAATAGTTGAGCCAAAAAGACTATACTAGTGATATTTCATTATACTTCAAGCACCTTTATCAAGCAGCATAGCATCATGAGAGCAGATTGCCATAAGCAAACCCAATTCATTTCAGTATTATGGATGTTATTATATACCAAAAACCAGGCCAAAAAATAATTCATATTAGTGCATGTGCCATGTCAATTCTTAGAACAATTACTTTTTTTGCGTAAAAAAAAGAATGAGTGAAATGATCACTGGCTAATAGACCCTTGGTCCATTCAGTAAGGTTATAGAGCACCTCCTAAAAGAGAAACACATTAAATATTTTGAATCCGATGTTTATTTCAACTAACGCCCGTTTAAATGACTATATACCTCTACAAAACCATTAAACACTTGCATGCAAAATAGACATAAACTGCAGAGCATGAATTCATCAAGTCCCTTTTTTTGTAAATATGAAAGGTTCATATAGTCTGACAAGTTTACAAGAACACTATCCCCTGCCCAGCATGACAATACTATTGTCCATTGCTTTGCTTTTATCAAATCTAGCTTATGATAAGCTCTAGCAGTAGTGTTGGGCTAATCTAATGCTATAGAAACTCAGATTATATTGGGCCAAATATAGTACTTCTTAAGCAAAAGGTCGGGCTCATAAAATCCATGATCCGATCAGTATTTGATTTGGCTATGTTGAGTTATATAGCCATCTGCCTTCTTTCAGCTATCTCCAGTTCACTTTTGGTAACATACATTTAAGTTCAAACGTGGACCAACAAATATTGTCTGTTTCAAAACTACGGAAACTAGCCATTATGTACAAGCCACACGAGCATCAACATTCAGCAAGAACATGAAGACGAGTTTTCTTTAATATTAATATATGTACATAATTGAAACTTAAAACATGATGTGTTTTTCTATAAATGACATTAAAGCTTCCAACAAGCCAAAGAAACAAGTATGGAAAGTTTGCAAATATGAAAAACAGAAAAAAAGAGTGTTCAGACCTTCACTTGTGATCTTTCATCAGGCTGGCCTCGTTCATAAATTTGCCCTCCTTCAGCACTCCGATCTCTTTTTCTCTGAATTACTGGTTGAGGCGAAGGTGATCGTCTCATATAGCTTTTTTCGTCTGCATGGATGTTGGCAATCACCGCGCTGCGAAGAGGAGGTGGCTCATCAGGATCTCTGAAAGTGTCTTTCCAATCTTTGCTTCGGCGACTCTTGGAAAATTTATCGGATTTTATCCGCTCTGATTCATTGTGCAAATTAAGAAAAGATTCTTTTGGTTTCTGGTTGGCCACTTCATGAGGACGAGATTCTTTTGGTTTCTGTTTGGCCACTTCATCAGGACGAGATTCTTTTGGTTGTGTATACAGGTCTACATTTGATCTCAAATGATCCCACAGCCTGCACAGATAAAGACAGTAAGATACATAAGTGATATTAAAGAGCCTATGCACTAAACAGTTTTTTTTGGTAGAGATGACATAATAGACGTATCAGGCCAAGTAACCGGAACTCTTGTTACAGGTCGAAATGGGTAAGGTCGTTCAGCTGAAACACTTGTTGTCCACTAAAAAGTACACTTTTTAATAATTGACAAGCGTGTCATTTATAATTAAAACAAGTATATTATTTCGATACTAATCCAATTTTTTTAATCTTTTAGGAACCTTTTTTTATGAGTCTCGACCCGTTTCCTTTTGTAGCTAGTTGTTTGTCCCAGTCGAACCGTTAGAGAAAAAGCATAACCAGAATTAAAGATTTCACAAGTGGAGCGGCCAGAACTGCCACCTCTAGCTTTTCGTAAAACAGAATCCAGTACAAATATATTACCAAGATACAAAAGAGTCGCTGTCATCGCCCAAAAAGACATTCAATTCATTCCTTGCTTCTTCCTTGCGCCGACCGTTTTTGAGCAGGACAATCACATACTCCTGAAAAGGGAAATGCTTGATTAAGTTATGCCCAGCAGTTCTGAAAAGAACGCAATTTTAAATGAGTCACAGGACTCAGAGATGTTCCCACTTCTAACTTAAGTAAGCAAACTAAAAGCACAAAATGAGCAGTAAGAACAAAGATAAAATAGGAGTTAGCGCAATGAGCCCAATAACTTGAATAGCTTAAAAACAGACAAAACTTACAATTGTAGCCACTGAAATCTCTCCAAAAAGTAATTTTAAGAAAATTTACAAAAAGTAAGCAATAGTAACACCAGATGCATTATGCCAGCATGTATGTAATTAGCTAGGTAAATCAGAACATTTGAAATTAGATAGTCAACATATTACTTTCACTGACAACAACTGGGAAAGAGATAAAGTTGCTGCCAGATAGTGAGAATGTCAGGGATCATCATTATATTTCACAAGTTACATGTATCGACTAAAGAATATATTCATTACTGAATTTATACAAGTGAGATCATATAATGTAGAAACATGTTATATTAAATTCTTTAAAGAAGTTTGTTTTGTTAATAAAGAGTCGTCCTTACGTCACATGGAAGCACCCATTCAAAAACCTAGCCAAGGATATTAGAATACAGTGATACAAGTAACTACTGGTAATGAGTGATTACTCAGTTAACAACTTTAAGCAAACAATGGAAGAGCCCTCCCAAAAACAAAATCATAATGAAATATCCGGAACTGATAGACCACGTCGATGCAATAATCCAAACCATAGGGTAGCATTAGTAACTTAAGAATCTAACTATAGTTTGTAACTTTGTATAATTCCCACCCAAAAAAATAATAATAGTTGGTGTCTTAAATGCGCAGAAAAATAACAATACCCACACCTCAAGTTATCGGCAATTGCCACAAAACATTTTGTTAATCCTCAAGGAATAATGTCTAACTAGCACACCAAATGGTCAGTGGTCTTTCCGTCTTTGTCATAACATCATCAATGATTCAATGTATCTATACGACCCTATGTGTGAGTTCACGTTTCTTAAAAGACATTAGGGTATTTAATAGCTGACAGCATTTAAGAATTTAAATGCAATCCAATATATGGAAGTACTATCATAACAAAATATGCTCCAGATATCTCATATGTTAGCATCTATTGTCAAGTCCACTTCATAATTCTCCTTTGCAGCAGTTTGACGAGCCATTTGATCGTAGATAAGTACATAAACTATCACGTATGATCCAGCACTTCTCTTGTGCTTATGCATATTAAAAAAAGAATGCTGGACTACCAAAGCAGCACAACACTAAGGCAGTTGCCATTTCACCAACAAACCTATGACTTCATGGCTAAAAGTTGTTCACAGCCAGTTATCATACCTCGTTTATGAATAACAATCACTAAACGGTTGTTTTACTCGTACGCATATCATATTCCTTGTGTGTTAATCTCACCACAGTAGTAATCAGAATAACTAAAATAGTTTAAAACAGTTTTCATGACACCCTCGGCAAATCAACTTTCACAAAACCTAATACTCATCAGCCACAGTCAAGCCCGGTCACAAGCATGTCAAAACATTTGCAAGCCCATACCCGACCACAGCAATGCTTTCCTTCACAAGATCACAATTGGCTTATGCAACCATGACCACAATGGTCGAGATCCAGATGATGGATCAGTTTAGAGCATATGAATCTTTGTGTTGAATATGTAGTTTGCTGCATATCATTAAGGCTAATTTTGCAGAAATAAAAGTTCAATAACCTCTAGAATATAAAGTAGCTTGCTGCAACACATGAAGCTAAATGTGCAAAATTATTCTTAAATAACCTCTAAAAATTAGAAGTTTAAGCCTGTACAGTGTACGATGTGAAATACACCATATAAAAAAGAGGTATAGTTCAAAGGTTGATATTGTTGAGCTTCAAGACAGAATTAGATGATTACATCCACAAGTCATGATTTTTTTGTTTAAGGCAACATGGGAAAACCACAGATGTGATTATGGTGAGCTGGCGACACATAGAAAGCCAAAACCAAAAGTGACCGAGGTACTTTCAGACATATATATATAACTTTGATCATTCATCAACATGATTGTAGATAAAACTACTAAAAATTAAAAGAACTCCTTAAACAAACAGGACATAAATTATACACAATGCACAATATCACTTAATGTAAGACATCACATTTATGGTGCAACATAATTGGTAATCGTGAGTTTATGTTGTCCGTGATAAACTGATAATGGAAAAGAAATAGAAATGTGAAAGGAAAAATCCGCATGCCTGATTTTGTTTTTCATGTTTCTTTTTTTTTTCAAAGGGAAGAGATTCAAGAGCACATCGCAAAGGCGCAAAGCTGAGACATATGACATATTGACATGCTCATGACAGACATCACTTCAACAAGGATTTTCTGCAATAAGTGTAAAAGCTAACAGCAGTTCCATAAGCTACAGCATTGTGATGGCATCAGCCATCAGGCATGCTAACTTAATATTCATAAATTTAAGGGTGGTAAAAGCCAGGGCAGTCCCAAACGACAATGTACACTAAAATTGTTTTAATAATTTCAAGCACCTTTACCAGTTCACAAAAGCATCAGACCATTAAAGGCTCTCTCCATACAAACGAAATTTATCAATGCAACACCTAGACGTTGGACTTTGCATATTCTTAGCGATACATATCTTTCAATTAACAAGAAATTGTTGCCTTGGCACCTTGAGAAACTTAATTAAAAGTTTTACCTTAAATAAATGGAAAAGAACATCTTCAAATTTGGGCTGGTCAGGCTATTATATACAGCAATATAAGCCAGATAAAATAGATGTCTACTACCATATCAGAACACACACCAGTCCTCCTAAATGAAGAAGCGTGTGATGATAGAAACAAAAACGGACCTCCTAAATGAAGAAGCGCGTGATGATAGTAACTAAAACGGTCACACTGGTGGCAGTCATTTATTTACTAGTTACTCTATGGGCTACGGCAAATTAAACGCTTGTTTTACTACTTTCTACTGATTTTTGGAATACTACATTATTCTTATCTAAAAACCTACTCAGCGCGCCCTTACAATATTAAAAAACGACCCTTCACAACTCTAACCTATAGTCAATAACTTATCCGCCCGATAGTCAATAACTTATAGCAGCTCAAAAGTAAACACGAAAGGCAGTGATTACGTAAACGAAACATACCACAAGAGTGTCATCAGTATAAGCCCCCATAAACTCCTTCAACTTATCCGCAACACGCTCCCGCAGCTTCCCAGCTCCATCTCCCGAAAAAATAATCCTAAACTTCAAATCATCATCACTATCCATACCGCTATAAATATCACCTCCTGAAGCCAAAAATTCAACAAACACTAATCACATGCTAATACTAACTAACTAACAGAAATCATAACTGAATATAAAAACAGTTGAGATTAAATAACTAACACTCCGAGATTTAAGGAGATTAAATAATTTTATAAACCCTAGGTTTTGATTATTTAATTATTTAAATAGATTGATTGATGTATAGATGAATATATATTACAATAGTTAAGTGACCGGAGAGAATAACGAACGGCGGTTGTGGTGGTGGTTGTTGTTACCGGTTCGCCGGCTGTTAGGGGAGTAGAAGCGTGGAGTGTGCGTGTGGGTGAGTATTTAGTTTTCAGAAATGGGCTTTTTGGCTTTCGGATCTACGTGACATAAGTAATGCCCGTTTATAATGAATTGATAATAAAAGCTTTAAAAAAATATAAACTATTTGTGATGGTATTTTGACAAAAAAAATTTAGCAAAGTTGAGAATTTATTGAGTGAACATTTTATTATGGTTAAGAGAAAATTATGAAAGTGGTCCAACAATGTTACTAGAAGGATTGATGCTGCCAAATTTGCAGACCGAGCTTGGAATGAAATGACTATGGATATTATTGATGGATTGGCGTGATATTTTGTCAGAGGGAAGGGTGTGGTGATGCCGAGCTTGCTGTTTCTGATGTGACATGTCAAACGGTGCTGCCAAACGCTTGTCACCATACCGTGAACGTCCGGTGCCATTTGCAATGTGAGTTCACTCGCATTGCGCCATTGTGTGTTGTGTTTGAATTTTTTTTTTTTTTTTCTCTAACCGTTGAGCATAGTATAACAGTAAAAAGTTTTTTTTTAAAAAAATATCCCGCCTTTATAAATACTACCCATATTTAATTGTTTTTCTCACAACAATCTTAATTCTGTCTAACAAAAAAACAACTACTTTTTACCTAAAATAACTTATCTCTACCAAAAATAATGTCATGTTCATATCCACATACCGCCGATGAAATCAAAGAATCACCATTCGGGAGGTCGAGATGATCAAACCACACGAAGCAATACATGGTTTCAAGAGAGAGAGAGAGTAGAGCGATTGGAGGAAAATGAAAACTTTATTAATAACAAAATGAAATAGTAAGTTACACACACTTTCCCACACCCCTCAAGTGGAGTCTTGAGGGGTATATATAGGCTCTACAAAATATAGTTGTTTGTCCCAAATAATGTCCGTTTGATAAAACACAAGATTAAAACAATTTAAGTAACAACACGTAATGTAACTTTTCAACGTATAATCCTTTATTGATAAAATCAAATAATTATAAAGTGTTGTGCGAAAACACTTTATTGAATGACAATGTATAACTCAACTCTCTAACCATGCAAACTCAGAATCCTAAGTTTGCAAAGTGAACTTATAAGTCTCTCAGAGACTTGTTGTAAGATCAAAGTGAAAGTAAATGTGCTTAAGTAAATCAACAATAAAAATATTAAGTAACAAATTTACTCACGACCAACATTCCTTTAAATACTAGGTGCGAGGTTATGGTTAGTGGGGATACATAGGTACGTGTCACAAATCTAATGAAAGATGTACAATAAAGTACATCTTCCATTTAATGCATCTATATTGGAAAACACTCCTTCATTGCTTTTGTGAACAGTTCTGTCATCACCGGTTCATACATGTTTGACTTTTCACCAAAGATACTTTATATCGCTCAAATGTATTGGTGAAAAATCCTGCGTAAACTCAAAGGAGTTAAGAGCTATGCTCTGTTGGTAAGTCAGAGAGTTGAAAGGTTCATCAGGATATTGTCGACCCTTGATGACCTTTAGCACTTCAACATGAATTCCTTCTACATGCTAGCTGACCCGCATCAGAGTTTAAGTCTGATGTCTAAGACTTAAACTCTACTAAGGTTGCTCACTAACTTAACCGTCAGCGAGTCTTCTTGAGTTGCTCTATGATTTCACTTATCAGATAGTATTCTTTACTTAGACTAATTTTTGTTCAAATCATAGTCATAGACCATTGGGCACTGAATTGGCCCAAAAATAACTATGTCTCGTGTACGATATAGTCCCTGCTGGCAAAGCTATCTACATATCTAGTTCGATTCAAGTGTAAGACGCCAGCTTCACAAAATAGCAAACCTAACAATCTCCTTCCAAGATGGCGTCACACGTGAATGGTTACAATGAGCCCTCTAAGTGCATAACAAAGTAAAATAACAATGTTGATGAAGCGCAGAGTCTCTTGGGATACGTTTAATTTCAATACCTATAACAAAAGAGAAATTTAATTTATCGGTTCTCATAAGTATTCACTTGTCATTCTTGTCACCTTGTTCAACACGATGGTAAGAAGTAAATTTACCAATAAGATCACTTTTAAAACTAACAAGATCCATTTAAAAATATGTGTAATGAAGTTTATTTTCAATGTATACAAATGAGGGTGTTTCACTTACCTTCACAATCTCCTCCAAATGTTGAAATTCATCTTCAATTATAAAGTCCTGATAAGTCGTATTATATACATGTTTTTTATATTTGTTATCTTGTGTTTATATATGTTTTAGAGCGATTATTTTGGACTTTTGGTATTTAATTGCATAGAAATGATAATTATAGGTCGATGATGAAAGAGCAAGGGATAAACAGTGAAAAGACCAAAATATGTTACCAAAAATCAAAAGAATGAAATCCGAGGGCCAAAGGCATTTACGAGGAGAAAATATGAAGAAATCTATTGAAAGAGGGTTTCGTAGCGCGAAAATGATACTCGCGTCATGAAATTATCATAAAGAATTTAAAAGATGTCGAAACCTAAACTTCGCGTCGCGACATTTAGTGTAAAAAGACTTTGCACCGCGATGATGGTGCTCACGTCGTGAAATAGGGATCCGGCTAGGAACGGTAGCTCCTCGTTTATAAATACAACGTAGCCTCAAAAACCTAAAAATAACCTTTACCCACGAAACTCACAAAGAATATTGAGGTTACTCGAGGATGTGAAGAGAGTAACGAAGAGTTATTCCACTATCCTACGTTGTGTTGCAAGAGCTCGTCACTCATGTTTTACTTTTCTTGGTTTAATCATACAATCTTTTATATTCAAACTATAAATTCTTCAATTAGTGAAAGTATGACTGTTTGTTTCATTATGATTGTCTGCTAACACCCTCGTGCGCTCGTTTGATTATGTAAACTAGATGTATATTTAATATTTAGGGTTTATTGTTGTTAAAACCTGTCGCATACGTCTTTTGTTTATTCCAAGATCTGATCATATATAACTCTTGTGTTCCTACAATTTAAGGGTTTACCTATTGAAGTTAATTGCATGCTTAAGAGCCCCATATGCCTTTTTATCTTGAATTAGGTAACTGAAACGTATTATAGCTAGTTTGGTAAATGTTATTGAGTAACTATCCAGCCTTGGACCATCTAGACTAGGCACATGTTTCTAACTACTAGAACTATAATTACTAGGTATTTGATGTTAGAGTTTAATAATCATAACAATATAAAATTAAACAAGTAAGCATCAAAGCATGCAGTGGAAGAATAGATCATAATACTTGTATTAATTAACCGAATTTAAATGATATGCGTACCTTAGCGATTTCTAGCCAAACAAGAAATCAATTAAACAAGAACGAGTAAAACCCTAATTAGGGTTTATGGTGATCAACTTTAGAGCAAGTCGATTAGGGAAAATAGTCTAACAAAACTATGTTAGATCTTCGTTCTTGTACACACGTATTAGTAGCATTTCAATGTGAAAAGCTATGTTCTTAATCACAAACAATCCAAACACAATATTTGAGTTTAGAAGATCACGTAGGAACCCTAGAAGGGTGTATTTGATCAACTAAACACGAATGTTTTGAGCTTAAGAAATCTAGTAGGAACCCTATAAGGGTGTAGTTCGATTTCTAGGTTCAAGATAAGAGAAAAAGAAGGTTATGATTGCTAGTGAATCAAGATATGAAAAGAATGAATACAAGTGCCTTGTATTTATACTTTTTCACATCTTGTAGCACAAGATAACAAACCCTAATCCCCTTAGGGTTGGGTTCTGCCGATCATAGCCCAAGAAGCCCAATCCGGATCCTTCTTGGCTACTATTTTCAATTTAGTCCTTCCTCTTTTCGTCTAACATCCGTTAGTCACATTTTCGTTAAGTACTAACGACCGTTACGTGTTTTATTTGTGAAATTAATAATTATTCATAACTTAATTTAATAATTATTAATCATTGAAACTCATACGTAATGTGTGCAATCCCGAAGTCTCGTGTTCGAATCCGGACATACAACATTAATTTTTATCCTCAAAACTAACATTTGACGAGGGCGATATTTTGACCAAGGTAAGCGATAAGAATTATTCTTTGAAGTCTCATACTATAAATAAATCTTATGTGACAGTACGACTATTATTAAGACTCTAAACATAGTGCACAATGTCTTGAAATATCATAATTGGTTTCCCCACAAAGATTGCACTATAGGAGTTAGTTATAGCAGGAATTGACGTCACTTTGCATGACTAACTCACTAGATAAATGTAAATGATGCAACGACAATAAAACCCACAATTATTATCTTATGCAACTAGGAAGCATAACAAACGAGTGTAGACTTTAATATTATTATTTTAAAACTTATTGTGTTGCGATATTTTTATTAATATTACTTATTTTAGTTTTGTTATGGACAACCAAAACCTCCATAAAATAAGCAGTCTTAACATAATTGTAGGGTATTGGTGGTCCGAATGATTTATAAAACATGCACTACAAAAAATAAACAAGTAAAAACCACGCAGACCAAAATCGTAATATAAAGATTTCATAGTTAGAGATGTAACATAAACCTAAACACATAACAAGGGTGTTTATATAATTACTTACTTATTCACGCTACCTTAAACTGCAAACAATCTTTTAGATGCACGAAATCACCTTATTGATCTTACTTGATGCATTTATCGATCGAATAGAGTTTAGAGAGGAGAATCACTTGTGTTGGTTGTGTCAGGTATCCACCACTACACACATGTAGGTACAGGGCTAGATTCTATACACATTTAGAATATATGAATTGACTAGTAGTTGATTTAGTGTTCGACTAAGGGTTTGGAAACCCTTGAGCAGTCTACCGTATAAGAGGTGGAGATGGGAGGCGATTTTAGGGTTAGAGGAAACTCAAGAGCCAAAGGATACCATTTTAATATTCTATCTTGAGTAGGTAGTCTTTCATGCATCAAGAGCCAAAGGATAAAAGCATGTTTAGGGATTAGATTAGAAAACTAGACAACTTTACTCCATGCCATATTCTCTCCTTGGGACCTTAAATCTTTCCAAGCTTTGTTTACACTGAATTTCACCAATGACTTCTGTTTATGCAACCACTTCACCTCATCCTTCTTACTAGGGTTCAGAATGATGTTAGAAACTTCATTGAGCATAGGTTATTGATCACACCAGTCCATTGGTACTTGTGGGTGACCATTGGAGCTTAATTTTTCCACTGTATCATCATTAGTGAGACCAGCACTGAAAATCCTCCTTCTTGTGATAAATTTGCCAAGGGGGCCTCCCTCACACCATGTATCATGCCACATATTAGTATCTTTACCATTACCCAAACAATGCTTTATAAAAGGTCTAACCATATCTCTGAGACTCAACAGCTTATTCCAACCCCAACGTGCCTTATTATCATTGTCAATCTCCCAAATACTTCTTCCTTTTAGCCTGTGAATGTTTACCCATTTTACCCATAAGGAATCTCTCTTACTTGCTACATTCCATAGATGCTTGACCATTAAACATTATTCCAACTTTCAAGAGGTTTAAATCCCAATCCACCTTGTTCCTTAGGTATGTAAATACTTTTCCAAGCTATTTTTACCTTACCTCTGACTTTTTCACCTTGACTCCATAAGAAATCTTTAAGTGGCATACCAATCTCATTGGTAACTGTCTTAGGAAGGAAGAAAACATTAGCCCAATAATTTTGCATAGCAACTAATATGGAAGCTATCAACTGCATTCCCCCTGCATATGACAAAAAATTGTTCTTCCAATCATGGATCCTACTCTAAACTCTTTCAACAAGATTCTTACAATTTGTAACACTAAGCCTTTTAGTTACTAGTGGTACTCCCAAGTATTTAATTGGAAATCTACCAACTGTGAAAGGAAGGATTTCCATGATTCTATTTTTCACTTCTTCACTGATGTTACTATAAAACAAAGTGCTTTTCCCCATGTTTGGATGCAAGCCTGAACATTCACTAAATTCAACTAAAGCTTGTTTGATAATCATAACTGAATTAGAATCACCATTGCAAAGAATCATGAGATCATCTACAAATCATAAGCTAGTTATTTTTAAAACTTAACAACCCTGATGGTATTTGAAAACACGTGCTTGTCTGATCTTCCTTTGCAGAATCAATGTTATGACCTTCATGACTATAGTAAATAGATAAGCTGATATGGGGTCTCCTTGACTTAGGCCCCTACCACCCTTAAAGTATCCATGGCTTTCACCATTTACACATACAAAAAAAAAAGGCAGTCCTGACGCAAATCATGATCCAATTAATGAATCTTCTAGGGAAACCAAAACCAATCAGAACTTCTTCTAAAAATGACCAACTCGCTGTATCATATGCCTTTATTATATCTGATTGTATAATAAATTGCACGACCAGGCCTTCGATGGTGATCTAAGGATATAATGGGGTGTTGTGGTTGCGCCAAGCTTGGATATAACCTGAAATAAAAAATACTAAAACACTACGTTAAGTGATTGCGCAAGGGTTAGACCCTGCGAACCACCTCCGGCGTGTGAATAAGTACTTGGTATCAAAAGGTAGGTGAAGATGTGGTAAAGTAAAGTAGTAGAAATTGCATACCAGATTTATGACTCGTCCAAGAACATTTATAGGTGATGAAATAACCTTGGAGAGTGTTCACACGTTTCTTGGAGATCATGGGGGCATCCCATGATTTATGGTAACCGCTAGGGTTTAGTGCTCCACTCCTCCTAATTTAGCGGGGGAGCTAAAGAGGAAGAGGAGACGTGGGTGAGACTTGGTCTTGCTAGAGCCCCATCCTAGTGTCATCGTAGGATATACCCCGAAGGGCTTAATCCTTTGATTGGTGAATTCCCAGTTGGTAACTAGATCAATGGTGATTAGTTTTACGCCATTGAAAGTTTTAGGAAGCTAGCCACAGCCTTCAATATGTAGGTTGTGACCAGGCTCGAAGGGGGGTCCTTCGACCTGATTGGAGGGTACATCATCAAGCCCTCCAGTTGAAAGTTAGATATGTGTTCAAGGATATATGGCTTTCAACTCTAGGATAAAGCAACAAACCCTTTGCTAGTCATACGAGGAGGAGGTTCGAAGTCTTCGCGGCCCTCTCCGTGGGCAAAATTTCCTTCGGGGACTTTGTTAGGCTTTCAAGTAGGCCATGATTAGGACCTTTGTTATAAGGAGTGAATCTTTGCTGGCTCTTATTTCTGCTTCTGGGCCCTTCCCACGAGGATTGCTTTGGGAACTTACTGTTATGTTCCTTGTTTTCAATCGGAGCCCCATTGGCGGACACCTCTTTGGCTTCTAACCAGGTGTATGTCTTTTCCATGAGACCTTTGTATGTGGTCGGAAGATCGGTGGATTCCACCAAAGTTCGATTTCGAAGACCATGTATGAAGCCAGAGATGCGTTGATCTTCATGTAGGCCCAGAATCTGAAGAGTTTCGTCTGTGTATCTTGTGACGAAGGCTCTTGTACTTTTGTTGTCCCTATGTTTGATGTTGTTACTGTCAGGTGAGTCCTTGTGAATTTCTTTTGTTGGTTGAAGTGTAAACGGAACTTAGCATTTAGTACATCGAGGTTCACAATGTTGCCTGGCTTCTGACCATTCCACCAAATACGAGCGGAGTCCTTTAAAGTATACATGAACATGTGACAAGCCACGGGCATGACCCACTTCTGCATCCTGATGGCCTCTTCGAACAAGTGTAGGAAATTATCCGGATCCCCCTTTCCGTCATAAGTGCCTATGTGGCAAGGCATCTTCAAACCATCGGGTAAAGGATGGTCTTTGATCCATCTCACGAACGGTGTTGAGGAACCCGTAGGCTCTGAATATAGACAATTGTAAGGTGTTGCGCCCATAGGGATGCCGGGGTACGGATTATGGTTAGGGGGTATTCCCGAAGGGGTCTGGTTAAGATACGGATGGTAAGGCGTGTTCATGTTGAAGGGATAGCTATTATTTATATTGTACGGAGGATAGGCTACGGTGTGCCCGAAGGGTGCAGTAGTTTGTTGGAAACTTTGGTTACCAGGCTGTCCATTTACTGGTGGGTAAAGGTTTCGAGGATAAGTCTGAGTGTAGAATTGGGGTACATACCATTGGGAGGAAGGTTCCCCCCCCCCCCCCCATATTGAACGGTGGATTTCCTTCTACGCCGGATGCGTGAGAAGGCTGTAATGGAACAATGAGCAGCTAGCAGCGAAGGAAGGTTTACCTCCATGTTTTCCCTTCGTTGGATCCTTCCATTGTAACCTTCAGCTATCACTCCTTATCTTCTAGTGGGAGCCCTTTTAGGGACCCCTTCGAAACCAACGAACCTTCTACTCGTCATTCGACTAGAAGGGGATCCTATTCTTAGAGCTGAATGCGTGACCCCCTATGACTGAGGCCTCGGCTCCATTTCTATATCCTCGTCATAATCATCACTAGAGTATTCCAACTCTCTTCGCATCTTCGTGTTCCGGGCATGTCCCCTACGAGCCCTTAATAGCGATTTCAACTCTTCATAGTTGGCCTCGACAAAGGCAGGGCTAATGACAGGTTCCGGGTTAGCTGATGTCGAAGCATGGTGATTGGGTGTTATTTCTGGGTGAGATCGTGTAGTGAACGTGGATGTCATAATTGGCGGAAGGTTGTTAGAGTCAGTTGGTGGTATTGGTGTTAAGATCGAGAAACCCGGTGGGGGTGTAACTTCTCTTTCTGGATTCATGCCAGAAAAGTAGCGGGTATATTTGACTGGCTATTTGCTTGGAAATAACGGGACTAATTGTAGCGGGTCCCACGGATGGCGCCACTGATTGTACAATAAATTGCACGACCAGGCATTCGATGGTGATCTAAGGATATAATGGGGTGTTGTGGTTGCGCCAAGCTTGGATATAACCTGAAATAAGAAATACTAAAACACTACGTTAAGTGCTTGCGCAGGGGTTAGACCCTGCAAACCACCTCCGGCGTGTGAATAAGTACTTGGTATCAAAAGGTAGGTGAAAATGTGGTAAAGTAAAGTAGTAGAAATTGCATACCAAATTTATGACTCGTCCAAGACTATTTATAGGTGATGAAATAACCTTGGAGAGTGTTTACACGTTTCTTGGAGATCATGGAGGCGTCTCATGATTTATGGTAACCACTAGGGTTTAGTGCCCCACTCCTCCTAGTTTAGTGCCCCACTCCTCCTAGTATCATCGTAGGATGTACCCCGAAGGGCTTAATTGTAATACACCGTAAAATCCCAAGTCATTTATTAATGCTAATTACAAACATTACTCTAAACTAAGCCATTTTTGCGGGCTAATTTGAAATTTTTACATGAGACACTGTTTGTTTGGACACCCGATTGTTATGTTCACTGTTTAATTGACACCCGATTGTTTTAAACACCGTTGGTTTAGCACCCGATTATGCATTGTCACCTGATATCACCCGAATGTCACTCTTGGATATCACCCAATGAGGTTAAGCACCGGTAACTCCCACTTGCGACCCAACACCCAAATTGAACACCGAGAAACAATTAATAAATATATATACAACACTATGTATATATTAATTTTTACAATTTTATTACTATATATACGAGTATATATATGTATACACAACTTAAGTACTTATGGTTATCACGAACCGACACCAAAGTTAATATCACAATTTTACGGGACACCGACACCCCGATATTTTTGGGCCGAATCACCACCACTAAGCCCACACGTACATTTCTTTTCACAACTTGGGCCGAGCTATTTTTCACAAGCCCATACGAGTTCCTTTTTCTTTCTTGCGTTGATTTGGGCCGAGTTTTCCCATAGCCCAATTGGTTTATTTGTTTTCTTGCCTTGCGTACCGAACTACACAAACACAAAGACCAATTCTTTGCTAACTATATTTACACATGTTTTTGAAACCTTTGTCTCCTCTTCACTAGACACCAACCTACACCCCCCCCCCCCCTCCATTGACTTTGCCACACGCTACATTGAGCCACCATGGAGCCATCAAACCGGTGGACTAAACTAATAACCACCTTCGAGCCATAAACCATTGGATCGAGTGTTCCACTAAACACTAACACAACATAAACAATAACTAAAGTACACCATAGCTCCTAAAAACTTGTTTAACTAGATTTGACAATGCCTTGAATAGGTAGACAAGGTTGTCGAACTTGACAAGACCACTCGGTTTGTGTTGAGATCTTGGAGACATCGAACCACCCCTAACTCGCTATATAAGTCTCATTTAATGCACGCAACACACACACACTTGAAATCTCTCAAACCACAAACACTCTCCATTTTTCTTTGGTTACTATCGACAAGCACAAGGTATTCAAGCAAGGTTTTGATTTGAACAAGCAAGGCGTTGGGGTTAAGAGATAGTGGGAAAGAAATATTGGAGCAAGGAGTTGTTATTCGAAGGGTGTTATTGCTCGTTTCTCTTGTTGGTCACACGAACTCTTCACCACCATTTCTTGGTGTTGTAAGTTAATCATCACTCTTCTCATTCTTTACTTATACTCGTATCATGCATTACCACGACACACACACCATAGTCACACTTGCTACACTTATGAACATGTCTCGACACCCAAAAGGAATGGCCTCGCCATATGTTATTTTTACGTACAACATACCTATATTGTTCGACACTCTAGTTCACCAACTCACACTTAATCAAACTAACCAAACATGCAAGATATACTCGGTCGAATACTATGAAAACAAAGCCAAAAACCAAGTACTAGTCGAATGTATTTCATAAACAAGAACAATCTCTTTTGGGCTTTTAACGGGCTCATAAGCCCAAGGATTTTACAAAAGAAAAGTTTCGGTTTGAAACTGAAAGGATTTTGAGATGTTTTCGAGATTTTCAAAACTGATTTAGAAAGGTTTTCCAAGATATAAATGATATTTTCGTTATACAAAATGTTCGGTTTTTCAAAAGTTTCATCAAGGACCATTTTTGCAAAAAGTCCCACGTTAGGGACTAAAATCGTCGAAATAGCAAACTATCGAACTAACTTTGACAAAACTGAATTTCTTCTTTTTGAAATCATGGGTAGGAAATGAAAACTTTCAAAAGATCAAGGACTAAAGTGGAAAAAGCACAAAAGGGACTAGAATTGTAATTACTTTAAACCAAGGGTAAAAGGTGTAATTTTTGTAAAAGTTAATGGTTGATTTGTGACAAGACCTATTCTTATAATTTATTTATTTCACATACTTTTATAATTACATATATACATATTTATTTAACTTTAATATATATATAACTTTATTAAAAATATTTAATCGTAAATATTTTTAACAATATTATTTTCATAACAAGTTAATATGTATCAAACACCGATTCGTAACAACACTAACAAATAACTACGTAAAGTTATTTGAGATATATTTTAAGACACCCGAAACGGATATCACCGTACACAAGACATATCACATGTCATTTACGACACGAATCTAAAACACCGATTACAATATTTATAGGTCGCAAGTCGGAGGAATTTCATTGCTAGCCATAGCAATACACCATCACTTTTGAGCACCGTTGTGATTCACACGCACCTTTCAGGTGAGTTCATGGTCCCACATTTTTAATTGTTTTTAAACCCCGTGGGGAGATACATGCTATAAATCGAACACAAGTATTTTATGTATGCTGTTATCACCTGATATTGCCTAAGTTGACACCTGTGCTACAAGTCCCTCATATCACGAACCTTAATCACTTGCGAGTGAGCGCGAATATAGTTGATAGATCTATTGGAATGGCAGCCCGCCTCTGTCAAGGTGATCACTTGGCAGGAGGTGTGCTATATTCGAGGTATTATGGAAATTTGGCACATTTCCTGTCACCGAGGGCCCCTTGTCATTTACATCCGCTGTGGTGTAAATGATTGTTATTATCTTTATGATATGTCAAATCAATGTTAAGGCTTGCGTTTCGTGAGGCTTAGGAGCAATATTACACCCGATTTAGTCAAGACCTGTCTATCTTGGCTTGTTTATTTCAAATGCTTGACTTGTGTTCACACTATTACAATTTAAACTACTATGGATTCACTCAACCTTTGTGTTGACTTTTTAAGCATGTTTATCTCAGGAAATTAGCAAGCATGGCGGCACGGAGCTGGCAAAAGGGCACAGGACCTCCCTTTCATTTCAATAATTATATCATTCTTTACAAACTCATCACCACTTTTGTGAAACAATTAACATTTTGGAAAAATGTTTGTAACTCTGAATACTTGAGTTTTCATGGAATGATATTGATAATCTTTTGAATTGTTTTCTATGAGTATGACTGTGTAAACTGTAATGACCCCGATTAGACTTCCGCTGCTTTAACAAATTTCGGGGTGTTACAGATTGGCATCAGAGCCATGGTTATAGAGAACCAAATGATTTTTCAAAACATTGGACTATAACCTCACCAGATTTTTAAACAAACTATTTATCATCAAAGTGCCCTCCGTGCCAGCGCTTGCGAACGCTATGTTTTAAGGTTTGATTTTTAGCACCCATTGCATTTAGCTCACTATGACACTATGATCACTGTGCATGTAGCATTATGTAGACTAAATGACTTATATTACTGCTATTTTTGGGATATTACAGTACCATGTCACCCCCGGTTATTATTTTGTCCGACAGTGACGACGTCGTACCAGCATCATCCACTCACCCTACTATTGACTTATCTGATTATGACACCCATGACACCCATGATTCTGACCATGACACCCAACCTGTATCACCTGTTATACCATCTCCTGTTCCATCTGGAGACCCATCTGCTGATACTGAGCCCTTTGAGGAGGGTGAGGTTGCTTCTACACCCATTGATTCTTTTGCTATTCAGCCTCTCTTTCGTCCTGTCTATGGACCCATGACACAGGGACAGTACCTTTATGATCAGTACCTGACATCTCAGCAGTTTCTTGCGGTTGATGATCGTCCTACACCACCTGCTAGCCATCACACTGGTTCAGATGCTGATGACGAGTCTTCTGACTCCGATACTTCTGATACTGCTGCTTCTGTTCCACCATCATCCCCGCCTGCACCAATTCGTCGGCGCAAGCGAGTGAGGATTCTTGAGCCCTATGAGCCTGAGCCTTTCGGAGAGTTGTTTCGATATCATGAGGGAGACTATACCCGCAAATGCACGGCTCGGAAACGAGTCTGTATTTTGCCTGCTTCTGCTGTTACACCACCTGTACCTACACCTGTATCATCACCCATATCAGTATTACCACCTGTTTCTATGCCAGATCTGACACCTGTGGCATCACCAACACCTCCACCATCACCTGTATCACCCCCACCTGAGCCATATCCTTACATGTTGCCTACTTACACCGCACCTCCTACCTCTGAGGTTTTGCCACCTATGCCACCACCTACAGTCTTCTACTCTCAGACTACCACTGTACCGATCCCATCACCTGTACCATCACCTGCTCCCACCGAGACACCCACCTCACCTGGTATTCATAGATTGGTTGATGCTCGTCGATGGTCGTTTTTGTTAGACTACATACGTAGATGGAGATTAGCTGAGGGATCACCTAGGGCTGCTGAGCTTGGAGATGGCTCTTCAGCGGTGTTACCGGTCACAGGAGAGCCGATACACCATACTATCCCTCTTTTGGCTGCTAGATTGGTTAGACATGAGAGTCGACTTGATGAGCTGTTGAGTGTTATCGAGGATATATCCTTGGAGAGGATAGAGTGCATGCAGGAGGAGGTCACGAACCTCGTGGTTCATAGGACAGCCTTAGAGATGATATTTGAGATGATGGGGACAGAGATCGAGGAGGCACAGGCTACCATCACTGAGTTTGGTCACCGACTGGATGTTCAGAGGCACGAGATAGATGATTTGAGAGCGATTGCGGCCATCACACAGGAGATGATGGAGCATCAGGCACAGGAGTTAGCTGCATATAGTTCTACCATCCATGCACTTTCAGCCACTATTGAGGAGATTCAGGCCCGTGAGAGATCCAGAGATATGGAGATGTTGGAGATGATCCGGATGATCAGAGAGCTAGAGAGGAGATCAGGAGGCGCACCTAGACCTTCATAGATCTATGACATGTCATTACTTACAGAGACATCTTAACTTGCCGCCTGTGGCATTAATAATTGTTGTAACTTATTGTTTTGTAACAATGAATTCAAAAATTATTAAAACTTTATGTTGGTTACGATTGTAACGTATTGATATTGATTTATGATGTTCTAGTTGTCTGATCTTTCTTTTTATTATGCTCCCATATTGAGATTCATTATAATTTCCATGTGTGTTGTTACATGTCGTGATGTTTATTTATGAATGATATGGTTATGTTAATGTATGTATTTATGGTGTGGTTGTGATTTGTACTTTGTGATGATCTCGACTATTATGAGTTGGATACACTATTTCTCTTGTTATTGATGTTTGGGATTTGTACTTATGCACTTACGATTTTATAGAATTATGGCCCCAAGGAAAACCACTACTGCTACCTCGTCACCCGCTATGACCCAAGCTGCTATAAGAAAGTTGGTTGCCGACAGTGTTGCTGCAGCTTTAGAAGAGCAGGCTGCTGCAATGGCACGAACTAGTAGCGATAACCGAGCCACTGCTGAGAGCGAGTCTGCTGCGACTCGAAAGTGCACCTATAAGGATTTCATTGCTTGCAAACCATCTCACTTCAAAGGAACTGAAGGAGTAACAGAGCTTGCTCGATGGTTTGAGCGAACTGAGACTGTTTTTGTGAGGAGTGGTTGTGCCGCGGAAAACCGAGTCTCGTTTGCTACTGGAACATTGTTGGAAGACGCGTTGTCTTGGTGGAATGCAACTGCTCAGAAGATAGGTGTGGAGGAGGCCTATCAGATTACCTGGGCTGATTTTAAGGAGAAGATGTTGAAGAAGTTCTGCCCTAGAGGTGAGATCAAGAAGTTAGAAGATGAGTTTCACACGTTGGTTGTAAAAGGAAATGATCTCAGGGCTTACGACAGGAGATTTCAGGAACTTGCTACACTTTGCCCTTCTAAGGTTCCTGATTTGGAAAATGATGCGTGGGAATCGCACCTTGCTTTACCTCTCGAGGGATCTCGAGAAGCTTACAACCCCCACCAGGCAGTGTACCTGATCGTTGTAGTATAGTATAGTGACAAGTACCGGGGGATTGATCGTTCAGCTAGGAATAGTGTCGTTAGGATTGAAATTAATCTAACTAGGTCTAAAGGTGAAGGATAATTCTTTTTGTATTTTTATATTTTATGAAAAGCAAGTAAAAGTCTCGGGTATTGGGAGAGTGGGCGGAATTAGTTGCTAATCAACTAACCCAAAAGCTACTAATTAAACTACTTAACAAGAAAACTAAGCTAAGGTTCTACAAGATAAGTGAAGCATGTCTACCCATGATATGTTACTCCTTGCTAGCTATCCAATCCTACCTATTGAATTGTAACCTTGTTTTAATTGACGGGTTGTATTCCTTAATACCATTCATGGGGTGGCATACATAACTCCCCAATTCTATGAGCTCTTATCTCCTCCTACACCATGCCCAGCACAACTATAGGGATTGTAAACAGTGGCTCATGCATTAAATACAACCAATAAAGACCTAGTACGCCTCGGTTCATGTTTCTTAAGACGTTCAAGCATGTTACCATTTGGAGATCTGCCAGTTTTCTTAAGCCAAACATATAAATCATTCAATCAAAACAAGAATCAATAGGAAACAAGGATTATAAACTAAACCAACTAGATCTATCGAAGTGTCACGCCCTAATTGATGAAGATAGACACAAACATCAACAAGGAATCAATGAGATCTAATCAATTATATACAAGTTTCACATAATCATAAGTAGACACAAGGTGAATTAGCAAACCATCATCAAAGAAGAGCAAACAACAATAATAATGGAAAACATAATTAAGATAGAATCATCAAACCAATACATGATGTTCATGGAGTGATTGAAACCCTCTAAGTTGCTGGAAAAACACCCACCTAAACCCAGGAATCGACCTTAGGGTTTAGGGCTTACAAAAAGTGAAGTTATGAAGTTATATTTATAGGCACGTTTTCTGTCGGCCCTTCGTGACGGCGTCAGCCCGTACTCTTGACGCCGTCAAGACCATTTTTTCACCAAATTGTAGATCTCTTCGTCCTCTTCGTCTGGGCTTTTGAATCACCTAAATCCGAGTTCGTATGCAAAAGTTATGACCAAAACAATATCAGCTACTCCGCGCGCAAGTTTTGACAAATTTACACGTGACGGCCTGGTGACGGCCTTGGTGACGCCGTCACCAACTACGGATTTTTATTCTTGGGACTCTGACGCCGTCAAGAGCAATTCTTGACGCCTTCATGCACTGTTCCCAGCATAGAAATTTGAGACTTTGCCGTTTTCTTCACTTTTATGCTCCAAAAATGTCCGAAATGGCTTCTTTTCCAGAATTCACTCTCCAAGTACCTAAAATCACAAAAGGAACGATTTAGGGCAATATTTGATCAAATAAAGTCGGATTCGGGCTTAAATGACCCCCTAAAAACGGATCATTTTTCGCCTCATCATATACCCTTACACTTGAGATTTGCTTGTCCTCAAGCAAATGAGCTTTTATTCTACTCAAAAGACAAGTTAGGGGTCATTTAACACTAATATAAAAGTAATTACAACAAATAATCGTTCCACTAAAGACCAATAGACAAGCACGGAGGTCATACACAAGCACCTCACAAATAGTGTTTAGATACTCACATCTCTCGGGTGTAATAAAGTAATATAACATTATGGAAATGGAAGATATCTCTCACTACCTGTCATAACAAAATAGATTACCATAGGCTTGGGAAAGGATCAAACCTCCACCACATGGCGTAAGCACCTAGGATAAACTATCAAAGAGGTCTTTTTAAAGGGTTGTAACGTTAGGTATAGGGATATGAATTACACGGTTTTGTTGGATAAAGGAAGTTTTACTGGCGGCGAGTTAACAATCTTAGTTAATTACATGTACAATATGGCGTTGCTAAGCCAAGACTAGACTCGACTTAAGCTAATAAATGAAAAATAACAAAAACATAAAATAAACATAGAATAAAAACGGGATGGTAGTCCGTATGTTTTTTTCTCTTTTTCTTTTTTATTTATTTTTTTTTTCTTAATTTTTCAATTTTTTTTTTTTTTTTTTTTTTTTTTTTTTTTTTTTTTTTTTTTTTTGCATACACTCTTACCCTACCATCCAAAATAATACATCATAGGGTTTGAGCATTCCCCTTACACTTGAATCTTTACACACTTTACAATTAACTAATCTAATGACTCGAATTAAGAAAATCAAAACACTTGGAGCACTTTTAAGATTAACGTACATATGGGGGTAATAAGTGATGTTCTTCCCCATTACTCCATAAAATAAGTACTTACCCATGAGTCCCAATCGTCCCAAAACAATATGTACAATGATATGACTCGACTTAGCAACCATGTAATCAATTAGAAAGTTAACTTAGGGTTTAACAAATAACAATAATGCACTAAAAATGAGCACATACACGGAAGGCTAAGGCGATTTGGGTGTACATTTAAGTGGGGTGTAACAAATTCTTCCTTTAAGTAAGATGCTTAAAGTTAGAAACGAAAAGATAGGCTCGGAGGGGTGTACTAAGGGTTTCGTGTACTAAAAATGAGTACAACGCTAAGGGTGTGGGAAAAATTAGTTGACTTAACTAGCCAAGTAATATGACTTAAATGGTCAAGTAATTATAATACGGGTTTAACACAAGGGTGATCCTAATGCCTCTTATCGTGTAGTAAATCCTACCACACGAATGTAGTCTCACTCGCGGTCTCGGGATGCATCACTAACGCAAGTTCTAGAATCTAAATGCTACCGGTACACTCATAAGCACCAATAATGAATGCTTTTCCTATCAAATCTAAAGGCAAACCTTACATTTTTGGGTGGAAAATTTTTCTGAATATACGGTTATGTGCTAGTCATACAACCTCCTATCCATGAGACGCTTGCTATGGCTAAAGTTTCACTCCTAAATGTTGTAAAAAATTTTAAATTTGGCGCTAAAATTACACTAACAAGTATTTCTCGTAGTTTTATTACACATCTACCATTAAACAAAACAAACTCAAGCGAAAGTGCATATGTAAGGTATCATCTTTTTACCCTCCCCTTACACTTAAGATGAACATTGTCCCCAATGTTCAAGTAAAGAATGTAAAAGTGAAAAAGTAAAGAGAATGAAATCAAATACTCCCCTGATTCGCTCGGTATGGATTATAGGTTGGCCAGATTAGATCTTCCTCCAAGAAAATGAACAATCAAAGCTTCCCTTCCAGAATATAAATCATCTCCTTGTCGAACATAACCTGTAAATCCTGACAAAACAACTACAAAAACCCAAAGCATCAAGCCGAACAAAGATAACTCACAACTAGATGTAATTCCAGACTTAGGAATAAAAACAAAACAATTAAAGATATAATGCTTGTGGAATGAATGTTTGCAGATTTCTTGGAGATTATAAAACTTAATAATTCACAAAAACCATAAGACTCCGTTAGAAAAACAAAACTGGTAAAATTTCCAGATTTTTACACGTGACGCCGTCAAGAGTAAACTCGTGACGCCGTCAGAAGTGACCTGCAGAAATTCTTATGTTAAGTTTCCGGAAAATTTTTGGAAAAACTTCGTCCTACTTCCTGGAAAATCCTGCAAAACATCATTACGACTCGATACAAGCATTTGACTCTAACAAGTACTAATACACATGTCCATTTAATATTGTTGTGGTTCATGCTCAATTTCGTTCTTATAAACAAATTTGGATCTCCCTTACACTTATCTTTTGCAAAATACCTTTATATGCAATTAAGACGAAGTTAAAAACAAAATAAAGCATTTTCACAATTTAATTTGAAACATGAGCCACAAACAATAAAAATAAAACATGCATACGGAAACAAATAAAATCAAACAAACAAACAAACAAATAAAAACACACAAAACATGGGTTGCCTCCCAAGAAGCGCTTGTTTTTGTTCGAGTCACGAGCCTGACTCTACCCTTATTTAATGGAAATAGGGGAGGTTCTCCTTACACTTAGGATTAAGTGTGGGTGAAAGTAGCGATACACACCCTTAGGGTGTGAATATGCCACGTGAGGTGAAGGGGGTGAGTGAATGGCTTCCTTCATCCTAAAACTACCCGGATAATATTGGTTGATGGGTGGGTCGGTTCCTCTTTTGTCTCCTAGAAATAAATCTAAGGATGGGAAGTTGTGTGAAGGTTGAGGTTCCGGTTCATCAACACTAGGAAATTCCCTAGAACTAGGAGTAAGGTTATCACTACAGGTGTTCAAACCTATATCCTCAAGTGGTGCCTGGTCCAAGGGTTCTACCTCCATAGGAATTCCTAAAGTTTCTTCTACTTCTTCCGGGTAAGTCACGGGCGGTGTATGTGCCTCAAATGATGGTTGAGTATTTTGTGGGCTTATGTTATTTACCTCATCATTCCATGTATCAGGATCTAGCCCTAACATTCTCCCAAGTATCTCACGTGCTTCTCTAGGCATCTCAACTTCTATGTCCGAATCATAAGGATCATCTTCAATTTTCTGACTGCTATATACAAATTGCCTAAGAGATTCATCATCTGTTTCTTGAGATTCATCATCATCAATCATAGAACCTAGGTCTTTTTGATCAATGTGATCATGCTCGGCTAAATCCTCCTCAATTGGTTTCTTAGGTAGTGATAATAGCAAACCTAGTGCTTCATCCAACTTATGATTTGTTGCAATGGCTCTCTCCATAATTCCTTGGCAAACTAGGTCGCATTTCCTATTGGCCTCACTAAAACTAGATCTTAAACATGGAGATTGTTCATAAGAATCTATCCTAGGTGAAGGCTCATATGATTCATAGGTGTCTCTAAATGAGGTATTTTGAACTCTTTGGTATGTTAGCCGCTCAACCCTATCTTGCAATCTTAGAAGCCTAAGTGCAAGGTCCATTTGAAGCAAGTTACAAACAAAATCACAAAGAAAAGATAGACTACGAGAAAGCTACAAAATAAAAAGAAAAAATCTCACTTGATAGGAATCTAATGAGTAGACCTAATAAAAATCAAATTCAACCTAAACAATAACTATTCCCCGGGCTGCGGCGCCAAAAACTTGATGCGTGGGAATCGCACCTTGCTTTACCTCTCGAGGGATCTCGAGAAGCTTACAACCCCCACCAGGCAGTGTACCTGATCGTTGTAGTATAGTATAGTGACAAGTACCGGGGGATTGATCGTTCAGCTAGGAATAGTGTCGTTAGGATTGAAATTAATCTAACTAGGTCTAAAGGTGAAGGATAATTCTTTTTGTATTTTTATATTTTATGAAAAGCAAGTAAAAGTCTCGGGTATTGGGAGAGTGGGCAGAATTAGTTACTAATCAACTAACCCAAAAGCTACTAATTAAACTACTTAACAAGAAAACTAAGCTAAGGTTCTACAAGATAAGTGAAGCATGTCTACCCATGATATGTTACTCCTTGCTAGCTATCCAATCCTACCTATTGAATTGTAACCTTGTTTTAATTGACGGGTTGTATTCCTTAATACCATTCATGGGGTGGCATACATAACTCCCCAATTCTATGAGCTCTTATCTCCTCCTACACCATGCCCAGCACAACTATAGGGATTGTAAACAGTGGCTCATGCATTAAATACAACCAATAAAGACCTAGTACGTCTCGGTTCATGTTTCTTAAGACGTTCAAGCATGTTACCATTTGGAGATCTGCCAGTTTTCTTAAGCCTAACATATAAATCATTCAATCAAAACAAGAATCAATAGGAAACAAGGATTATAAACTAAACCAACTAGATCTATCGAAGTGTCACGCCCTAATTGATGAAGATAGACACAAACATCAACAAGGAATCAATGAGATCTAATCAATTATATACAAGTTTCACATAATCATAAGTAGACACAAGGTGAATTAGCAAACCATCATCAAAGAAGAGCAAACAACAATAATAATGGAAAACATAATTAAGATAGAATCATCAAACCAATACATGATGTTCATGGAGTGATTGAAACCCTCTAAGTTGCTGGAAAAACACCCACCTAAACCCAGGAATCGACCTTAGGGTTTAGGGCTTACAAAAAGTGAAGTTATGAAGTTATATTTATAGGCATGTTTTCTGTCGGCCCTTCGTGAAGGCGTCAGCCCGTACTCTTGACGCCGTCAAGACCATTTTTTCACCAAATTGTAGATCTCTTCGTCCTCTTCGTCTGGGCTTTTGAATCACCTAAATCCGAGTTCGTATGCAAAAGTTATGACCAAAACAATATCAGCTACTCCGCGCGCAAGTTTTGACAAATTTACACGTGACGGCCTGGTGACGGCCTTGGTGACGCCGTCACCAACTACGGATTTTTATTCTTGGGACTCTGACGCCGTCAAGAGCAATTCTTGACGCCTTCATGCACTGTTCCCAGCATAGAAATTTGAGACTTTGCCGTTTTCTTCACTTTTATGCTCCAAAAACGTCCGAAATGGCTTCTTTTCCAGAATTCACTCTCCAAGTACCTAAAATCACAAAAGGAACGATTTAGGGCAATATTTGATCAAATAAAGTCGGATTCGGGCTTAAATGACCCCCTAAAAACGGATCATTTTTCGCCTCATCAGAAAAGTTGTTGGAGAGGTATATTGAAGGATTACCCAGGACTATTGAGGGAAACGTCACCTCATCTAAGCCTCAATCTTTGGATGAAGCAATGTCCATTGCCCAAAGACTGCTAGACCGGGAGATTAAGCGTAACTCTGCTCAGGGAAACAACGATCACAAAAGGAAGTTTGATGATCGAAGGACAAACAACAACAACACCAACAACAACCACAACAATAACAACAGCAGCAACAACAACAACCGAAACCCAAACCGTAACTACCACCATGACAGAAACACCCACCACAACCAACAGAACCGACGACAGGAAACTGTCAGAGCTTATGTCGTTGCACCGGTTAAGGATGCTAGGTATGCTGGACCTCTTCCATTCAGTGACAAGTGTAAGATGCATCACAATGGACCCTGCTATGCTAAGTGCGGGAAGTGTTCAAGGGTTGGACATAAGACACAAGATTGCAAGGCGACTGGAGCCAACTTGCAACCCGTGGCTGTAGTATGCCATGCTTGTGGAGAGAAAGGACACTACAGGCGTCAGTGCCCTAATAAGGATAACAATGCACGTGGGAGAGCATACGTGCTGGGAGATGGAAATGTCCAACAGGATCCGAACGTAGTCACTGGTACGTTCTTTCTAAACAACCGTCTCGTTAAAGTTTTATTTGATTCCGGAGCCGATCAAAGTTTCGTGTCTGTTTCACTTGCACCCTTGCTTAATATTACACCAACCCAACTAGACACCACATATGAGATTGAACTAGCCGATGGAAAGCTAGTGAGCACTAACACTATACTCCGAGGTTGCACCCTACGACTATTAGACACCCCATTTGCCATTGACCTTATGCCTATTAGACTTGGTAGTTTCGACGTCGTTGTAGGAATGGATTGGTTATCCGAGAACCACGCTAAGATCATTTGTGATGAAAAGGTCGTTCACATTCCACTAAATAACGAAACCCTGGTTGTTCGCGGAGAGCGAAGTAAAACACGTTTGAACGTCATTTCTTGCGTCAAGGTTGTGGAGTACATCGAACGAGGATGTCAAGTCTTTTTGGCTCGAGTCACCGAGAAGAAGTCGGGAGAGAAACGACTCGAGGATGTGCCGGTAGTCAGGAACTTTCCAGAAGTTTTCCCCGAGGACTTGCCTGGCCTTCCGCCGACTCGTCAAGTGGAATTTCAAATTGACTTGATGCCAGGAGCCGCACCCGTAGCACGAGCACCTTATAGGCTAGCACCGTCGGAAATGAAGGAGTTATCTGGACAATTGGAGGAATTGTCGGATAAAGGATTTATTCGCCCTAGTTCATCACCGTGGGGAGCCCCGGTGTTGTTTGTAAAGAAGAAGGATGGAACTTTCAGGATGTGTATCGATTATCGTGAGTTGAACAAACTAACGGTTAAGAATCGATATCCATTGCCAAGGATTGATGATTTGTTTGATCAACTGCAAGGATCGAGTGTCTACTTGAAGATTGATTTGAGATCGGGTTATCACCAACTGAGAGTTAGGGAAGAAGACATCCCTAAGACGGCTTTCAGGACAAGATACGGTCACTACGAGTTCCAAGTAATGCCATTCGGTCTAACAAATGCACCCGCTGTATTTATGGACTTAATGAACCGAGTGTGCAAACCCTATTTGGATAAGTTCGTGATTGTATTCATCGATGATATCCTTATTTATTCACGTAGTAAGGAGGAGCACGCAGAACACTTGAAGGCTATACTAACACTGCTCAGATAAGAGAAATTATACGCCGAATTTTCCAAGTGTGATTTTTGGATTGAGAAGGTACAATTTCTTGGGCATGTTATTGACAGTAAGGGTATTCATGTTGATCCCGCCAAGATCGAAGCTGTTAAAAATTGGGCGTCACCTACGAGTCCTACTGAGATACGCCAATTTTTAGGTCTTGCCGGATACTATCGGAGATTTATTGAAGGTTTTTCAAGGATTGCTAAACCTTTGACTGAGTTAACACAGAAAAAGAAGAAGTTTGAATGGGGAGATGAGCAAGAATCGACATTTCAGTTATTGAAGCAGAAGCTTTGTGAAGCACCGATATTAGCACTACCCGAAGGAAGTGAGGACTTCGTGGTATATTGTAACGCATCAATCCAAGGTTTGGGTGCCGTATTGATGCAGAGACTTAAAGTGATCGCTTATGCTTCTAGACAACTTAAACCCCACGAAAGAGAACTACACTACTCATGATCTAGAATTAGGAGCGGTAGTATTCGCTCTGAAGATCTGGAGACACTACCTATATGGAACTAAGTGTACGGTTTTCACCGATCATAAGAGTCTTCAGCACATTTTAGATCAAAATGAGTTGAACATGAGGCAACGTCGATGGTTAGAGTTGCTAAGTGACTATGATTGTGAGATCCGTTATCACCCGGGGAAGGCAAACGTTGTAGCAGATGCCTTGAGTCGAAAGGAACGACTTAGACCCCTTAGAGTTAAGTCATTGGGTATGACAATTAGATCACCACTGCCGTCTCAAATTCTTGAAGTTCAAGCTGAGGCTCTTAAGGAAGAGAATAGACCGCACGAGAAGATTTACGGTATGCCCGAAAGCACGAATGGATTTGTCAAGAAACCAGATGGAAGGCTGTGTTTCAAGGACAGAAGTTGGATTCCATTGTATGGAGGAATACGAGATCTCATCATGCACGAGTCTCATAAGTCTAAATATTCCATTCATCCTGGTTCGGACAAGATGTACCAAGATCTAAAGAAGTTGTATTGGTGGCCAAACATGAAAGCTGACATTGCAGAGTATGTCGGTAAGTGTTTGACCTGCTCAAGAGTAAAGGCTGAACATCAAAAACCATCCGGTCTTTTGGTTCAACCCGAGCTACCAATGTGGAAATGGGAAAGGATTACAATGGATTTCATTACGAAATTACCCAAGACATCGAGTGGATTGGACACAATATGGGTTATTGTTGATCGTCTCACGAAGTCAGCACACTTCTTACCGATCAAAGAGACTGATGATATGGATTTTCTTGCACGTTTGTACCTTAAGGAGATAGTTTCCCGGCATGGAGTACCGATTTCTATTATCTCCGACCGAGACAGCCGTTTCACATCTAACTTTTGGTGATCTTTACAGAAAGCCTTGGGAACTAAGTTAGATATGAGTACAGCTTACCATCCACAGACTGATGGTCAAAGTGAAAGGACAATACAAACCCTGGAAGACATGCTTAGGGCATGTGTGATTGATTTTGGAAAAGGCTGGGATAAACACCTACCGTTAGCAGAATTTTCATATAACAACAGTTATCACGCTAGCATTAAGGCTGCACCATTTGAAGCACTTTATGGAAGAAAGTGTAGATCACCAGTTTGTTGGGCTGAGATTGGAGATGTACAACTCTCAGGTCCCGAGTTGATACTTGAAACCACTGAGAAAATAGTGAAAATTAAGCAACGATTACAAGCCGCTAGGGATCGGCAAAAGAGTTATGCCGATGTGCGAAGGAAACCAATAGAGTTTCAAGTTGGAGACAAGGTCATGCTTAAGGTATCACCTCGGAAAGGAATGATTAGGTTTGGAAAACGTGGGAAGTTAAACCCAAGATACGTTGGACCCTTCGAAATCATTGAAAGAATCGGTCCCGTGGCATACAAACTTGAACTACCTGAGGAACTCAGTAGAGTACACAACACCTTCCACGTGTCAAATTTGAAAAATTGTTTATCGGATGAAACACTTGTGATACCACTGAAAGAGATCAGAATCGATGATAAGTTGAACTTTATTGAGGAACCCGTTGAGATTATGGATAGGGAGGTCAAACGACTTAAGCATAGTCGCATTCCCATTGTTAAGGTCAGATGGAACTCTAAGAGAGGACCCGAGTACACATGGAAGCGCGAGGATCAAATGCATGCCAAATACCCACAACTATTTGATGAGACAACCCCGAGCACCGATTCAACTTTGGATTCCGGGACGAATCCAATCTAATGGGTGGGTACTGTAATACACCGTAAAATCCCAGGTCATTTATTAATGCTAATTACAAACATTACTCTAAACTAAGCCATTTTGCGGGCTAATTTGAAATTTTTACATGAGACACTGTTTGTTTGGACACCCGATTGTTATGTTCACTGTTTAATTGACACCCGATTGTTTTGAACACCGTTGGTTTAGCACCCGATTATGCATTGTCACCTGATATCACCCGAATGTCACTCTTGGATATCACCCAATGAGGTTAAGCACCGGTAACTCCCACTTGTGACCCGACACCCAAATTGAACACCGAGAAACAATTAATAAATATATATACAACACTATGTATATATTAATTTTTACAATTTTATTACTATATATACGAGTATATACATGTATACACAACTTAAGTACTTATGGTTATCACGAACCAACACCAAAGTTAATATCACAATTTTACGGGACACCGACACCCCGATATTTTTGGGCCGAATCACCACCACTAAGCCCACACGTACATTTCTTTTCACAACTTTGGCCGAGCTATTTTTCACAAGCCCATACGAGTTCCTTTTTCTTTCTTGCGTTGATTTGGGCCGAGTTTTCCAATAGCCCAATTGGTTTATTTGTTTTCTTGCCTTGCGTACCGAACTACACAAACACAAAGACCAATTCTTTGCTAACTATATTTACACATGTTTTTGAAACCTTTGTCTCCTCTTCACTAGACACCAACCTACACCCCCCTCCATTGACTTTGCCACACGCTACATTGAGCCACCATGGAGCCGTCAAACCGGTGGACTAAACTAATAACCACCTTTGAGCCATAAACCATTGGATCGAGTGTTCCACTAAACACTAACACAACATAAACAATAACTAAAGTACACCATAGCTCCTAAAAACTTGTTTAACTAGATTTGACAATGCCTTGAATAGGTAGACAAGGTTGTCGAACTTGACAAGACCACTCGGTTTGTGTTGAGATCTTGGAGACATCGAACCACCCCTAACTCGCTATATAAGTCTCATTTAATGCACGCAACACACACATACTTGAAATCTCTCAAACCACAAACACTCTCCACTTTTCTTTGGTTACTATCGACAAGCACAAGGTATTCAAGCAAGGTTTTGATTTGAACAAGCAAGGCGTTGGGGTTAAGAAATATTGGAGCAAGGAGTTGTTATTCGAAGGGTGTTATTGCTCGTTTCTCTTGTTGGTCACACGAACTCTTCACCACCATTTCTTGGTGTTGTAAGTTAATCATCACTCTTCTCATTCTTTACTTATACTCGTATCATGCATTACCACGACACACACGCCATAGTCACACTTGCTACACTTATGAACATGTCTCGACACCCAAAAGGAATGGCCTCGCCATATGTTATTTTTACGTACAACATACCTATATTGTTCGACACTCTAGTTCACCAACTCACACTTAATCAAAATAACCAAACATGCAAGATATACTCGGTCAAATACTATGAAAACAAAGCCAAAAACCAAGTACTAGTCGAATGTATTTCATAAACAAGAACAATCTCTTTTGGGCTTTTAACGGGCTCACGAGCCCAAGGATTTTACAAAAGAAAAGTTTCGGTTTGAAACTGAAAGGATTTTGAGATGTTTTCGAGATTTTCAAAACTGATTTAGAAAGGTTTTACAAGATATAAATGATATTTTCGTTATACAAAAAGTTCGGTTTTTCAAAAGTTTCATCAAGGACCATTTTTGCAAAAAGTCCCACGTTAGGGACTAAAACCGTCGAAATAGCAAACTATCGAACTAACTTTGACAAAACTGAATTTCTTCTTTTTGAAATCATGGGTAGGAAATGAAAACTTTCAAAAGATCAAGGACTAAAGTGGAAAAAGCACAAAAGGGACTAGAATTGTAATTACTTTAAACCAAGGGTAAAAGGTGTAATTTTTGTAAAAGTTAAGGGTTGATTTGTGACAAGACCTATTCTTATAATTTATTTATTTCATATACTTTTATAATTACATATATACATATTTATTTAACTTTAATATATATATAACTTTATTAAAAATATTTAATCGTAAATATTTTTAACAATATTATTTTCATAACAAGTTAATATGTATCAAACACCGATTCGTAACAACACTAACAAATAACTACGTAAAGTTATTTGAGATATATTTTAAGACACCCGAAACGGATATCACCGTACACAAGACATATCACATGTCATTTACGACACGAATCTAAAACACCGATTACAATATTTATAGGTCGCAAGTCGGAGGAATTTCATTGCTAGCCATAGCAATACACCATCACTTTTGAGCACCGTTGTGATTCACACGCACCTTTCAGGTGAGTTCATGGTCCCACATTTTTAATTGTTTTTAAACCCCGTGGGGAGATACATGCTATAAATCGAACACAAGTATTTTATGTATGCTGTTATCACCTGATATTGCCTAAGTTGACACCTGTGCTACAAGTCCCTCATATCACGAACCTTAATCACTTGCGAGTGAGCGCGAATATAGTTGATAGATCTATTGGAATGGCAGCCCGCCTCTGTCAAGGTGATCACTTGGCAGGAGGTGTGCTATATTCGAGGTATTATGGAAATTTGGCACATTTCCTGTCACCGAGGGCCCCTTGTCATTTACATCCGCTGTGGTGTAAATGATTGTTATTATCTTTATGATATGTCAAATCAATGTTAAGGCTTGCGTTTCGTGAGGCTTAGGAGCAATATTACACCCGATTTAGTCAAGACCTGTCTATCTTGGCTTGTTTATTTCAAATGCTTGACTTGTGTTCACACTATTACAATTTAAACTACTATGGATTCACTCAACCTTTGTGTTGACTTTTTAAGCATGTTTATCTCAGGAAATTAGCAAGCATGGCGGCACGGAGCTGGCAAAAGGGCACAGGACCTCCCTTTCATTTCAATGATTATATCATTCTTTACAAACTCATCACCAATTTTGTGAAACAATTAACATTTTGGAAAAATGTTTGTAACTCTGAATACTTGAGTTTTCATGGAATGATATTGATAATCTTTTGAATTGTTTTCTATGAGTATGACTGTGTACTAAACTGTAATGACCCCGATTAGACTTCCGCTGCTTTAACAAATTTCGGGGTGTTACATTAATCCTTTGATTGGCGAATTACCAGTTGGTAACTAGATGAAGGGTGATTAGTTTTACGCCATTGAAATTTTTAGGAGGCTAGCCAGAGCCTTCGATATGTAGGTTGCGACCAGGCTCGAAGGGGGGTCCTTCGACCTGATCGGAGGGTACATCATCAATATCAATCTTGAGAGCACATCTTTCATTACCATTCTTACTTCCATAACCTTTCAAGAGCTCTTGGGTAATGAGGATATTATATGTATTGACAGATACTCTCATTGGTGTTTGAAGCTTTGGAACTAGAGCTATGAGTGTTGCATTTCCTGTCTGAAAAAACTCTTATAGTTTTGCAAACAACTTGACCCACAAAATTCCAAAACATTGCTGAGTAAACATCTGGATCAGGTGCCTTATCATCACTCGGATGAAAAAAATTGCATCCTTAATTTCCTTGTCAGTAACCTCCACTACAAGAAAAACTACCTTTAGTCACTAATTTGTGATCAGAGTATTCGTCACTGTTTAACCCGGTTAGTGATGAAATACATCGTCACAAAGATGATAGTGAGGAAAAGAATTTTGTCATTGGTATTTACTAGTAGTGACGAGATATTGGTCACAGACTATCGATTGGGTTTAGAGACCAAATAGGATCATATAACAAAAAGATGGATCTAGTTTTCATATTACTGCTTATTTTTACAAACTAGAATAAAAAAAGTATGTAATAGCAAAAATATAACATATTAACTTCATTCACAAATGCTAATTTATTCACAAAACACAAATAATATGGTCGAAGCTCGACACAGCCAATAACTAATCAAATTCATCCACTCGGTTTACACTAATCATAATAAACATTAGCATAGAAACAGAAACTTACAGCATTTGGCTTTGTTCCTTACAACTGCAATTTTAAGAGCCCATCAACTCTGTGATATTCATCCACTCTGTGATATTCACCCAACTTTGTTCCTTACATCTGCAATTTCAAGAGCCCATTTCAAGAGCTCAAGTATTTCAAGGTTATGTTCTGATCCTTGGCAAACCTCCGCCACTCTCCAATACAAAATTAAAATTGAAGGTACAAATTTTATATATAAATACAAACGCACACACGCACATCTGTCCATGTGTTTTTTGTACCTCTGTCAACTAATGTGTTATTAGCTTCTTTAAGTATCAAAGACCAATATTAATACTTAATCTCAGTAAGATGTGCTATCAGTAACACCCCTATCTAATCATCAACATGATGTGGTATCAGTAACACCCCTATATGGTGCTGACTACAAATATGTTGTAACTGTTCATACCTACAAGGAACAGAAACTTACAGCATTTGGCTTTGTTCCTTACAACTGCAATTTTAAGAGCCCATCAACTCTGTGATATTCATCCACTCTGTGATATTCACCCAACTTTGTTCCTTACATCTGCAATTTCAAGAGCCCATTTCAAGAGCTCAAGTATTTCAAGGTTATGTTCTGATCCTTGGCAAACCTCCGCCACTCTCCAATACAAAATTAAAATTGAAGGTACAAATTTTATATATAAATACAAACGCACACACGCACATCTGTCCATGTGTTTTTTGTACCTCTGTCAACTAATGTGTTATTAGCTTCTTTAAGTATCAAAGACCAATATTAATACTTAATCTCAGTAAGATGTGCTATCAGTAACACCCCTATCTAATCATCAACATGATGTGGTATCAGTAACACCCCTATATGGTGCTGACTACAAATATGTTGTAACTGTTCATACCTACAAGGAACACAACTAGATTAGTAATCACGCACTTGATGAACAAGGGACACACTCGCACTCTCTAACAGAGAGAACTCTCAGTACCTCATATCTCGAGTTGCTTATTGCAAATGACCTAGTTTTAACTACCATCTTGCCAGTTGCAATAAACAATCTCACATCCGATTCCTACAAAAATCCTACATTAACCATCTCTTTTTCTAGTAAGTTTTTCTACACCGAAAACAGCCAATGGAGAAAATTTAGTGCCCATAACCCGTCAATAACATCAACTTTTCCCTTGGAAGTAGCTGTTAGAGCGTAAGTTTTCCAATTTGCAGCTAGTAAACATAATAATGCCATGCTGTCAGGACCACCTGAGACATCTACAACTGAAATAAGGTAACATTATCAGCCCTAATTCTCCAAAAGGTGAAGAACGATGGGATTACATTATCAGCCCTAATTACAAGAAACAAAGTGTGTGAGATTAATAAACAAAATATTCATAAAATACCGACGAATTCCTCTACAATACTCACAAGCATATTGAAGGCAACAATTTTAGCGCCATGCATCCGTGCAGTAAGTAGTCTAAAGTTTAATGAAATCATCAAATGAGGGTATATAAAATTTACTTTTCCAATACGAGTTTTCCTAATATTCTTTCTGATTCTGTGCTAAGGTCCCCTAGCGGACCAACCTCAACTCCAGCCTCATACTATAAAAAAGAAGACTGTATCTAGAAAACTGCAGAGGTGCAACTAATTCACATTATTAAGTCATACCTAATGGTGACGCCATATAATATTTTACTTTATAAAGCTCTGATTAGAGCCCAAGTGTAAACACAAGGTCCACAAAAATGAATAAGCAAGTAGTCATAAGAAGCTAAGTAATGTATATCTAGGGTTATACCCTCAACTTATAGACCGTGGTAAACGATGAGGAAAATCGTCAAGTTTTCTCACATTAAACTCTAAAACCAAGTTAGCCACTATGAAATCACTATTTTTTAAGCAAGCCATACGATATTATCTACTATTGATTACAACAAAGTATATATAAATTTAGAAGAAACTTCAATAGTTATCTAAACGGAAACTAGGTCAAAATGCACAAAACTTACATAACAATTAAATCATAAATATTGCAAATCACACTTATTGGCAACTAACTATACAAAACTATCTATTTAAATCATCAAATTCAATCGATTTAGGTTAACTTGATAAATCAAATTAAAGTAATCAACAATTAATGGATGAAAGTTAACACAATAATCAACTTGATCAACTATAAATCGGTGGATGAAAGTTAGCGAAACTGATTTGAAGCAAATGATATGGATTAATAAATTCATACGTGAAACTGGTGAACTAATAGAGGTGAAAATAATGAGAATAATCACTTAATTGGATGTGTTATTTTGGGTTTGATCTAAGTTACAATTATGTTTATGAGGTTATTTTGGGTTTAATTTAAGTTTCAATTATGTTTATTAACTGTGGTTAAAGTGTTGTTAAAAGTTTAAAAAAGTCGAGTAATTAAGTTAAAAATTTAGAAAAGTCAGGTTAAACGTTTGAAAAAGTCTGGTAAAAAGAAATTAAAATTTTCAAGTTTGAAAATTTTAAGTTTCTTTATTTTTTTTCGATATGGTTTTTGTCTTTTTTGAAAAATACAAATTTGTCGAGTACAGTTGATTTTTCAGCCGCATGTCGATAATGACACTTGGCAACATTCCAATGGAGTCGAGCCAACTAAGCATTTAAGCAAAAATCGAGCAAATAAAATCTGGAAAACCAAGTCGTGCGGTCTATATAGTGGAATTCGAGAAATTTTTGGTCGATTTGGGGTATTAACCCTATAGAAAATATACATACACGTACTAATAATAATCAATGTTTAAGTTGTTTTATTTTGTGTTATAAATGAAATTTAGATACTTCGTATATTTCATTTTTACCTTTAATGGGTCATATGTTATATAAGCATTGGCCTTCGTATTTTACGAATAAGATAAATAATTAGGTTATATCATCATATTAGGCAACCGCCTTTATATAAAACATTATTGTTTCTCTTCATCATCTTTTTTCGTTTTTTCTGTTTCTCATGGCTACTTCTTGGTTACTTTGTCTCTATTCAAGATCAGTGATGGCTCAAGATCTTAATATAAAAGGTCTTGAGTAGGTTATTTTATTTTGCTTTTAATTCTTCTTCTTGTGTTTTAATAACGAAAGAAATAAATGGGTATAACAACATTGTTATAATCGTTCGTTATTTTTCGGACATTAAAAGAGGTTAAGCTTCAAAAGACATGTGATACAGAAGTTTGAACAAATAACTGAGACCTTGATTTATTTTTTATGTTTTGAAGAGTTGGGATCTATGATGGGTTGTAATTAAACTCTTAAGATCTTTAAAGATCTATGCAAGAGTTTAACTGATCTGAGATCCTTTTTGCTTATTTGTTTGGTTCGAGGCTTGAGGGTTGGTGTATGAGAGTTAGATTTGTTGTTAGATGAGATTATGGCAGTAGGTTAGATATGGATTTGATGTTGGTAATTGTTGTTCATGAGAGGGTTAAACAACAACTAAACCACCCAAGCTCGAAACACCACCTGTTAAATCAAGATTCGGTGGTGTCGGTGGCGGAAATAGTTGATGTTGGCAGGCAGCGGTTCCCATGGTTGGGGCGGTGGAAGAGTATGCTGTGAGCTTGTTGGATTGTGCTATTTATAAGCGAGTATAAATACTTAAAAAAAAAAAGTTGAAAGAGTTAAACAATAAATATGGTTATCATTAGTTTTTGTAATTGCTGGCTATTTGTGTTCTTTTTTGTTCTAATTGCATGATGGTTGATATGCTTGATGTTCTTTATTTAACATCCCTCATTAATTTTCATAGAGTACTTTTTATATTGAATTCGCCCAGATTAAGCATTATCAGTTAACAATAAATATACAGGACTGAATCTTTTAGTATACGACTCAGGCTGACCCGTGCGATGCACAACGGCTCGTTCTAATTGTTCGTAGCATATTGCTCAGCATTAATTTTTGTCATGTTGTTGGTCAATAAGTTCATTAGTTGTGATTTTGGTATCACAAATACTCAAAATGATTTTATAAGTCGAAGAGGGAACATCATTACATTAATCATTTATTCAGTTATCTAAGTGTTCATAGCGTAATTTTTTGCACTAATTTGTGTCATGTTTGAAACTCCCATTTTTCTGCTGATAGTCGGTTTTTGTTGGTCAATGTTGTTATTTCGTTACCTTTAATTGAGGTCGAGTAAAAAACTAAAAATAATTTTCAGGTTCTATATAACTTGGGCTGCCTTAGGACCCGTGCGATGCACACATTATTGCATAGAGTAAGTTGTTCCAAGCATCCAAACTATATAAGCATATATGAAATAGTAATTAAAAAGATTAAAATTATTTGTATAAGTTATGGATATCTCAACTCTTCGTCTCGCTTTTTTTGAACATTTGTTTTTAGAGTTTTATAAGGTACTTTTGTTAGCTTAAGTTAATTGCTTTTGTTAAATATATTAATAAATCATTAATAACCAAAGTATAGATAATGTTAAGACAACCTGTGCGATGCACATATATTGGATCAAATTGTTTCTTGCGTAATGTTCGGCACTATACTCGAACATACAACCATATTTTGACCATGTAATGACTTTAATTTTTCTTATTGATTTAAACTCTTTTATTATAACTTTTACTTTATTCCAACACTTCAAACATGCTACCATCTTTGTATTTCTTTGAAAGGTTTTGGTTGGTCATTGAAACACAAAAGTTATAAATGAGGGTATTAAAACGCCACTAATTGCTTTCGTCCTGCCAATTGTTCCAGTTTCCATAATACATGACTTTTGAACCTTCAATTGTCAAGTAGATGCGTTAGTTAATTTGACATAAATGAAATTACTAGATACTTGCCCAATTACTTTCATGCAGAGTCTAATATATTCGCATGCAAAACTATAAGTTAACCACTAATAAGTATAATAAGTGATATCATTTTAGGCTAAACATTTGCACTTACAAACATTAGAAATGAAGTTGATTAAGGTGTACATTATGAGCTACGACATAGATATAAAAACTACAAAGAACAGCAAATAAAAACTTAAATTCCTAGCTCTAGAAACAGAACTTGAAAAATCCAAACTATTTATATTTGTTCTTCAAATCATAACCATCAACACACTTCCTCAAATCATCAACAAAGTAATCGGTAGGCGGAACATCATTATTCTTCCTGTCGTCCCCCACCACCACCTCCTTAACCATGTGAGTAGTGTCCCTGGTAGCATTGTACACACTGTCAAAAGTGTTTTTCGCCATTTCACCTATATCCAATCTTGTTTCAATTGCTTTCCTAACTCCTTGCTTTGCTGCATCCATTACAAAACTCGATGAGTCACAGTTATCCTCGTGTAGATCATAGGCAGAAGATGGCGCACTTGTTGATGGACTTGTAGACATGTTCACAACGTTAACATGGTTATCTGATAAAGGAGTTGTGGTTGTTTTTACAATGTTAACGCGGTCGTCTCCACCAGTTGATGATGCATATGGTAGTTTTCTTTGATCCAAATATAGATATAACCAAACTTCTCTAATATATCTTATCTCATTAAATGGAAGTTCATGTGTTATAAATTCATCCAACTTCACCACTGCATAAAATAATCAAAATGATTATTGTAAGAATCTTGGAAATATATTTTGTAGCAAAAAGAATAATATGAACGAATATAAAAATTTACCCCATGCATGCATTGTTTCGCAAAATGAGGGAGCTAAAGAACATTCAAGTTTCCTACACACTCGAAGCTAAAGGCCACTCCTCATTCCAAGATTTCACTAATTTCCTGCTAAAAATACATTTCACATAACATTAGTAATTAATATACTATAATATATGTATGCATAACATAAGGTTCATTTTTATTTACTCACCTCATGTATTGGCTTATGTAATTCCAATGGGTTTATGATATAGTAACTCTCATGGATTCACCCCTGTGTACTCACTGAAAGTTGACGTGTTAAGGGATTGGTTAAATGGGGTTTATGTACGCATGGAAGCAAGTTTGTTAAATCACATATCTTGAGCCATAAAAACAGATGGGGTACATACCAAGGTTACAGTTATTGATGCCAATGAGTTCAATGCCATCAATTGCCAGCATGCGATCCATTTCATTCTCATAATGTGCATAGAAACAAAAAGTAGAGATAAAAAGGAAATTGGTTAGTTGGTGTTGCACTGAAATTTAGAATATACTTTGTTATTGTAAAATAGACGACCACACTAATGGTATATTTCACAAACTTATAACCTACACACGAAAAAAAACGAAAAAAGAATATCAAGAATGAAATTTGAACTTTTGTGTTTGTGCATGTGATTTTGGCCGGTTTATATAGGTATGGATTAGGTTAAATCATAAATTATTCTTGCAACCCTTGCACTTCATCTAACCAACTTTTAATTCTATACTAAATACCATGTGAACAATTCCAGAAACCCTTGCACTTCATCTAGCCAACTTTTAATTCTATACTAAATGCCATGTAATCAATTCTAGCAACCCTTGCACTTCATCTCCTTTCATAATTGTATACTTATTATGAGGTTGCATTGAAGGCATGTAATAAATGAAGCAAAAATAGAGTTGATGTGTGGGATTGCACCCTCACAAAAGGTTTTACCTCTCAAGGGATCTTGAGAAGCTTACAACCCCCACCAGGCAGTGTACCTGATCGCTGTAGTATAGTATAGTGACAAGTACCGGGGGATTGATCGTTCAACTCAGGAATAGTGTCGCTAGGATTAGAAAGCCTAATAAATAGATCTAAAGGTGAGGGATGATTCTTTTTGTATTTTTATATTTTTATGAAAGCAAGTAAAAATCTCGGGTTTTGGAAGAGTGGGCTGAATTAGCTACTAGTCAACTAACCCAATAAACTACTAATGCAATGAAAATAAAATAACAGGAATGAAAATTATACTAATTATACTAATGTGGTGTAAACAATGATGAGGAAAGTTGTGTTTACTTAGGTTTTATTACTCCCTAGATATCTTTACAGGTTGATAGCTTGTTACATTTGCATGGATGACGGGTCATATTCCTTAATACTAGTCGTAGGGCCGTGTACAATATTCCCTAACTCTATAGGATCCTACTTCACTCCTATGTCGAGCCGTTAGAAGCTCCTAACATGAGATCATTAGAATTCTCCTATGCATTAAATACAACCAGAAATCGTAGTACACCTCCGATCATGTTTCTTAAGATGTTCAAGCAAGTTACGAATGCAAGTCTACCAGTTTTCTTAAGCCTAACATCGAATACAATCATCCGTAACAATTATAAACAAACAATCAACCCATAATTAACATCTAGGTTTCACTACATCTAAGCAAACACAAAGGAAATCTAGTCTAGCATGTTAAATAGAAGACAAGCGTAATATATAATCAAACAACACATAGACATATTGAATGATTTGAAAGAGTACTTATCTTTAATTGAACATGAAATATTTAAAGGGTTGAAACCCTTGAAAAAGCTGGAAAATTCGACCTAGGGTTTTTCCTTCAAAGTTGCACACTAATGAATGAAATTTGGAAAACTATATATAGATTTTACAGGGTGACGGCGTCATGTGTTGAGTTGTGACGCCGTCAACTCGCCGCCATAATGAAATCGTATTGCCTAGATCTACTTGTGACGCCGTCATGTGTGATTTTCTTCTGGGCCGTCACTAATACTTGGACCATGACGGCCTTGGGTGACGTCGTCATCTCCTATGCACAAAAACTCTCTTTTGTAGCTCTTGCCGCCGTCATGTAGAAGATCTTGACGCCGTCAGGTACTGTTCCCAGCAACGAAAATTTAGACTTTGCCGTTTTCTTCACTTTTATGCTCAAAAAACGTCCAAAATGCTTCTTTTTCCAGATTTCTCTCTAAAAGTACCTAAAATGACAAAAGGAACGATCTAGGGCAATATTTGATCAAATAATCATGAATCCGGGCTTAAATGACCCCCTAAAAGCGGTTCACTTTTCGCCTCATCAAATACCCTTACACTTGAGATTTGCTTGTCCTCAAGCAAATGCGCTTTTATTCTAATCAAAATACAAGTTAGGGGTCATTTAACACTAATATAAAAGTAATTACAACAAATAATCGTTCCACTAAAAACCAAAGACAAGCACGGAGGTCATACACTAGCACCTCACAAATAGTGTTTAGATACTCACATCTCTCGGATGTAATAAAGTATATATCACAATAAGGAAATGGAAAACATCTATCACTACCTGTCATAGCAAAATAGATTAGCATAGGCTTGAAAAAGGATCAAACCTCCACCACTTGGCTCAAGCACCTAGGATAAACTATCAAAGAGGTCTTTTAAAGGGTTATAACGTTAGGTGTAGGGATATGGAAAAACACGGTTTTGTTGGATAAAGGCAATATTTACTGGTGGCGAGTTAATCATCTTGGTTTAATTACATGTACAATACGGCGTTGCTAAGCCAAGACTAGACTCGACTTAAGCTAATAAATCAAAAATAACAAAAACATAAAATAAACATAGAATGAAACGGGATGGTAGTCCGTATGTTTTATTATCTTTTTTTTTTTTTTTTTTTTTTTTTTTTTTTTTTTTTTTTTTTTTTTTGTGCATACACTCTTACCCTACCATCCAAAATAATACATCATAGGGAATGTACATTCCCCTTACACTTGAATTTTTACATACTTTATAATGAACTAATCTAATGACTCGAATCAAGATAATCAAAACACTTGGAGTACTTTTTAAGATTAACACACATATGGGGGTAATAATTTGATGTTCTTCCCCATTACTCCATAACACAAGTACTTTACCCATGAGTCCCAATCGTCCCAAAACAATATGTATAAGATATGACTCGACTTAGCAACCATGTAATCAATTTGATAATTAACTAAGGGTTTACACATATAACAATAATGCCCTAAAGATGAGTGCATACATGGAAGGCTAAGGCGATTTGGTTGCACATTTGGGGTGGGTTGTAACAAATTCTTCCTTTAAGTAAAATGCTTAAAGTTAGAAACGAAAAGATAGGCCCGGAGGGGTGTACTAGGGGTTTCGTGTACTAAAAATGATTACAACACAAAGGCGTGGGAAAATTAATTGACTTTATTAGTCAAGGTAGTTGACTTAAATGGTCAAGTAATTATGATACGGGTTTAACACAAGGGTGATCCTAATGCCTCTTATCATGTAGTAAATCCTAACTAAACGAATGTAGTCTCACTAGCGGTCTCGGGATGCGTCATTAACGCAAGTTCTAGAATGTAAATGCTACCGGTACACTAATAAGCACTAATAATGAATGGTTTTCCTATCAAATCTAAAGGCGAACCTCACATTTTTTGGTGGAAAATTTTTCTGAATGGTACGGTTTTGTGCTAGTCATACAACTCCTATCCATGATACGCTTGCTAAGGCTAAAGTTTCACTCCTAAATGTTGTAAAAAAATTTAAATTTGGCGCTAAAATTACACTAACAAGTATTTCTCTTAGTTTTATTACACACCTACCATCAAACAAAAAAACTCAAGTGCAATTTTATCCTATAAGGTATCATCATTTACCCTCCCCTTACACTTAGGATGAACATTGTCCCCAATGTTCAATTAAAGGATGTAAAACTAAAACAGGTAAAAGAATGAAAACAAATACTCCCCTGATTCGTTCGGTGTGGATAGTGTGTCAACAAGGTTAGATCTTCCTCCAAGAAAATGAACATTCAAAGCTTCCCTTCCAGAAAATAAATCATCTTCTTGTCATATATAACCTGTTAAACCTGAGAAAACAATCAAGGCAACCTCGCGTAAAATCGGCGGCAATCTATATATACTAACAAATCCTAGAAAACAATGTAAGATATAATGCTTGTGGAATGAATGTTTGCAGATTTCCTGGAGTTTATAAACTAAAGAATTAAAAAAAACTTTAAGACTCCGTTAGAAAAACAAAACTCTCAAAATTTCCAGAATTTTACACATGACGCCGTCAGGTGTTAATTCCTGATGCCGTTAGAAATGACCTGCAGAAATCTTTATGTTAAGTTTCCGGAAAATTTCTGGAAAAACTTATGTCCTACGTTCCTGGAAAATCCTGCAAAACATCATTATGACTCGATACAAGCATTTGACTCAAACAAATACTAATATACATGTTCATTTAATATTGTGGCGAATCATGATCAATTTCGTTCTTAGAAACAAATTTGGGGTTTCCCCTTACATTTAGCTTTTGCAAAATACATTTATATGAAGTTAAGACGAAGTTAAACAACAAAATAAAACATTTTCACAATCTTAGTTGAAACATGATCTACTAACAATAAAAATAAAGCATGCATACGGAAGCAAATAACAGTCAAACAAATAAAAATCACACAAAACATGGGTTGCCTCCCAAGAAGTGCTTTTCTTTATTTACGAGTCTTGTAGCTATACTCAAGGTCATGGGCTATTACGTGACCTCATCATTGGTCTCATTCTCTAGGTCATCTCCAATCTTAGTTTTGTATTCCGGACCTAGTTGCAAACATTCCTTGTAGAAACCAAGTATTCTATTCATGACATAATCTACTCCTCTATGTATATCCTCATCATTCCTATAATAAACCGCTTGCTTGTGTTCCTTTTCTATGTTTGATAGAAGGCGGTATTGTTCAATCTTATAGGGCATTTGGTAAGCAATCTCATAATTCTCTTCCTTGAATCTAACTATCCCTAGGGACGGGTCGTAACTCATCTTAGAGGCCTCAATAAATGGTTTTCCGAACACTACTTGACTTAGGCAACCATCTATTACCGGGCGAGTATCCTCTACTATCACAAAGTCGGTAACATAAGTGAAGTTTCCTACAAAGACATGTAATCCTTTCACTCTTCCTACAAAGTTGCTTATCCGATTCGTGTTGGGCATCATCCTATATCCAAGTTGCTTCTTCATTACCCAATTATAATAAGTCCTAGTCATGATGTTTATAGGAGACCTAAGATCGATATAAGCTTTCCACACATGCATATGCCCAATGTTGCATGGTATGTTGATGTTAGAGGGATCACCTACTTTAATAAGGGGTGAACCAAGGATGTATGGTGTCTCGGGATCATCGAATAAAACCTTGTGATATTCCCGTTCTTCCTTGGTGGGCAACTTATCAAAGTACTCTTCTACGTTTTCTAATTCCTCTAACTTTTCTTCCTTAATATCCTCAACTCCATTAATCTCATCCCTAGTCCCGGTTTCTATTCCAACTTCATCCTTGTCACTTTCTTCTATATTCTTATCTATTGGCTTAATGGTGACAACGTTGACAAAGTGGACTTGTTTGGATGATGAAGGGTCCTTAATTTGGATTCCGCTACTAGTGTCCCTAGTGTCCTTCCTAGGTGTAGTTAGCACTTGGTTGTTGAGGGCTTTCATTAAGTTGTCAATCTTATTGGTCATCTCCGTTTGTTGATTGAATTCGGTTTCAAACTTAGCTATTCGTGCTTCTTGAGATGCCATAAATTTGGACATTAACCCTTCAAGATTATTGATACTACCATAGTTATTGGAAGGATTGTTGTTGAAAGTACGGTTAGAGGATGGACCGTTTGGTTGGTAACGATTAGGTGGATTGGAAGAATTGTTTTGGGGCATGTTTTGGTTTTGTTTCCACCTAAGGTTCGGGTGATTTTTCCAAGAAGGGTTGTAGGAATCACCGTAAGGGTTTGGCTCGGGTTTGAAAGTGTACCTCTTATCTCCCGCTTCGTCGGTACGCGAGGATGCGTAATCCGCAAAAGCTTGTCCGGTGAGTTCCACGCAATCACGAGTGTCATGGGGACCACTACATAATTCACATGAAGAAGTGATCTTGTTCACTTGGCTTGAAGGCTTAGGAGCTTCATAAGATTTCATGAGAAACTTGACTTGGTCCTCAAGTTCCATGATCCTATGGTCGGGAGTGCTAGAATTGTTCGAAGGCAAGGATATTGCCTTGACTGTTTTGTTCAAATCACGGGGATCATTCAAACTTTCATTGTTATAGAGAGCAAGATCTTCTATGAGTTCCCATGATTCTTCCGCACTTAGATCACGTAGCTTGCCACCGGCCGAATTGTCAATGGTTTTCCTTGTGGAGAGGTCGATATGGTCATAGAAGATTTGGACTTGCAGTCAAAGATCTATGCCATGATGAGAGACTTTTTGGAGTAAGTCCTTTAAACGAGTCAATGCTTCATATATAGTTTCACCTTGACGTTGTTGGAACATCAAGATATCATTTCTAAGCTTGGTAGTTCTCCCCGGTGGGAAAAATTGAGCAAGGAAACGAGTGGTGAGATCATCCCATGAGGTGATGGATCCCGCGGGTAAACGTTCAAGCCATTGACTAGCTTGATCACGTAGAGAGAATTGAAATAGGCGTAATCGGGTCGACTCTCTAGTTACAACATCAAGGTCTATGGAATCTACGATTTTAAGGAAATCCTTGAGATGTTGATTAGGATCTTCGGAACGAAGTCCATGGAATGTACATCCGCTTTGCACCAACCGGATGGTGTCGGATCGCAAGGGGGACACATTGGCTCCTAGAGTGAGCTCAATAGTGTTTCGATAGCCTTGGTGGCTAGGTCGGGAATACTCTCCTAAAGTTCGGGGCCAAGGAGGTTGGTTTGCTAGTGGTGGCTTTTGTGGGTGGTTTTGTTGTGGTTGGTTGATGGGTTCAAAGATGTTACCACCTTCCATGATGTCGGATGGTGATGAGGCGAAAAATGAACCACTTTTAGGGGGTCATTTAAGCCCGGAATTGAATTTATTTGATCAAATATTGCCCTAAATCGTTCCTTTTGTGATTTTAGGTACTTTGGGAGAGAAATCTGGAAAAGGAAGCAATTCGGACATTTTTGGAGCATAAAAGTGAAGAAAACGCCAAAGTCTTAATTTTCCTTGCTGGGAACAGTAGGTGACGGCGTCAAGAAGAAAATCTTGACGGCGTCAAGAGTAATTTCCATGACGACCCAGTACAGAATTGACGGCGTCACGAAGTAGGGCGTCAAGAGTAAAATTCATGACAGCCTGGAAATGCTTAACACATGACGGCGTCAAAAGTAGATCAAGGCAGTCCGAGAAGTATTTTGGCGGTGAGATGACGGCGTCACAAGATTTGTCTTGACGCCGTCAGACCCTATTTCCTATATATAGTTTTCTAATTTTCACATTAAAAAGAGAGAAGTTTTGGAGAAACCCTAAGTACGAACTTGGTACAAATTTTACAGGTTTTTCAAGGGTTCTAAGCCCTTGATACCTTTCATGTGTAATTGAGATAAGTATTCTTTTAATTCAATCAATATGTCTATGTGTTGGTTGTCTATATCTTGTTCTTGTCTTAATTCCATCATGCTAGGCTAGATCTATCTTGTGTTTGCTTGGATCTAATGAAACCTAGATGTTAATTATGTGTTGATTACTTGTTTATAGTTGTATTGGATGAATGAATTCGATGTTAGGCTTAAGAAAACTGGCAGACTTCCAAATGGTAACATGCTTGAACGTCTTAGGAAACATGAACTGATGTGCACTAGGTTTTATTGGTTGTATTTAATGCATGAGTAAATTCTAATGATCCCATGTTAAGAGCTTCTTAGCCGGCTCGACATAGGAGTGAAGTAGGCACTCATAGGATTGGGGAATTAAGTGCGCCACCCCATGAATGGTATTAAGGAATACAATCCGTCATCCACGCAACTATAACAAGTAATTAACGTGTAAAAGATATCTAGGGAGTAGTGAAATCTAAGTAAACACATTTTCTCCACTTATTGCTCACAACCTTAGTTAATTTAGTTTATTTTCATTTCTAGTATTTTATTTTGATTGCATCTTTAGTATTGGGTTAGTTGACTAGCAACTAATTCCGCCCAAATCCTTCAAACCTGAGATTTTTACTTGCTTTCTAAAAAAATATAAAAATACAAAAAGAATCACCCTTCACCTTTAGAACTAGTATTTAGGTTTTCTAATCCTAGCGACACTATTCCTAGATGAACGATCAATCCCCCGGTACTTGTCACTATACTATACTACAACGATCAGGTACACTGCCTGGTGGGGGTTGTAAGCTTCTCAAGATCCCTTGAGAGGTAAAGCCTGGTGCGATTCCCACGTATCAAGTTTTTGGCGCCGTTGCCGGGGAATAGTTATTGTCTAGGTTAGAATTTCTTTTTATTAGGTCTACTTGCTAGATTCCTTTCTAGTAAGATTTTATTTTTATTTTTAGGTTTTCTTTAGTCTATCTTATTTCTTTGTGTCTTTGTTCGTAACTCTTCACCACCCGAAATCATGGACGATGGGAACATCCTTGAACCCGTCATCCCACCACAACAAAACCCACCACTAGAACCTCTTAGGCCCCGAACCTTAGGAGAGTATTCCTGACCTAGCCACCAAGGCTACCGAAACACCATTGAGCTCACCGGAGCCAATGTGACCCCCTTGCGATCCGACACCATCCGGTTGGTGCAAAGCGGATGTGCATTCCATGGACTTCGTTCCGAAGATCTAAACCAACATCTTAAGGACTTCCTCAAAATCGTAGATTCCATAGACCTAGGTGTTGAAACTAGAGAGACAACCCGATTACGCCTATTCCAATTCTCTCTACGGGATCAAGCTAGTCAATGGCTTGAGCGTTTACCCGCGGGATCCATCACCACATGGGATGATCTCACCACTCGTTTCCTTGCTCAATTTTTCCCACCGGGGAGAACTACTAAGCTTAGAAATGACATCTTGATGTTCCAACAACGTCAAAATGAATCTCTTTATGAAGCATGGACTCGTTTCAAGGACTTACTCCAAAAAGTCCCTCATCATGGCATAGATCTTTGGCTCCAAGTCCAAATTTTTTATGACCATATCGTTCTCTCCACGAGGCGAGCCATTGACCAATCGGCCGGTGGTAAGCTACGTGATCTAAGTGCGGAACAATCATGGGAACTCATAGAAGATCTTGCTCTCTATGACAACGAAAGTTGGAATGATCCCCGTGATTTGAACAAAACGGTCAAGGCAATATCTTTGCCTTCGAACAATTCTAGCACTCCCGACCGTAGGATCATGGAACTTGAGGACCAAGTCAAGTTTCTCATGAAATCTTACGAAGCTCCTAAACCTTCAAGCCAAGTGAACAAAATCACTTCTTCATGCGAATTATGTAGTGGTCCCCACGACACTCGTGATTGTGTGGAACTCCCCGGAACAGCTTTTGCGGACTACGCATCCACGCGTACCGATGAAGCGGGAGATAAGTGGTACACTTTCAAGCCCGAGCCAAACACTTACAGTGATTCATACAACCCCTCTTGGAAAAATCACCCAAACCTTAGGTGGAAACAAAATCAACCCAATTCTTCCAATCCGCCTAATCGTTACCAACCAAACGGTCCACCATCCAACCGTACTTTCAACAACAATCCTTCTAACAACTATGGTAGTACCAACAATCTTGAAGGATTGATGTCAAAGTTTATGGCATCTCAAGAAGCTCGCATAGCTAGGTTTGAAACCGAATTCAACCAACAACAAACGAAGATGACCAACAAGATTGACAACTTGTTGAAAGCCCTCAACAACCAAGCGTTAACTACACCTAGGAAGGACACTAGGGACACCAATAATGGAATCCAAATTAAGGGCCCCTCATCATCCAAACATGTCCACTTTGTCAATGTTGTCACCATTAAGCCAATAGATAAGGAGATAGAAGAGAGTGACAAGGATGAAGTTAGAGTAGAAGCCGAGACTAAGGATGAGAGTAGGGAAGTTGAGGTTAATAGGGGAGAGGAATTAGAGGAGGTAGAGCCTATAGAAAAGTACTTTGATAAGTTGCCCACCAAAGAAGAACGGGAATACCATAAGGATTTATTCGATAGTCCCGAGAGACCATATATCCTTGGCACCCCCCTTATCAAAATGGGAGACCCCTCTAACATTAACATACCATGCAATATCGGGTACATGCATATATGGAAAGCTTACAACGACCCTAGATCCCCCGTGAACATCATGACTAGGACTTATTACAATTGGGTGATGAAGAAGCAACTTAATTTTAGGATGATGCCTAATAAGAATCTGATAAGTAATTTTGCAGGAAGAGTGAAGGGATTGCATGTGATTATAGGGAATCTCACCTATGAGATCGATTTTATGATAGTTGAAGACACTCGTCTGGTGATAGATGCTTGCCTAAGCCAAATAATATTTGGAAAACCATTTGTTGAGGCCACTAGGATGAGTTATGATCCGACTTTAGGGATAGTTAGATTCAAGGAAGAGAATGATGAGGTTGCCTATCAAATGCCCTACAAGATTGAGCAATACCGCCTTCTCTCTAATTTCGACAAAGAACACAAGCAAACGGCTTATTATAGGAATGAGGAGGATAGACGTAGAGGAGTAGAGTATGTAAAGAATAGGATGCTTGGTTTCTACAAAGAATGCTTGCAACTAGGTCCGGAATACAAAACTGGTTTAGAAGACGACCTAGAGAGTGGAACCAACGATGAGGTCACGTAGTAACCCATGACCTTGAGTCTAGCTACAAGACTCGTAAATAAAGAAAAGCGCTTCTTGGGAGGCAACCCATGCTTTGTGTGATTTTATTTTGTTTGTTTGTTATTTGCTTCCGTATGCATGCTTTATTTTTATTGTTGGTAGATCATGTTTCTAAACTAAATAGTGGAAATACTTTACCATGTTGTTTTGGCCTAGTCTTAACTCCACCTAAAAGTATTTTTGCAAAAGATAAGTGTAAGGGGAAACCCCAAATATGTTTTTAAGAAACAAACCGATCATGATTCTCCACAATATTAAATGAACATGTGTATTCGTATTTGTTAGAGTCAAATGCTTGTATTGAGTCATAATGAAGTTTTGCAGGATTTTCCAGGAAGTAAGACCAAGTTTTTCCAGAAATTTTCCGGAAACTTAACATAAGAATTTCTGCAGGTCACTTCTGACGGCGTCACGTGTAAAAATCTGGAAATTTTACCAGTTTTGTTTTTCTAACGGAGTCTTATGGTTTTTGTGAATTATTAAGTTTTATAATCTCCAGGAAATCTGCAAACTTCATTCCACAAGAATTATATCTTATCTTGTTTTCTAGGATTTAGTAACTTATATAGGATGCCGCCGATTTTACGCGAGGTTGTTTTGTTTGTTTTCTCAGATTTACAGGTTATGTATGACAAGAAGATGATTTATATTCTGGAAGGGAAGCTTTGATTGTTCATTTTTTTGGAGGAAGATTTAACCTGGCCACCTTATTATCCATACCGAGCAAATCAGGGGAGTATTTGATTTCATTCTTTTTACTTTTTAACTTTTACATTCTTTACTTGAACATTGGGGACAATGTTCATCTTAAGTGTAAGGGGAGGGTAAAATGATGATACCTTACAGATACACTTTCGCTTGAGTTTGTTTTGTTTAATGGTAGATGTGTAATAAAACTATGAGAAATACTTGTTAATGAAACCTATATGATGAGGCGAAAAATGAACCACTTTTAGGTGGTCATTTAAGCCCGGAATTGAATTTATTTGATCAAATATTGCCCCAAATCGTTCCTTTTGTGATTTTAGGTACTTTGGGAGAGAAATCTGGAAAAGGAAGCAATTCGGACGTTTTTGGAGCATAAAAGTGAAGAAAACGCCAAAGTCTTAATTTTCCTTGCTGGGAACAGTAGGTCACGGCGTCAAGAAGGAATTTCTGACGGCGTCAAGAGTAATTTCCATGACGACCCAGTACAGAATTGACGGCGTCACGAAGTAGGGCGTCAAGAGTAAAATTCATGACGGCCAGGAAATGCATAACACATGACGGCGTCAAAAGTAGATCAAGGCAGTCCGAGAAGTATTTTGGCGGCGAGATGACGGCGTCACAAAATTTGTCTTGACGCCATCAGACCCTATTTCCTATATATAGTTTTCTAATTTTCACATTAAAAAGGGAGAGAAGTTATGGAGAAACCCTAAGTACGAACTTGGTGCGAATTTTACAGGTTTTTCAAGGGTTCTAAGCCCTTGATACCTTTTATGTGTAATTGAGATAAGTATTCTTTTAATTCAATCAATATGTCTATGTGTTGGTTGTCTATATCTTGTTCTTGTCTTAATTCCATCATGCTAGGCTAGATCTATCTTGTGTTTGCTTGGATCTAATGAAACGTAGATGTTAATTATGTGTTGATTACTTGTTTATAGTTGTATTGGATGAATAAATTCGATGTTAGGCTTAAGAAAACTGGCAGACTTTCAAATGGTAACATGCTTGAACGTCTTAGGAAACATGAACTGATTTGCACTAGGTTTTATTGGTTGTATTTAATGCATGAGTAAATTCTAATGATCCCATGTTAGGAGCTTCTTAGCCGGCTCGACATAGGAGTGAAGTAGGCACTCATAGGATTGGGGAATTAAGTGCGCCACCCCATGAATGGTATTAAGGAATACAATCTGTCATCCACGCAACTATAACAAGTAATTAACGTATAAAAGATATCTAGGGAGTAGTGAAATCTAAGTAAACACATTTTCTCCACTTATTGCTCACAACCTTAGTTTAATTTAGTTTATTTTCATTTCTAGTATTTTATTTTGATTGCATCTTTAGTATTGGGTTAGTTGACTAGCAACTAATTCCGCCCAAATCTTTCAAACCCGAGATTTTTACTTGCTTTCTAAAAAATATAAAAACATAAAAAATAGTCATCCCTCATCTTTAGAACTAGTATTTAGGTTTTCTAATCCTAGCGACACTATTCCTAGCTGAACGATCAATCCCCCGGTACTTGTCACTATACTATACTACAATGATCAGGTACACTGCCTGGTGGGGGTTGTAAGCTTCTCAAGATCCCTTGAGAGGTAAAGCCTGGTGCGATTCCTACGTATCAAGTTTTTGGCGCCGCAGCCCGGGGAATAGTTATTGTCTAGGTTAGAATCTCTTTTTATTAGGTCTACTTGCTAGATTCCTTTCTAGTAAGAGTTTATTTTTATTTTTAGATTTTCTTTAGTCTATCTTTTCTTTGTGTCTTTGTTCGTAAAAACCTTTCCATTGACCCTTCCGTTCACCATTATGGAGAACATGAATCCACCAAGTCCGACACTAGAGTTTTACCAGAAAAAATATAATTACACTAGTTTGGATATACCAAGATGGAGCAATGAAATGAGGAGGACAGGATCTTATATTGATTTTATTGAGTACCTTGAGAAAAGAGGCCAAGTGCATAAGACTTTTAAATAATTCACCTTAGGAGCTCCATCAACCCCTCAAAATGCCTCACTTAGTGAAACCTATGCACCATATGAGCCTTCACCTAGGATAGTTTCGTATGAGCCACCTAGCTGCATGTCATGGTTAGGCCCTACCATAATACAGGATGAACACATAGGTGACCTTGATGTGATGGAGGATTTAGCCGAACATGATCACATTGATAAAAAAGAGCTAGGTTTTATGATCGATGATGATGAATCTCAAGAAACAGATGATGAATCTCTTGGGCAATTTGTATATGTTGGGAATTATACTAACAGTTACCACGGCTAAGAGAAGAAGTTACAATTGCAGAGCATTGGACTTGCAGTGGAAACTCATTACCACTGCAAGAACATATATTACCACTGCTTATTAGATAACTGTTAGGAAACGTGTTATAGATAAATATAGAATAGATCTTGTGTATATCTTATTCTATTAGCTTTATACTTATCTTGTAGAAGAGGACTCTTTGTGCTATAAAAGGAGATCCTAGGTTAAAGGTTTGATATACGTTTTCTAGAGCTTCAAGGTGTAACCCTAGTGATATCAAGATCACTCGTATTATTATCATTAATAATATTGGAGCTAATAGTTTGTTTACATACATTGTTTATATACAACTGTCTTACTCACAATCAACCTTCTAAGTGTTACTAAGTAGATTCCGCATACTTAGTGATATAATTCAAAGTATCAATCTAACACAAGTTCAAGGTGTTAAGATCCATCAAGTGGTATCAGAGCCAGGCTTTGATACTTTGATTTAGAAGACTCAAGTTCACTCAGAAGAATCAATGGAGACAGAAACCAGTAACTCAAACATTGCTGCTAAGCTTCCAAAACTTAAGTTGAATGACTTTGAGATGTGGAGGCTAATGATCGAACAATTCTTTATGGTCCAAGACTACACACTTTGGGAGATCATTATGGTTGGAAATTCTTTCAAACCAAGTTCTACTTCAGAGATGGTTGGTGGCAAGGAAGTAATTAAGGTCAACACTAGACCTGTTACTAATGATGAAAGACTTCAACTAAAGAATGATTTGAAGGCCAGAGGTCTGTTACTGATGACACTTCCAAGAGATCAAGTTGTAGCATTCAACAAGTTCAAGACTGCAAAGACTCTCTTTGATGAGATCTGTGAAGTTTTTGGTGGTAATGATTCCACCAAGAAGACTCAAAAGACCCTGCTGAAGCAAACTTATGAAAACTTTGGTTCTACAAGTAATGAATCTCTTGATAGCATTTTCACAAGGCTACAAAAGATTGTTTCTCAACTCACTGTTTTTGGAATTGAGGTGGAAAGAGAAAACGTCAATCTAAAGTTCTTAAGAAGCTTACCCTCTGAGTTTGGAACCAATGTTGCAGTGTGGGAAGATAAGTCAGAGTTAGAGACCATGAAACTTAATGACTTGTACAATAACTTCAAGGTTATTGAACAAAGATTGAAGAAAGCTGGCAAGATAAGTTCAAGTTCAGGAAATGTAGCACTCATATCATCATCTCTTGATGATAGTTCAGATGAAGAAAGTAATAGTGATGATGACTGTGCTAACATTGTTGTTTCCACTTGTAGTGGAAGTGTTTCCACTGGTAGCTCAAAGAAACAGATTGCAGGGCTTAGTGATACTACCTTTTATGCCTTTATATCAAGTCAAGTGGGTGGTTCAATCCTCAATCATGAGGATCTGGATCAAATTGATGAAGATGATATGGAGGAGATGGACATTAAATGGCAAGTGGCATTACTAAGCTTGAGGACAAAGAAGTTTTGGAAGAAGACTGGAAGAAAGATCAACATCAGTGGCAATGAAACAGTAGGTTTTGACAAAAAGAAGGTGGAGTGCTACAATTGTCATAAGAAGGGGCACTTTGCCAGAGAGTGTAGGAAGCCAAGGAAGTCTGAAAACATGTCAACTTGGTACAAGCAGAACAAGAAGAAGGAACCTACTACTTATGAGCCAAAGGGGCTATTGGCCATTGATGGAGTGAGCTTTGATTGGAGCTTTATGACTAAGGAAGAGGATGATGATTCAGAGTCTGCAATGGTTGCTACAGAGCTTGCACTAATGGCTTTTTCTGACTCTGAGGTACAAATTGATAATGCTTGTTCTAAATCTTGTAAGGCCTTAAAAGAGTATGAGAAACTAAAAGCACAATTTAATGAGCAACACATAGAGTTAACTCATACTAATTATAACTTATCAAATCATAAAAGAGGCCTAGGAGTTTTAGAAACACAATTAGAGCATTATAGGGCAAATGAATCTAAGTTCAATGATGATATTGCAGTATTAAGAAGAGACTTAGATTATCAGGTTGCTGTTAATAAGGTTCTTAGAGAAGAACTAGAAAAGGTTAAAGTGGCTAGTGAGAATATAATGATAACTAAGCAAACACTGGATCATCAATCCAAGTGTATTGATAAAATTTGGGAAGCCCAAATTGTGAGCAAAGCTAAATCAGGTCTTGGATACAAAACTGTTACACCACCTCTAAGAGGTGTTCCATCACCCCCTGGCATTGACTTAGCTCACACAGGTTTAGAAGAATTCCAGGAACCACCCATGACCTATGGACCAAAATTTGTTAAACCAGTTGAAATTGAAAAGGTTCAGGTTAAGGTTGATGTATTTGATAGTGCTAGTGACTCATCTCTTAAAGATGAAAATTTAAATGTTGAGTCTAAACCTAGTGTTCCTAAGAATGTTAAAGTGGAGGTTAAGAGAAGTATTCCTGATGTAGTCAAAGAGAAGCCTAGGTCACAACCTAATTTCACTAGGCCCACTACTAGATATACAGAGATGTACAGAAGTAGGTCACCAACTCCTAGGGGTAATATGAGTTGGAATCATGTTAAATCCAGGCAATTTGGTAGTGACTTTGTGTTCAATAACAAATCCTGTCATATATGTGGTAGCTTTGACCATTTGTCTTATAGCTGTACCTACCACTTGGGAAGAAGGGAAGTGTTTGGGAATACTAGGGTGAATGGACAAAATGTTAATAACTTAACTCACCCAAATCCACTTAGCAAGATGATTCCCAGGTCTGTTTTGCTTCATTCTGGCATTAAACCTATTTCCACTGCTAGACCAGCAGTTGCCACTGCCAGAAATAAAAACAGAGTTTACCCTAAGCCCCCTGTTACTACTTTTGCTAAATCTACTCAAACAGGGAAAAAGACCAATTTTGAAAAGAAAGTTAACAATACTCAGAAGTGGGTACCTAAAATTTCTAAGCCAGCAGTTTCCACTGCTAAGGCAGCAGTTACCACTGCAAGGCCAAAGGTTACCACTGGTAGGTCTGTTAACAAGAAAAGGGTAAATGTGGGAAATGCTGTTAAGGCCTCAGCACGTTGGGAATGGAAACCAAAAGGAACCATCACCTCAAACAATCCCAATGGTGTATCAATGACCTTTGAAAGATATAATTATATTGATACACGAGGCAGATCCAAGTCATTTGTGGCTTGGGTCCCCAAAAGGAACTAATTCCTTTATTCTATGTGCAGGGACATTCAAAGACTAATAATGATCAAGGATACTCAGACAGTGGATGTTCCTGGCACATGACTGGCAATAAGTCCTATCTTTCAGACTTTCAACCCTATGATGGACAATTTGTCAGCTTTGGAGGAGGAATTGGTGGCAAAGTTTCTGGCAAAGGTACAATCAAGGCTGGAAACATTGACTTTGAAGATGTGTAGTATGTGAAAGAACTCAAGTACAACCTCTTTAGTGTGTCACAGATGTGTGACAAAAAGCATAGAGTTCTATTCACAGAAGATGAACGCTATATCTTATCTAAGGATTACAAGCTTCCTGATGAAAATGACATTTTGCTTAAAATCCCTAGAAAAGGAAATTTGTATAGCATTGACATGCAGAACATAGTGGCTAATAATGATGTTACTTGTTTGCTTGCTAAAGCCACTTTGGATGAATCAATGCTTTGGTATAGAAGACTTGGTCATGTTAACTTCAAGACCATCAACAAGATTGTGAAAGATGGACTTGTTAGAGGCCTACTAGAGAAAAGATTTGAAAATGATCAAACTTGTGTTGCTTGTCTCAAAGGAAAGCAACACAGAGCTTCATGCAAGACCAAGGCATTAAATTCAATCAATCATCCACTTTTTATGCTGCATATGGACTTGTTTGGTCCTACCTCTGTGAGCAACATCAATTTGAAGAAGTATTGTCTTGTTGTGACTGATGACTTCAGTAGATTCCCATGGATTTTCTTTTTGAGTACCAAGGATGAAACCACAGGCATCCTTAAGACATTCATCACTCAAGTTGAAAATCAATTTGAAAAGAAAATCAAGATCATCAGGTGTGACAATGGGACAGAGTTCAAGAATAAAGTTATGGATGATTTCTACAGAGACAAAGGTATTAAAAGAGAATTTAGTGTTGCAAGAACTCCTCAACAAAATGGAGTTGCAGAAAGAAGAAATAGAACACTAATTGAGGCTGCTAGAACCATGTTAGCTGATTCCAAGCTTCCAGTGACTTTTTGGGCTGAAGCAGTTAACATTGCTTGTTACATTCAGAATAGGGTTTTAGTGGTCAAAACAAAGAACAAGACACCTTATGAGTTGTTTAGAGGAAGACCTCCTACTTTGGAGTTTATGAGACCATTTGGGTGTCATGTTACTATTCTCAATACCATTGATCATCTGGGAAAATTTGAAGAAAAGTCAGATGAAGGCTTCTTTGTTGGATACTCTATGGTTAGCAAGGCTTTTAGAGTTTATAACTTAAGAACAAAGAAGATTGAAGAGAACTTGCATGTTCAGTTTCTTGAAAATAAAGCAAACATGGCAGGTTCATGACCAGATTGGCTATTTGATCTTGAAACATTATCAAATACAATGAATTATGTTCCTCTCACTTCAAGTACTGGAGACAAAGATCTTGAAGATTCAGAAGAATTCATTGATGAAGATGAAACTTGCAAAGATGATGAAGATCAAATTGTTATGCCACTTTGGGACTTTAGTGATAATTCTGAAAAACCAAGTGATGCAGATGGTGTGAATAAAGAAATTCCTACTAGCAGTGGAAACTCAATTCCCACTGCTACACCAGAAGTGTCCACTGTAAGCCCAAATGTGGACCATACTTCTCAGGAATCACCAAGTGATGATGTAGAGATCTCAAACATGCCTACAACATATGATATTCCTAGCACATCACAGTCTACCATTCACAAAGTGCATCCACTTGATAATGTTATTGGTGAACTTCAATCAGGTGTGAAGACTAGAAGACAGACAAAGAAAGATGATATTCATGGGTTCATAAGTGAAATGTATGAGTCCAAGAAACATAGCAAGAAGAATGAGTGTCTGTTTTTCTGTTTTCTCTCACAGGTGGAGCCTAAGAATGTGTATATGGCTCTAGGAGAATCTAGCTGGGTTGAAGCTATGCAAGAAGAGTTGCTGCAGTTTAAACTTCAAAAGGTTTGGGTTCTTTGTGACTTGCCTGATGGTATGAAGGTCATTGGTACTAAATGGGTTTTCAGAAACAAGAAAGATGAAAGAGGCATTGTAATCAGGAACAAAGCTAGATTGGTTGCTCAAGGATATACTCAAGAGGAGGGTATTGATTATGAAGAAGTGTTTGCTCCTGTTGCAAGGATTGAGGCTATTAGATTGTTCTTAGCCTATGCATCATTTATGGGCTTTACAGTCTATCAAATGGATGTTAAGAGTGCCTTTCTGTATGGAACTATTGATGAGGAGGTATATGTCTCTCAACCTCCAGGCTTTGAAGATCCTCAACACCCAAATAAAGTTTACAAAGTGGTTAAGGCTCTTTATGGCTTACATCAAGCTCCAAGGAAGTGGTATGAAACCTTAGCTAATTATTTGTTGAATAATGGGTTTCATAGAGGTAAAATTGATCAAACTTTGTTCATCAAGAAAGACAAGGGTGATATCCTACTTGTGCAAGTATATGTTGATGATATTATCTTTGGGTCTACTAAACAAGAGATGTGCAAAGAGTTTGAGAAGCTAATGAAAGATGAATTTCAAATGAGTTCTATGGGAGAACTTACATTCTTTTTGGGGCTGCAAGTACAACAGAGTAAGGAAGGCATATTTATCAGCCAAGCCAAGTATGTGGCTGAGATTATTAAGAAGTTCAAGTTTACTGATGCAAAATCTTCAAATACCCCTGCTGACAAGACCACTCACTTATTGTTGAAGAATGCTAGTGGTGCTAATGTTGATGTTCACACCTACAGATCTATGATTGGCTCTTTGATGTATCTTACTTCATCAAGGCCAGACATTATGTTTGTTGTATGTGCTTGTGCAAGATTTCAAGTAACTCCAAAGACATCACATATGACAGCAGTGGAAAAGATTTTTAGGTACTTGAAGACCTATCCTAATCTTGGATTATGGTATCCAAGAGACTCTCCAATGGAATTGATCACATACTCAGATAGTGACTATGCTGGTGCAAGTTTGGATAGAAGATCAACTACTGGATGATATCAATTTCTTGGATGTAGATTGGTGTCATGGCAGTGCAAGAAGCAAACTATGGTGGCTACTTCAACCACTGAAGTAGAATATGTTGCAGCTGCTAGTTGTTGTGCTCAGATCCTTTGGCTTCAAAATCAATTATTGGACTATGGGTACAATTTAATGAACACCATTATCTATATAGACAATAGTAGTACCATATGCATTATTAAAAATCCTGTGCAACACACAAAAACTAAACATATTGAAATTAGACATCACTTTATTAGAGATTGTTTTGAGAAAAAGCTTATTAATGTTGTCAAGATTCATACTGATGACAATTATGCTGATTTATTAACAAAAGGGCTTGATGTGGGTAGGTTTCAATACTTGGTAACAGGTATTGGAATGCTCAATCCATAAACTTTTGATGTCTAAATACTTTTCAGTGTTGCAGGATACTTTTTAGGTACTAATATTGTTTGTATTGTATGTATGGTTTTCTACTAACTTGTATGCAGAGTTATCAAGTGCACAGTGGTAATTAACATATAATAGTGGAAAGATTGGTGATAATAGCAAGAACAAAAGAGTACTTTTATTGATTATTCAGAAAGAGTACATCATAACCATTATGAAAACATTGTCACCTAAACAAGAAAACCATTACATCTGACATGAACCTACAACCTAACACCTACTCCATAGGTTTCTTTCCTTTTCCCTCATACTGCTGCTTGCCTTTGGAAATTTTCTTTCTCTTGTCATCAAAAGAGAGTTGTTTCCTTGGACAAGCAAGTCCTAGAACTTGCTTGGGAGGCTTTGGTGCTTGAGTAGGCTTGTCTACAGCTGGCCACTTCATGTTGTTTATTGCAGATGTCAATGCTGTGATGAGGGCCTTTGGGAGTTCCTTGGAAAGATCAAAGGTTGGATCATTGTCATCATCTGATGAAGAGCTGGAATAAAACTCAAGAGATGGAGCAGGATCAGCTGATATCTTCTTATTTGGCTTCATGCTTGAAGATGTAGCAGTTGCAGTATTTGGTGGAAAATATCCACTCCATCCAGAAGAAAGTTCTTCAGAATCTGAGTAGTAGCTGATTTCCTCATCAGAAGAATCATCAGAGGAGAAGTAGATTATTGGAAACCAACTCATGATGATGTATAGGGTTTGTGTTTATTGAAGAAGCTTGTTGATGAAAGATAAAAGATGTTGAGCCCCCTTTTATATGCAAAGTCAAGGTCAAATTCTAATTAATGAAGGATATTTACTCCTACTTGTTTTGGTAGGTTGAAGGAGTAAATTTGGTTATTATCGGGTTGACTTTTGGAAGATATTTTTGTGAATAGTAACTTGGTTAAAAAGTTACTTTGGGTTAAGTTTTATGGGTTAAGTTGAGTTGTTGAATACAACCCATATTATTGGAGTTATTGGAGTAATAAGGTGTGTATCATTGACACACAACAAATGGTTATTGATTCACCATGTCCAATCCACATAAGAATCAACTAGTCCAGAGCAAACGGCTACTGGTAAAGACTTCTCAAATCCGTTTATGGTTGATAGTTTACCAAAAACTAGGTTATCAACTCACCATACATCCATGTGATCAAGAGTTGGCTAGTCCATAGCAAACGGCTAATGGTAAAGACATATCAAATCCGTTGATAGCTGGTAGTTTGCTAAAAACTATGATAAGAGCAGCAAATTTTCATGTTTTATTAACCACTGCTCTTTGATATGTTGTGAAAATTTTCCTACTGCTAGTTCATTAGTTACCACTGCAAGTGTTATTTTTCCATTGATGAACTAGCCGTTACAACTGTTGTGTCAATAATCCCTTTTTTTTACTAGCCGTTGTAAAATAACCGTCATTCCTTATTAATAGGGTAAAATCTTTTGTGAATTATCTACTTACTTATTATAAATTATTCTTTTTCCAAAGATAATTCTTTCTAAAGATAATTCACATTGCGCAACCTCCTCAAACCCTATTAGTATAAATTCATTATCATACGGCTTGCTTTTTATCTTGATTACTAACACTTTTATTTCACAAATATCATGGCGATTCTAAACTTTGTCGAGGAGCACAACCAAGTGGCCTACTTACAAAAGTCGAATGAGAAGAGTGGCCCTGTTTTTCATCAGATTGTGGATTTTCTAAACACTACTCATATAAGGTATGCCTTAACTCTAAATCCCACAATCTATGTCTCTTATATCAAACAGTTCTGGAACACTGTGGAGTCCATAACTCTTGAACAGGGAGACACACAAGAATCTGTGGATGCTCTAAGAGCCACAGTTGATGGGGTAACTATTGATGTTACTGAGCCATCCTTGAGGAGAATTCTCCAATTGAATGATCTCAATGGTATCATCACATTACCTAATTCAGATATTTTTGCCAATATTGCTTTAATGGGGTATGATACATCTGAACAAAAAGTCACTTTTAGAAAAGGGTGTTTTTGTCCCCATTGGAGATTTTTAATTCACACTCTTTTACATTGCCTAAGTCCTAAGAAAACATCTTATGAAAACATCTTATGAACAATTTGCATCAACCATGGCTTATCCTTTGGTTTGTTTGGCAACAGATAGGACTTTCAATTTTTCAAAGTTTATTTTCAATAATATGAAAGGCAATGTAAAGAGTCAATATAAATTTTTGATGTATCCAAGGTTTGTGCAAGCAGTGTTAAATGAGTTTCAACTGCAACCTCACAAAAGAATTTATGAACCTTCCACTCTTAAGCCAAAAGTTTTTCAAAATATGTCTAAGGCTTTAGAACTTTGGAATGGGGAGGTTCGTCCACTTTTCCCTCAAATGCTTGCTAAAATTTCTCAAGTACAGGGTGAGGATGCACCAATCCCAACTGCATCTCAAAACACACCCACCATTATTGTTCCACCAATTCAACGTACCCCTGCAGTCACTCACACTTATGAGAGAAGGTCTAAACAGCCAACTTCTCTCATCTCAACATTGCATGTTGCTGAGCCTTTTGGTTTAGGAACAAGCAGTGGTGGTTCAAGGCTTCCTCCTAGTCCAACTAGGGAAGAGCCTGAATCCATGCCTCATGATTCACCTCTCCCAGCAGGTTACACAGTTGGAAGTGATGAAGGCAGTGTGCAACAAAATGAATTGATGGATATTTGTACCAAATTAGTCAAGCAGGTTCAAGCTCTGGAGAAAGATCTGGCACAGACCAAAGAACAACATGCCACAGAGCTGAATACATTGAAGGCTGAGATTCAAAGATTGCAGATTGAAGTTGAGAATCTCAAGAAGCAAAGATCTCAGGTTGTATTATCATCATCTTCACCTTCAGATGAGTTTTCTGCAAGTTCTACTAAAGTTTTGGGAGATTCTTCCAAACAGGGGAGGAAAATAGATGCAGAGCTTAAGGGGAGGAGTAAAAGTTTTAATAAAGATTTTGCTGAGCTGAATGATTCTGATAATGCTCAAGCAAAAGATGATGTAGTTGATACTGAGGGGAGGAAATTGGATTTTGAAGATATGGATGCTGATGCAGGTTTTAACTTTGATGATTTAGTTGGAACTGCTCAACAAATTTCCACTGAAGCAGAATAAGTTCCCACTAATCAACCAATTACCACTGCAAGTGAAAATGTTCCCACTGCTAGTCAAGAAATTATCACTGCAGAGGAAGAAGCTGCCAGAAGAAGATCAGTTAAAGGAAATGCTATTGTAATTGCTTCAGATCAAGAGTCAAGAAAGATTTCTAAGTTTGAACAAGCTCAGATTGATTTTGATGCAAGGTTAGCAGAGCAACAACAAGCTGAAGAGTATGAAAGAAAGAAAAAGCTTAAAGAAGATGAAGTTGCTAGCTTTATGGAAGCAACTAGGTTGGATAAACTTGAAGCTGTAATGGCAGAACCTATTTCAAGTGTCTCACCAACTGTCATGCATGAGAAACCTCCATTGTTTACCTATGTGCCTACAGAAGAAGAGATTGACTATTTGATTAATAATGATCAAGTAATCAGGAAGAAGGCTATTGAATTGATTGCAAATACAACCTTGGATGAAGAACAAAGGTCTGCTCAACTTAAATATTTCATTCAAATGAAGAATCAGCAGGCTCTTGATCAAATCATTGGGGATGTTAGAAAAGGTCAAAAGAAGCCAAGGAAACTTACAAAGGCACAGATTATTGCTGAGATGAAGACTTTTTATTGCCATGTTGGTAATATGAAAATGGCTCAATTCAAAGGAATGTCACATGATCAGATTGAAGGAATTTATTACAAGATCAAAAGACAAGATAGTAAATTCATTCCAATGGATCAAGAACCAATAACATTGAAGGCAAAAAGGACTAGAGTGAGTCTTGAATCAAAAGAAGCAAAGAAGTTGAAGACTCAGAAATCATCTCAAGTAGAAGAAGGTTCTAGCAAGTTGACAGAAGAGCAAGTTACAAACATGTTGTTTATAGAGACTGATATACTTAATATTGAACCTCTACAATCAAGATATCCAGTAGTTGGTTGGGAAATCTTTTCTGATAGTTTTGGTGTAGCTTGGAAGATCATCAGAACTGGAATTTTGAAGATATTGTTAGATCTTGTAATAGAGAAGATTTGGATACTTTGTGGAGAATTGTTCAAGATCAGTTTAAGAAGGATGAACTTGTTGATGTCAAAGCTAAGGAGTTATGGGTTCACTTCAGAAGACTATATGAACCTGACCCAAGTGATAGGTATTGGAGATTTGAAGCTCATGATCAAAGAACCTTGTGGAAATTCTATGATTCAAGTTCTGTGCATCATGTTTCTACTCAAGATGGAGTTGATGTATTTATGCTGGCTGAGAAAGAATATCCATTGAGAGCTGGAGTATTGGATGTGATGAGAACTGTGAAGCTTAGGTGTTGGGAAAGAACTGAAGTCATAGATGATTTGCTACAAAGGATTTATGATCAAAGTGTGAAAGCTGATAAAGAGTTAAGAAGAAGAAGATAAGTGTTTGGAAGAATTCCCATATCCTCATGTTTACTGAATACTTGAAGAAACTTATTGATTTATGTATTAATCATAAGTTAGGGGAGGATTGTTGGGAATTATACTAACAGTTACCACGGCTAAGAGAAGAAGTTACAACTGCAGAGCATTGGACTTGCAGTGGAAACTCATTACCACTGCAAGAACATATATTACCACTGCTTATTAGATAACTGTTAGGAAACGTGTTATAGATAAATATAGAATAGATCTTGTGTATATATGATTCTATTAGGTTTATACTTATCTTGTAGAAGAGGACTCCTTGTGCTATAAAAGGAGATCCTAGGTTAAAGGTTTGATATACGTTTTCTAGAGCTTCAAGGTGTAACCCTAGTGATATCAAGATCACTCGTATTATTATCATTAATAATATTGGAGCTAATAGTTTGTTTACATACATTGTTTATATACAACTGTCTTACTCACAATCAACCTTCTAAGTGTTACTAAGTAGATTCCGCATACTTAGTGATATAATTCAAAGTATCAATCTAACACAAGTTCAAGGTGTTAAGATCCATCAGTATATAGCAGTCATAATATTGAGGATGATCCTTATGATTCGGATATAGAAGTTGAGATGCCTAGAGAAGCACGTGAGATACTTGGGAAAATGTTAGGCTTAGATTATAATGAAACACATGTTGAGGATATAGGTGATCGTGACATAGGGAATGATGAAGTAAATAACATAAGCTCACTAAGTACCCCACAAGTCCTGCCATCATTTGAGGCACACACACCGCCCGTGACTTATTCGGATGAAATAGATGAGACTTTAGGAATCCCAATTGAGGTAGAACCTTTGAACCAAACACAACTAGAGGATATAGGTTTGAATACTTATAATGATAACCTTACTTTTAGTTTTAGGGAAGTTCCTAGTTTTGATGAACCGGAGCCTCAACCAAAACCGTTACCTAATCTTCCATCCTTGGATGAGAATTTAGGAATTGAAATAGGGTCCGATCCACCCATCAAACCATATAGTCCGGGTAGTCTTAGGACAAAGGTAGTGGACTCTAAGCCTTGTAGAGAGGAAGCCAATATAGGAGTGGAAAATGACCTTACATGCTTACATCACCCATTTATGATTGATCACAAGAAACATTATGGGTTTAAACTGGGTTTATTAGGTCAAGATGGATTCCCAACTAGGAGTCTCTTGAAATTGATTGAAAATGATCCCTTTCTAGGAGAAAATCTTAATCCACCCATTAACCCGATTGAATTAGGTAAGGTTATGATGATAGGAGCACACCCCTTTGAGCATATAATTAATCCACTACTCTTTCCTCACGAGGCATATTTACACCCTAAGGGTGTGTATTGCTACTTTCACCCACACTTGATCCTAAGTGTAGGGAAAACCTCCCCTATTTCTGTTAAATAAGGGTAGAGTCAGGCTCATGACTCGAACAAAAACAAGCGCTTCTTGGGAGGCAACCCATGTTTTGTGTATTTTTATTTGTTTGTTTGTTTTATTTTATCTGTTTTCGTATGCATGTTTTATTTTTGTTGCTTGTGGCTCATGTTTCAAAGTAAATTGTGAAAATGCTTTATTTTGTTTTTAACTTCGTCTTAATTGCATATAAAGGTATTTTGCAAAAGATAAGTGTAAGGGGAAACCCCAGATATGTTTTTAAGAAACAAACCGATCATGATTCTCCACAATATTAAATGAACATGTATATTCGTATTTGTTAGAGTCAAATGCTTGTATTGAGTCATAATGAAGTTTTGCAGGATTTTCCAGGAAGTAGGACCAAGTTTTTCCAGAAATTTTCCGGAAACTTAACATAAGAATTTCTGCAGGTCACTTCTGACGGCGTCACGTGTAAAAATCTGGAAATTTTACCAGTTTTATTTTTCTAACGGAGTCTTATGGTTTTTGTGAATTAGTAAGTTTTATAATCTCCAGGGAATCTTCAAACTTCATTCCACAAGCATTATATCTTTCTTGTTTTCTAGGATTTAGTAACTTATATAGGATACCGCCGATTTTACGCGAGGTTGTTTTTGTTTGTTTTCTCAGATTTACAGGTTATGTATGACAAGAAGATGATTTATATTCTGGAAGGAAAGCTTTGATTGTTCATTTTCATGGAGAAAGATTTAACCTGGCCACCTTATTATCCATACCGAGCGAATCAGGGGAGTATTTGATTTCATTCTTTTTACTTTTTCACTTTTACATTCTTTACTTGAACATTGGGGACAATGTTCATCTTAAGTGTAAGGGGAGGGTAAAATGATGATACCTTACATGTACACTTTTGCTTGAGTTTGTTTTGTTTGATGGTAGATGTGTAATAAAACTATGAGAAATACTTGTTAGTGTAATTTTAGAGCCAAATTTAAAATTTTTTACAACATTTAGGAGTGAAACTTTAGCCCTAGCAAGCGTCTCATGAATAGGAGATTGTATGACTAGCACAAAACCGTATATTCAGAAAAAATTTCCACCCAAATATGTGAGGTTCGCCTTTAGATTTGATAGGAAAAGCATTTACTATTAGTGCTTATGAGTGTACCGGTAGCATTTAGATTCTAGAACTTGCGTTAGTGATGCATCCCGAGACCGCTAGTGAGACTACATTCGTGTAGTAGGATTTACTACATGATAAGAGGCATTAGGATCACCCTTGTGTTAAACCCGTATCATAATTACTTGACCATTTAAGTCATATTACTTGGCTAGTTAAGTCAACTAATTTTTCCCACACCCTTAGCGTTGTACTCATTTTTAGTACACGAAACCCCTAGTACACCCCTCCGAGCCTATCTTTTCATTTCTAACTTTAAGCATTTTACTTAAAGGAAGAATTTGTTACACCCCACTTAAATGTACACCCAAATCGCCTTAGCCTTCCGTGTATGCGCTCATTTTTAGTGCATTATTGTTATTTGTTAAACCCTAAGTTAACTATCTAATTGATTACATGGTTGCTAAGTCGAGTCATATCCTTGTACATATTGTTTTGAGACGATTGGGACTCATGGGTAAAATACTTATTTATGGAGTAATGGGGAAGAACATCATATTATTACCCCCATATGTGCGTTAATCTTAAAAGTGCTCCAAGTGTTTTGATTATCTTAATTCGAGTCATTAGATTAGTTTATTGTAAAGTATATAAAAATTCAAGTGTAAGGGAAATGTTTATTCCCTATGATGTATTATTTTTGATGGTAGGGTAAGAGTGTATGCAAAAAAAAAATAATAATAAATAAATAAATAAAAAATAAGAAAAAGAAAAAAATAGAAAAAGAAAAAGAGAAAAAACATACGGACTACCATCCCTTTTTATTCTATGTTCATTTTATGTTTTTGTTATTTTTCATTTATTAGCTTAAGTCGAGTCTAGTCTTGGCTTAGCAACGCCACATTGTACATGTAATTAACCAAGATTGTTAACTCGCCACCAGTAAAACTTCCTTTATCCAACAAAACCGTGTATTTCATATCCCTACACCTAACGTTACAACCCTTTAAAAAGACCTCTTTGATAGTTTATCCTAGGTGCTTACGCCATGTGGTGGAGGTTTGATCCTTTCCCAAGCCTATGGTAATCTATTTTGCTATGACAGGTAGTGAGAGATATCTTCCGTTTCCATATTGTAATTTATACTTTATTACACCCGAGAGATGTGAGTATCTAAACACTATTTGTGAGGTGCTAGTGTATGACCTCCGTGCTTGTCTATTGGTCTTTAGTGGAACGATTATTTGTTGTAATTACTTTTATATTAGTGTTAAATGACCCCTAACTTGTATTTTGAGTAGAATAAAAGCGCATTTGCTTGAGGACAAGCAAATCTCAAGTGTAAGGGTATATGATGAGGCGAAAAATGAACCACTTTTAGGGGGTCATTTAAGCCCGGAATTGAATTTATTTGATCAAATATTGCCTTAAATCGTTCTTTTTGTGATTTTAGGTACTTTGGGAGAGAAATATGGAAAATGAAGCAATTCGGACGTTTTTTGAGCATAAAAGTGAAGAAAACGCCAAAGTCTTAATTTTCCTTGCTGGGAACAGTAGGTGACGGCGTCAAGAAGGAATTTCTGATGGCGTCAAGAGTAATTTCCATGACGACCCAGTACAGAATTGACGGCGTCACGTGTAAAAATCTGGAAATTTTACCAGTTTTGTTTTTCTAACGGAGTCTTATGGTTTTTGTGAATTATTAAGTTTTATAATCTCCAGGGAATCTGCAAACTTCATTCCACAAGCATTATATCTTATCTTGTTTTCTAGGATTTAGTAAATTATATAGGATGCCGCCGATTTTACGCGAGGTTGTTTTTGTTTGTTTTCTCAGATTTACAGGTTATGTATGACAAGAAGATGATTTATATTCTGGAAGGGAAGCTTTGATTGTTCATTTTCTTGGAGGAAGATTTAACCTGGCCACCTTATTATCCATACCGAGCAAATCAGGGGAGTATTTGATTTCATGCTTTTTACTTTTTCACTTTTACATTCTTTACTTGAACATTGGGGACAATGTTCATCTTAAGTGTAAGGGGAGGGTAAAATGATGATACCTTACATGTACACTTTCGCTTGAGTTTGTTTTGTTTGATGGTAGATGTGTAATAAAACTATGAGAAATACTTGTTAGTGCAATTTTAGCACCAAATTTAAAATTTTTTACAATATTTAGGAGTGAAACTTTAGCCATAGCAAGCGTCTCATGGATAGGAGATTGTATGACTAGCACAAAACCGTACTATTCAGAAAAATTTTCCACCCAAATATGTGAGGTTCGCCTTTAGATTTGATAGGAAAAGCATTTACTATTAGTGCTTATGAGTGTACCGGTAGCATTTAGATTCTAGAACTTGCGTTAGTGATGCATCCCGAGACCGCTAGTGAGACTACATTCGTGTAGTAGGATTTACTACATGATAAGAGGCATTAGGATCACCCTTGTGTTAAACCCGTATTATAATTACTTGACCATTTAAGTCATATTACTTGGCAAGTTAAGTCAACTAATTTTTCCCACACCCTTAGCGTTGTACTCATTTTTAGTACACGAAACCCCTAGTACACCCCTCCAAGCCTATCTTTTCGTTTCTAACTTTAAGCATTTTACTTAAAGGAAGAATTTGTTACACCCCACTTAAATGTACAACCAAATCGCCTTAGCCTTCCGTGTATGCGCTCATTTTTAGTGCATTATTGTTATTTGTTAAACCCTAAGTTAACTTTCTAATTGATTACATGGTTGCTAAGTCGAGTCATATCCTTGTACATATTGTTTTGGGACGATTGGGACTCATGGGTAAGTACTTATTTTATGAAGTAATGGGGAAGAACATCATCTATTACCCCCGTATGTACGTTAATCTTAAAAGTACTCCAAGTGTTTTGATTATCTTAATTCGAGTCATTAGATTAGTTTATTGTAAAGTATATAAAAATTCAAGTGTAAGGGAAATGTTTATTCCCTATGATGTATTATTTTGGATGGTAGGGTAAGAGTGTATGCACAAAAAAAAAAAAATAAATAAAAAAAATAAAAAAAAAAATCGAAAAAAAAATAGAAAAATCAAGAAAAAGAAAAAAAAAATAGAAAAAGAAAAAGAGAAAAAACATACGGACTACCATCCCATTTCATTCTATGTTTATTTTATGTTCTTGTTATTTTTCATCTATTAGCTTAAGTCGAGTCTAGTCTTGGCTTAGGAACGCCACATTGTACATGTAATTAACCAAGATTGTTAACTCGCCACCAGTAAAACTTCCTTTATCCAACAAAACCGTGTATTTCATATCCCTACACCTAACGTTACAACCCTTTAAAAAGACCTCTTTGATAGTTTATCCTAGCTGCTTACGCCATGTGGTGGAGGTTTGATCCTTTCCCAAGCCTATGGTAATCTATTTTGCTATGACAGGTAGTGAGAGATATTTTCTGTTTCCATATTGTAATTTATACTTTATTACACCCGAGATATGTGAGTATCTAAACACTATTTGTGAGGTGCTTGTGTATGACTTCCGTGCTTGTCTATTGGTCTTTAGTGGAACGATTATTTGTTGTAATTACTTTTATATTAGTGTTAAATGACCCCTAACTTTTATTTTGAGCAGAATAAAATTGCATTTGCTTGAGGACAAGCAAATCTCAAGTGTAAGGGTATATGATGAGGCGAAAAATGAACCACTTTTAGGGGGTCATTTAAGCCCGGAATTGAATTTATTTGATCAAATATTGCCCTAAATCGTTCATTTTGTGATTTTAGGTACTTTGGGAGAGAAATCTGGAAAAGGAAGCAATTCGGACGTTTTTGGAGCATAAAAGTGAAGAAAACGCTAAAGTCTTAATTTTCCTTGCTGGGAACAGTAGGTGACGGCGTCAAGAAGAAAATCTTGACGGCGTCAAGAGTAATTTCCATGACGACCCAGTACAGAATTGACGACGTCACGAAGTAGGGCGTCAAGAGTAAAATTCATGACGGCCTGGAAATGCATAACACATGACGGCGTCAAAAGTAGATCAAGGCAGTCCGAGAAGTATTTTGGCGGCGAGATGACGGCGTCACAAGATTTATCTTGACGCCGTCAGACCCTATTTCCTATATATAGTTTTCTAATTTTCACATTAAAAAGAGAGAAGTTTTGGAGAAACCCTAAGTACGAACTTGGTACGAATTTTACAGGTTTTTCAAGGGTTCTAAGCCCTTGATACCTTTCATTTGTAATTGAGATAAGTATTCTTTTAATTCAATCAATATGTCTATGTGTTGGTTGTCTATATCTTGTTCTTGTCTTAATTCCATCATGCTAGGCTAGATCTATCTTGTGTTTGCTTGGATCTAATGAAACCTAGATGTTAATTATGTGTTGATTACTTGTTTATAGTTGTATTGGATGAATGAATTCGATGTTAGGCTTAAGAAAACTGGCAGACTTCCAAATGGTAACATACTTGAACGTCTTAGGAAACATGAACTGACGTGCACTAGGTTTTATTGGTTGTATTTAATGCTTAAGTAAATTCTAATGATCCCATGTTAGGAGCTTCTTAGCCGGCTCGACATAGGAGTGAAGTAGGCACTCATAGGATTGGGGAATTAAGTGCGCCACCCCATGAATGGTATTAAGGAATACAATCTGTCATCCACGCAACTACAACAAGTAATTAACGTGTAAAAGATATCTAGGGAGTAGTGAAATTTAAGTAAACACATTTTCTCCACTTATTGCTCACAACCTTAGTTAATTTAGTTTATTTTCATTTCTAGTATTTTATTTTGATTGCATCTTTAGTATTGGGTTAGTTGACTAGCAACTAATTCCGCCCAAATCCTTCAAACCTGAGATTTTTACTTGCTTTCTAAAAAAATATAAAAATACAAAAAGAATCACCCTTCACCTTTAACTCTAGTATTTAGGTTTTCTAATCCAAGCGACACTATTCCTAGCTGAACGATCAATCCCCCGGTACTTGTCACTATACTATACTACAACGATCAGGTACACTGCCTGGTGGGGGTTGTAAGCTTCTCAAGATCCCTTGAGAGGTAAAGCCTGGTGCGATTCCCACGTATCAGATGGTAAAGGTTACGAACAAAGACATAAAGAAATGAGATAGACTAAAGAAAACCTAAAAATAAAAATAAAATCTTACTAGAAAGGAATCTAGCAAGTAGACCTAATAAAAAGAAATCCTAACCTAGACAATAACTATTCCCCGGCAACGGCACCAAAAACTTGATGTGTGGGATTGCACCCTCACAAAAGGTTTTACCTCTCAAGGGATCTTGAGAAGCTTACAACCCTCACTAGGCAGTGTACCTGATCGTTGTAGTATAGTATAGTGACAAGTACCGGGGGATTGATCGTTCAACTCAGGAATAGTGTCGCTAGGATTAGAAAGCCTAATAACTAGATCTAGAGGTGAGGGATGATTCTTTTTGTATTTTTATATTTTTATGAAAGCAAGTGTAACACCTAAAATCTGAGGACATGTGAAATGACCAAAATGCCCTTACAAGTTTAAAAATTATTTAAAAGCTTATTAAGTCTCCAAATAAATCCCAAACTCCTAACAATGCATAAGTTATAATACCAAATATTTTTAACAAGTACATTTAACATTTATACAAGTTGCAAAATTACCAAATTACCCCTAAAGGGCCGAATGTCATATTAATGATATTATTTTGATTTAAAAATGGTTTAAATCTTTTAAATATGGAAGATAATCACAAATTTTGTTCCTCAATCAATATGGCCGAAATTTTGGCTCAAACCCTCCCCTAGGATCGGCTCCCATCATTAAAAAGTCAATCCATGCACTCCTTCTCCAAAAACCCTAGCCGATCCAAGAAAACACACACAAAACAATTCCCTTAGCCTCCATTCGACCACCCCATAATTCTTAAGAAATTTTCTGTGATCTATCATCATCCTAAGAAGCCAATAAAAATACCCTTTTGAATTTTTGAAGCTTGGTTCGATCGTGGCACAATTTTCCTTTTGTCGAGCCCTATAAACAAGGTAAATTCGTTTTGATTCATTCGACCTCCACAAAAATTATTTCTTATTTTTCTGGTGATTCTTACATCATATACAACCCACGAAAATTGGTTTCAAGGTTGCTAGGCCTTTGGTGAAGTCGTGACGATTTTTGGAGTGTTTTGGCCCATCGAGTATACATCTGATCGAACTGCTGTTTCCACACGTTCCAGAATTGATTTGGTATTTTTCTCAGACCCTTTATACCTTATATACATCAAATAAATTGTTGGATTCGACCCATGCATGCTCGACATCCCTTTCGTGATTTAAAACCCTAAAAACGAGTGTAATTGTGTAATATACCTTCCGATCCATAACAATTCCTAATAAAATTTATTTACACTTTTTATAATGTAATATGATCTGGAAAATTATTGGAAGAATTATCATGGCTTGAATCATGAGTTTTTGAATTATTTTGATTTATTGATTTTTAATTAAAACGTATAAAAAGAAAAAGAAAATAAAATCGTGTGACTTAGGGTTTTGATCTAGGGTTTGTTTTGTGATATTTAATGACATTTAATGATGAGGTGATGATTAAAAATGGATTAGAGTTGGTTAGGGTTTTTAATCTTGGTATTTTATGTTATACGATTTGTAATAAAAGTTTTGGGTGAGTTTTGTAACTTTTAAAACTTAAGGGTTATTTTTAGAACTTATTCTGGGCTGTGTACTTTTCGAATAAAATATAAGATAAGGGTGCCAAGTGTAAATTTTGCATATTAATGGATTAAAATGTATTTTAAACCTAATTAGGGTTTGTTTTGAAAATAATTAAAAGAGAGGGACTAAACATGTAATTTTCAGAAACTTGGAGCTGTTTTGAGTAAATTAATATATTCAGGAGGTTATGTGTCATTTTGATAATTTGATGGCATAATATGTAGTTAGTAATAATTAAAAGTTGAAATTATAAATTAAAGGGTTAAATATGTAACTTTTATAACTTGAGGGACTTAAAGTGTAAATTATGAATATTTGAGGATTCATTCGAATAACTTAATAAAATAAGTGCTCATTATGTAAAATGGATAAGTTAAGGGTTTAATGTGTAACTTTGAATACTAAAAGGTTTAAAGTGTAATTTTGGAAAGTAAAGGATATAAAATGCAAAGTTATGAAACCCTAAGGACCAAATGTGTAAATATGTTAAAAGATATTTTGATTCCATTAACAATGACTCAACTTTCTAATTATGGAAATTTTCTAAAAGTGGAAACTTACTATTTATGGAAACCTGTTAAAAGTGGAAAGTCACTTTAAACGGAAAGTTACTAAAACTGGAAAGCCGACTAAAATGAGAAATCTGAATTGAATAAGTTATTAATAATAAGCCGATCATTAATTCGTGTAGATTCGCTGAAGAAGGAGTTTTGCTTCCGACCTTTATGTTTTCTGTCATGTTTGCACTTGCGGTTTAAGGTACAGATATTCTGACCTTTCTCAAAAGGTTTCTCATGATCTCTTTCATATTCTGATCTGTTAGTTCCCGAATTGATGCCATTGCTATGATCCCCTTTACTTGAACCTTCTCTGTTGATCCCACTTGATATGACCTCCGTTATGAACCTATGCTATGAAAACCTTCTTAATGATACCATGGAAATGTTTTGAGAAGAACTGATTTGAAAAGATGTTTATAAATGATGCTAAATTTCTTTTTAAAAGAAAGGTTATTTAACTTTCATGAACCCTATATTTTGAAAGACCATTTTTATGAAAACTGTTTTAAAAGATCATTTAAATTGGACTTTTAATAGAAACTTTTGAAACGGACTTTTGAACTGAACCATGAATTGATTTTTGAATATGAACCTTGACCTGATGAACTCTGAATGGACCTTGACTATTATTTCTGATATGATTTTGAGATGACTTTGAGATAAACCTTTGCTATATGACCTTTTGTATGACTTTGAGACCTGACTCTTAGTTTGATACCTGAGCCATTTCTGTTTTCCCTACCTATGGAGGTACCATAGGCATGTCTGTGATGCACCACTGGCATGACTCATGTGTGGGTGAGTGATTTCTCACGCCGTCCCTTTTTATGATTACTATTATGGCCATTATGACTTTGAGTATATGACTTTGAGATTGACTTTGAGTAAGGGGCGTATGGGTTGCAATCCTAGACATGTATGTTTAGTGGATTTAACTATGACTTTGAGTTGACTTTGAGGTGACTGGTGCTGTGTGCAATACACGCCTTTCACAATTTCTGGGAGCTAGCTACTCCACCCTTTTGATACATGAGGACACCCCTCATATTATCTGGTTGCCTGAGAGGTATCCCCTCTGATTGTGAGATTATGATATTGACGGCTTATGATTTTGAGATATATGACTTTGAGTTTTTGGGCTCGTGGTGGATGACTATCCTTTCTTTCCTTTCTATTATTTCCTTTTGTTTATTCTTTATGATATTCCCCAATGCACTATACTTCAGTTTGTTTCATTATCATTACCTTGTTTATATATCTGTTCACTGAGCTTTTTAAGCTCAGCCGCATTTCCTTTTCCTGCGGCAGGTTTTAGTAGGAAGCTGGGTTATGGGAAGAGAGTGTGACTGGACTTAGAAGACTATGCTTTGGACTAGAGACGATTAGTTGAAGTTTCACTTTATTAGACATAGTATTTATTGTTTTGTAACCTTGTAGTTTCAGATTTTCATTTGTAACCCTGAATTTCGTTGTATGTATGAATCATATGCTTGTGTTTGTTCTGATGTGTCACTGTAATGTAATACTTCTACCCTTATCGGGTTGGGGTGTTAGAATTATGGTATCAGAGACCCCAGGCTACGATTCGTAATACATTTACCCTTGACCTGTGAAGTTTGGACCCCTAAGTTTCCACTGTAGGCGCTCATAAGACAACCTTTGAAACTTTACATTAGGATTCCCCATAGGAACCTAAGTTATTACCGGTGAGGAATGGGTAGACTAAGACATTTATGTAAGTATCATTTGCTTCCGTATCACTCTAATCGTGCCTTTGCTCTTAGATAAGCCTTATAAGGACCTTTGTTTCAGAAGTTAGAAGTTTTGCAACTTAAGTTTAGTAACCAAGTAAGTTTGGAATACCTCGGAAGGCTACCTGGATACCTTACACATTTAAGTTTCACCTTCAGATTTCGATCTCCGCCTCCGATTTGTTTGATAAGCTGTTTGACACCTTTTCGACCACATCGTAGGTCATTCAACCGCAATGTGTTCGACACATTCTGTGAATTCATTACTTATGATGAGTATGAATGTATCATCCGATACTACTTAACTCTGTATGATCCATTATTACTCCTATGAGAATTTTGGTAATTATGAACCACGAATATGAGAAGTTTTGTTTCCTCTCTTTGAATGATGAACCTTGTTCTGCCTACCGTTTCCTTTGGAAGGGCATGATGTAAATACTATCTCTATATGGATTTGTTAACTAAGCATGATGATGCTGATAACTGAGATTTTGTACCTCTCTCAATTGACGATTATACGACATTCGTATTACCAATGATACACATCCTACCTGCTACTTATGCTAAGAAGCTAAACGAAATTCCCACACATTGAACTGTTCGTTTATCCATCCCAACATTTTGTTGAATCATGTACTTGACTCTGAGATATGAACTATCTGTATAAATTGACGACTGTATCCACTCTATGAATCCTTTGACTTTGAGATGTCTGATTGTACGGTCTTTTGGACTGGATGACTATTCGTGAAGATACCATAGACTACCATATCTGAAATGTGACCTTAAAAATCTGCTTCACCCTATTCCATTATGATGACTCTCTACATCTGCTAAAATTTCTGTCACTATGGAAACACCTACCCCAAACTCATGTGATTACCAAGTTGTCCTGAAAACCATTATTATCAACCCTTGGAAAGTTCTACTATTGGGAAATATTTTGTCATACGAAGATTTTCCGGTATTCTCTGATGAACCTTTTAGTACTCCTTCCTGCTTAAGAAGTAGAGTGGACATTGAACTGATATCAGTGAAGAAACCATGGTGCCATAGAAGTTGAGAGATTGAAGGAGCTGATGGAATATGATTTTTAACCTTGGTGATTCTCTTTAGATGCTCTTGTTTGTTTATGAAGAAGAACGAGAGAAGTATGCGATGACGTATCGACTATCGTGAACTTAAACGTACCACTATCACTAATCATTATCTGTTTCCGCGTATCAATAATTAATTTGGTCTTCCTTTGAAACTCCGCGTTTGATTGCATCATTTTAGATTTGAAGGACTGAAGAAGCAACCACAAAAACTTCTAAGAAGGGGGTTAACTAACCGAGAGTAACCTTTGGGAAGTATTTCAGTTCCTGAAGAAGAAAGAAGGCGATGTGAAAATTTCCTGAGATGATTTCTGAAATTGCCTTTGCACTCGTTACCACATTTGTGAGTTTGAATGATGCCAATGGTGTTGGCTAGAATAACCATGTTTTCGCGTGTTTTGGACAAATTGTCATAGTATGACATTGTGTTGTGTTCTAAAACGAAAGAAGAACATAGAGATTATTGGTGAGACGACCCTTTGTTCTGGAAGAGAAATTTGATTGACGTTCAGAAAGCATAATAGACAACACTACCCTGTATAATGTAAAGACAGAGCTTTCACAAGAAGGACCAAGATCGAAGATCGTTATCGGAGTTAGAAACTTGGTGGAAGAGTCGTAGAAGATGGTTGCGACAAGCATTACCATGGAAGAAGCATACAAGAAGAAGTGAGGAACTAGGATAGTGCTCAATCATGCATCACGCAACACGTGAAGATTTCAGTTTGGGCACCAAGACAACCAGACCAAAGAAGACGAACCATTCAACACACAACCTGGAGTCGACAACAACATCATGTACCTTAGAACCTGGAGCTATGTTAGAAGACCTGTCAAAGAAACGCAGTCTTGTTTCTCTATTCATTTTAGTTGTACTAAGATGAATTGAGAGCAGAAGCAGACCTGCGGACGGAGGGATGCACAGTGATCGTGTCAGAGACTGCCGCTACGACGCCACAGTACCAAGAAGAGTTGCTGAAGGCTTGAGGAACCAGACTCGAATTTTATATTCTCTTAATCATGAGGTAAGACGGACAAGAATAAACAGACTACTCCAACTTAGAAGAAATTTTGAAATTTGTAAATGAGTGGACGGATTTGAAAGCTGACATTGTGTTTAGACGAGATGATTCTGTAAAGGATTGACGCTATTGATGACGTACCTTAATTTTGAATGACATTCTCGGATCTCCGTTACTCTTCGAGTAATTTTCGTTCTCTTAGTTATGTTTGATTTTGGTGACCTCTGAGACTATAGGTGGACTAGGTGGATTTAAATAAGTTTGGGTGTTCACGACTTGAGATAAAGTATGATCATCATGAGGGCATATGTATATGATGCAAGTATTATGACGCCTGGCCAACGTGATAATACTTACATCATATAATGTGCACTTATGGTGGGCATGTGATATTTCGAGGAGTGCCTTAGAAGCTTTAGAATTCTGGCATCTGATCAAGATCATCTGAGTTTAGTGAGACTTTAGGTTCATTCTACCTATACGTTTGATCTGTTGTCCTTGTTATACGATTCGATACGTTTGGACTCTTGACACGTGTTTTGCTGATCTTAGGTTCCATTATGAAATTTCTGCCGTTGACGATATCTAACGATATGCTTTCTGTCCGTATACGTTTCGCATTCGTTGAAGTTGTTCATTATGATCTGCTATGAGTAAATATCTGATTATGGACTTTGAGGAAACGAGACCTGTTTGTTTATGAGAATACCTTTGGAAGGTTATCTAAAAGCCGAGACTATCGGAGAAGCTGAAGAGTTAAACCTTAAATCACCCCATGTTTGCTACAATTCAATGTATTCTCATCTGATTCGCCTAATCAATTCGATGAAAATCCTATATATTTTTATACCTCTTCCTGGAGAATTCGTTTATCATCCGTTATGTTTGGTACATTATCCTTTTGATTCAAATTCAATATGATATGCCCTTCTGAGAAATCTGAAACTGTCATGAGAAACCAGTTGGTCTGAATATCTTTTGGAAGAACCTCCCGGGCGTGAGAATGTTGTGACGACTTTTGCGGTTTGCTACGATTTCGTCTAACTTTGCGACTTCAAATTTCGAGGACGAAATTTTTTCTTTTTAGAGGGGAAGAAGTTGTAACACCTAAAATCTGAGGACATGTGAAATGACCAAAATGCCCTTACAAGTTTAAAAATTATTTAAAAGCTTATTAAGTCTCCAAATAAATCCCAAACTCCTAACAATGCATAAGTTATAATACCAAATATTTTTAACAAGTACATTTAACATTTATACAAGTTGCAAAATTACCAAATTACCCCTAAAGGGCCGAATGTCATATTAATGATATTATTTTGATATAAAAATGGTTTAAATCTTTTAAATATGGAAGATAATCACAAATTTTGTTCCTCAATCAATATGGCCGAAATTTTGGCTCAAACCCTCCCCTAGGATCGGCTCCCATCATTAAAAAGTCAATCCATGCACTCCTTCTCCAAAAACCCTAGCCGATCCAAGAAAACACACACAAAACAATTCCCTTAGCCTCCATTCGACCACCCCATAATTCCTAAGCAATTTTCTGTGATCTATCATCATCCTAAGAAGCCAAGAAAAATACCCTTTTGAATTTTTGAAGCTTGGTTCGATCGTGGCACAATTTTCCTTTTGTCGAGCCCTATAAACAAGGTAAATTCGTTTTGATTCATTCGACCTCCACAAAAATTATTTCTTATTTTTCTGGTGATTCTTACATCATATACAACCCACGAAAATTGGTTTCAAGGTTGCTAGGCCTTTGGTGAAGTCGTGACGATTTTTGGAGTGTTTTGGCCCATCGAGTATACATCTGATCGAACTGCTGTTTCCACACGTTCCAGAATTGATTTGGTATTTTTCTCAGACCCTTTATACCTTATATACATCAAATAAATTGTTGGATTCGACCCATGCATGCTCGACATCCCTTTCGTGATTTAAAACCCTAAAAACGAGTGTAATTGTGTAATATACCTTCCGATCCATAACAATTCCTAATAAAATTTATTTACACTTTTTATAATGTAATATGATCTGGAAAATTATTGGAAGAATTATCATGGCTTGAATCATGAGTTTTTGAATTATTTTGATTTATTGATTTTTAATTAAAACGTATAAAAAGAAAAAGAAAATAAAATCGTGTGACTTAGGGTTTTGATCTAGGGTTTGTTTTGTGATATTTAATGACATTTAATGATGAGGTGATGATTAAAAATGGATTAGAGTTGGTTAGGGTTTTTAATCTTGGTATTTTATGTTATACGATTTGTAATAAAAGTTTTGGGTGAGTTTTGTAACTTTTAAAACTTAAGGGTTATTTTTAGAACTTATTCTGGGCTGTGTACTTTTCGAATAAAATATAAGATAAGGGTGCCAAGTGTAAATTTTGCATATTAATGGATTAAAATGTATTTTAAACCTAATTAGGGTTTGTTTTGAAAATAATTAAAAGAGAGGGACTAAACATGTAATTTTCAGAAACTTGGAGCTGTTTTGAGTAAATTAATATATTCAGGAGGTTATGTGTCATTTTGATAATTTGATGGCATAATATGTAGTTAGTAATAATTAAAAGTTGAAATTATAAATTAAAGGGTTAAATATGTAACTTTTATAACTTGAGGGACTTAAAGTGTAAATTATGAATATTTGAGGATTCATTCGAATAACTTAATAAAATAAGTGCTCATTATGTAAAATGGATAAGTTAAGGGTTTAATGTGTAACTTTGAATACTAAAAGGTTTAAAGTGTAATTTTGGAAAGTAAAGGATATAAAATGCAAAGTTATGAAACCCTAAGGACCAAATGTGTAAATATGTTAAAAGATATTTTGATTCCATTAACAATGACTCAACTTTCTAATTATGGAAATTTTCTAAAAGTGGAAACTTACTATTTATGGAAACCTGTTAAAAGTGGAAAGTCACTTTAAATGGAAAGTTACTAAAACTGGAAAGCCGACTAAAATGAGAAATCTGAATTGAATAAGTTATTAATAATAAGCCGATCATTAATTCGTGTAGATTCGCTGAAGAAGGAGTTTTGCTTCCGACCTTTATGTTTTCTGTCATGTTTGCACTTGCGGTTTAAGGTACAGATATTCTGACCTTTCTCAAAAGGTTTCTCATGATCTCTTTCATATTCTGATCTGTTAGTTCCCGAATTGATGCCATTGCTATGATCCCCTTTACTTGAACCTTCTCTGTTGATCCCACTTGATATGACCTCCGTTATGAACCTATGCTATGAAAACCTTCTTAATGATACCATGGAAATGTTTTGAGAAGAACTGATTTGAAAAGATGTTTATAAATGATGCTAAATTTCTTTTTAAAAGAAAGGTTATTTAACTTTCATGAACCCTATATTTTGAAAGACCATTTTTATGAAAACTGTTTTAAAAGATCATTTAAATTGGACTTTTAATAGAAACTTTTGAAACGGACTTTTGAACTGAACCATGAATTGATTTTTGAATATGAACCTTGACCTGATGAACTCTGAATGGACCTTGACTATTATTTCTGATATGATTTTGAGATGACTTTGAGATAAACCTTTGCTATATGACCTTTTGTATGACTTTGAGACCTGACTCTTAGTTTGATACCTGAGCCATTTCTGTTTTCCCTACCTATGGAGGTACCATAGGCATGTCTGTGATGCACCACTGGCATGACTCATGTGTGGGTGAGTGATTTCTCACGCCGTCCCTTTTTATGATTACTATTATGGCCATTATGACTTTGAGTATATGACTTTGAGATTGACTTTGAGTAAGGGGCGTATGGGTTGCAATCCTAGACATGTATGTTTAGTGGATTTAACTATGACTTTGAGTTGACTTTGAGGTGACTGGTGCTGTGTGCAATACACGCCTTTCACAATTTCTGGGAGCTAGCTACTCCACCCTTTTGATACATGAGGACACCCCTCATATTATCTGGTTGCCTGAGAGGTATCCCCTCTGATTGTGAGATTATGATATTGACGGCTTATGATTTTGAGATATATGACTTTGAGTTTTTGGGCTCGTGGTGGATGACTATCCTTTCTTTCCTTTCTATTATTTCCTTTTGTTTATTCTTTATGATATTCCCCAATGCACTATACTTCAGTTTGTTTCATTATCATTACCTTGTTTATATATCTGTTCACTGAGCTTTTTAAGCTCAGCCGCATTTCCTTTTCCTGCGGCAGGTTTTAGTAGGAAGCTGGGTTATGGGAAGAGAGTGTGACTGGACTTAGAAGACTATGCTTTGGACTAGAGACGATTAGTTGAAGTTTCACTTTATTAGACATAGTATTTATTGTTTTGTAACCTTGTAGTTTCAGATTTTCATTTGTAACCCTGAATTTCGTTGTATGTATGAATCATATGCTTGTGTTTGTTCTGATGTGTCACTGTAATGTAATACTTCTACCCTTATCGGGTTGGGGTGTTAGAATTATGGTATCAGAGACCCCAGGCTACGATTCGTAATACATTTACCCTTGACCTGTGAAGTTTGGACCCCTAAGTTTCCACTGTAGGCGCTCATAAGACAACCTTTGAAACTTTACATTAGGATTCCCCATAGGAACCTAAGTTATTACCGGTGAGGAATGGGTAGACTAAGACATTTATGTAAGTATCATTTGCTTCCGTATCACTCTAATCGTGCCTTTGCTCTTAGATAAGCCTTATAAGGACCTTTGTTTCAGAAGTTAGAAGTTTTGCAACTTAAGTTTAGTAACCAAGTAAGTTTGGAATACCTCGGAAGGCTACCTGGATACCTTACACATTTAAGTTTCACCTTCAGATTTCGATCTCCGCCTCCGATTTGTTTGATAAGCTGTTTGACACCTTTTCGACCACATCGTAGGTCATTCAACCGCAATGTGTTCGACACATTCTGTGAATTCATTACTTATGATGAGTATGAATGTATCATCCGATACTACTTAACTCTGTATGATCCATTATTACTCCTATGAGAATTTTGGTAATTATGAACCACGAATATGAGAAGTTTTGTTTCCTCTCTTTGAATGATGAACCTTGTTCTGCCTACCGTTTCCTTTGGAAGGGCATGATGTAAATACTATCTCTATATGGATTTGTTAACTAAGCATGATGATGCTGATAACTGAGATTTTGTACCTCTCTCAATTGACGATTATACGACATTCGTATTACCAATGATACACATCCTACCTGCTACTTATGCTAAGAAGCTAAACGAAATTCCCACACATTGAACTGTTCGTTTATCCATCCCAACATTTTGTTGAATCATGTACTTGACTCTGAGATATGAACTATCTGTATAAATTGACGACTGTATCCACTCTATGAATCCTTTGACTTTGAGATGTCTGATTGTACGGTCTTTTGGACTGGATGACTATTCGTGAAGATACCATAGACTACCATATCTGAAATGTGACCTTAAAAATCTGCTTCACCCTATTCCATTATGATGACTCTCTACATCTGCTAAAATTTCTGTCACTATGGAAACACCTACCCCAAACTCATGTGATTACCAAGTTGTCCTGAAAACCATTATTATCAACCCTTGGAAAGTTCTACTATTGGGAAATATTTTGTCATACGAAGATTTTCCGGTATTCTCTGATGAACCTTTTAGTACTCCTTCCTGCTTAAGAAGTAGAGTGGACATTGAACTGATATCAGTGAAGAAACCATGGTGCCATAGAAGTTGAGAGATTGAAGGAGCTGATGGAATATGATTTTTAACCTTGGTGATTCTCTTTAGATGCTCTTGTTTGTTTATGAAGAAGAACGAGAGAAGTATGCGATGACGTATCGACTATCGTGAACTTAAACGTACCACTATCACTAATCATTATCTGTTTCCGCGTATCAATAATTAATTTGGTCTTCCTTTGAAACTCCGCGTTTGATTGCATCATTTTAGATTTGAAGGACTGAAGAAGCAACCACAAAAACTTCTAAGAAGGGGGTTAACTAACCGAGAGTAACCTTTGGGAAGTATTTCAGTTCCTGAAGAAGAAAGAAGGCGATGTGAAAATTTCCTGAGATGATTTCTGAAATTGCCTTTGCACTCGTTACCACATTTGTGAGTTTGAATGATGCCAATGGTGTTGGCTAGAATAACCATGTTTTCGCGTGTTTTGGACAAATTGTCATAGTATGACATTGTGTTGTGTTCTAAAACGAAAGAAGAACATAGAGATTATTGGTGAGACGACCCTTTGTTCTGGAAGAGAAATTTGATTGACGTTCAGAAAGCATAATAGACAACACTACCCTGTATAATGTAAAGACAGAGCTTTCACAAGAAGGACCAAGATCGAAGATCGTTATCGGAGTTAGAAACTTGGTGGAAGAGTCGTAGAAGATGGTTGCGACAAGCATTACCATGGAAGAAGCATACAAGAAGAAGTGAGGAACTAGGATAGTGCTCAATCATGCATCACGCAACACGTGAAGATTTCAGTTTGGGCACCAAGACAACCAGACCAAAGAAGACGAACCATTCAACACACAACCTGGAGTCGACAACAACATCATGTACCTTAGAACCTGGAGCTATGTTAGAAGACCTGTCAAAGAAACGCAGTCTTGTTTCTCTATTCATTTTAGTTGTACTAAGATGAATTGAGAGCAGAAGCAGACCTGCGGACGGAGGGATGCACAGTGATCGTGTCAGAGACTGCCGCTACGACGCCACAGTACCAAGAAGAGTTGCTGAAGGCTTGAGGAACCAGACTCGAATTTTATATTCTCTTAATCATGAGGTAAGACGGACAAGAATAAACAGACTACTCCAACTTAGAAGAAATTTTGAAATTTGTAAATGAGTGGACGGATTTGAAAGCTGACATTGTGTTTAGACGAGATGATTCTGTAAAGGATTGACGCTATTGATGACGTACCTTAATTTTGAATGACATTCTCGGATCTCCGTTACTCTTCGAGTAATTTTCGTTCTCTTAGTTATGTTTGATTTTGGTGACCTCTGAGACTATAGGTGGACTAGGTGGATTTAAATAAGTTTGGGTGTTCACGACTTGAGATAAAGTATGATCATCATGAGGGCATATGTATATGATGCAAGTATTATGACGCCTGGCCAACGTGATAATACTTACATCATATAATGTGCACTTATGGTGGGCATGTGATATTTCGAGGAGTGCCTTAGAAGCTTTAGAATTCTGGCATCTGATCAAGATCATCTGAGTTTAGTGAGACTTTAGGTTCATTCTACCTATACGTTTGATCTGTTGTCCTTGTTATACGATTCGATACGTTTGGACTCTTGACACGTGTTTTGCTGATCTTAGGTTCCATTATGAAATTTCTGCCGTTGACGATATCTAACGATATGCTTTCTGTCCGTATACGTTTCGCATTCGTTGAAGTTGTTCATTATGATCTGCTATGAGTAAATATCTGATTATGGACTTTGAGGAAACGAGACCTGTTTGTTTATGAGAATACCTTTGGAAGGTTATCTAAAAGCCGAGACTATCGGAGAAGCTGAAGAGTTAAACCTTAAATCACCCCATGTTTGCTACAATTCAATGTATTCTCATCTGATTCGCCTAATCAATTCGATGAAAATCCTATATATTTTTATACCTCTTCCTGGAGAATTCGTTTATCATCCGTTATGTTTGGTACATTATCCTTTTGATTCAAATTCAATATGATATGCCCTTCTGAGAAATCTGAAACTGTCATGAGAAACCAGTTGGTCTGAATATCTTTTGGAAGAACCTCCCGGGCGTGAGAATGTTGTGACGACTTTTGCGGTTTGCTACGATTTCGTCTAACTTTGCGACTTCAAATTTCGAGGACGAAATTTTTTCTTTTTAGAGGGGAAGAAGTTGTAACACCTAAAATCTGAGGACATGTGAAATGACCAAAATGCCCTTACAAGTTTAAAAATTATTTAAAAGCTTATTAAGTCTCCAAATAAATCCCAAACTCCTAACAATGCATAAGTTATAATACCAAATATTTTTAACAAGTACATTTAACATTTATACAAGTTGCAAAATTACCAAATTACCCCTAAAGGGCCGAATGTCATATTAATGATATTATTTTGATATAAAAATGGTTTAAATCTTTTAAATATGGAAGATAATCACAAATTTTGTTCCTCAATCAATATGGCCGAAATTTTGGCTCAAACCCTCCCCTAGGATCGGCTCCCATCATTAAAAAGTCAATCCATGCACTCCTTCTCCAAAAACCCTAGCCGATCCAAGAAAACACACACAAAACAATTCCCTTAGCCTCCATTCGACCACCCCATAATTCCTAAGCAATTTTCTGTGATCTATCATCATCCTAAGAAGCCAAGAAAAATACCCTTTTGAATTTTTGAAGCTTGGTTCGATCGTGGCACAATTTTCCTTTTGTCGAGCCCTATAAACAAGGTAAATTCGTTTTGATTCATTCGACCTCCACAAAAATTATTTCTTATTTTTCTGGTGATTCTTACATCATATACAACCCACGAAAATTGGTTTCAAGGTTGCTAGGCCTTTGGTGAAGTCGTGACGATTTTTGGAGTGTTTTGGCCCATCGAGTATACATCTGATCGAACTGCTGTTTCCACACGTTCCAGAATTGATTTGGTATTTTTCTCAGACCCTTTATACCTTATATACATCAAATAAATTGTTGGATTCGACCCATGCATGCTCGACATCCCTTTCGTGATTTAAAACCCTAAAAACGAGTGTAATTGTGTAATATACCTTCCGATCCATAACAATTCCTAATAAAATTTATTTACACTTTTTATAATGTAATATGATCTGGAAAATTATTGGAAGAATTATCATGGCTTGAATCATGAGTTTTTGAATTATTTTGATTTATTGATTTTTAATTAAAACGTATAAAAAGAAAAAGAAAATAAAATCGTGTGACTTAGGGTTTTGATCTAGGGTTTGTTTTGTGATATTTAATGACATTTAATGATGAGGTGATGATTAAAAATGGATTAGAGTTGGTTAGGGTTTTTAATCTTGGTATTTTATGTTATACGATTTGTAATAAAAGTTTTGGGTGAGTTTTGTAACTTTTAAAACTTAAGGGTTATTTTTAGAACTTATTCTGGGCTGTGTACTTTTCGAATAAAATATAAGATAAGGGTGCCAAGTGTAAATTTTGCATATTAATGGATTAAAATGTATTTTAAACCTAATTAGGGTTTGTTTTGAAAATAATTAAAAGAGAGGGACTAAACATGTAATTTTCAGAAACTTGGAGCTGTTTTGAGTAAATTAATATATTCAGGAGGTTATGTGTCATTTTGATAATTTGATGGCATAATATGTAGTTAGTAATAATTAAAAGTTGAAATTATAAATTAAAGGGTTAAATATGTAACTTTTATAACTTGAGGGACTTAAAGTGTAAATTATGAATATTTGAGGATTCATTCGAATAACTTAATAAAATAAGTGCTCATTATGTAAAATGGATAAGTTAAGGGTTTAATGTGTAACTTTGAATACTAAAAGGTTTAAAGTGTAATTTTGGAAAGTAAAGGATATAAAATGCAAAGTTATGAAACCCTAAGGACCAAATGTGTAAATATGTTAAAAGATATTTTGATTCCATTAACAATGACTCAACTTTCTAATTATGGAAATTTTCTAAAAGTGGAAACTTACTATTTATGGAAACCTGTAAAAGTGGAAAGTCACTTTAAATGGAAAGTTACTAAAACTGGAAAGCCGACTAAAATGAGAAATCTGAATTGAATAAGTTATTAATAATAAGCCGATCATTAATTCGTGTAGATTCGCTGAAGAAGGAGTTTTGCTTCCGACCTTTATGTTTTCTGTCATGTTTGCACTTGCGGTTTAAGGTACAGATATTCTGACCTTTCTCAAAAGGTTTCTCATGATCTCTTTCATATTCTGATCCGTTAGTTCCCGAATTGATGCCATTGCTATGATCCCCTTTACTTGAACCTTCTCTGTTGATCCCACTTGATATGACCTCCGTTATGAACCTATGCTATGAAAACCTTCTTAATGATACCATGGAAATGTTTTGAGAAGAACTGATTTGAAAAGATGTTTATAAATGATGCTAAATTTCTTTTTAAAAGAAAGGTTATTTAACTTTCATGAACCCTATATTTTGAAAGACTATTTTTATGAAAACTGTTTTAAAAGATCATTTAAATTGGACTTTTAATAGAAACTTTTGAAACGGACTTTTGAACTGAACCATGAATTGATTTTTGAATATGAACCTTGACCTGATGAACTCTGAATGGACCTTGACTATTATTTCTGATATGATTTTGAGATGACTTTGAGATAAACCTTTGCTATATGACCTTTTGTATGACTTTGAGACCTGACTCTTAGTTTGATACCCGAGCCATTTCTGTTTTCCCTACCTATGGAGGTACCATAGGCATGTCTGTGATGCACCACTGGCATGACTCATGTGTGGGTGAGTGATTTCTCACGCCGTCCCTTTTTATGATTACTATTATGGCCATTATGACTTTGAGTATATGACTTTGAGATTGACTTTGAGTAAGGGGCGTATGGGTTGCAATCCTAGACATGTATGTTTAGTGGATTTAACTATGACTTTGAGTTGACTTTGAGGTGACTGGTGCTGTGTGCAATACACGCCTTTCATAATTTCTGGGAGCTAGCTACTCCACCCTTTTGATACATGAGGACACCCCTCATATTATCTGGTTGCCTGAGAGGTATCCCCTCTGATTGTGAGATTATGATATTGACGGCTTATGATTTTGAGATATATGACTTTGAGTTTTTGGGCTCGTGGTGGATGACTATCCTTTCTTTCCTTTCTATTATTTCCTTTTGTTTATTCTTTATGATATTCCCCAATGCACTATACTTCAGTTTGTTTCATTATCATTACCTTGTTTATATATCTGTTCACTGAGCTTTTTAAGCTCAGCCGCATTTCCTTTTCCTGCGGCAGGTTTTAGTAGGAAGCTGGGTTATGGGAAGAGAGTGTGACTGGACTTAGAAGACTATGCTTTGGACTAGAGACGATTAGTTGAAGTTTCACTTTATTAGACATAGTATTTATTGTTTTGTAACCTTGTAGTTTCAGATTTTCATTTGTAACCCTGAATTTCGTTGTATGTATGAATCATATGCTTGTGTTTGTTCTGATGTGTCACTGTAATGTAATACTTCTACCCTTACCGGGTTGGGGTGTTACAGCAAGTAAAAATCTCGGGTTTTGGAAGAGTGGTCAAAATTAGTTGCTAGTCAACTAACCCAATAAACTACTAATGCAATGAAAATAAAATAACAGAAATGGAAATTATACTAATTATACTAATGTGGTGTAAACAATGATGAGGAAAGTTGTGTTTACTTAGGTTTCATTACTCACTAGATATCTTTTACAGGTTGATAGCTTGTTACAATTGCATGGATGACGGGTCATATTCCTTAATACTAGTCGTAGGGCCGTGTACAATATTCCCTAACTCTATAGGATCCTACTTCACTCCTATGTCGAGCCGTTAGAAGCTCCTAACATGGGATCATTAGAATTCTCCTACGCATTAAATACAACCAAAAATCGTAGTACACCTCCGATCATGTTTCTTAAGAAGCAAGTTACCAATGGAAGTCTGCCAGTTTTCTTAAGCCTAACATCGAATACAATCATCCGTAACAATTATAAACAAACAATCAACCCATAATTAACATCTAGATTTCACTACATCTAAGCAAACACAAAGGAAATCTAGCCTAGCATGTTAAATAGAAGACAAGCGTAAGATATAATCAAACAACACATAGACATATTGAATAATTTGAAAGAGTACTTATCTTTAATTGAACATGAAATATTCAAAGGGTTGAAACCCTTGAAAACGCTGGAAAATTCGACCTAGGGTTTTTTCCCTCAAAGTTGCACACTAATGAATGAAATTTGGAAAACTATATATAGATTTTACAGGGTGACGGCGTCATGTGTTGAGTTGTGACGCCGTCAACTCGCCGCCATAGATAGATAGATAAGATATTTATCTTAAATAAGGGCCCATTTGGTTTATAAGTGGGGTTGGAATATGATTTAGATTTAGTTTAGGATTTAGGGCCCGTTTGGTTTGTAAAAGGATTTGGAATCAGATTTGGATTCAGTTTAGAATGAAAGAATATGAGTTAAGAGAAAAAATTAATATTTTATTGAAAAGTTTATTTTAATAGTTGATAAATAATTTATCAGAGGGAAAGTGGGGTAGTTTTATTTTTTAATAATTAATTTATGTATATGTTGTGAGTGAAGATATAAATGCGAGACCTATTATATGTTTTTATTTACAAAAGATACCATATATGCTAGGTATCAATCTATCATTCTTTGGCCCACGTTGATTCCCAAAAGCTTGAACCAAACACTTAAATCTTGGAATGAAACAATTCTCCGAATCCAAATGGTATAAACCAAACGTGCCCTTAGATTTGATTTAAGATTTGGAGAGAGAAAATATATTTAATTGATAAAAAATAAATTATTTAATAATAATATTTGAGAATAAAAAATTAACTAATTATATTTTGTAATGATTGAGAGAGGAGAGAGATAGACTTAACTAGCAAAAGGACCTCACTCAATTATTAAAACCCACCTCCTTATACCAGATTTGATAAAAGTAATATATTTGGCTGTGGTGGCTAAATATCCAGATTTGAATTTTAACCAAACGTGTCTTTTTAGTTTGAGTCCAAAAAGCAAATATTAACTCCTCCAACCAAACTGCACCTAAATATGTATTATCTTTTGGATGTTGATACAAATTCATGGAACCATACTCTACTATTACAATTATTCTTACATCAGATCGCACGGAAGATAACTTGTACACTAAAATCGAACATGACACTCTCTATCTGCTGGGATGCTTCATCAAATGGAGTATTCACATGCAAATTTGCATATTGGATTGCTACTCAAACAATACAAGGCTTTCAAGACTCATTATTAAAACATTAAAGGAGGTCATTAAAGTGTATCTGGTTGGCAAATATCCCTGGTAAGGTCAAGATTATTGTATGGAAAGTTTGTATGAACCTACTACTTACCGTATGCAATCTGATGACAAAAAGGTTTGGCACTAGGATCTCTCAGTTATATTCATTGTAGAGCCCCCATGGAAGACATAAAACATGCACTTTTTCTATGCAATTGGCCTCGTGATGTATGGGCTAACATTGATATTAGTGATCTTACTAACCACGTTGCAGAAATATCGATTGAGGAAAGAATAACTATGGCTAACGATAGGGGAAATGAAACTTTTAATCTCATGTTGATGGTTATGTGGCGTATATGGTGTGCAAAAAACTCCAAAGCTCATGGGGGAAATCATATAAGGTCAGATATTGGATGACTTTACTCGAGCAAATGTACACCATCGGAAGCGCATATGGTTATGCCCAATGTTCCATGTCAGGTACGTTGGTCCCCTCCATTTAATGGAGTGATAAAAATTAATGATGATGGTAGGATATCAAGCGAAAATGACGTTGCAGGAATTGGGTTTGTCATGAGGTGCCACAACAAGTTGTTTTTAGTAGCAGGAAATAAAGATGTAGCCTATGTAACATCGGTTATTAAGGTCGAAGCGAAGGCTATTCTTTGGGCTATCCAGGGGGCTCTTGCTAAGGGATTCACAAAGGTTATCTTGGAGACAGATTCAAGTATTCTTGTCGACGCATTTCTACATAACAAGGAGCTGTTGCAGATTAGATGTCTCTTTCTTCATATATGACGATTATGTTACTCCTTTGCTTCGTGTTCTTGATCCTTTGTATGACATGATGTGAGTAAAGTTGCAAATGAATTAGTTAGAAGAGCATTGTATGACATTGTAGATGAAGTATATGATGGTTATTTGCCACTTTCAGTCAATCTATGATGTAATAATGTATTTATGTATATAATTAATGAAAATTCATGTTTACTAAAATAAAATAAAATTATACAAAGTAGATACTAACAAATAAATAAAATAAAATATCCTTATATTATAAAGTATCCGAAAATATCAATTCCAAACTTCAAATAGTAAAACAAATAATCATTGACTGCCACGTATCAATGACTAATTCTCACTTGCATAACCAACATTGGTGCCAACATACGTAACCCATCCTCCCATCTAAAACCACTCTCCCCTACACGCACATCCACCCTATCATCCCACTCTCCAACAACCACACACCACTCAAACCACGACACGTGTCACCACTCCCATACACCCGCACACACCAGATCCCATCTCTTGACATATAAATACAAAGATCATTTTCAATTTCATATATCTTCTCCAGGCGATTTCCTGTTTAAAGCCCTAGGGTTTGTTCATCTCAATTTTCATTTTTATTTTAATTAAATTAATTAAAAGTAATTAAAAAATTAATTATATTTATTTGTTTAATCGTGATTTATTAGGGGGTTGGAACTTGAAGGAATAATAAAGGTGCTCTAATTTTGGTCTCCCTTAATTTAACAGGTTTGTTTTTTTTAGTTTTTTTAGAAATTGATTTGATTTTATTGAATTTTGATATGAATTTATGTGAATTATATACCCCGGTTAGGTCGCGTACATCTGAGTAAAAAAGGTGGTTCATTTTTGGGATTATAAATGTTATAATTGGATATGGGGGTGTTTGGGAAAGTGTGGAATTTGGATTTGCCTTTTTTTTTTTTTTTTTTTTTTTTTTTTTCTGTAAAGAATACGATATACACGAAAAAGATGATACTTTGATATATATTTTCGACTAAAATATTAATTATCGAATAAGTAACACGAAATGAGCAGCTGCAGAGGAAAAACTGTTTGGATATTAAAAACTGCTTTTCTGCTTAATAATTGGGAAAATCAGGGCAAATAAAGGGCCGTTTAGTTGGTGAAAAATTTCTCAATTTTTCCATCTCTAAATTCCTTGAGAAGGGGATGGTTTTTCTTCTGTAGAGAAGAGTTGAGAATTTTGAAAACGCGTTTAGTTTGAGTTATATTTTTCCTTTTTAAAAATGATAAGAAGATTACCTCAAATTGCGGCGGCGACGGTCGGCTGTGGAGGATGACACGAGAGATTAGGGGTAGAATGGTTATGTATTTTTTTTGGAGTTGAGAAAAAAAAAAATGAGAAAGAAAAAAGTGAGAATGGTAGAATGGGCTTTTCAATTTCGTAGTTAAAATTTAAAAAATGAGAATTTCATTTTTTTTTGAAAAATGTTGGAAAAAAGTGCGACTAAACGCGTTTTCAGTTTTTTCATTTTCTTATGAAAAATTTCTTGGAAAAATGGAGAATTTCTTTCCAACTAAACGCACCCTAAGTGATCCCGAACACCCACTGTGTTATTAGATACTGAAAAATATGTGATTTGGAGTAGTTTTTGCGTGAAAGTTGACACCTTTGGCATGTTTAGCTAATGGTTAGGTTAGTGTAGTGAAGTTAGGGGATCATGCGTTTGTGGTGTTGAATGGCTGGGCGATGGTTTGTGGTTTTTACTTCTCTTTGTACGAGGCAGACATGTTAGAGTGTGAGCTTATAAAGGTTTAGTTTTTGTATAATGAGTTTTATTTTGTTTGGTTGACCATTTTTATGAATTTGGTTTTAAGTGAACATTAAGCATGAAATTTCATTTAGTATTATAAGGGGGTGCTTGACAAAGGTCATTTTTTGGCATATCAGCTTATCTGATTCCGGCTTATGTGTTGTTAGCCCATTTTTTCCTATTCCGAAACTTACGGCTTATATAAGCTTATTATGATATAATATAATTAAGCTTATATAAACCGATAAGTGTCACAGTAAGCCGGAAATAACGGGCTTATAAAACATAAGCAGAAAATGCAGAAGCCAAAAAATAAGCTTAAACAAACACCCCCAAGTTTGAGCTAGGAGGTGTTGACCAGAAATGAAGTTGGTTGTTTTTGTATATGGTATGCAGTGATATAGAAATGAGGTGTTAAATATAAGAAAATTTGTTATTTTCTGGGGTAACTTGAAATAATGTGGTTGGTTTTGTCATTTTACTTTGATTTATTTATTTATGATTAAATATAAGAAAATTTGTTATTTTCTGGGGTAACTTGAAATAATGTGGTTTTGATTTATTTATTTATTTATTTATGATTTCGTATGTTTGTGTATCTGATATGCTAGTAATAAGTTGTGTCACGGTGGTGTTTGAGTAATGCATCTAAAAAGGTGGTTTTTTAAGTTTTGTGCTACAGGATAGCAAAAACTACGAGGTTTTGGTGTAGTCTATATGCTTGATAGATCATACCTCTTGCATGCTAACCTAATGTTTAGGATATTATACTGGAACCATGTGATCATACCTTTGTGGAGTCATATATGTATCAATGTATGTGGGTTTATCATTTTTATCAAGTTTGGTATGAGGCTGCCTTATTATATTTAAGGTGAAGTGAACATATCGAAGTGAAATTTTTTCATTTGCTGTGAGTTGAATCTTGTTCGGCTGAACGTATATATGGATTTGATATCAAGTGAATGATCACTAGGGTAACTTTGAGCGTGTAGGTATTGACTAGAATTAAAGTTGGCTGTTTCTCTATTTGTACATTCAAAGTAAAAAATCAATACAAGTTCTTACTGGAAACCAGAGATACTCGATTAACTTTTCATCTCTTTACCTCGATTAATCTCACCAAATCTGCAGTGGGTGTGAAGTAAATCTGTGGTTTTAGTACACGTTCTCATCTTAACTAACAGAGTAAATAGGAAACTATAAATCGTAAATGAATTATAATCACCTTTGGTTATATGACATTAATTTATTGCTGTTGAAGATAATGTTCTGATTCAGAAAATAGATTATTTCGCTAAGGAAAAAGTGGGAACATAACGATGCAACAAGTGCTAAATACTTTCTTTTTCTTGCATTTTGAGGGTACCTTTAGGTATTGTAAGCTGAGCAAGCAAGTAATTAACGAGAAAAATAGTTTCTGTTGTTTAGTGTAGCTATATAGATATTTCCACCCACTTGACACATGGACAACATGGCTCTGTTAGAACCGAATTGATGTTTCATGTCAACATGCTTGTGCCAGATATCTAAAAATGAAGTTTAGGGTAGCTATCTTTACTTCATATTTTTTATCGCCTTAAAAGAATAATCCATGAAACGCTACTAGCCAGACTGTTTTCCATGTATCTTTGTCACGTTGTTAATGGCTTTGTCAAGCTTAGAATGTGACCACATGCAGACATGTGACTTGTTTTGGATGGTGCAACTGATGCCCCTTTTCTTGACATGTTTGGGTGTTTGCAATTCTCTTTCTAAGATTACTTACTTTTGGTTGGTGAGGGGTACATGGCATATTGTTGCTTATATTCATAGGTCATGCAACCATAATATGTTGTTTCACTGTTATGTCTGGCTTTACTTGTGACCAATTGGGGCTGCTTGATTGGGAACACTCGTTTATCTTATTAACTGGACTATTTGGTACGATAAATTACCATAAAGATCTAGATGATTCGATCATCAACATTTGAGAAGCATAATATTTTTGTATCTGGAAAAAGTTTCGGGACATACTGAAGAATATGTAAAGAATCTGGGATAACTTTGTGCTAGAAGATCTTGATGAGGGATGCGTCATGTAGATATCATCGTAACCCATCCACAAGATATTGTAGCATATGTGGTGTTGACACATTAAGTTATATATATAGATGGCTAGAAAGTGGCTTTAAGTGAAATAGTATAAGATAGTATCTGTGGAGCTTGATTTATATCATGGGCTAGATATGTCATAAATGAAAGTATGAAACAGCAAAGTTTTGCATCACTGAGAAGTGAAAAGGTACGTGTCACGTGAAAGAGTCTTGCAGCTTTCATGTTGTCTGACATGTATTGGTTAGGTGCATGTCACGTGACAAAGTTTTGCATCTTTGAGAAGTGAAAAGGTGTATGGCATGGATTCAATTTTTAAAATGACCGCATAGTTTCTGAAGGCAAACAGGTGCATGCATAGTCTCTTTGAGTTCATGAACAAATTGGACACAAGTCAAGCATTCTAGGCAGATTTTGTTTCTTAAGGTCGGAAGATGCGTAAGAGGGATAGAATGTAGAAGCTCATATGAAGAATTAAAAAATCAAGAAACTAGTCAAAAGACTGAATTAAGATGGCTTCGTGGTCGTATCACTTTTCTCTACTGTTGTTTTCTACACCTATTCATAATTTGAAAGAAACATGCGGTGTTTACTTGCTCTCTGTCATACTCCTATGGGTTTGCGAATTTCCAGCAGCTTTTACTATAGATGATTTCTTACATTGATTGCCTTAGGTTACAGGCCTTTGTGTTATGCCTGCTATCACCTGGGTTTTGCTCCCAGGGTGTCCGCATGGTTCTCTCTTGTTTATCTTATCTCCTGAACTTCGTAGTTGATTACCGTGCTGTTATATTAAGGTTTTTCGTTATATCCACGTCCTAGATCTCATAAATGTGCTCACTTCTCCTTTCTTTGGAAATTCTTGAAGTTAAATGATGGGATATCTGACCATGTAAACTTATAGACACTGTACACATTAGATTATGTTATTACGCTGTCATAGTATTGTTTTGTGAATTCTTAAACTTTTCCTTTCCTTGGAAATTGTTTGGATTGAGGGTTTCAGGCTTAAAGATTGGGTTTAGGATGATACAAATTGTTTGGTACAAATACTAGGATTTGAATAATGCAATGATGCCTAAATATCTGGATTGCATGAATCCCACCTATCCATCTCGTTCTTGTAATTTTCTACTAACATAATTATATAGCTTCTAAATTTTATACGTACTAAATTACAAAATAAACAATTATTTAAATTATTATGAATTTTCACCCCTACTTTTCTTCCAATCCTACCCCAAATCCTAATCCTAACCCATCTTGAATCCCAAGCCAAACCACCTAACAAAACAAACGCATCCTTAATTTCTTCTCCTATTGGAAATTTATAAATTTGATTCTTTATTGCATGATATGAATGAAATCCATATTATGTAGGTGTTTCGTAAAATAATGGGCTTAAGTAAATAATTGATAGCTTTGTTATGTATATCTTTGTGAAGTACATGTAAATTACTCTTTTCTGATTCATGTTCTATTACAGAGGAATCTTCCAATTTGGGTTACATTTTATGTTTAGCAAGCCAAATGGGTAGAAAATAATGAGTAATGGGTCAAAGAAGTCGAAAATTGCCTAAATGTCTTTCCACGGCATATAATATTACAAACTAGCTTTTGCAAAAATAGACCTTTACTGTAATGATATTAGCTTTTATAATCGTATTCAGCACACCAGCTAATCATAGAGCTTCACAATTTTGGAGAAGAAGTGTTTGGGCCAACCTAACGTGTCTTGGCCGGTTGGCCCATATGAAAAAAATAATCTTGTTCCTTTTTGTTTTATCACAACTATTGTCTGCGTCTTTACATGTGTCGAAATATTATCTGATGGTTCAGGACAGCTGAACGATGGAGAAAAACGAGACAGGGTGCCAAGCAGCTCCAGAAGCTCCTATCCTTTGCGTCAACCACTGTGGGTTCTATGGCACCCCAGCAACAATGAACATGTGTTCGAAGTGTCACAAAGACGTGATGTTGAAGGAAGAACAGGCTAAACTTGCTGCATCATCAATTGAGAGTATCGTAAATGGAGGTACGACAAATCTCATCAGCAAAGAGTCTTCTGCTGTTTCCTCTCAGCCTTCCGTGGTACCACCTGTTTCAGCAGTCGGGTCCGAGGTGGTCTTATCGACCCAACCATCTTCTGCATCACAAGCGCAAGCCGAGAGCAGTGAGAAGCCCATCGAGGGTCCGGTTCCCGCTCCAGGGCCCTCTAGATGCACCACATGCAGGAAAAAGGTCGGTTTAACAGGCTTCAATTGTCGGTGTGGGAATGTCTTTTGTTCTATTCACCGTTACTCTGACAAGCATGACTGCCAATTTGACTACCGCGCAACTGCAAAAGATGCCATAGCCAAAGCTAACCCTGTGGTGAAGGCTGAAAAGCTGGACAAGATATGAAGCATGCAGTCAAGTAAGTTTATGGGTGAGTGTCTTGTTGGTCATTGTCCTTTGCTATAGCTGCTGCTAATATATGGTGTGATGATGAACTGATATTTATCGCATGGTCTTGCATACGAACAACTTAAGTTTATTTTGTTTTATCATTTGTTTTATGTTTGGTTTGATGGACATTTTCTCAGTTTTTATGACATTTGTATGTGGATAGTCAAGTTTCTTGATCATGAGTTGTGATGCAGATGGGTAATGTTTCGTTTTACACGATCACCGTTTACAAGTGCAGATGGCTAATGCTGCTCTGCTACTTTTACCTTGATGAATGATGATGGTGGAAATATTAAGTCATAATTTGTAGCTAAGAGAGTTAGCTTTATAACCCGATTCTTGTTTTAATTGTAAATTATAAAATTGCAATTGGATTGCAAGTTAAATGTTGGCTGCTGAGTTTGCTAGTGGGTATAAATTCATTTTTGGAGCTAAGCAGGTCCTGAGAGGATGCAGTCAAATGTAGTCGAAGCTTATTTAGAAAGCGAAGGTTATGATAAACAGACAAGTAGAGGACTGATTGTTTTAGTGGGGGTTTTGGGATGAAATAACTGGCAGTTTTTGAGTTCAAATACGACCTGTGTGATATCGTGAGGTCTATATACGTTTATCGTATGAACATAAGGAACATCGTTTAATGTTTCAAAATAACGTGAATGGCTATGTGGAAAAATGAACGATACTGTTAGAAGGCCAAAAGACGCAGGAAAAGAAAACTTTTGATGGTCGATGTGAGAGAGAAGGTCGTCTCACGTAGTAAAAATTTTGGCTGTGAAATACTCTGTGGCCTAGAATGTTCAGTCTATATTAAAACTATATTAGCTAGTGTTTCTAATATAGTTTATAACTCTAATGTTTTATAAAACTTCAACTAATAATAGTCCTCACTTCAACTTGACAATCAAATTTAGAAAGGTTAACTTTCTAACGGGAAGAAAAGATTTTGTTAGATTTTTGATAAAAGTAATGACCCGGGCTGGGTTTATCAAACTGGGTCAATCCACGTTAATGAAAAACCGGCAATTCAATCCGGTTTGTAAACAAGCAAAAAACCCAGTTACATCCGGCTCGGTCTTTGAGCCGGTTCCTGGTTGAACTGGCCTATTTAACTCGGGTTTTAAAACATTGTGCAACACAATGTAAACGTGTCAAGTATGGGGCTAAGTGTGCAGAGATATTGGATATGGTTTTCTCCGCTTTTCATTCTCTTCTCTTGGTTAATTAGATAAGGATGCGGAGCCGTTATTGAAGCGGATCAGAATGTTCTCCATGACTCAATACATTAGGGCATGAGTTGTTGTTCACATCTTCAGTATGATTAACTTTATTACAGCTAAAATAGAGAAGGCCCAGATAGTATTCCGGCTGCTCACTAGTTTTTTGTGAAAATCCTTAATAATAATAATAATAATAATAATAATAATAATAATAATAATAATAATAATAATAATAATAATAATAAAGACGAAAATACGCCATATATTAGACCCAAGTTAACATATTAAGGGAAAAATTTTGCATCGTTCATCTTTAAAGATGTAAATTGTCTAACGTTTATTGACGGAGATTTAGATAATTTTTCCGACAAAAATGTAAATCTTAAAAATTGACGAACCAAAAGAATGTATTATAGAATTACTCTAAATCTAAAAGAAGACCCATCTTGTTTTATTTATCCCCTTTTATATGCTTGGCCATTTAGCTATCTATATAATATAAAAAAAATAATAATAATAAAAAATAAAAATAAGGATCAATCATTTGCTTATCAATCATTAATAAAGCAATTTGATTTGGTATTGGATCTTATAAAAATGTACACTAAGCAAACACCACCTTCAAGGCTTCAACTATATCACATTTGAGTTAAAGCACATGCTTGATTTGGTATTGGATTGTGCCTTTGCCGACAAACAATGGGCGGAGCGGCTGGTGGACGCAAGTCGGTGGCCCATTTTTCTTCATCATGTTCTTTTAGCAACTTTTCTTTATGTTACTTTTGCATTGTAAATTGTCCTTTGCTATAAAGAATAATCATTATCTAGAAATTAATAAGTTAAAAAAGTTTTATATGATGTTCTTAGGTGCTCATAGTAGAGTTTTTTGAATTTAAATTGGCGGAGAAACCCTAATCATGTGCATTTTTTTTTAGTGTCAACTTATCTTTTCTAACCGTAGCTTCAGACAATAAACACTTGTTCCAGTGACTTTATAGCCAGAAGTTGAGATTAAACCCGATATCTATTTCTTTAAAAGTATTTCTCGAACGTTTAAGTGGATATTTCCAGCAAAGTGATGTTACTACCGGAGGAATGCATCAATGGTGTCTCCAGGTAAAGTTATGAGATCAAAATGCGAGTTAAAAACTTAAAAAACTAAATCGAGTAGATTTAACTGCGATACTTATAATAGGTTCATTTAAGTAAACTTTAAACAAACCAAATTAGAATCTTACGAGTTTCTTTATAACTTTTATGGCGCATATATATATATTTTCGGGTAGAGACACTATGTTTGAGGAACATCAAAGGTTTGGTTGGCCGTGACCTATCTATACTTACTATATAATGTATTTGGAACTATTTTATAATTAGAAATGTTTAAAAATTCAGACTTTTACTTACTAATTATGGAAACAATCACCCCCAACAATTTATAACCACTTCAACAACCACCCCCAACAATTTATAACCACCCCAACAACCACTTTCCACCAACCCACCTCCCTCCTCTTCACCCCAACAATCCACCCCGCATCACGCGGGCACCTTTCTAGTAAGTAATAAGTGTAATACCTAAAAGCGAAAGCGACAATGATACGTGGATTTGTCGATTGTGATAGGTGATGACGTGTCTTTAACATTTCTAATTCTTGATAATAACCTTCGAATTACTTTTCATCAAAAGAAAATGGTAACAGAGACGAGACCTGCGTAATTGATACCAGATTCACTCATGCACTATAGAGATTGATAATTCTTCCTCCATTTGAGATTAAATATTTACTTTTTAATTTAGCATTTACTTAAAATACGTATCGATTTTCATATTTTAGCCAACCGCAACATTTTTAAAAACTTAAAAAATTACTGTATCTGTATATGCGAGACTATTAATAAGATTTTTTCGACAAAGTTCTGTAAAATCTTTTATACATATATATTTACAATAAATACATGACTTTTTACATTGTGCAAACACGGAGTGTTAAATAAGATTTTTCTTTAAAATTACGAGATAGCATGGCCCGTGCGGTGCACGGGCTTTTTTCATCATGATAAAATTATACTTGTTTACAGGTAAAAAGTGTTCGGGTTATGTTAACATATTGATTTCTTTTGTATATACGCTCAATCTTCATGCATCATGTGTACCATCAAATCATTGATGAACAATTTCCAATCTTTGAATTTCCAAACTTTGATGCACGGGCTTTGTTTACCATAAAGAATCATCGGTTTTGCAAGGATTATGCATATATAGGTATTATATGCTTAGTTTTGATCAAGAGTACTCGACTAAAACAAAAATATTTTAGTCTATCTGTGGTACTCGACAAATAAATTGTTTCTAAGCTTGATCATGTAAGTGGAATTCTTCATAACTTAAGATTTAACTTGCCCGATAGCATAGTAAAATTCGACATGAAACAAACGTAACACTGTAATTTATAGACGGCAAAACTCATTTTTTTTTTAAAATTACACTTCATAACGTATATTCGTAAAAAACACATGTTATTACTTGATACAACACTAATATAGCTAAAAGTTACATTTTTACCATTTTCTCAATTTCAATTGTGGGTACTCGACTCAATAAACGAAGTTTTTTTAAGTAACTTTTTGAGAAAAGAATTGTTTCAAGAAAAGGGTATCGAATACATTAGTGACTTTTATCATCGTAATGAATAACATGTTATTTCAAACACATAATTTATACCACACACAACTTAGGTGTTTTTCTTTTGTCTCATACACCAAAAATGATGTACCAGCTTCGAGCCGTGTCTTTCTTCTGTAACGATTGTGTCGTTATATCTCCAAGTGGTATCGGTTTCAAATATACCCGTGCGATGCACATATCTTTTAGAATGATTTCAAGATGAAGGAATATGTGATTTTTATAATCGTAACACAAATTCATAATTATAAAACTAATTTAATGGGAAAAAGAAGTGTTTATACTACATATAACTTAGGTGCTTGTTTGACGTATCCCCGCAAGTCTTGCTAACTCTGTTTCGAGTTTGATTTAAACACCACAAATTGTTAGGCCTTGATTGTTGGCTTAAGGATTTGCAATACAAAAAATTTGTTTATTTAATCGGCTATTTAATAGTAGTAAATAATTACGCTATCTTATTATGAATGTGACCAAACTTGTTGGTTGGATTATTTGGAATTCAAAATTTGTTTATTTCTTTGCTACTATGATAATCCTCACGCCAACACTATTTTACTTTTTTTGAAAATGAATAAAATTCAACTATATTAATAAAGTAAGCGTTTTGTTTTGAAACATGACAAAGAAAATGATGTGCACGGCATTTAGATAAGTTTGTTACTTTGTTTAGTAGGCCAAATATACAATTAGCAAAATTTTGGATATCATTCAGGCCCAAGCAGAAAAACCCAACTGTCAACCCAATACCCAAAAAGTCGGCTACCGTTTAAACAAAGTCCAAGCCTATAAAGAGATAATGATATAAGAGTTACAATCCCTAATTTATCTATAATTTGCACAACCCTAATCCCATTTCTCATATCCGCCGGACCGCCGCCCCCTTATTCCTCCACACTCACAACACTCTTCTTATCTTCTTCTAATGTTGTCCGAGCACCAAGAACACACAAGATCTTTCACTTTTACAATACACCGCACACTCTCTTTGGTTACTTTCATTCATTTTTAAACCGAACCATAAACAAACACAAACCCTTTGAAGACGTTTCTCTCGTTTAAGCTTAAAGATCTCATAAGGGGTCTATGGTAGGTTTATTGTTTGTGTTCTTTTGTTTTAATCGAATGAAAGAACGAATGAAGGTTTTTGGTTTTGTTCTTTCTTTATAAGAGTTCGGATATTAAAAGGCAGTGTATGCTTCAAAATAGATCTATGATGATTTCTCTTGATGCGCATGTTAAATCTGTTGTGATCAAAAGAGAAAAATTGAGATCTTGATTTGTTTTTCGAGTCCTGTTGTGTGGAAAAGGGAGTGTTGTTCATTTGTTAACGTGTAATGATATTAGGACAGAGGTATGTAAAGTATTAATTAATTGATGTTGGTCGTGCGTAGTTGGGATTTGGAAAATTGGAATGGTTTAGGACAGTTGCAAATATTGAGTGTTCTTGTTTTGGCGTGTGGTCGTTTGGTGCCTCGACTATGGTTGCGAATGGTGCTGCTTAGAGAGAAATACAGTCGCTGTGAGGAGAGAAGAATATTGTGGTGATCTTTATATAGAGTAGTGAAGGCAAGATTTTGTGTATTTGCAAGCAAGTGAAAAGACCCAAACATTAAATAATGGAGACTCGAAAAGAATTTGGTTATTGTGAAAGTTTAATTCTTTTGCAAACCATACGATTAATCTTTGTTTTAATCTTCTTTGCATTAATTTTTGCATAATAGAGTTCTTAGCTCATTGCATTAATGCTCACATTAAAGCATGAAACTCATTATTGACTTTAAAAGCTTCAAAATAAGTTCTACATGTACTAAATTCATTTGCTTAAACTACATATTTGAGTTTCTTAGCTTGTGACATTAATGCTCAAATTCAATAGGGGGAACTCAATCTTTATATATACAATTAATTAACCTGTAAAAGATATCTAGGGAGTAATGAAATCTAAGTAAACATAGTTTTCCTCATTATTGTCACCACCACATTAGTATAATAGTTTTGTTTTCATTTATTTTATTTTATTTTGATTGCATCTTAGTTTATTGGGTTAGTTGGCTAGCAACTAATTCCGCCCACTCTTTCAAAACCTGAGATTTTACTTGCTTTTATAAAATACAAAAAATACAAAAAGAATCATCCCTCACCTCTAGACTTAGTTTAGGAGACTTTCTAATCCTAGCGACACTATTCCTGAGTTGAACGATCAATCCTCTGGTACTTGTCACTATACTATACTACAACGATCAGGTACACTGTCCGGTGGGGGTTGTAAGCTTCTCGAGATCCCTCGAGAGGTAAAGCCTGGTGTGATTCCCACGTATCAGTTGTGATGTTACCACAACTTTTGTTGGTCAATAAGTTCCTAAGTTGTAATGTTACCACAACTTTTGTTAGTGATACGTGGGAATCACACCAGGCTTTACCTCTCAAGGGATCTTGAGAAGCTTACAACCCCCACCAGGCAGTGTACCTGATCGTTGTAGTATAGTATAGTGACAAGTACCGGGGGATTGATCGTTCAGCTAGGAATAGTGTCGCTAGGATTAGAAAACCTAAATACTAGTTCTAGAGATGAAGGATGATTATTTTTGTATTTTTATATTTTTTAGAAAGCAAGTAAAAATCTCGGGTTTGAAGGATTTGGGCGGAATTAGTTGCTAATCAACTAACCCAATACTAAAGATGCAATCAAAATAAAATACTAGAAATGAAAATAAACTAAATTAAACTAAGGTTGTGAGCAATAAGTGGAGAAGTTGTGTTTACTTAAATTTCACTACTCCCTAGATATCTTTTACACGTTAATTACTTGTTATAGTTGCGTGGATGACGGATTGTATTCCTTAATACCATTCATGGGGTGGCGCACTTAATTCCCCAATCCTATGAGTGCCTACTTCACTCCTATGTCGAGCCGGCTAAGAAGCTCCTAACATGGGATCATTAGAATTTACTCATGCATTAAATACAACCAATAAAACCTAGTGCACGTCAGTTCATGTTTCTTAAGACGTTCAAGCATGTTACCATTTGTAGATCTGCCAGTTTTCTTAAGCCTAACATCGAAATCATTCATCCAATACAACCATAAACAAGTAATCAACACATAATTAACATCTAGGTTTCATTAGATCCAAGCAAACACAAGATAGATCTTGCCTAGCATGATGGAATTAAGACAAGAACAAGATATAGACAACCAACACATAGACATATTGATTGAATTAAAAGAATATTTATCTCAATTACACATGAAAGGGTTCAAGGGCTGAGAACCCTTGAAAAACCTGTAAAATTCGTACTAAGCTCGGTCTTAGGGTTTCTCCCAAAACTTCTCTTTTTTTATGAATGAAAATTAGAAAACTATATATAGGAAATTGAGGCTGACGGCGTCAAGACCAAATTGGTGACGCCGTCATCTCGCCGCCAAAAGAAAATTATAACATTTTCTAGGCCGTCACGTATTTTACTCTTGACGCTCTACCTCGTGATGTCTTTAATTCTGTACTGGGTCGTCATGAAAATTACTCTTGACGCCGTCAAAATTTCCTTCTTGACGCCGTCACCTACTGTTCCCAGCAAGAAAAATTAAGTCTTTGGCGTTTTCTACACTTTTATGCTCCAAAAACGTCCGAATTGCTTCCTTTTCCAGATTTCTCTCCCAAAGTACCTAAAATCACAAAAGGAACGATTTAGGGCAATATTTGATCAAATAAATTCAATTCCGGGCTTAAATGACCCCCTAAAAGTGGTTCATTTTTCGCCTCATCAGTTAGCATGACATGAAAAATGTTGGTGCCTTTATTTCTGTCAGTTTTAATTGAGGTCGAGTCAAAAACTATGTTTGCCACTAATTTTCGTCATAAATAACTTGGTTTGCCTCAGGACCCGTGCAAAAATGATTGTGTAAATTGTCAGGTTGTTAGTATGATTGTGAGGCTCAATTATACAACAATAGTTTATTGACATTAAAAGAATATATGTGAAGAGACTTTTTTGAAGATGTTACATTAAAAAGAGTCTTTTCACATGTAATTTTTTAATATGTATAAGTTACATAAAATATTTTAAATATGAAACGATGACATTAATGTTGGAGACCTTTTATATTCATCCCCGTGCGATGCACATAGGTTTGGAATGCCTCAGGACCCATGCAATGCACACATGTTGGATCTAATTGTTTTTTCGTAATGTTCGGGACTAATTTTCGGTTCATGTTTGAAACTCTAATTTTTTGTGAAAGACGGATTTTGTTGTTCAAATAAATGACATTATTAAAAGCGAACTATAAAACAAATTTTCTTTTTAACAAAACTATAAAAACATAAAAAATTAAAGTAATTAATATATTCAAGAGTATAAATTATAACTTGTATAATAAAAAATCAGATCCAATGGTCCAAGTCCGAATCATAAACCTGCTCCAATCAATCAATAGACCCGACATTTAACTAAATACAATTTTCTTCTCATTTATATACTTCTTCGATTCAGAAGATTCTCATTTTTGATGATAGTGTGAAGATATTTTTATTATATATTACCCCATTTTCAATATGTAATATCGACATAATTTACACAGTCATATCAAATATCAAAGTCACGCAATATTCCAAGACGTTTAATTAAAAAAGTGACATTAACACACCGCAAGACAAAAAACTACGTTAAGAGCAAAAATATTAAAATGCACCAACAAAGTGTAGTAATAATTATTGACTAAAAATTGAATGCTCGACACATTATTTTCAATAAACTTACTTGATAACGAATCAATAGTATTAGCCCGTTTATCGGTATTACATGAAGTAAAATATTGCATGCTTAATTTGTAACGTACTATTAATATGAATGCTAAGTATTCATTCCACTGGTGGCCGTGGCGTTGTTCTTCTTCTTGTTGTTGTTCTTGTCTTTGTCGTTGTTGTTCATTGGCCTTTTGCATGTCTTTTTTTTTTTGAACGGCGGGTTAGTTGTTAATTGTTAGCTCGAGTTAGTGTCGCATCCTCGGGCAGAGATACCAACCGCGAGCCTTTCCTTAGGGGATAACCCCACTCCTATTCCCGATTCGCCTGATATCATTAGAGCTTCCATGTTTTGTTCTTGATACAATTTTTGTGACTTCTCGATCTCTTTCTTTAATGCTTCTTGAATGCTAAGTATTCATTCCACTAGTGGACGTGGCGTTGTTGTTGTTGTTGTTGTTGTTGTCGTCTTTGTCGTTGTTGTTCATTCGCCTTTTGCATTTTTTTTGAACGGCGGGTTAGTTGTTAGTTGTTCGCTCGAGTTAGTGTCGCATCCTCGGGCAAAGATACCAACCGCGAGCCTCTCCTTAGTGGATAACCCCACTCCTATTCCCGATTTGCCTGATATCATTAGAGCTTGCATGTTTTGTTCTTGATACAATTTTTGTGACTTCTCGATCTCTTTCTTTAATGCTTCTTGACGCCCTGCAAAAAATAATTAGATGTAGTTGATCGTAAGTAACTTAAATACAATTAATCAATATATTGCATTTCCGATCAAATTGAAAATGTTCGTGCATGTTCCACTTAATTGATAAGACAACGCTGTGTAAGATCTCTTAAACCATTAGAGAAGATGATGTTACTACCATACCTCCTAAGCACCATCTTTATGTCCTGCATTGTTACACATACAAAATACACGTGAAATTTACATAAAACAATATAAATCAATATGCTAAATAAGTAAGACGATATGATGCTTACTTTACCACCTTAATAAGTTGTAGCCCAATGTGCACGCGGTGTAGAGGAAGTTGTGGTTTGTTGTGTGTGATTTTTGACACATTATATAGTTGATAAAATATTTGTAACTCATGGAAGGGAAGGTAAAAAGACTAACTACAACATCAAGTGTTCTTAATTAGATGACATTCGACTTAATTTTATAAGGGTATTAAATTTTGACGTGTAATCAAAATAATGTATGAAAAAGCATGCATACAACTTCATAACATTGGTTTTATAAAACTTTTTTTTTACCAATTTACTAAGAGTAAAATAACAAAGTTTTGATTGAGGTATCGGGTTCATCAATTAAAGAATTACCAACAATTATCATCCACTTATATCGTACTTTTGCATAAGCCCTAAGGCTTAGTGTTTCGGATAATCATTGTCGAATTGTGGTGAATTCACCCTTAAGATGACAGTGTACGTAATATAGTGATATAGGTAAGTCTAGAGTCAGCACACAAGCGGTTGTAGAGAACCGGTAGGTGCATGGTCTTTAATAACCCCTCTCTACAAGCACATTGTATGGCAATCTTCGGTCCGCCTTTCGCACACTATGTATAAAAACATCAATCAACCAATGCTTTGAAATTTGACTCTTAAACCAAAACAATTTCGCCATTTATTTAGTCCATATTATTTTTTTATTCAAAAATTACCCTTTTCGTTTATAAACATGTCTAACATAATAATAAACAAAAACAAGTAATATATAAAAAAAAACAACAAAATAAACATAGACATAACATAACAATTAAATATGTATAAAACATGTAGCCACATGCAAATTTAATTCAATAGTCCTACTAATAATCAAGTCTAGGTGTATTATGCATTTATTCAATTAAGGCTTTCTTCTTCAATGGAAAAAGAGCCACATACATCGATAAATCGATTGCGTAAGCCAAAACTAAACAAACACCACATAGCATGTAATTGATTACTTAATATTAGAGTCTTCCCCAATTCGACATCTATTAAAAAATTTACATGTTTCGATATAACTTAACATTTAATTAATATTCAATTTAAACAATTTAAATCATCACACAATAAAATCCATGCAAACATGCATTTTTCATGGATTATGCTTAACAATTAACATATTGCACCAAGATCGTTTACTAAAACGCATAACCAATTACATGACATCCTAGGGTTTCTAATCCTATTAAAATCAAAACCAAAACCCTAACAAACTAATAGGTCAATCGACCTAAAATAAAATTAGGGTTAGGAATATGAAAACCCTAAAAACATGTAATTAAACGAATCAAAATTCAATTTTTATGCGTTTCGATAATTAATTACACATTATAACGGCTCATGATGCCACTGTTTGAGATGTTTGAGTTGCTTGAAATCAATGTACACATACTAATTGAGATGTTTGAGTTGTTTGAAATCAATGTTGAAGGCTTCATATGATAGAATCAATTCTTGGGACATTTATTATGACCCTTTACATTTATAATGCTACTTAAGCTTTATATAATATAAGATATAGATGTAAAATCTTGTATACTTATATAGTTACAATATCCGTGCACACGCAAGTATTTATATAAATATTATTATGTATTAGTATCTATTACGAGTAGTATATTGTATATATTTTTGTTTGACGAAGCATTTGACTTTGTTTAATTGACAGTTAGATATGGTGTTGAGGCTGATGTTGTTTAAATTTTGCTATTGATATCATGTTTCAGATATATATAAGCGTGCTTATAGCACGTAATGACCTTTGAAACTGGATATCCTTATTTTCATCTCGCAGTAACCCGTGGCTGGGGCCGTGCCTTCATATTGATATTTATATTCATGTTAATAATAATTTTAACCGCATTTATTTCTTTTTGATCTATGTATGCGCGAGTTAAACTTATAAAAAAGGATAACATGAGTAATTCGTATATATACAATATCGTGTACTGATTTAAATATCACGGTAACTCATGCTTTTATTTTGATATTTATAATGTCATTCATATACATTTATTTTATATATATATATATATATATATATATATATATATATATATATATATATATATAAAGTTCAAGGGTATTCATTTAATTTATAAAGTTAAAAAATATGAAAAGTAAAAAGTTAACTTAAGTTTTTATAATTTATTTAAAATTTAACAACTAAAGTTTTAGTACTTATCCTCCTTATTATTATTATTTTTTTTAATTTATAAAATCAACACATTGTTTTTATACATATTTATTAACAAACATACGATCTTTGACTTGTACCACTCTGAGTTTGAATATCAAACAATAGGCTTATCTCATTTAAGGGGTTACGAGAATGGCGTCGGCCGCCGCGTTGCGGGCAAGTCTATTTTTTACGCTGTATTACAGACGGATTCACAAATACAAATGCAAATGCAAACACCACGTTATCAATATATGAGCACGCCATTGATAATTGCAATATTTTTTTTAATCATAGTTTGCGTCTTTCCAAAGTGAATACCATTCTTGCGTTATCAAATTTATAAGTAACATAATAGGTAACGGTATATTCATCTATTCTCTTTTAAAGGGGAATTTTGGCGCCCCTAGTACCAATACAAAACAAAAGCTTAGTGTTTCAGCTGATGGTATGAATGTCACTTGCCATATTTATGAATCCTTTCTTGTTCTTCTTACGTGCTACGTTAGGAGCATCAAAAGTTTTCTTGTACTTACCGTTTCTATTCTTAGTCGGCACCACATTAGATTCGATCGTGGCGGGTGACTTTCTGTTCTGCAACTGCTTCCAGTCCACTCTAACGAAGCCATCTGTCAAACGAAGAAAAAGCATACCTTTGCAATCATTACTAAATTCATAAAACTTATATATATTTAATTTCATAGTTAAGCAACAAAAAGAATGTTAACTGTAATTGTAACAATTACATACCTACTCATTGCAATGTACATAATAATGCAACACCAAACTCCTATAATTCCAAAGTAGTAAGTGAATTTCCAACAAGTTCATTTGCTAGATGATCTAGCGCTTTAATAGCCAAACCATACATTGTTTTCACCTTGTCTAGACCAGGGCGAAGTTCTTATGTATTATTAGTTTCAGTGCACATTCACCCGAATCATTTACTAACACCAGTACGCATCATATTTAACCAAAAAAAAAAAAAAAAAAAAAAAAAAGAATGAACAATATAAAGCTAAGAAAGATGAAGGCAATTTTTTATTATTATTATTATTATTATTATTATTATTTTTTTTTTTGTGATTTTCATATCCAAAAAATGAAAAGTAAACCCAATAATTCACAGCCTATAGGTCTTATAAATAAAATAGAATAATCACTATTATATCTAGATGATTAACTTTTTGAATATGATATTCTTAGCTTTTAAAAATTTTCAACCATTAACAATGATAGCTATTTTTTTTTTCTAATCCTTTGCTGATAGCTTGTAATTCCACTGCCAAGTATTTCAGTTGAATCTGGGAATTATACTTCTACTAAACTTAATGTATTACCTTTACTGCCGGTTCCGGAGTACTGAGATCGTTGGTAAAATAAAGGAATTCCGGTATTTCGTCAGCAAGCACCTACATATATTGAAGAAAAGCATAACTTAAAAAGGTGAAGAAAAATTGGAGACAAATCCAAAAGAGACCATAAAAGTCAGCTCATATCTCTTATATAAGGCTAATATCTATTTAGGCCATGTTTGGCCTAAGGCGTTCGCACCGATTCCAACATGTGTAATGTACCACATATAGTTTCCGTATCGCAGGCCAACAAAGATGCAGCAGAACATCCTTTAACCCATTCGACATGAAGAATATGTGACAGACCTCGATTCCTTAATAACAACAATATAAACAACAATAGCAATAAAATTATTTTGCATAAACCAACGTACTTTTTATTTTGTGCTTCTACTGGTAGATGGTTGTGTTCTATTTCAGTCGTTTCCAAGCTGCTAATCCTAACATTGGTATATCAATCGACCATTTGTAATAATAATTTCATTTTTTGACAGTCGTTTTTTGTCATGGCATACCTGGTTGGAAACATCTCCTAGCAATACGCAGTTCTAATACATTCGAATCTTGTCGTTACTTGTTCCTGGTAATTTACAGCAATGGCTGACCGTCTGGCCAATTTCATACAAAGTTTAATGAACATATGTGAAAGAATTTGCATATAAATTCAAGGCTTTTGGAAAAATCTGATCTAGGCATAAAGTTTCTTTACCCTAATGTTACCAATACCGGGAATCGTAGTGATGTCTATACCTGCATAATTAAATGGCTTATTAATCATTATTCTACACGGCTTAAAAGCCACAACAGTTTCTTAAAGAAGCAAATATCAACACGTCCTTTATAAAATCTTTAGTAGACCCGTTTTGATCCGTACTAAACTGTAACCATATATCTAAAATAAAAAGAGGGGCACGTGACCTTTTGGTACATTGCTATAGCATAATCAAGAACATCTTTCTAGATACCGCTTTGAAAATTTTCGTAAATTATGCCTCAAAGACCATTTAATCATTGTATGGAATCCAATATATCCATCTTGTTGCTTCTCACATCAGGTGTAAGTTGAAAATCATCCAAACCCTACAAATCAAGTAACAGCAAGTCAGTAACTGTCAGGAATTTCGCATGCTCAGAAAAACTTTAAAGTTTAAACCCCTTTTCATAATATGACCACAGGTTTTAATCATACCAAAAATTGAAAGACTGATAAGCGAAAAAAATGTAACACATAAATTGTATGTATATATATAGCTGCAACACGGTTGCCATAAAACATAAAAAATAAACCACTAAATTACCACGGGACATTGAACACTTGCGTCTATGATTTTCATGTAGACCACTACAGCCTGCCACTCCCCGTTCATTTGCACCTTAAACAACAACCTTTATTATGTTATTAAGTAAGCCATGACAGCTACATTTTTCAAAAGAATTACACTGTTACCTGATCTATAGGGTGGCCGACTTTGGACAAATGACTGGATGTCCACACGTGAGGTATGATGTACATTCTGGAATGGGTAAGTCATACCTTTAAAAATAATATAGTTTCAAAGGTTAAGACGGCATAAAGAACCGTCCATAAGATACACAGAAACTAAGAATATCTTACGAAGATTAAACAATTACATATTTCAACAATCAGGAAGCATTTCATAAAGAAGCAGACAAATATAACATGTATTTTATAAAATCACCTAAGCAAGCTGTCCATTATCCGTCAGCACGATCTATCTCCAACCTCTTGTTGACGATAGCCTGCAAAATGTACACACACCACATTAGTCAAACAGAAAAAGTAAAACGATATGAGTATAGACTATAAGTAAATGTTGGCACCTATTAAAAAAGGCCTTACTACAACCCTCTATTTCAGACTCCTTATCACAGCTTTCCATATTAGTAAAATGCTTTTCAAGGCATGAAATTTTTCATCTATGTGTTATCGACATAACGATATACCAAAAGAACAAAAGGTTTGCTCTTTGTTTAGTGATATCATCAAGCAGTTCGTGTACATAAGACCTAAGAACTTACATGTTCTTTTATTTGATTGCTGATTTCATAAGTTCGTTATCAACACCTGAAAAAATAGGACAGTTTATCAAATAGCAAAAAAGATTAGAAAAAGGCAATTATAAATTATCATGACCAGAAAGGCAAAGAATACAAAACACTAAACATTATACTTTTAAATACACTAACCCTTAATCGGCTAAAGAGTATAAAGGAAGATACGACATCATAGATCAAGGGCAAAACATAAAAAATATTCAACGGATTAATTTCAGAATCAAAAAAACTTATACTAACCAAGCTAACCAAATAAGGCATGCCAGCGTCTTCACCAATGCAATACCCTTCAATTAATCCCATATTACACTATCTCTCTCAATATTCAGTTTCCTATCCTCTACACCTGCTATCTGGGTTACGCATCAGCATAGTAAGGTTATGAACTTTTCAATAGAATTTAAAAGTTTAAAACTTTTTATAGATACCCTAATCCTAAATTAAATCATATCCAATTCCACATAAGCCTAATTTTCAACATATCCAATTCATAAAAAACACAAACTAAATGAAAACCGTAAAGTTGAGAATAATTATTTAAAAAAAATCAGGAAACCAAACCCGCATATCAGCTGTCCAACTTCCAACACCTGAAAACCCAATAATTAGATAATCACTTACGAAATCCCAATCCAAACATCCCTAATTTCATAAAAACCCTTAAATTTAAATGAAACCCCCATTTCACAAAAATCCCAAAATTAATACAAAACCCTAATTCTTATAAATATTAAACCTGCGATTAATGATGTCCCTTTATCATCGTCCTTTGGTTTTCCTTTAACATCCTTCGATCATCATCATCATCAGAAGGAGAGATATGTGTAGCGGTGGTTAGGTATGTGTGGGTGTGTGTGGAAAACTCTGGAAGAATAGTATGATAACCGGGTAACCTTGTTGCATTATCTGAGCCAGCCAAAAGATTGCACTGGATTAGAAGGCCCAAGAAAACAGGCTCACAACCTGTGCCATAGTTTTTTGGCAGGAAAATAAGGGTGTGGGAAAATGGGTGGGGGCAAAACGGCATCGTATAGCACGACAATTATATAAATAGATATTTTTTTTCTTAGTTAAGGGTCCATGTGGGTCTCAAGTCTGTCGTAGCCTCCTGTTGGGGAGGATCTTAATTTCATCCTTTGTGGATATAGACCGAATAAAGGATTTTTATGAGTCTCATCTAAAAAGTAATAATATTAAATGGTAAATGCCTAAGTGGGTCCAATCCTTTCACTAATGAAAAAAAGGTAAGTAAAGCATATGGACACATATTTCATTCAACTAATTTCGTGTATCATATCTCATTCAACTAATAAAAAAGTGGAGTCTTCGTGTTCGAGTTGATTTAAAAAGTCTAAAATGCCGCGTACGGATGGTTCTATTTTAAGTCTTATGGAGGAAGTTGTGAAGGTAGGCCAAACTATGGGGTATAATACGGATGGGTGTATTAAGGACATCACTGATATTATTGAGTCCTAAGGAGAGTTTGGGGTTCATCGATGAATTTTTTTATCTTTAAACATCCAAGGCCTCGCCCAAAAGGCTAAAAAAGATTGGGTAAGGGAGTTGTGTATTAAAAATAAAGTGAATTTTGTAGGTTTACAAGAAACTAGGATGGAGTCTATTGATATGCTTAGTGTGAGGTCATGTTAGGGAAATTTATTTTTTGATCATGTTCATACTGAATCCATCGGTAACTCGGGTGGTATTTTGTGCATTTGGGATCCTAATTCATTTCGTAGGAGTAGTGTTACGAGATCGGATTACTTTATTATTATTCACGGAATTTGGTTAAAATCAGGGATTGATCTTTTGATTGTGGTGGTATATGCGCCTCAAGAGGCTAAAGAAAAACGTATATTGTGCGATTATCTTACTCATGTTTCAGAACAGTGGGAATGTGAAATTGTTATGATGGGCGATTTCAATGAGGTGAGACATAAGTCAGACATATTTGGTTCGAAATTTAATGCTCATGATGCAGAGATTTTTAATTCTTTCATTTATAATGCGGGGTTAGATGAGGTTCCTCTTGGTGGTAGCACGTTTACTTGGCGTCACAAACCGCTTCAAAGATGAGTAAGATGGATATATTTCTTGTTTCCGAAAATCTTTTGAATTCTTGTCCTAATATTAATGCTATCACTTTGGATCGATACATTTCGGATCATCGTCCCATTATTTTGCGTGAAACGATGTTTGATTATGGCCCCATTCCGTTTCGATTCTATAATTAATGGTTGGAAATACATGGTTTTGATAATCTGGTTAGGGAGTCTTGGAATGATGCTCCTGGTCACAAGAGAAATGCCATTCGTAATCTTACGTGCAAGTTGAAATTCATTAAGGATCGCATTCGGAGCTGGCTTTCCTCTTATAGGTTGAATTCAAAAGCCGAGATTTCGAAACTTAAAGAGGAGCTTCGAGGTTTTGACATGGAAATTTACAAGTGTAACGGTTCAGAAGAGTTAGTTCACAAACGTTTGGAGGTCCTTAAAAAGATTTAGCAGATTAGCAACATTCAGACATCGGAAGTCGCTTAAAAAGCCATGATTACATGGGCTGTTGAGGGAGATGAAAACACAAAGTTTTTTCATGGCATGTTAAACAAGAAACACAACCAATCGAACATTCGTGGTGTTATGGTAAATGGGAGGTGGATTGATAATCTGGTATAGGTTAAACATGAATTTTTTGAACACTTTAGGTGTAGGTTTGATAGTCCTCCTAGAAATCGAGCGCATATTGACATTTGTTTTCCCAATTCTTTATCAAATGATCAGAGGCATGAATTGGAAAGTATGGTTACTAAAGAGGAGGTAAAAAGGCTGTGTGGGATTACGGTATTGATAAATCTCCTGGGCCGGACGGTTTTTCGTTTAGCTTTTTCCGTCATTTTTAGGCTACGATTGAAAAGATGTATTTGAGGCGGTTGATTGTTTCTTCAAGCATGGTGAGATGCCGAATGGTTGTAATTCAAGTTTTATCGCTTTGATTCCTAAAATTCTAGATGCAAATATGGTGAAAGATTATCGTTCTATTAGTTTGATTAGGAGTTTATACAAGATTATTGCTAAAATTTTGAATAATCGCTTAGTTGGTGTGATCGGGGATCTTGTGAATGAGGTCCAATCGGCTTTTGTGGCACAAAGACAAATTTTGGATGGGCCGTTTATTCTTAATGAGGTTCTTCAATGGTGTCGTAAGAAGAAAAAACATGCTATTATTTTTAAAGTCGATTTTGAAAAGGCTTATGACTCGGTGTGTTGGGATTTCCTAGATGATGTCTTAAATAAATTTGGTTTCGGTTTGAAGTGGAGAAATTGGATCCAAAGCTGCCTTCGATCGTCTAGAGGCTCCATTCTGATTAATGGAAGCCTCACGGAGGAATTCTCATTTTTTAAAGGCCTTAAGCAAGGTGATCCACTGTCCCTTTTTTTATTCATTCTAGTCATGGAGAGCTTGCATATATCTTTTCAGCGCGTGGTGGATGTGGGATTATTTACGGGTATTAAATTAAACTCGATGGTAAATCTATCTCATTTGTTCTATGCGGATGATGCTATCTTCATTGGCCAATGGAACGATCTAAATATTGATACTCTGGTGCATGTTTTGGATTTTTTTTACCGGGCTTCGGGTCTTAAGATTAATATGTGTAAGAGCAAGATTATGGGCGTTAATGTGGAGGACGGGAAGATAACTAACGCGGCTAGTAAACTTGGATGCCTCATACTTAAGACTCCATTTACTTATCTAGGCACGAAAGTTGGTGATAATATGTCTAGGAAAGAAGCTTGGAAAGATGTGGTGGATAAGGTGGTTCTGCGTCTTTCTCGATGGAAAATGAAAACTCTTTCTATTGGAGGTAGACTTACTCTTCTTAAATCCATTTTAGGGTACATGCCGATATTTCATATGTCCATATTTAAAGTCCCTTCGAATGTACTTAAAACCCTTGAGTCTATTCGTGGTCGATTTTTTAATGGTCATAATCCTAATAGTAAAAGAGCTTCTTGGGTAAAGTGGGACAATGTATTAACTTCGAAAAATAAAGGGGGATTAGGGGTATCTAGCTTGTATGCGCTGAATAAAGGCTTTCTAATAAAATGGGTATGGCGGTTCTATTCACAAAAGACTTCGTTATGGACTAATGTGATTAAAGCGATTCATGGCGATGATGGAAAGTTGGGCAGCGAGGGTTCTACTGGTGGGCTGACTTGTTGGACGTCTATTGTACACGAAATGAAGGTATTGAAGGATAGGGGTATTAATGTGATGGAGTTCATTCGTTTGAAGCTAGGAAATTGAGAGTCTACGTCGTTTTGAAACACCGAATGGCACGAAGGGGGGATTCTTAAAAAGTTGTTTCCTCGGATATATGCTCTTGAGTTGCAAAAAAACGCTACTGTTAGTATGAAAAAGAGGGCGGCTAGTGTAGACAACTCCTTCCGTAGGATAGTGAGAAGTGGAGTTGAAGAGGCGCAATTTAATTCTTTGTTGGAGATTTTACAGGTAACCACATTGGCGCCTTGCGAAGATAGGTACAGGTGGTCTCTTGAAAGTGATGGGAATTTCTCGGTGGCTTCTATTCGTAAGCTGATAGATGGGATACGATCTTAACAGGTAGGCTTACCGACTAGATGGACTAAATCCGTGACAATCAAGGTGAACATTATGGCTTGGAAAATTAAGACGAATGCTTTGCCTACGCAGTTTAATCTTTCATGTCATGGAATGGATATAGAAACTATTACGTGCCCAATTTGTAACGGAGGAGTGAAGACGACTAGCCATTTATTTTTCCAATGTGATATGGCTAAACAACTCATGCGTAAAATATCTTCGTGGTGGAATATTGATGAGTCGACAACAAGTTCTTATGAGGAATGGTGTGATTGGATGGAGTCTATCCGTATGCAGAACAAAATGAAAGGCATGTTGGAAGGTGTGTGTTATGGTTTGTGGTGGTCTATATGGAATTTCCGTAATAAGCACTTGTTCGACAAGAAGATCCCAAAAAAGGAGGTAATGTTTGATAATTTAGTTTTTGTTTCTTTTAGTTGGTGTAAGTATAGACTTAAAGCTTCGTTTAAATAGGACGATTGACTTAAAAATCCGTATCATGTAATTGTTTGATCTAGCTCCTTGTTAGTTTTAATAAAATTGTCGTTCTAAAAAAAAATTCGTTTATCATATCATGGTATTATCTCGAATGAAAATTCTATGTGAATTTACCTAATGTGAATTTTGTGCAATCGAAATGTTGTTACACTTATACATGAGGCCAGTTGGACCAAGCAAATTTGTTGAAACGAGGCCTGGACTTGAAAAAAATGTATGTTAAAGTAGATGCAAGTTTGACTTGGTGAAGGCGTGTGGGAGATAAGGAAGTCAAAACAATGGGTCAAATGGCTTTTCAAACGTGCCTTAAAAGTTACAATGTATTATAAATAAATATATGAGTGCGCATGTAGTGACAATCGAATACCTAATGAGTTTCTACTACGTTGTCAACGAAATACAACTTGTACTGGTTCATTTTAAATGTAAATTAAATTCGTCAAATTGTTAACCATATGTAATTGGTTTTGGTTGCTCGTATGCAGGTTTCATTAATTTGTCTCTTGATTCATGTCTCGCAAATGTTTTGCAAACTGTCGTGTACTGTCTAGCAGGGGTGAGCATGGGATGGTTTTCGGCTAAAAGCCTAAAACCAAACTCTAAACAAAAAATTTGGTTTTAAGTTTTTTAAAACCAAACCCCGAACCAAAAGATAAGTTTGAATTCTAAATTTACTAACACTTTTTCTATAAGCCATGTTGCTTATAAATAAACCGAAAGTAAAGAAATAAATCAATTAAAATTCAATAAATGATTTGTTATTGATCAATAAATATAAATTTTTTTCTCCGAACAGATTAACATCAGTTAGAACAAATTGATCTTCTCAATAAACATAAACGTTTTATAATTTTTCATAAACAAAATTGTGAAACCTGGTCTGATGTGCATACTAACTTAAGAGTATCTAAATTTGGTTAAGCGATATTTTTTAAATTAAAAGAAGTAAAAATTAAAACATAAGAGGGGTGTCAGTCATGATTCGATGTCTCCCCTATGCCTCACCATCAACTAATAATATTCTGCCACCTCATTTCATGCTTTTCTCATGCCTCACCATACCCTTTTAGTGACAACCATAATTTCATACCTCACCTAATTTTATTTATTTTATTTTTATTCATAATTTTATTTGGATCAATAATCAAAATGCAATTTAAAACCCTAACGGGTTGTGATCGAGAGCCCCATCCACAACCTCTGGATAAGTTTGAAACACGTTTTGATTTATTTGGATCCAGTTTTTTTTAAAAGAATAAAAGAGTTGGAAGTGAAAGTAGTGGAATAAAATGTGATTTGAAAATAGTTATATGAATAAAATGTGATTTGAAAGTGTATATTTAAAGAGATTTTTATTTTCGCCCAACGTTCGAATAAATGCCCAACGACTACTTTTTTAATGCCCAACGTCTGTGATTCCACGGCAAAGGATGCCGATTTCCTTGATGCCTCGTCCATGCCGAATAACATGCAATGGTGTTGCCGAGCGGTCTAGACCATGCCGAATGGTCATACCGCTAGACTGCCACCCCTAAGCAATAAAGTTTGTTGGGTGATTAAAAAGCAAAAGAACATAAATAACAACTGGTTTGGTTTTAACTGAACGAAATCAAATACTGAGTAGAAAATAAGAAAATTTATAGGCCAAGAACCTAGATATAGTGCCTCGACTCAGTTCTATCATGTGCGATCCTAGTCTACTTTTAGGCACCTATAGGTGAAAAAACACCATAGACTAATCAAATTTGTAGTACACCTCAAAAGTATGCCAAATACCCGTCTATTTTTTGTACTTTTTTTTTTTTTTTAATTATTTTTATATTTTTATAACTTTATTTTTATTATAAAACATAAAAACAAAAATTACAGACTTGACAAGTTAAAAAAAAAAAAAAAAAAAAAAAAAAAAAAAAATTTAAAAAAACTATGTTTTCCTAATAAAATTAGTAAAAAAAAGCATAAAATATAAAATTTAGCAAAATCATAAGTAGTAGAATACAAAAATACTAAACAAAAACTATAGAAATTACCTTGTTAAGTTAATAAAACTAGCAGGGTACCCGCGCGATACAGCTGCGGGCACCCTGTAATTTAATTTTTTCGGCTAATAATTTATTTTATTTGTACGTTTTTTGGCAATAGTTTTACTCATTAGTTTTTTAAAGCAAAAGTTTGACAAAATTTTGCTTAGTTTGTATTATTTTATTTATTATTTATTTTATTATTTTTGTTTAGTAGTTTGCTTGGTTTGTACAATATGTAAAGATATTTTAGTTTATTATGTTCTTTTTTACAATAAATTTACGGGTATCAAAAATTTCGTTTAGCTCGTGTTCGTTCGGACTCGAGCTCATTGGCTCGTGTCCGTTCGGGCTAGAGCCCGTTTGACCCGTGCCCGTTCAGACTCGAGCCCATTTGGCCCATTGCCCGTTTGGGATTGAATATTTGTATAATATGCTTATTTATTTGTATTAGTGACATGCATGAATTGTGTTTAAGTTGGTTGTACAATATGCTTGATAATTTGTATTTCTTATGTAAGGGGTGTTTTAATAAGTGCATTAATTGTATTTATTGACCAGTTAATTAATTGTATTTAATGTATATAATGATTTATTTATTGTATTAATGTTAGTATTAATTGTATGTTAGAATTAAATATGAGAAGAATTTCTATAAGTAGCATTGGTTGTTATACTTATAGCTTTAAAAGTTGTATTGCTTAATTTTAAGTATTTCTATTAATAGTAGGCATTCCTCTATTATAATATAGTATGATAAGAAAAGGGTGGGGGAGAGGGTTGTAAATGGGGTAAGGGCAAGGGCAGAACTATATGAGAATCGAATGTGGCACGGGCTATTCCGGATTTCAGGTCACGAAGCGTAAGTTTTTATAAAAAATGTTATTTTTTTATACGTGCAACAACGAATAGTATATTTGCGCTATTTACTTTTTTTATTTTATCTCTGGCATTCTCTTTTATAGTAATTCTCTTTATAGTGCAACTTCATTTTAGACCAAAAATTTTTAATGGTGCAAAATTTAGCACTATGATAACAAAAGAATTATACAAGATCCCAACGAAATTTTTGTGTACAACATTCTCCTGAAAAGTTCATACCTGATAAAGGGAATTTTAATGAAGGTAAGATTACGATGTGTTTACATTTTGTTTTCCAAGTATCTCCTTCTCAAAGTTTTAGGTATTGTTGTACTGACTACGTCTCACATTAAGTGTTCGTCATGACTTTTTAAACTTTTTTTTCTTCAAATTTGATTTTAAATGTATTTTTTTGTGTTACTCCGTCTGTCTCAAAATTATTTTCAAAAGACAAAAATCACAAATTCAAAAAAAAGAGAGGTTATTTTACTTAAAAAAAAAAATGGACAATATTTTTGAAACATACCAAAAAAGAAAAAATATGGACTATAATTTTGAGACGGAAGGAGTATATAATACTTAATGAAAATTTTGTAAATGAAAATATATTTAAAAACTTAATCTATTTATATATTTTGCATCAAGTTAAGGATGAGCATTTCGACCTGAATCCCTAAACCGAACCGGAACCGTACCGATTCCTGATATATGGTACAGTACCGGGACTACGAAATAAGGTGAAAAAAATCGGGACCACTAATTTATGCTCGGGGAAATTCCCGAAAAAAACGGGGAAAACCCGATTTTCTGGTACCAGTATCCGAATCCCGTTCGGTACGGTACCGATACCACTAATTTATGCTGGGGAACAAATCGGTACAACTAATTCGGCACGGGAACGATACGAGACTGGTACGGTGCTCATCTCTACATCAAGTATTATATGGGACAGAGAGATTTTAGTGAGTAAAAATGATATTTTATTAGTTGAGAGTGTAGTTAGTGAAAATTTTTAAAACTTTATGCATAATATAAGCGAATACTTAACATGAAACGGAGAGAGTAACGAACATTTAATGTGGGGCGGAGCAAGCAACGCTGTTTTTGTTGGTTGTATTTTCGTTATAAAAAACCTGAAGTAAATCCATGCAAAACAGTTTGAGGCAAACTGCTAAGCCGCCGGTTTAATTCTGTGCTAGCTGCTTCGTTGATTTTTATGATGATGCTAGGAATTGGATTGGATATGTATGTGACGGCTGTGTAGGACGACGCGTGGAAATACACGTGTAGGTTAGCTTCTGATATACAAATCACAAAAGCTGCTTTTAATTGACGGTCAGACACGGCGGCTACCTCTTTCTTTTCTCGATTCCTAGCTGGACTCCTCTATATTCACAAGTCACAACCTTAATTTCCAATTTTACCCTCACAAGTTACATTTTGTATTTTGTGAAAATGCTCTGTTTACCGACTTAAATGCAACTAGGAAAAGGTTATTTTTTATTCGATATATTGTGCAACTTACAACCATACACCTATAAAACATATAAAATGACATCGTCATAGAAGCACAAGGAGAAATTGGCTTTGGATTCCCATAAACACCACATAAATGTTTCTCCTTTCTTTATTGTACTCGTAATAATTTGTTCATAATCGGATAAAAGAGTTTTTCTTTCCAGAAAATCTATCGCTTAATCTATACTATATAGTATATATATATATATATATAAAAACATATTATTTAAAATTTAAAAACTTAAAAAATAATTAATGTTATTCAACAAAAATAGTCTTATACAACCTTTTAAATTTTAATTACAATTTAAACTTTTAACTTTTGTACTCTCACTTAATTCACATCGACGTTTACTTAAAATAAACTAAAAAAGTTTGCACATACATATTAATGCTATTATAAACAATTATCGCTATGCACTAGTAATCGTCTAATTGGTGTAAATAATACTCGTATTAGATTTGTAATGAATCATGAAACGATTCCAACTATGAGTTAGGAGACTTTCTTGTGGCGCTGTGATATGGTCTTATGCGAGAGAACTTAAAACTTAACTAATGAAATAGAGTAGTTGAAAAAAAAAATATATATCAAAAATCAAAAATACCGTTTACTCCATCCGTTCCAAATTAATTGTATACGTTTTCTTTTTAGGATGTCTTAATTTAATTGTCTACTACTATAAATAAATATGAAAGTTTGGTCAAGTTTATCATATTACCATTGCTTAAATTATTATTACAAACTTTAAATAAGACTTTAATTAATTAGCTAATAATAAAACTGTCATTCTGCTAAAAAGTAAGAAATAGAAAACAGTAGTAAAAACACTTTTATTAAACTGTGTGTTTTTTGTCGGTTGACAATAATTTTAAAACGGAAAGAGTGTTAAAAAAGTTAACCGTGTTAACCTGTTTAAGACTTGAACTAAAATTTAAAGCTACACACTAGAATTTATAAGATTGATGTACAACACTTTTGAGCAATGTGATATATTTAGGACGCGTTTGATATGCGTTAATAGGAATGAAGTAATGATTTCATTTCAAATATTGTTGTTTGTTTAATGTTTGTTTGAATTTAAAACGGAAATCAATGATGAATATAAGAGATACTTACTAAAGGCATGTGATATCCACGCCCTCCCTATTTAGTTAACCAAGCCCTCCCTAATTCATAAGGTGTACTTTTTTTTTTTTTTTTTTTTTTTTTTTTTTTTTTTTTTTTTTAGAAAAGAGTATGCTTGTATATGTATAATGTTTGGTATATTTGTGTTTAATAATGTTTTGTATAATAACACGTTAAATGTTACCACATTAAATAACTGCAACAACAACTGTTATTATTAAATTAAACGACAACGTTATACATATTATTTAAAAACAACAACAACATCTACGACAACTTTTATTATTTTTTTAACATTTACAATTTTTTTACAACTTTTATTATTTTTTTAACAAAATACTTTTTTAACATTAAACTTTACTACATTAGCACGTTAAACGTTACCACATTAAACGAGTATACAACTTCTACAAAAATATTACAACTTTTTTTTAACTTTTACAAAATACTTTTTTTTTTTAAACTTTTACAAAAAAAATTACAACTTTTATTTTCATTTGTAAAAAAAAAATTATTTGTTACAACTTTTATTTTTTTTTATAAAATACTTTTTTATAACTTTTATTATTTTTTTAACATTTACAATTTTTTTTTGCAATTAAACAACATTAACACATTATTTTTTTTACAAAAAAAAAAAATTAGAATAAAAATTTACAACTTTTATTTTTTTAAAAAAAAATTACTTTTATTATTTTTAACAAAATACTTTTTTTAAAAAACTTTTACAACTTTTATTATTTTTTTAACAAAATACTTTTTTAACATTATTTTTTAACAAAATACTTTTTTTAAAAAACTTTTACAACTTTTATTTAAAAAAAAAAAAAATTGCATAAAGGCTGCATATGTTGACCAAAAAGGAAGGGGACAAAAAAAGTAGGGGGCAAAAAATCAATGTGGCAGTGGGCTAGGGGGTAGAGAGGGCGGGGATACCACAACCCCTTACTAAATAGGTATTAAAAGGGTAAGGAATGATTGTTTCATTCAAAGATGAGTGGGTCCATTAACTTTTTATTATAGGTAACAATTTGTCTAAAATAAAAAAAAATGATTTGAATGGTTAAATTTTTAAAAATTTTAGGAATATTTGGGCCTCCTTTTTTTTAAATGAGCATATATTGCCTATTTTAGAAGTTAAATGGGCATAATGCACACATGTTTTCCTCTCAAAGAACATTAAATTGTTTTTAATGAAAAACTTATTGATATAATATATTTAGTTATTTAAATATAAATGAGGTGTTACGTTTGAGGTTTTTTTTTTTGTTTTTTTTTTTTTTTTTTTGTTTTTTTGTTTTTTTTAGGTCTTTTCTAAAGCGATTCGTATAACATGCGCCCGTTTAGCTCGTGCCTGTTTAGCCCGTGCCCATTTGGCCCATAGCCCGTTTAACCCGTGCCCGCCTGGCCCGACCGTTTTGGCACATCTACTTTTTATTATTATTATTATCATAAAACATATGAGAGAACATTTCAAATATAAGTGTGTCCCATCATTTTGATACCAAGATATAATTATAAAATCAGACAACAATATTGAAATTGATATCTTAGCATATGTCAATTCCTTTTATACCTCTATATCAAATTTATACCGATTATGATTTATAATATCATACCAAACGCAATCTTAAAAGTATAAATATAGACTACTATGAAAAATCTCAAAAGTGAATGATATATCATAAGGTATGAATAGAAAATACTCTCTCCGTCACATATTAAGTATTCACAATAGAATATTTGAATGTCCCAAATTAAGTGTTCACTTGTACCTTTCAATCAATAAGATGAGAGTTTAGTGGATAAAAGTAATATTTGATTAGTGGAGAGTTTAGTTAGTGAAATCTCCTAAAACTTTGTGTATTATGAAATTGGACACTTAATATGGGACGGAGGTAATAACTGGGTATTTATGACGAAATGCACGAAAATAAAACTTTTAATATTTTAATGAATTTAATACTTCTCAATTATTGTTTCATCTACTTTCCAAACACTATGTTAGACCGATGAATGAGATTGTCCGTGTATTACACGGGTTTTGAACTGTTACACGATAAAGATGGAACATAAAAGCTTTAGCTACGAATTTGGGTTACAGTAAATTTGTTTAGCATTCGTATGTACATTTCGTAGTTTACGTTTAGTACTCCCGCATCATAGATACTTTTTCCAGCCTTTTTATTATTTCACACACAAAAGATATTTCAATTTTCAAGTACTAAATAATTTCACAAAAAATCTTTTAAAAAAAGCAATTTGTCACGGGCGATATGTACCATTATGACAAGTAACAAACACGTCAGACGTACTAATCCTACCTCTTAACCCCACCACATTCCACGAATTTACCAAAAAGAAAAATACTAAAGCCCATATTCGTCATTTCCAATATTTAACAATTTGCATGATGATGATGATGATAGGTAGATAGATAATTGATAACGCGTCCCTTGCGACAACCAATTAGCCTTTCCCCCCTTCCCTTAATAAACCTCCCCATTTCCCATCTTCCCAACCCAAAAAATTTCATTCCATAATTTCTCACCAAAAACAAAAAGCTTAGTTTCAATTCTCTAATACCCAAAAGAAAATCATTCGTATTTTGTTACCGAGATTTTAGCTATGGCGCAAAGGACCGAGAAAGAAGAGACCGAATTCAAGGTCGTACCCGAAACATTAACTCTATGTGTCAACAACTGCGGGGTCGTTGCGACCCCCACGACGAATAACATGTGTCAAAAATGTTTTAGCGCGACCACAACTTCTACTTCGAATTCCATGCAACGAGCCCACGTTAGATCGGGCTCGTTGCGGTCTCCAACAAGGTCAACACCAGACACATCTGTCCCGGTTGACCTTGTCGAAGATCAAACGATTGAGAAGGTTATTGAGGTGACAAAACCTTTGACCAAAGTTGTAAGTAGGTGTTCGGGGTGTCGAAAACGTGTCGGTTTGACCGGGTTTAGGTGTCGGTGTGGAGATTTGTTTTGTGCGGAACATAGATACTCTGACCGACATGATTGTACTTATGATTATAAGGCGGCTGGTCGTGAAATGATCGCGAGGGAGAATCCTGTTGTTAAAGCGGCTAAAATTGTTAGGATTTGAATTAAGAGTTCGAGTCATCTACACGTGTTTCTCGCCATTTGGTCTTTTGGATCAACGCTATCGATCGATCTTGTTATGAATTGAGTTATGTGGTTTGATACGATCTAAGCTAGAGTTGATTTAATGAACATCTGAATTGTTTTTCTTGTTTATTTGGTAGATGAGATTAAATTTGTTAGGTTTAGTGGTGGTTGTTGTATGCATGATTGATGTTTTTATAAAATTAATTAGTGTAATATAAATTTAATGAAAAAAAGTATTTTTCTATTTCATGATATTAACGACAACAATATTCAATCTTGGGTTAAATTTGCGAGACTGCTTTCAAAAAGATTGGTCAATATTAAATTTCATAAAGATGGTTGATCAGCCTAGCACATGGAATGGACCATATCATACAGGTTAGGCTCGTAACATGTCGTTGTTAATAGGGCATGGTCGGCTGAGCCTACTCAGCGCACCGGCTCGTAGGCTTGTTTTGTTTATGGTGGGGACTAGTTGAACCGGTATGTATTAGCTTTTCTTTTGTCCTTGATGAAAATAATTGACGGATTAAAATGCAGGCATTATTTGATGAGTAGTGATAGAAATGCCTAAATCACATGTCTAATTTTATGCCCAACTAAGATCTTGAAACATATGTCAAGATCAATGGTATGTAATAGGAGAAAGAGGTAGTGCAATCCATGTGTCACTCATTTAATTGATTAAACTCATTTTTAAGCATGTCAATTATTTTCCTTATTTGATACGCCTATTGCTATATGTTAAACTCCTATTCGATTATAGTTTGCCTACTCTTTTCGTTTCAAAATAATTCCTTAGACAAAAAGACAGTTTATAAAACAATTATAACTATAAATCAATTTTTTTTACAATGACAGTTTTAACTTTAACTAATTAATTTAATTTTTTTTAATGTTTGTAATATTCTATACTCATTTATAAAGGATTTAGGAAATTCTAAATATAGTAGTATTAAAATTTTCAAGATCAAAAACATTTTTTTTAAAAAGAATTTACTTTTGCTAAGCATAAAAATTCAATATACACATAATTAATGTCTTAAATTCTTATACTTATAACATCCTCCAATATTGATGGATCTCATTTGAACCATACGAAGACTTGTAACAGCCATTAAAATGGAGTCTTGCCCAAACCTTATGTATGCATACTGCATATAAGCCTATCACATAAAAAACACACACCAGTACACAACCCACTGACAGATTCTCCATCGGCTCACTTACGTTCGCCACCACAAGACCCCTCCACCAACGGACCTCTGAAAAATATTTGCTCGCCACAAAAATAGTCACCGGGTATCCGCCGACACATTGCGCTGGTACCCTTCTAGTTATTACAAATGAGGGTAATATAGTAAACTCGAACTAAATTCTTTATCTATTTTAAAAGTGAACAATTAATTTGGGACAACTCGAAATAAAAATATGAACAATAAATATGAGACGATATCTATTTTCGAAAATAAATAATTAATTTGAGACAATCCGAAATAAAAATATGAACAATAAATATGAGACGGAAGGAGTAGTTACAAATATTGAACATACAAATTCGCACTCGTTATTTTTATGGTTTATGAAAGATACGCTACAAGTCTATAACCCTCCAAAGGTAGGGTGAAAGCTAAAAACACAACATATTTATTCAAAACAGACGATGTACTCAATGTACTTTCAAAATTACCAATGTACACAATATATTTTCAAATTTGATACAATGTACGTAATATGACCTGGAACCAGCAGGTTACCATGTTTCCAAGTTTGGAAATATACAGGAATGGCCCCTGTGGCTTGCGTTGATTTTCACCGGTCATCCTTTAACTTTTTTATCACTTAGAAAAGTTACAGTAATAGTCCTTATGCTTTGCATTGAATTTCACTTTTAGTCCGTTTATATACCTATTCACCCGTTAGTCCGTTATACCAAATATTGTTTGCAACATTAGTCTTTTATAAAAAAAATTTCTAATATTTTTTTCCAAAAAAAAAAATCTGAAAAAAATAAAATAAAGTTTTTATGTCGAAAAAATTTTTATCCGAAAAAAATAATTCGAAATTTTTTTAGAAAAAAAAAAATTCCTAAAAAACAGAACTCTAATTTTTTTTTTCTAAAGAAATTCAAACAAAATTTCAAAAAAAATTCTAAAAAACTTATTTTTGTGGAAAACTTTTTTTCCGAAAAAAATAATTCACAATTTTTCTAGAAAAAAATAATTCAAATTTTTTTTAGAAAAAAAATTTCTAAATAAAAAATTTCTAAAAGTTTTTTTTTCCAAAAAAGAAATTTCAAAATAAAAATTTGAAAAAAATTCTAAAAAAAACAACTCTTTTGTTGAAAGACTTTTTTTTTTTTTTTTTTTTTTTTGAAAAAAAATTATTCGAATTTCTTTTTTTAGAAAAGAAATTTCTAAAAAAAATATTTTTCTTAAAAATTGTATTCGGAAAAAAAGTTTCGGTTGTTAAATAACTGGCTTGCCAATTACAACTGTTTTCGGTTTTATTGGTCATATATTCTTACAAATTTTCTTAGAATTTTTTTGAAGATTTTTTTAAAAAATTCTAAAAATTTTTTTTTGTGGAAATATCTTTTTCCGAATATTATTTTTTAGAAAAAGATTTTTTTTTTTAGAAATTTCTTTTCTAAATTTTTTTTTCGAATAATTTTTTTTTGAAAAAAAAGCTTTTCAACAAAAAAACCTTTTTTTTAGAATTTATTTCAAATTTTTTTTAGAAATTTATTTTCTAGAAAAAAAAATTTTAGAAATTTTTTATTTACTATTTTTTTTTCTAAAAAAAATTTAAATTATTTTTTTCGAAAAAAATTTTTTCCACAAAAATAATTTTTTTATAATTTTTTTCGAAATTTTGTTTGAATTTTTCTAGAAAACCATTTTTTAGAATTCTCTTTTTTAGGAATTTTTTCCTAAAAAAAATTCGAAATATTCTTTTGGGTAAAAAGTTTTTCGAGAAAAAACTTTTGTTTTAGTATTTTTTTGATTTTTTTTTCAGAATTTTTTTTAGAAAAAAAAGATTAGAATTTTTTTTGAGCTAAGTACTAATCTAGTACAAAAAAAAAAAAAAAAAAAAATCGAATTACTCAACCTTTGTGCTACTCAACCGGCGGCTACTCAACTTATATTGATTCACGTGAAAAAGTACATAAGAAACCTAAACAACAATACTTTGAGAAAGAACAAAATCTTTTGTTTATATTCTCTAAAAAGTACTTTTACTTTTTTAAAAAGTATATTTAATTTATGAAAGCTATAACGGTCGAGTAGATCTTGGTCGAGTAGCGAATTATGGTCGAGTATCCTAACACTTATTAATTATCACAATTAATTTTTAAAACTAACAATTATTAATTGATAATATTTAAATTTCCACCAACATATGAGATGTAGTAGATGCAAATTTAAATGCATATTTAATTTATGAAAGCTATAATGGTCGAGTAGATCTTGGTCGAATAGCAGCTTATGGTCGAGTAACCTAACACTTATTAATTATCACAATTAATTTTTAAAACTAACAAGTATTAATGGATAACATATTTATTCATGAAAGCTATAATGGTCGAGTAGATCTATATAACAAACTTATAAGTACCAATCGGAAAACAAAAACGAAAAAAAATTAAGCATTAACTTAAGTGTCAATCGAAAAACTAAGCATTAACTGATAGTGTCAATCGGAAAAAAAACATACCGGAATCATAACGGAATCAAAAATTAAGCATTAACGGTCGAGTATGATTACTAATGTTGTGTTTTGTTTGAATCCAAATAATAATAATAATAATAATAATAATAATAATAATAATAATAATAATAATAATAATAATAATAATAATAATAAAGTACAAAATCAAAAAAAAAAAAGAAAAGAAATAAAAAAAGTATTACCTTTCCAATAAAGTTGCCTTGTCAAATCACCGTCGGTTGAGTAGCCGCCTGTTGAGTAGCCGGCGGTTGAGTAAATTTGGAAGTTGATGTGGGCACCATAATAAGGACACGTGTCGCGTTTTGAGAGGGGTTGTGGAGTTGAGTAGTCGCACATAACCATTTAGGAAATTTAGTTTAAAAGTGACCATGTTGGGGATAAAAAAAAATATTTTGTACTAGATTAGTACTTATAAAGAACTAATGTTGCAAACAATCTTTGGTATAACGGACTAACGGGTGAAAAGGTATATAAACGGTCTAAAAGTGAAATTCAATGCAAAGCATAAGTACTATTACTGAACTTTTCTAAGTGAAAAAAGTTAAAAAATGATCAGTGAAAGTCAACACAAGCCACAGGGGCCATTCCTGTATATTTTCAAACTTGGAAACCTTGTAACCTGCTGGTTCCAGGTCATATTACGTACATTGTATCAAATTTGAAAATATATTGCGTACAATGGTAATTTTAAAAGTACATTGCGTACATCGTGTGTTTTGAATAAAAATGTTGCGTGTTTTTAGCTTTTACCAAGGTATTACAAAAGAAATTGTGTGTGCCGCTGTGCGCTTAGAAAAACTTTATTTGATTTAATAAATTTGTAAGAAAACTTTTATGTTTATTTGTCGAAAACATTTACCGTTAATATATGATTAGATTGTTTTAAGATTTTAATGTTAGCATTTCAGACACTAGGTGTGCTATAAATTTGGTTGGTGCAGTATTGTTCGTGCAATTTCTCTACAAAATCCTTTTCCAACATGTTTCGAGGAAACGTCTGGTCGTAGTTGACAAATTAAAGTATATCACTTCGAACCCGGGGGCAGATGTAGCTTGAAGACAAGTACGTACGTGCGTGCCTTGTGTAAATTTGAGTAATGTAATAAAAATTGAGTTTTCCCAAAGTTGGTAAGAAATACAATACAAAATTGTGAATGCATACCCTCTCAATTACTCGAAATTATTAGTGCATACCCAAGGATCCCAAAGAAAGAAATACAAGAAGTATGAAACTGAGAATTACCCGATAATTATTACCCAAAGAAAAGAAAAACGAGAAGTAAGAAAAGGAGAAGCACGACCGATAATCTGAGCAAACGGGTGGTATATTGAAGAAGATAAAAGAGGGGTCAATGGTCTTATTTATTTTTTAATGGCCCAGTGTAATGAAGATTTATGTACTTGCAATTATTACATTGAAATTTATGTCCACTCATTCGTTTCTCTAAGCCCAATCCATTTAAAAGTTAAAAGTTAAAACAACATTTTACATTTTTACCACACCCATTATTTTCATTTTTCTTTTTACAAATAACAATTTACAAACAACAAACCTAAGAATTTGTGTTCTAAGATGCACACAAAATAAAGGATCTGATGGAATCATGCCAAAGGTTTTAAGCAACAAGAAATCAATGCACAAATATTGATTTTAGAAAATAATTAAAACATTGATGCAAGAAAACAACAATATACACATCAAGAGTGCAAAGCCAACAGTTGACTAATCTACACCGAACACAAGCTTACCCACAATAGTACAATTGAAGAGAAGAAAGGGTTGGAATTGCACGAGGAGACTCTGGTTAAGCGGTCTATTTAAAAATATGTTATCCCAAAATAACGTAAATACATAAAACTTATCTTCATCTATTTTATATCAGTCCATTTAGATTTGTTTATAGTTTTTTAAGAGTCTTTAAGTTTGAATCTGATTCGCGTATCTGAATCTGAATCTGAATATGTGATTGAAATGTCTGAATATAATTTTATCTTAATCTGAATAAATTTTTGAGAAATCTGAATCTGACTCAAATAACACTATTTGTTTTTTAATGTAAAAGTGTTTTTAAAACTATCATTTTTTACAATTTACATATTAACTTGCATTCATACGAAAAATAGATTGTATTAAATGTAAAATAACCAATTTTATAACTTGACTGTGTAAAGTTGTTTGTTTGTTAAAAGTGGATAACTATTGGCAAAAAAAGGTGGTGGTAGTGGGGGAGGGGGAGGGGGGGGGGGGGGGACCGTTTTGGGTACTATGAGTTACACTAATGCACAAAGTATAGAAAACACTTTATGGCTTTAACATGGGATGGATAAAGTACATATAACACGGCTAACGATGCAATTGACGGCGTTATATGCACAAAAAGCGCGCCCATGACGAGCCATTAGCAAATGCACCGTGCACTCTTACTTTATGTTTGAGCATGCTTGTAGAGAGGGAAAGAAGCTAAAGAGAAAATGGAGGAATGACACACACTACAACATACTTAGGCGTGTATATGTAATGGTTACAAAGTAGATAATGGACCTTGTGCCGAGCTTGGGCTTGGTTGTTGGACTATAACAAAAACGTGTACAATATTAGATTAAGCCAATCGCGTTTACTCTTAACTAGTCTAATACACTATTACAACATCGTTACAAGATTCATTAAAGTATAAATGACTAACATATTATATGCTAACAATCCTAAGGGGTGGTCATTTATCAAAAACTATTTCTTCGTTTCTTGGCTCTTGAGTTTTCAGAATCTTCAGTTCTTGATCCTTGAGCACGAACCTTGTTTGTGTAATAGACTTGCTTGGTTCTTCGTTCCATTCATGCTTTGTGATCTTTGGTAAATCTCCTCCCTTTCTTGCCTTCATTGACCATCTTCACATGCTATGATTACGTCTTCTCAAACGTACTCATACTTTTTGTTTTTAATCTTTGGTCATTAATCTTATGTTTTTCTTTATATTTTCTTTGAACTTTATATTGACTTGTTCTTGACTTTCTTTATTTTGATGTAACTTTTTATCTTGATATTCTTTGACATGAGTTTGATGAGGATGAGTCATAAGAGTATGAGCATGTGGAATTGAAGATGTTGAGTTGTTGATGGTGGAGGTGGATCAGGAGCAACTTCCATCGTTAGTATCTGTCACAAAAGGTAGAAGAATTATTTTTCGATTCATTTAACTTACTCGTTTTACTCGCAAGGGATAAAACTTAGGGGAAATGATGAATTACATAGATTTTCTTTGTAAAAATTTAATAAAACTTACAGTTCAGTCCTTGCAGTAAGTTCTGTATATGTTTTTCCCATGTTTTTACCCTTTTTCTCAAAGGAAATGTAGGCAATTACCTACATTGTAATGTATGCCATCATTTCCCCTAAAACTTAATATCAAATTTCGGTATAAAAGAAAGAGGTCTGTCATTTTTAGGATTAGTGCTCGGTGAACTGATTATTTGATTATGTAAATTGATATGGCATATGTTCACAAATTATACTACGTATATGTTATTCATAATCATGATGTGGTATTTGTGGTTAGTTATTTATTTTTTTACATAACTTTGGTGCACTGTGGTTTGTTTTTAAATTGGTTGACTTTTTTAAGATTGTTTTAGTAAACGGTAGGTTGTCGTTCATGTTTCATTAATTCACATTGGTCAGTTTCACCAGTTTCCTCTAGCATCTAATATATTTTTCTTGTTTTCTCCATAACAAATTTTTTAATTTTCTGACAGCGAAATTTAATGCAATTACATCATAAACCAAAAAAGTCAGATAGATGACATACAAGTTGACCATTTCTTTTGGTCATATAATAACATTTGTTCATAGGGACTTAAACCGTAACTTTCTCTTGGTTGAAAAGCCGTTTATGGAGTGCATTTGTATATATTGTGTGTACTCGTATTAGAAGTATTCATTTCTCTAACTTCACATATCTCTCTTGACTATCATGGCTTCAAACAAGAAGTTGGTCTATGAGATCCCCAATGTTATTCGTGTCTACGATGACGGAAGTGTAGAGCGACTCGCGGTGGCACCTTATGTTGCACCAACATTTAATGATCCTATCACCGGTATTTCCACCAAAGACGTAACCATATCTCCTGAAGTATCTGCTCGTCTCTACCTCCCTAAACTCGAACCAGCATCACTAAAAAAACTTCCCATCTTAGTCTACTTCCATGGAGGTGGATTTATCATTGGATCTGCATTCACTGCATGGGAACACAACTATCTCAACACAATGGTCCCTTATATCAATGCTCTTATAATCTCATTCGAATACAGATTAGCTCCAGAACATCTTATACCAGCGGCTTATGAAGACTGTTGGGCTGCACTTCAATGGGTTGCTTCACACTCGAAAACCACGGGGGTAAATCAAGAGCCTTGGTTGGTTGAATATGGTGATTTTGACAGGCTTTACATGGGTGGGGATAGTGCAGGTGCTAACATTGTCCACAACTTGGCTTTGAAAGCAGGGACCGAAAAATTGGCTAATGATGTGAAAATCTTAGGTGGGGTTTTCTGTTGTCCTTATTTTTGGCGCTCACAGTCGACTCCTGATGAGAGCTATGCGTATAAGTGTTGGATGCTTGCAAGTCCACATGCAGAGGGCGGGATTGATAATCACATGATCAATCCATTCGTGGGTGGGAAATTTGATGCGGGATTTTGTTACAAGAAGCTGTTAGTAGTGGTTACGGAGAAGGATGAGTTGAGGGACATTGGTATCAAATACTATGATGCTGTTAAAAATAGCGAGTGGGATGGTGAAGTAGAGTTTCTCCAAATAGACGGAGAAGATCATTGCTTTTTCCTTCTCGATTGTACTACTGAAAACGCTAAGATTCTGATGAAACGGGTGGCTTGTTTCATCAATTAAGATTGTTGTTGATTTTTTTGTTTGTAAAATTCTGTTAACTTGTTGGTGCAAGTCCCTGAATGAATTGTTAAAAACATTCCATCTAAGGATTGCTCTATAAATTCCATGTTTTATATTTGATCATTTATTGTATATCATTACACTAGGGAAATCGAGGTTGTTCATACGCACAATCCATGCTAATTTGAACGACTATACTGCAGTATTCATATTACTCCTCCGTCTCAAATTTATTGTCCACTATTGACTTTTTTAGTCTTTTTTTTTTTTTTTTTTTTTTTTTCGACTTTGACCGTAATTATTTTTGTGGGTGTTATATAACATTTGATACAAAATATATAAATAGATTGAGTTTTAAGTGTAGTTTTTAATGGTATAATTTTTTTATCAAGTATTATATAATAAAAAAATATATTTATGGTCAAAGTTGAACCAATTTAACTTTGAAAATTCAAACTGGACAATAATTTTGAGACGGAGGGAGTAGTTAGTTCATTGTTTTAGAGTAAACTACAGCCATTAACTCTGAAACCCTTAACACTAGAAGTCCCTTGACCAAATGGCGTTATGTTTGACTGTTAAATGTCCCTCATGTGCAAGGCACATGAGGGTAAAATTGTCTTTTCATTTTTCTTTTTGGCAAACCACTTTCAATTAGTAAAGAGAAAATTACAATACAAATAGCATAAAGTACAACTCAGATAAACCAAACACACACTAACAATCATTTTCATCTCTCTTATACAATCTACTACAGATCAAACACACACTAAAAATTCGAGAGTAGGTGATTCCTTTTTGTGTTTGTTGTGGTGAGTCACATACAGAAGCTTAAACAAACACCACCATTACCAAAGGACAAATGGACTAAACATATCACCATAAATATCCAAAAATGATGGATCTAAACACACAATTTGTGTTATAATGATACTTTGAATGATACTAACAAGTATGCGGAATCTACTTGTTAATACTTAGAAGGTTTGTATGTAAGTTTGATTGTGAATTGTATATGAATGAACAAAGTTATATGAACACAGAATACTTAACCAAACTATTAGCTCCAATATTATTAATGATAATAATACGAGTGATCTAGAAATCACTAGGTTTACAACTTGAAGCTCTATGAATTGATACGTGCATAACCTAAACCTAGGACCTCCTTTTATAGGACACAAGGAGTCCTTTACAAGATAAGTATAAGCATAGAATAATAGAATAATTACAAGATCTTTTCTATACTTATCTATACACACGTTTCCTAACAATTATCTTGCAGCAGTGGTAATGATATGTACTAGCAGTGGTAATGAGTTCCCACTGCTAGTGCATTCTTAAGCAGTTGTAATCTTCATGCTTAACAGTGGTAACTGTTAGTATAATTCCCAACAATCCTCCCCTAAACTTATGATTTCTATGCACATCATCAAGTTTCTAGGTTGATGGGATTCTTACAAACACTTATCTCCTTTTCCTCAACTCTTTATCAGCTCTGACACTCTGATCATATATTCTTTACAGCAGATCTTCTATGACTTCATTCCTTTCCCAGCATCTCAACTTCACAGATATCATAACTGTAAGAATACTTGCTCTTAATGTATATTCTTTCTCAGCTAGCATAAACACATCAACACCAGCTTGAGTAGACACATGATGCACAGAACTTGAATCATAGAACTTCCATAATGTAGTTAAATTGTCTGCTTCTAATCTCCGATATCTATCAGATGCATTAGGTTCATAAAGTCTTCTGAATTGAACCCATAACTCTTTGGCTTTGACATCAACAAGTTCATCCTTCTTGAATTGTTCTTGAACTATTTTCCACAGAGTATCCAAGTCTTCCCTATCACATGATCTGACAAGGTCTTCAAAATCTCTGCAAATACTTGTTATGCCACCAATTCTGAGAATTTTCGATGCATCTCCAAAGTCATCAGAAAACAACTCCCAACCTACAACTGGATGCTTTGATTGTAAAGGCTCTACATTCAATACATCTGTTTCAATAGTGATCATATTTGAGAACTGTTCTTCAGTTAATTTCTCATCTTCTTTAACAGCTTGAGATGACTTTTGAGTCTTTGATCTTTTAACATCTTTAGGTTCAATGTTTATTCCTGGTCTTTTGTACCTCAGTGCCTCTGCTTTTGAGTGCATAGGAAGAAAATCCTTGTCTCTTCTGTATTCTTGATAGTATAATCTTTGGATTTCTTCATAAGACTTTCCTTTGAGCTGATTCATTTTCCATCCACCAATATGGCATAAGTACTTTTTCATTCCATGATTTACCTGAGCCTAAGATGGTTGTCTTGGCTTCTTCTGATTCTTCTTTATAGTATCCACCATGGAGTCAAATGCCTGATTGTTCTTCATATTTATGAAATCAGCTAGTTGAGCTGATCTTTGTTCACCTGTTAGGCTTGCATCAGCAATAAGCTCAATAGCTTTCTTCTTTATCACTGGATCAGAAACAATCATATGATCAATCTCTTCATTAGTATACTCATAGGCACCTTCTTCAGTGTTTGGAATTGGAACAATATTATCTTCAGGTTCCATCTGTTTTTGAAGCCTTTGTTTTTCCATGAACCTTGCAACATCTTCTTCTTCACTTTTTCTTTCCAGTTCATAATCCATATCAATCTGAGCTTGTTCACTTTTGGAGATCTTTCTTGGTTGCTCAGTTGATTCGTCAAAAACATGAACTTTCCCTTTTTCCTGCCTTTTTCTTTCAAATTCAACATCAACAGTGTCCACTGCTTCTTCTTGAGTTTCCAATGCTGCATCATTCTTTTCTTGTTCATCATCCTGATCATCAAAAACCATATCAATATCAAAATCCAGCTTCCTCCCCTTAAGTGTAGCATCAGTTTTCCTCCCCTGTTTGGAAGAATCACCCATATCATCATCTGATGCAGCAAAATCATCATCATGAGGAGTAGATGGGGATGAGAACTCAAGTGTGACAGATCTTTGCTTCTTTAACCCATTTACTTCTTCCTGCAAATTCTGAATCTCTGCTTTCAATTGAGCAAGCTTTGTGGAATGTTGTTTCTTTGTCTATGCCAGATCTTTCTCCAGAGCTTGAACCTGCTTGACTAATTTGGTACAAAGTTCCATCAATTCAGGAGGTTGCTCACTACCCTCAACACTTCCAATTGTGTGACCTGTTGGGAGAGGTGAATCATAGGGCATTAATTCAGGCTCTTCTCTAGTTGGACTAGATTGAAGCCTAGAACCACCACTGCTTGTTCCTAAACCAAAAGGCTCAGAATCAGGCAATGTTGTGATGGGAGGAGGTAGCTGTTTTTGCCTCCTCTCATAAGTGTGAGTAACTTCAGGGGTATATTGGATAGGTGGAACAACAATAGTGGGTGTGTGTTGGGATACAACTGCGATTGTTGCATCTTCACCCTGTACCTATGAAATCTTTGAATGCATTTCAGGAAAAAGTGGTTTAAACTCCCCATTCCATCCTTCTGAAGCCTTATTCATATTTTGAAAAACTTTTGGCTTGAGACAGGGGGTTTTATAAACTCTTTTGTAGGTTTGCAGTGGAAATTCATTTAGCACTGCTTGCACAAACCTTTGGATACATCAAAATTTTATATGAACTCTTTAAATTGCCTTTCATACTATTAAAAATAAACTTTGAAAAATTGAAAGTCCTATCTGTGGCTAAGCAAACCAAAGGGTAAGCCATTGTTGAACTGAGTTGTTCGTAAGAAGTTTTCTTAGGTCTTAGGCAATGTAAAAGAGTATGAATTAAAAACCTCCAATCGGGACAAAAACATCATTTTCTGAAAGTAACCTTTTTATCAGATGTATCATACCCCATTGTTGAAAGATGTGTATGAATGTCTGAATTAGGTAATGTGATGATACCATTGAGATCATCCAATTGGAGAATTCTCCTCAAGGATGATTTAGTAACATCAATAGTTACCTCATCCACTGTGGCTCTAAGAGTTTCCACAGATTCATGTGTGTCTCCTTATTCAATGGTTATGGACTCCACAGAGTTCCAGAACTATTTGATTTGAGAGACATAAATTGTGGGATTTAAAATCAAAGCATACCGAATATGGGTGGTGTTGAGAAAATCCACAATCTGATGAAAAACAGGGCCACTCTTTTCGTTTGACTTCTGCAAGTAGGCCACTTGGTTGTGCTCGTCTGCAAAGTTTAGTATTTCCATAGTTTTGTGAGAAAAAGACGAAAGTGTTAGTAATCTTGAATGATGATTACGCCGTATCAGAGATAAATTTATACTAGTAGGGTTTTGGAGAAGTATGCGCATTTGGAATTATCTTTAGAATGTATTTATCTTTAAGAAAAGAATAAATTAAATTAGGTAAGAAGATAATTCACAAAAAATTAACCCTATTAATAAGGAAAACACGGTTATTCTCAACGGCTAGTAAAAAATAAGATTATTGGCACAACAGTTGCAACGGCTAGTTCACCAGTGGTAAAAATTTCACTTGCAGTGGTAACTGTGAACTAGCAGTGGTAATGTTTCACAAAAATTTTCAAGAGCAGTGGTAAGTAAATCAAGTAAAAGTGTAACTGCTCTTAGCATAGTTTTTAGCAAACTATCAGCTATCAACGGATTTGATATGTCTTTACCATGAGCCGTTTGCTATGGACTAGCCAACTCTTCATCACTTGGAATATGGTGAGTTGATAACCATATAGTTTTTGGTAAACTATCAACCATAAACGGATTTGTTAAGTCTTTACTAGTAGCCGTTTGCTCTGGACTAGTTGATTCTTATGTGGATTAGACATGGTGAATCAATAACCATTTGTTGTGTGTCTTAGTTACACACCTTATGATCAACTTTCAGCAAGAATATAGGTTATTTACCTGCACATGTTAGTATAAACCATATAATATCAACAACCAAAGTCTAACCAAAGTTACTTTTTGACCAAGCCACTATTCCTAAAAATATCTTCCAAAAGTCAACCCGATATAGTAAATAATTCCCATATTTACTGCCCCAAACTACCAAGACAGATAAGATCAATAACTTCTCTTAAATATCCCTAGGGTTTGACTTTGCCTATAAAAGGGGCTTGAATCAACACAAATCATCACCAAAACTTTTCTTTAACATCACAAACCCAAAAATCATCATGAGCCATTTTCCACTGATCTACATCTCTTCAGATGATTCTTCTGATGAAGAGATAAGCTATTATTCTGACTCTGAACAGGAATCTTCAGGATGGGGTGACTATTTTCCTCCATGTGCTTCAAGCTCAACAAACATGAAGCCAAATAAAAAGATTTCTACCCCTGCTCCTGCTCCATCTCTTGAGTTCTACTCAAGTTCTTCTTCTGATGATGATGATGAGCCATACACCCTTTCCAAGGAGCTACCAAAGGCACTGACAACAGCCCTTGAATCAGCATTGGTGAATATGAAGTGGCTTGCCCCAGAAAAACCTGCAAGACTCCAAAAGCCTCCTAAACAAGTGCTAGGTCTTGCTTGCCCAAGGAAGCAATTCTCCTTTGATAACAAGAGGAAGAGTGTTGTAACACCCCCATTTTTCACTGATCGCAGCGGATAAAGTGTTTGAGGTATTACTTCACAGAATCACAGATACAGTAATAGAAAACGACTCGAAAAGAGACGTTTTGAAAAATTAGTTATCATTCATAATTATCAGAGTTTTAATTATAAAAGATATACTTTTATTTTGTTGACGTCCCAAAAATCTAAGAGTTAGGTTGGTGGTGTTTGAATGATAACCATGAGAAGTCTTTCGAGTTCAGTACCTCCTTCCGCCATAGGTCCATAGAAGTAATTAACCTAGAATACATGCTTAAAAAGTCAACACTAGGTGTTGAGTGAGAATCATAGGTTTAGGGGTTAGTGAATACAAGTTCCCTGGGTTCAGTTGTTACACCCATCTGGGAAAATGCAAGTTTTTGTGATAATTGTGATGCATGCACAATTATCAGGAGTTTAGTAGGTTACACTAAGCTCATGAATCACACCTTAACGATCCGGGTCATGTGGGCTGCAGACCCAACATGAGGGGATAGAAGGATAACTTGCCAAAGTTATACCTTGAGTGGATTCAAATATAGTACTTATTGGTACCACCTAGTGGGGTGTTAATACCAACGGGAGTTGTCAAACTCCAATAGATCTATCAACTATATTCGCGTTCGATTGGATAAAACCTTCCAAACGATTAGATTCATGAATTTTGTTTATGTAGTGGTGGCAGTTAGTTTACTCGTGCAAACAACCAAAGAAAAAGACTTGTATTCGGTTTTTAAGTAAAGCATTTAGCATGTATCCCCCTTACAGGGTTTATAAAAGCATTTAGTTTGAAAGTTTAAAAAGATGTAAGGCTATGAAGACTCACCTGGGTGTAGAGTAATTTAAGTAATGCAAATAGTGACTCGGGAACTAGACTGCCTTAATCACGCATCCTAGTGTTGTTGTTGTTGGTTTTGTATGTATGTCAAGCTTTTAGTTATCATGTTTTATGTTTCTTAAGTTATTGTTTTTAGGTTTGTTAATGTTTTAGATATAACATAACACGGTTCAGGCCATTGTAATTCAGAAGTATATGACTCCTCACATGAAGCTCCCTACTATTGTATTATGTTATCAACATAATACCGTTCGGGCCATCATAATTCAGAAGTTAATACTCCTCACACAAAGCTCCCTATTATTAAGTTATGTTGTTATTAGGGTTTAGTTATATTCATATCACCGTTCGGGCCATCATATCTTAGAAGTATATGCAATAATTGTTCGAGGAGTCAGGGCACTTTAATTCGTAAACCCAACAAACTCGTCAAAAACGAAATATCCACATAGTACTCCTCGCATGAAGCTCCCTAGTATTGTCTTATGCTTCTAACTTTATATAGGTTTTATACTTATATGATATTTTCACTTTTTACCCTTATAGTTTATATATTTACATTTTCTACCCTAAGTTTTATATTACTTATATTATCTATACTAATAACTATCTATATTAGACACAACTAGTCCCTAGTCTTCTATATTAACCTAAGACTCCTAAGTTTTCTATATTTACCATTTTAGACCTATAACTTATACTATTTACGTTTTTAGTCCTTTTAGTTTATACTTATGTTATTATCTATCCTAGTGTTTTAATATTATGCAAAACTAATCCTTACTACTTATAACTTCTAGGAAAGTTCAAAAACAGTCCCTAGACTTTATAATTTCATGAATTTACGATATACACCCCTATGCATGTAAACTATTGCAAAACTAGTCCTAATATGCATGTAACTTGTATTTTATCTAGTATTTAAGTTTTCTAGCCTATGTTTTACTTATTTTAAGTTATTTAAGTTATATTTAACTAGTGTATGACCTAATCTAACTACCTAAAGCATGCATGCAAGTATATGACTCGATCTAGGGTTTTAAAACGTAAACTAGCAAGTAGAATGGTTCTAGGCTCATGCAAGCTTATCTAAGCTATCTAAATCTATCCTAAGACTATATTAAAGCTATATTAACTAAAAGTAAGACTCACTTGGATAGGGGGTTTACGTGGGTTTGAACTAGGTCTAGGGTTTTCTAGGGTTTCCTACACCTCGTACAATTTCAAACCACAACAAAACACGACCAAGGCCTAGCTACTCGTTCCTAAAAGCTCCTAAGGGCTTAATATTGGCTAGGGGGGTTTACGTGGGTTAGAACTAGGGCTAGGGTTTTCTAGGGTTTCCTACACCTCGTACGACTTCAAACCACAATAAAACACGACCAAGGCCTAGCTACTCATTCCTAACAGCTCCTAAGGGCTTAGTACTATAGAAATGTGAGGTAGAGATGAGGGGCAAAGGTGTGGAGAAGAAATGAGGGCTGGGGGGTATTTATAGTCGTGATAGAGCAGTTTAGGAGAAACGACCTCTTAGGTGTCGTGCATGGAGAGGGCTGAGCAAGCAAGGCTAGAGGGGGTTGTGGTAGGTCTAGGTGATGATGAGGAGCAACTTGTAGTAGCTAGGGGCTGGCGTAGGTCGGTTGTGGAGGAGGAAAGCCGTGAGAGGCGGTTAGGGGAAAATGGCAACAAGTAGCTTACAAGGAGGTGATGCACCTCCTTGCTTGGGTGCTTGGAGGTGCTTGTAAGCTTCTTGGTGGGTTTAAGGGTGGTTTAGGGTGATTAGGGGTGGTTCAGTGGTGGATTAGGGAAGGTTTAGGGTGGATTAGTGGTGATTAGTGGTGGATTAGCCAAGTAGGTGATGCACCTACTTGTGTGTGTGCTTAGAGGTGTTAGGGTGTGCATTTAGGTATGACTAAGGTGTTAGGGTGCTAGGTTGAGGTGTTTAAGGTGTTTATGTTTAGGTTTTAGTTAAGTTTTAGCTAAGTTTAGACCTAGTTTCTACTTACTATGTGTTTAAGGTTTTACCTAGGGTTTAGTGCCTAAATTAAGTTCCTAAGTGTGCCTAATGACTAATACTAAGACCTAAAGGGTTTATACTAAGTGTGGGTAACCTAGGGGGAAGTTTTGGGAAGGTTTGACCTAATTTTCTAACCTAAATGACCTAAGTGAGAGACTAGGGTTTATCCTATGGTTTTGTGCCTAAGTTAGTGTCCTAGGTTATCTAATAACTATTCCTATGTTCCTAAAGGCTTATACTAAGTGGTAGTGACCTAAGGGGAAGTTTTGGGTGGGTTTAGACCTAATTCTAGTTATCTATGACCTAGTAATGGTTTAGGGCTTAGGGGGTTTATATCTAAGGTCTAAGGGTTCTATTCTATAACCTAATAGTCCTAATATATCCTAATATACCTAAAGATACTCTTACTTAAGCCTTGAACACATTCTTACTAGTTTAACTAAGCATATAGGTTCATATAAGCACATAATCCTACTTAAGTTTTAGTTTAGGGTTATTTAGGGTTTTGTGTTATGTTTAATGTTTTAGATTGGTGTATTACTTATTATGGTGTTGTTATGAATTTATGCTTGACATACCTGGGGTTTTGATTGGTTCCGAACGGTCAGATATTATTGACCAAGGTCAATAAGTCAAAGACAACTCAGTTCCAATTCTTCGTGGATAGTACAGTGTGTCCCCGGGTCGTTATGTCCTAGCGAGATTGCAATGGTGTTTTGGAAAACGTTTTTTGAGAATGAGTGGCACTGAGGACAGTAGCCAAGATGATTTGAGAGATGATTATGCTACTGATATTTGGTATTTGGACAATTATTAACAATTAACAGATATACAGATATATTCACAAATTACAACTTGGGATTCAAATTACAGACAGAAAAAGTGGGTTTTGACAAATTACAAACTACAGGGGGTGCAAGTGAAACTTTTTAAAACTTAAAATAAAAAGAAATTTAAAATGAAAATGAAATTATTTAAATGATTATTTTAATATTTAAATATTAACTAATTAATTAAAACTATTTAAAATCTAATTTAAACCTAATTTAAATTAACTAAAAATGATAAAGGTTACAAATTAACCTAAAAATTTGCAAAAGTATTTTTTAAACCTTAAAAAGAACTTGAAGAAAGTATAAAAAATAAAAAGAAATATTTTTGTCTTTTTATGGATTTTCTATTAATTAAAAACTAATTTTATTAATTATACTATTTAAAATATTTTAAATTACTAATAATACTAAAATGACTTAGAAAATTATAGAAAAATTTATAAAACTAATTAACCATCACAGGAATCCTAAAAAAAATATAAAAAGTTTCTAAAAATTATTTTTAGACTATTTTACTAATTATTTATGTAATAACTAATTTAAATATAATTTAATTAAATTAAATAAGAAAATTGGAAAATGAACAGTAAAATTTAAAAATCTATTTTCTAAAAGTATTAAATAATTTATAAAACCTAGGAAAATTATAAAAACCTACTGTTGTTAATTAAAATTTAAGAAAACTATTTAATTACTAATATTACCTAATTAATTAATTAAACTATTTTTAATTCTAATAATTAGTAAACTGATTAAGAAAAATCTAAGAAAATTATTAAAAATACTTAAAGGTGAGAGGAAATTAAGAAAATTATAAAATTGATGGAGTGCTTATTAATAAGCTGAAAAGAAAAATGAAAAAGATAGAATCTATTAAATAGAAGCTATCACTAATTTTATATTTGGTTTTTGTTGGTTTTTCTCTTTGACAGATGAAAATAAGCTAAAAACAAGAACTTTTTGTGAAATGACTTTTTGAATAGCTTAAAAATAAGCTGTGTGCACCCCCTCTTATCAAACAGTGGACAAAATAACTTATTAGGACTTATTTCAAGTTTGAAAAAGCAAGGAAATGGCAAATAAGCATTCACAGATGATTACACACTAGAAATAAGCTAAATGAAACAAAGAAGGACATTGAATAAGCTTAAATCCTCAAATAAGCACTTATTTCAACTACACAATCCAAACAGGCCAAATCAAGGACCTTTGGACCTCTGTGGGGTCCTCAAAAGAGCTCAGGGGTCCAAATTGAAAGTTGAGTATGAAGGTGGACTGGTAGGCTTCACAATAAGCCAATAAGCAGGGCTTATGGCTTATTAATGAGCTCTGGGTAGCCTTTGAAAGTTGGGGTCTTACACTGAGTGATCAGTGTTCACTCAGAGAATAGCCAAACTTGATGAGGGTTGCAGCCCTATCAAATAAGCTCACAATGGTGAAATAAACTCAGAAACTTAAAGCTAGGCTTATGGGGTTTCTAAAAATCTAAAAAGCTTGGGGTGGGACCCACTAATGAAGTGGCTAAGGTCTTGGGGATTTTGGTCAAAACCTGTGCACAGGGCATGTGTTTGCCCTGCAGGTCAAAATAAACTAATGCACAACCTTATAGAAAAATCCTAAAAATAAGCTGACTATGGGCTTTTGAACACTAGGTAGCAATCTTTAACCTCTGAAAAGCTCAAAGTCTCAAAGTAAACACAAAAATCAAAAAAATTCCTCCAAGATTTGGATTTCTAAAACAAAGGTGTAATTTGACTTTTTGAGTTTTTGCTAAAAGTTGACTTAGATGAACTTTGGTCTTGATTTCCTTACTGATTATGTTATTTTAGACTACAATGACTTAAAAATAAGCAACCTTAACTATTTATGAACAGATTTGATGAGTTTGGAAACAAAAATCCTTATAGATGACTATTTATGAAGATTTGAAAGTGATTTTGACTTTTCCTAGAACAAGCACTGGTTTTTATGATTGTTTTATGCTACTATGACCTAAATGAATAAGTCTCAACAACAACAATCAACATGTTACCACTAGAACATGCAGGATCACACTGATCCAAACACTCCCTTAGTTGACTGTTTTTGTAGGTTTCAAAGAGATTCAAAGTTTTAACCACAAACTTGGTTCCAGAAGTTAACTTAAGCTAAGTTAAGCTGAATCAAACACAGGTTCACTAGATTTAACAACAAATACCCAAGATCACTAAGTGGACTAATTTAACTTTGAAATCTAGAGTTTATAACAACTTGATAAAGTCTTTTTGTAGTATATAATTATTCCGAAGAAATACTCGTGAAAGTATTTCCCGGGTCGTTTTCCCAACGAAGGTAGAATGGAATCTTGAATAGTCGAATCGTGAAACCGTGAAATGAAAAGTGAGAAAGTGAAAATAGCAATCAAAAAGTTCACGTATTCACAAACAAGTATGAAATATGCAAGAAGTACAAGCTAATTATGCACCAAAGTGAAAAACGTAAAAACGGAAATGCAACCGCAAAATTTAAAACGTAACGTATAACGAAAAATGATCCAACGAACTTGAAAATATTTTCTAAAAATCTTAAACTAATTAAAAGAATTTTAAGAAAAAGAAAAATATTTTTTTTGACTTTTTATTTATTTTCTATGAATTAATAATGATTTTTGGACTTTTTAAATGAATTAAAAATAAGGAAAATAGAAAAATTAATTGGAAAAATGAAAATTAAATTCTAAAATTCTAAAATATTATAAAAGAATTTCTAAAAATATTTTTGTATTTTTCACAACTTTTTCTGATTTTTTTATTGATTTTTGGTATTTAAAAAACTATTTAAAATTGAACAAAATCAAAAAGAAATTGAGAAATATAGTAAAAAGACTTGGAAAAATCTGAAAAAATTCTGGAAAATCTAAAATACTATTCTAATACTAGGAAAAATAAGAAAGTTTAAATAAGCCCACTAATAAACAGTTTGGACACAATAAGCAGTTTGAATAAGCACTTCTACATAAAATCACACCAAAAGCTTAGGGAATGTGTAATGGACCTAAAAAAACTTAATGCAGCTCAAAAATCTCAAATAAGCCTTGCCCGTAAGCCAGAAAGCTCAGCCGCGTGTCCTATGTTACTAAAGCTAAAAGTGTGTAAACCTTCAACTTGCAGGCAAAAATAAGCAGTCTAAATAAGCTCTAAACATCAAGTTAAGCACAAAATCAAGAAGCTAGCTGTAAAATCTATCCAACGAGCCAAAAATCACACAATTGTGAGCTTATATGAGCTTATGAGGGGCTGTTGAAACGGGCTTGTTGGGGCAGAGCAAGAGCAGATCAAAGAGCTCATAAAAGTTTTGAAAATGGAGCAAACTATTTTAAAGGGGGAATAAGCTAAGCTAAATTTGAAATAAGCTACAGGAAACTTAGAAGAAATCTATTTAATCTATTCTAAGCTAATGAGCAGTTTAGGATAAGCTAAAAAGAATCAAGCAATAGAGCATGAATAAACAAAAAACACAAAAGGACTGATGCATTAATAGCAGCCAAGTACTTCTACTAGCAGCATAGATAAACTCTCAAAATAAACTCAAAAATCCCTAATAAGCACAGTCTGAACATGATGAGCTAGCAAACATTAAGTACCACAAAATTCAGACTCAAAAGGAGCTTATTATGAGCTTGCTACAGCTGCAAATTTGGAAGGGATTGAGACAACAGAATGAGCAGGGCTGCTGTTGGTAAGCTAATTTGTAGGCTTCAATCGAGTTACGCACTAACAAGTAAGGCCAAAACTAAATCCATTACCGCGAAACCTATACTACTAACGTTTTAAACTATCAATATTTCAAACTAAATCTCACTGAAACTTACCTAAATCCTAGTCCAAATAAGAGCTGAAGAGAACTGATGCACTGAAAAACAAATTGGTCAAAAATGAATTTATACTAACAACAGCTTAATACCAGATATTGCACAACTAAAAGGCTAAAATGACTACTATTATTACCAAAAGCTACTGATTCAATTAATCAACTACTTAAACCTCTCAAATTCCCATAATTTTCACTACTAATATAAATTCTTAAATACTAACTAAACCTACTCAATTTCCGTTCTCATCTACTGTTTTAATCATAACATGACATATCCAATTACAACTAAATGACCAAAACAAGTATGACTCAGAAAAGTCAATTGATCCAAACACTTTATAAGCCGACAGTTACACTATGAAACAGTTAATTAAATTGCAAATCTCCAAACTGTTGATCCTATAAGATACAATGAAACTACTAGAAGTAATAAGATCAAATAAAATCAGCTAATCTACTACAACAGCAAACTGAATCAATTCATCAATTACAACAAATTCAATTTCAGAATTAAAACAAATTCTACTAAATGAGATGGTACAAATTAGAAATTACCAACACAATCCCCCTCAGCATGAACAGAGGGGGTTCCCTTCGCTTGCCTGTCTTTGTGACATGCTACATCTTCAAATTCTGAATTAACCTGCCAATTCCACCTCAAATCTCCAACAGACAATTATAGTTGACTAAGTTTAACCATTAAGCTTATGAACGTTTACACTAGAATTCATTCTCACAAAAACTATAAAACTGATTTGAGATGTAAAAATTAAAAAACAAGCTTAGATGTAAACTAATTCAAAGAAAACTATAACTACTATTTTTTTTCTTCTGATTTATTGAAACTCTTAAATAATATTAAAAACTGAATTGAAATTTAAGACTTGAGAAAACTGATTAACAAACTACAATAAGCTAAATTGTAAAAGAGAATCTCTAAACTAATAAGCAATAAAATTGAAAGGTAGACAGATATAAACTAAAATAGATTTCAAAATATGAATTTCATTCAAAAAACAAGAGTTACAACTAGAATTTAAAGAGAATTACAAGTAAGAAAAGATTTTGGCAGAGCTTCGCTATTCGAAACTCCACAGCAAATACAATGAACCTAGCCATCTATTTATATTACAAGAGTGAGAGTTCTAATGAGGAGGTGCTCACGGATTGCCAGCTTGACAATCCGTGTGGTGTGTTTCTTTACACCTAATCTGAGCTTTTGATCTCACCCAATGATTGCCAAATCATTTCAAGCCCTTGGATCTTCTTTGGTGACGCGTTCCATCAAATCATAGGTTGCCACGTATCCAAATATGTGCTTCTTTAGCTCTGACATGCTCTGACATACTGACACACTTCTAGAAGCCCTTTGATTGTACAGAAATACCCTTACTTGTGGTAATTTTGGAGATTGAGTTATTAGGGTTCATGGGTGAACAGTTGTTTCTGGGATTGGGGTTAGTTTGGGTGGAGGGAAAAAGGGGGTACGGGGTAATTTTATTGTTTAGTTTTGTTGACCGATTGACCAAAGTGGGTATGGAGTGGGCTCGGGTTGAATGGGAAAAGTGGGCTTGGGTATATTATTTTTGGGCTTTGGTAATTAGATGTGGACCATGGTTATTTCTTTGTTTTATTTAAGACTTTGTGTAATAAAATTACAAGGACCAATTATGTATTTATCTAAAATCCAAGGGTTGAATTTGACAAAGTATGATTCTTCAAGGTTTATTTTTGACAATTCAAACTCAAATATGAAAAATGTCTTCCCGGCTCCGGCTTTTTACGCTCTTTCCATTCCCGTGCTCGTGTTGTTGATTTTCCATGATTTTCGTCCGTTTCGCGTAATATCCATACCTGCATATCACAAACACAAAAACACTACAAATTTGGCATAATTCGATTAGTTTTTGGTCTTTTGAGTCCGGTTTTGGTCTTATAAAAGTGAGTGAATAAGCACTCACCACAACTATTAAAACCAACAAACAAGCTACTGATTTAAGTTTATATTATCACTATCTAACAATAAATAAGCTTAAATGAACAAAGTTAAGCAGTTAATAAGCTATGCTACAATACAGAATTAAAAATCAAAGAAAAATTGGAAACTTGAACTCACTTGAGACCCTAGTTAAACAAGGACTCCCAAATGGGCAGCTACAAGCTCCTAGCTTGTAAACAAGCTAGGTATAAGTCCTTCTTGCCTCTCCATTGTAGGCAACTTCCATTAGCTTTCCATTCAAATGCAAAGGTACCCTGTGGTTCATTTCTTTGATTCTGATTTCCTTTTTTTTATTTTTTTATTTTTTTTTCTGTTTAGTTAATGATTTAAATTATCTAAGAGAGCTTATGAAACAATAAACACTAATTTAGATCATAAATAAGTTTGAAAAGGAAATTTACAAATTTAAATACTAAAACTGATTAGTTGACTGAAACTTGAAATTTTGATTAAGAGGAGTTGAAATTACAATACTGAAACAAATTACAAGCTTCTTTGATTAAAACTAACAACTAGAATTTTGAAATTACAATGATACGACCTAAAAATTAAGCTAAGTGACTAATACTCCAACTCCTTGCAATCTTCTCTCTTATATAGCCCTGCATTAGGGTTCTTGCATCCCTCTGATCATGTCCCATCATTATTATTGTCCATTGGATGTCTGAGATTCAATCTTGGCCATCCACGTATTTTGGCGCCAAAATTGGATTTTCCAATTTGCTCTGATTAATACCAAATGGAGGGGGAAGCATTAATTGTGGTTGTTTTGTTAGGTGCAAATGTGGGTTTGGGCGGTGGATTTGACAGGGATGGTGGGGGAAGGTGATTTGACTGGCAAGTGGTGTGGGGGAGGGAAGGAGAAGGCTGGGGGGTGTTTGTTTGACTTGTTTGACTCAGGGTCAAACATTTGACCCTGGTATATTACAAAGGGGGTGTGGGCTTGTGGGAATTGGGCCAAAAATAAAAAGGGTGGGCTTTGGATAGGGATATGCATTGGATTTGGTTTAGTGTTGGGATTTATTAAGGGTCCGGTTTGGTTTATATTATCACAAGGACCATTTTTGTAATTTCTGCATTCTTGGGGGTTGAACATGGCATTTTTCCAAAGTATTTCACAAGGGTATTTTCTGCCAAATGATGAATAGTACATGGACCTTAGATGATTTTTCCACTTTTAAATTTCCAGGGACTATTTCAACTTTCCAAACTTCAGGGACCAAATCTGTAATCACACCAAATTTTGCAACCAAGGACCAATCCTACCATAAGTGAGAAGTACAAGGACAAAATTTTTTTTTCTCAAAGTTTTAATATCCCAGGGACCATTTTTGACAATTTTCAAAGTTCAAGGACTAAACTTGACATTTTATGAAACATTGCACCAAAGGACTAAATATGTAACTTTGTGTTTTAAAAGGACCTTTGGTGACTTTTTCAAGTTTTTAGAATAACCAGGGACTAGATTTGACAACTTTTTGAAAGATGAGGGACTGAAACTGCCAATTATGCAAACTTTGTTTATTTTTCATCTGTTTTTGATTATTTTGCATCTGAAACATATAAAACACATTCCTGGGATATTTTCATTATTTTGATACATATTTGAGTGTTTTTAGATGTTTTGGCAGCTCAGAATAGGTAAAAATGATGAATATTTGAGCACTCATCAATCCCCCACACTAAAACATTGCTAGTCCCTTGCAATCTTTTGAGAAAAACTTAATGGATTTGAAAACTCTTTACCAAAAGCCATAACTTCTGGAGTAGCCAGATGTATCGATTCAAGTAAGAACTATGGTCCACCTGATAACCATGTGATTTTGAGCAAACCACCAGCTGTCAACGGATTTGATTAGTCTTTACCAAAAGCCGTTTGCTTCTGGACTAGCCAACTCTTGATGGACTAAGTCAACATCTTGGTGAGCTGATTACCAATTATGGTTTTTCCACGGCCTTTACCTCAAGCCATAATCTTGCGGGCTAGCAAACTCATTCACTTTTTGGGATATGGCGAGTTGATTTACCATACAATTTTGGGCAAATTACAAGCCATCGACGGATTTGAGATATCTTTACCAAGAGCCGTTTGCTCCTGGATTAGCCAATCCTTTTGTCATTTAGACATGGCAGACTGATAACCACAATAATTTTGAAATAAAGTGAAAAAAATTTTTTGAAAAATTTGGGCAAAAATGGGGGTACTTAGAAAGTATTTTGTGATAAAATCAAGAATTCCCCCCCCCCCCCCACTAGAATTGAATATTGTTCTCAATATTCAAAGTCCCGGCTATTATGCCGACTCTTTGAACAGAAAAGGCTAATATTCGAAACTAACTGTGGAAATATCGTTTTTATTTTTCACTTTATTTGTATGTACATATAAACATGTTTTTTTTTTTTTTTTTTTTTTTTTTTTTTTTTTTTTTTTTTTTTTTGACTGAAACTTATATACATATTTACTTTTCAAAAGGTGGGGGACGGTCACTCCCCTACACTAGAGTGTTAGAAAGTAGAAAGAAGTCATAGATATGGGTGAAAACCCATATTTTGCTAATTTTTGTTCACCGAGTCACTAGCTTGACTCGATCACAGAATTCATTGGTCCATGGGGAAAGTTTGGAGATCCGGGACAACCATGGATGGTATGTCCTCTCCAAAATAATGTTTCAAATGATGACCATTCACTTTGAAGTTGGGACCTTCGGGTTGAGATAACTGAAACAGTCCCGTATGGATATACTTTTGCAACAGTGAATGGTCCAGTCCACCGGGTTTTTAATTTCCCCGAGAAGATCTTTAACCTCGAATTGAAAAGAAGGACTCTGTCACCAACGTTGAAAACACGGTTCTTGATCTTAGAGTCGTGAATCTTCTTTGTCTTTTCTTTGTAGATCAAAGAGTTCTCGTAGGCTTGATCACGAAGTTCGTTTAATTCATTGAGTTGAACTTTACGGTGATCACCCGCTTTATGAAGGTCGTAGTTTGCATGTTTCAAGGCCCAGTAGGCTTTGTGCTCGAGCTCGATCAGTAAATGACACGCCTTCCCGTATACAAGCTTGTAAGGGGTACACCCGATGGGTGTTTTGTAAGCTGTACGAAAGGCCCAGAGTGCATCATCTAGTTTATCCGACCAGGAAGCACGGTTTTCACCTACGGTCCTCTCAAGAATCCGTTTAATACCACGGTTTGAAACCTCCACCTGCCCACTTGTTTGTGGGTGATACGCGGTAGAAATACGATGAGTAACACCGTACTTAAGCATGACTTTTGCGAATTGATCATTGCAAAAGTGTGTACCGCGATCACTAATGATGGCACGGGGAGTTCCAAAATGAGCAAAGAGGGATTTCAAGAATTTCACAACAACTCGGGCATCGTTGGTGGGTAAGGCTTTTGCCTCAACCCATTTTGACAAGTAGTCAACAACCACGAGAATGTATTTGTTTCCACGAGAAGATGGGAATGGCCCCATAAAATCAATGCCCCAGACGTCAAAGATTTCACAAACTTGAATGGCATTTTGTGGCATTTCATTTTTTTGTGAAATATTCCCGTGACCCTGACAAGCGTCACAAGCTTTGACTAACTCGTGGGCATCCTTATAAATCGTGAGCCAATAGAAACCGGAATCAAACACCTTTTTGGCGGTGTAGTTAGGACTATGGTGGCCCCAGTGGGTCCAGCATGGCAACCCTTGAGAATATCAGCGGCTTCCTGTCCGTATACACATCGCCTGATGACTTGATCGGCACAGATTTTGAAGAGATAGGGGTCGTCCCAGAAGTAATGTTTAACGTCTTTGAAGAATTTGTTTTTCTGTTGGGACGTCATCCCCTTCACAATGAAATTACCCGCATGGTAATTTGCAAAGTCGGCAAATCATGGGGTAGTAGAGTCACCACGAAAAGCAACCGCATTGAGTGTCTCGAGAGGAAATGTTTCATTTATTTCCTGTTTCTCGGACACATCCTAGTGAGGGTTTTCTAATCGTGAGAGATGATCAGCAGCAAGGTTCTCAGCTCCTTTTTTATCACGGATAATGATATCAAATTCTTGGAGGAGGAGAACCCAACGGAGAAGCCTCGGCTTTGCATCTTGCTTTGCAAATAGGTACTTCAAAGCCGAGTGATCCGTATACACTACGCATTTGGTCAGGATTAAGTATGGCCGGAATTTTTCAAAAGCATACACCACAGCTAGTAGTTCTTTTTCAGTAGTGGTGTAATGACTCTGAGCCTCGGTCATAGTTTTGCTTGCGTAGTGTATAGCCTGAAAGTATTTTGCTTTTCGTTGCCCCAAGACCGCACCTATGGCAAAATCACTAGCATCGCACATAAGCTCAAAAGGTAGGTCCCAATCGGGGGCAACAAGAATCGGTGCCTCAGTAAGCTTTTTCTTTAATGTTTCAAAAGCTTCGATGCACTCAGGAGAGAAGATGAAAGGAGCATCCTTCTCGAGGAGATGGGTCATAGGCCGGGCGATTTTAGAGAAATCTTGGATAAACCTATGATAGAAGTCGGCATGACCCAAAAAGTTCCTAACACCGTTAACGTTGGTGGGATGAGGTAGTTTAGCAATGACATCAATTTTGGCTTTGTCAACCTCAATCCCGTTCTTTGAAATTTTATGGCCGAGGACAATGCCCTCTTTAACCATAAAATGGCTCTTCTCCCAGTTGAGACTTAAATTCGTTTCTTTGCAACATTTAAGCATTTGTTCCAAGTGGGAGAGACAAGACTGGAATGAATCCCCGATGACTGAAAAGTCATCCATAAATACCTCCATAGTTTTCCCGATCATGTCGGAAAAGATTGACATCATGCACCTTTGGAACGTGCCTGGTGCATTACATAAGCCGAAAGGCATATGTCTGTAAGCAAAAGTTCCGTAGGGGCATGTGAAGGTAGTTTTCTCTTGATCCTGTGGATCAATGGGGATTTGGAAGTAACCCGAGAAACCATCGAGGAAACAGTAGTATTCATTCCCCGCTAGTCTTTCGAGCATCTGGTCCAAAAAAGGCAGAGGAAAATGGTCTTTACGGGTGGCTTCATTCAACTTACGATAGTCAATAAATACTCGCCAACCCGTGACTAAACGAGTTGGAATCAACTCGTTTTCCTCGTTGGTGACAATGGTTATGCCACCCTTTTTTGGAACACAATGAATTGGGCTAACCCAAGGACTGTCAGATATAGGGAAAATCAATCCCGCATCTGTTGTTGCACTGCTGGTTTAAAGTCATCCTCCATTAAGATTTTGTGTGTACAAAAGTCCGGGTGCCCTTAATGTCGGAGAGTTTCCAAGCAATTGCTTGCTTGTGTGACTTAAGAACCTTTAGAAGTGCAACCTTTTCCTCATCTTTTAAGTCTTTGGCAATAATGACGGGTAATTTATCATCACCCTCCAGAAATGCATATTCTAGATGAGGAGGCAACTCCTTGAGCTCAACCTCGGGAAATTCTTCAGATTTTTCAATAGACTTAATTTCCGCTTTATAAAGTGGTTTTGGAGACGGAGAGGGTGAAGGATCGTCATTTAACAATCTTTCAAGAAGAAGAATGTCCCCCTCCGGGTCAAGACAGTTTTCATCAACCTCTTTTGAGATTGAGCTATCCTGAGCAAGAAAAGCCTCGACCTCTTCCAGAAGGAAGTCACTCCCCTCAAACGGAGTGAGAGAAGGGGAAGAGTCGAAAATGATAGGCTCAGAAGAAAGAGTGGTACTACCACTTTCTGAGAAACCGAGGACTTCTTGAGAATACTCCTCTGACGCAACATCGATGATGTCAATTCGGTTAACCGTTTCAGTGTCATAGTTGGAGGAGTATCTTGAAGTCTGATCAAGATTGAATGTGATGGCTTCATCACCAACACGTAGAGTGATTTCTTCTTCGAAAACATTGATTAGAGCACGACTTGTTCTTAAGAATCCCCTCCCGAGAATGAGAGAAACTCTTGGGTCGGCATCGAAATCAACAATCACGAAATCTGCCAGAAAATGGAACTTTCCTACTTTCACGAAGATATCTTCGGCAATGCCGAGAGGACGAGATATAGTACGGTCTGCAAGCTCGAGAGTCATGCAGGTAGGAGTGAGAGCAGGAAGAGAGAGCCTCTTCCAGACTGAGTAAGGCATAAGGTTAATGCTTGCACCAAGATCGGCCAAGGCAAAGCATTCAACCATCCTCGGGAAAATGCAAGGAATGAGAAATTTCCCGGGATCTCCAAGCTTTTCGGGAAGCTTTTTCAAGAGCACTTGTTGGGAATTCTGTTAAGTAAGAATTCTGCTGACTGTTTCTGCTGAAGGTTACTGCTGAAGAGTTGGTTCCTGCTGAAGCAGTGTATCTGCTGAAGACTAGTTTCAGCATTATTAGTTTCTGCGGATATAGTATTTCCGTATTTTATGTATTATAGTTTGGATATGCATAAGTTTATTTAGGAAGTGATAATGCATATATTTTAGAAGTTTTAGAATATACGTTTCTTGGGAAACGGTTTAGGGTTCCTTGTGTATAAAAGGAACACATGATTATGTATTGCATAACGTTTTGAGAAAACACTCTTATTATTATTAAAAAGATCCATAGAGGATCAAGAGTTCTTAGTATTACACTTGTGTTTGTTTCCGCTTTAAAATACAAGTTGCAGAGATTGTCTATTAGTGTGTTATTGATTACAGTAACATAGCTAACGGTTCTAGAGTGCTCAAGAAGATCTATCAAGGTCTTATAGCTCAACAAGTGGTATCAGAGCCTCGAGAGAGTCTTTGTCATACTAAGAAACACAAATCTTACACCTTAAGAATCCAAACAAATCAACAAACATGCCTGGATCTGATGATGAAGTTGATACAACCCAAAACCTTAACACCACTTCTCTTCAACAACTCAACCTCTCCAACAGTAATGCTAAGTTTCCATACTTGAAGAATGCTGAAGAATATCATCTGTGGTCCATGAAGATGCAGAACTGGATCACAAACATAGATTGGAATCTGTGGGAGGTTGTCAAAAAGGGGAATAGCCTGAAGAAGCATGTTACAGATGCTGATGGAGTTGTTACAATTGTAGGTCCCAGAACTACTGAAGAGATTCTGGCTGTGCAAATGGAGAGCAAGGTAAGAACAATTCTGCTCCAAGCTATACCAGATGACCACATGGGTGACTTCCACTTCATGGAGGATGCCAAGGACATTTGGATGGCTATAAAAGCTAGATTTGGTGGGAATGATGAATCAAGAAGATTGCAGAAGTCTATGCTGAAGCAAAAGTTCCAAGAGTTTCAGATATCTGAAGAAGAGGGAATTCATAAAGGCTATGACAGGTTTCATCGGATCTTAAGTCAACTTAATCAGTTGAAGGCTAGACCTGACAATGAGGACTGCAATGCTAAGTTTTTGAGATCTTTGCCGCCATCTTGGTTACAAGTCTGTATTGCTCTCAAGACCAAGGGTGGGTTGGACATGATGTCCTTTGATGACCTCTACAACAGGCTTAAATCACTTGAGCCTGATGTTAGAAGTCCTATTCGTCCATCCACTCATTCTACATTTGTTGGCGCCTCTACAAAACCTGTGCATCAAGCCTCAAGCTCTTGTTCATCAGGAGCATCTTCTCAAACCCATACTCAATTTGCTCCTAAATCAAAATCTAGTAGTGTGTTGGATGATATTGTTCATTCATTTGTGGCTGAATATGACCATCAGGAGTTTCTTGCTTATGAGGATTTTGAACAGGTGGATCCATTGGAGATGGAGGAGATGCACTTAAAATGGCAGCTTGCAATGATCTCCATGAACATTAAGAGGTTTGAAACCAAGTCTGGAAGGAAGTTCGGTTTTAATGGAAGAGAGGCAGCAAGGTTTGATAGAAGGAAGGTTAAATGCTACACTTGTGGTCAAGTGGGACATTTTTCAAGAGAATGCAAGGAAAGAAAGCCTGGAGATGAAGTTAGATATGGCTCCTATCCAGTGGAAACAGGGACTACTAAGGCTGCACCTTCAAAGGCTATGGTGACTCTGGATCACCAAATTGATTGGCTGAACATGAACCTACTGGAGAGGAAGCTTCTACTTCTTCACAAGTGAATCTGCTGGCATACTCACCATCAGAGGACAAGAAGGAGCAAGTCTCCTTGATGGGAATCTCTCAGGTACACAATTGTATGTTTGGATGTAGTGTAAGATACAATGAGCTTAAACAAAAATTTGATGAATTGAAACCAAAGTACAATGAGTGTTATATAGAGGTAGAGTCTTATAAAATGGCTTTAAAAACTTTAGAGAAACAAAAAGTTTGGTTTCAAAAGAATCAAGTTAAATATGATGAAAAAATAAGAGTTCTAGAAAGTGATTTAGAAGTTGCTAAGATAGACTTAAAACGTACTGAAAAAGAGAAGTCTGATCTAGAAAAGGAAAAACAAGAATTACAAGTTAAGTTAGACAAAGAGATAGCTAGAAATAAACAATGGTTAATATCAGGTGATAATCTAGCTAGTGAACTCTATGGTAGTCAGGCTGTAAACTCTAAAATAGGTTTAGGATTTCAAAAATATGTTGGTTTAGAAGCTAGGAATGACCTAGGTAAATCCACACCAGCAGGGTTAGCTAACTTTGTCAAAGAAGGTAACTTACATGCTGTCCCTGGACCTATAAGAGGGGAACATATGCCTATTGACCTATCCATACCTAGTGACTTTGATGGATCACACCATCTCTATGGCAAAAAGTCAACTGACTTGCCAGACCCTATTATGAAATCTACTGACTTTGTCTCTAGTTGTGACAGTGACAAGTCTTCTGATGAAGGGTCTACCTCATTTGCCAGCTGTGATTCAAGTAAGAAGTCTGACCTGCCCAAGACCACTCCCAAGACCACACCAAAGATATCACCCAAGTCTCCCCACAAGCCTTTTGGTTATGTTAAAAACAATTCTGTTTATCATGGTGGTTTGAATACTTTTTCATGTTATGGAACTTCCTTTGGTTTGAATAAATCTTCTAAGAAGTATGTCAGGGAACAAGGACAAGATGCATGACTTTGTGCCCATAGAAGGAGGAGGTACTGTGACTTTTGGTGGTGGAGATGGCAAAATTACAGGGATAGGAACTATTAAGACACCCTTGTTAGATTTTGAAAATGTTTATTATGTGAAGGAACTGGAACATTTTAATCTATTCTCTGTATCACAAATTTGTGACACTAAGAATAAGGTTTTCTTCTCTGAAGATGAGTGTCTTGTACTTTCCAAGGACTTCAAACTTCCAGAAGACACAACTGTTTTGCTAAGAGTTCCTAGAACCTTCAACTTGTACACATTCAATCTGAATGATGTCAAGCCAGAAGGTGATCTAACATGTTTGGTGGCCAAAGCTTCCCAGGATGAATCTACCAAGTGGCATAGAAGAATGGCTCATGTGAATTACATGACTATTAACAAGTTGTCTAAACTTGGTCTTGTTCAGGGTCTTCCTTCTAAACTCTTCACCAATGAACACAATTGTATTGCTTGCAACAAGGGAAAGCAACACAGAGCCTCTTACAAAGCCATCAAAGCTGTGAGCACCATTTCAGAACCTCTTCAGTTGCTGCACATGGATCTATTTGGTCCAACTCCTATCAGAAGTATTGATCACAAGTACTTCTGCCTGGTTATCACAGATGATTTTAGCAGGTTTTGCTGGGTATTCTTTCTAAAAACTAAAGATGAAACAACTCCTATTTTGAAAGAATTCATTATTTTAATTGAAAACCAGCTTAATAAAAAGGTTAAAGGAATTAGGTGTGACAATGGGACAGAATTCAAAAATGTTGTTTTCATAGAATTCTGTAAGTCTAAGGGGATTAGAAGGGACTATAGTACTCCAAGAACCCCACAACAAAATGGGGTTGCTGAAAGGAAAAATAGAACCCTCATTGAGGCAGCAAGATCAATGCTTGCAGACTCCAAATTACCCACAATGTTTTGGACTGAAGCAGTAAGTACTGCTTGCTATGTCTTGAACAGGGTATCCATCACTAGACATCATGTCAGGACACCTTATGAACTTCTCACTGGGAAAGTTCCAGACATACATTACCTTAAACCTTTTGGATGCAAAGTAACCATTTTGAATACTGCTGATATACTGGGTAAGTTTGATGGGAAAGCTGATGAGGGGTACATTGTGGGTTATTCAGCTCATAGCAAGGCCTATAGGGTTTATAATCTGAATGCCAAAAGGATAGAAGAGACCCTTAATCTAAGATTTCTAGAAGATCAGCCTAATATTCAGGGACAAGGCCATTCTTGGTATTTTGACCTAGATTATTTGACTGACTATTTGGGTTATACTAGACATGCTTCTAATCCTAATGCAGGTACCAAAGATCCAAACTCTAACCCTGCAGGTTCCAGATGATGACTCAGACTGTGAATCTGAGCCAGATGAACATACCATTGTTGTACCATCTTTTCTACCTAACCATTTTGCAGGTAATCATTCTGCTGCTGAACAAGATGATGAGTCACATTATGCAGAGGATCTTGCAAGACTGAAGAAGCAAGAATATGCTGCTACTCAGGAAGCTCTGAAACTCAATGAAAAGGTTATACAAGAGATTGAAGCAATCCTACATCAATCAGCACAAGCAGTCAGTGGAAACAAGGATCCTGCTGACGATTCTACTGAAGGCATACCTATTCCCACTGATAAGGTCCCAGATGCTGATCCTACTGATGCTCATTCTCCTATTTCTACTGAAGTGTCTGCAGACTTTGAGAAGCCCTTTACAAGATTTCCAAGTCCTTCTGATCTTGGGAATTATCAGCCAAAGCCTGGCCTATTTCACTCAGCTTCTTATGATACTGAGTTTGGGCCTACAGTTAACAACCTTGATGCCACAATTGATGTTCACCCTACTGCAACTAAAAGGATTCATAATGCTCATCCCCTATCTAAGATTATTGGAGATCCTAAAGATCCTGTTAGAACTAGATGCACTGTAAAGAATACCAAATATGGTGAAGTTGCTTTCATCTCTTATGTCTACAATCAAAAGAGGAACAATCACACAGACTTCAAACATTGTCTGTTTGCATGCTTTCTCTCTCAGATAGAGCCAACTAGTGTTCCTCAAGCACTGGCAGATTCAAGTTGGCTTGAAGCAATGCAAGAAGAGATGCTACAATTTAAGAATCAGCAGGTTTGGATTTTGGTTCCTCTTCCTGATGGTAAATATGCCATTGGGACAAAATGGATTTTGAAGAATAAAAGAGATGCCAGGGGGATTGTGGTAAAGAACAAAGCAAGACTAGTGGCTCAAGGGTTTAGACAAGAGGAAGGCATTGACTATGATGAAGTCTTTGCACCAGTGGCCAGAGTTGAAGCTATAAGGATATTTTTGGCCTATGCCTCTTATATGGGCTTCATGGTTTATCAGATGGATGTTAAAGGTGCTTTCTTATATGGTGAGATTGAAGAGGAGGTTTATGTGACTCAACCCAAGGGATTTGAAGACCCTGATCATCCTGAGTATGTGTACAAGGTTGTTAAAGCTCTCTATGGAATCAAGCTCCACGAGCTTGGTATGCTAGACTTTCCACATTTCTGCTGAAGAATGGCTACAGAAGAGGTGCCATTGACAAGACTCTATTCCTAAAGAAAGATTCCAGGGATATTATTCTTGTGCAGGTGTATGTGGATGATATTATCTTTGGTTCAACCAAAGAAGCATGGTGTAGAGAGTTTGGAGATCTGATGAAGGGAGAATTTCAAATGAGTGCCATGGGAGAACTCACTTTCTTTTTGGGTTTACAGGTTCAGCAGAAACATGATGGTATTTTCATACATCAGGAGAAATATGTAAAAGATATGTTGTCCAAGTTTGCTATGGAGAATGTCAGGACTGCCACCACTCCCTATGAGGCTCCCAAACCAAAGAACAATCTTGATCCTGATCTCCCTGTGAATGTTCATTTATACAGGTCAATGATTGGTTCTTTGATGTATTTGACTGCCTCAAGACCTGATATTACATTTGCCGTGAGTGCATGTTCAAGGCACCAAGTCACTCCACTTACCTCTCACTTGAATGCTGTCAAAAATATTTTTAAGTACCTAAAAGGCCAACCCAAATTAGGTCTTTGGTATCCCAAAGAGTCTCCATTTCAGCTAGCAGCTTATAGTGATAGTGACTATGCTGGTGCAAATTTGGATAGAAGATCCACAACTGGAGGTTGCCAATTCCTTGGAAGAAGACTGATTTCTTGGCAATACAAGAAACAGACCATTGTTGCTACCTCTACTACTGAAGCAGAGTATGTTGCTGCTGCCAATTGTTGTGGACAGGTTCTATGGATTCAGAATCAATTACTGGATTATGGGTATAACTTTATGAATACTACCATTTTCATTGACAATCAAAGTACCATATGTATTGTTAAAAATCCAGTTTTTCATAATAGAACCAAACATATTGAAATCAGGCACCACTTTATAAGGGATGCTTATGAGAAACATTTGGTTAAAGTGGTAAAAATTCACACAGATGAGAATGTGGCAGATTTGTTAACTAAAGCATTTGATGGACCAAGGTTTCAATATTTGGTGGTCCATATTGGAATGCTTAACCCTTAACTGCAAAGTTTAAGGGGAGGCATAAGCCTCAGGGGAGGATAATGAGTGTAAATTTTGTAGATTTGTATAAGTTGTATAATTTCTGAGTTTTAACACTAACCCACTAATATGTTTGCAAGTTGTTTGGTGTATTTGCATGTTTTATGTCTGTTTTGCAGATGTTCTGAGATTATAAGTTGTATGTTAAAGTCACCAAGAGCTGAAGTCAAAGGAATGTGGTCAAAAGTGCTGAACATGGTTTCTACTGATGAGTTGATTACGCTGAAGGTCTTACACAGTTGATTAATTAAGAAGATCTTTTCATTCATTCAAAGAAACAAGTTACAGCTTACATTCAAAGTTCCAACTGAATTACAATGACCATTCCTAAACATTTGGCTAATTAAGTACTACTAGCTTCTATCACTTATTACAAAATACTTGAGGCTATGACAAGTACAATGATGAAGCTGAAGATGAAAATGGAAAAAGAAGAGAAGGAAGACTGTGAAGATGCTCAAGTACCAAAGTCAAGAAAATACTCAAGAAATTTGGTCCATGGCAACATTCCTCAATCATCTACTTCAGCTTCTCCTTTCCCTTACGTATGATCTCAGCCTTCTTGCTATGTCCAACATGTTCTTGATGAGGAAGACCAGGTCCTGGAGCAGGAAGATCCAACACCAAATTTTGTGATGTTGGAAGAGATGGATCCCTCTTACTTGATCTTGGTTGGGATCTCTCTGGTGTGGAAGGAGGAAGAAAGGTTGGTGATGAGTGTGTAAATACTCATCATTTTTATCGTATATGAACTGCCAAAACTTCCAAAAACACTCAAATACGCATCAAAATACAGAAATTATTCCAAAAGTGTGTTTTATATGTTTCTGATGCAAAATGTTTAAAAACAAATGAAAAACGAACAAAGTTTGCACAAATGGCAGTTTCAGTCCCTCAAGTTTCAAAAATTGACAAAACTAGTCCCTGAAGTTTTAAAATGAAAGAAAAGTCAACCCAAGGTTTTCTAAAGTCAAAAATTGTCAAAACAAGTCCTTGGGTAAAAAGTTTGAGAAATTTACATGTTTGGCCCTTCAAAATCCAAGATTGGCATAAAAGGTCCCTGGAGTTTTAGAAAATGACAGATTTGGTCCCTGGTGGATTATTTTGGATGGAAAAGTCAACATTGGTCCATGGAATTCATAAATTGCCACTTTCAGTCCCTGGGTAAAAGATTTGGAGAAATTACATATTTGATCCCTAAGGTTTCAATTTTGGCAAAAATAGTCCCTGGAAATTTCATTTTGGGAAATTAACAAAAATTGGTACTTGGGAATATGAGACTTGGCGATTTTGGTCCTTGTAAATACTTGGGGAAAATACCACAGTCCACCCTCAACTTTAAGCCATTTACAAAATTGGTCCTTGTGATTAAATTATAAACCAATGTGACCTAAACCTAACTAAACCCAAATAACTAATATACCAGCCCACTCCATAAACTCCAGCCCACACCAACACCCTCAGCCCACCAAGCGCAACATCCAAAACACCCCACCCCGTTTTTTTATTATTGACCAGTCAACCCCCGGTCAAACTTGACCTCTCTTCCACCTCACCCCTACCTCTGCTACCCCCTCTGCCAAAACCATCATCACCCCTCACCCTTATTCCTGCAACACTCTTCCCCCCCCCCCCCCTTGGCCTAACCAAACAACAACAAAACAACAAAATACCACCCCTGGCATCAAAAGAATCCAAGAAACAGATAAGAGGTTTTTGGCGCCAATAATTTCAAAGGTCAAGATTAAAGTTTTATGATCCAAAGGTTGTGATTTCTGCTGGGAAAAGACAAAATGCACTCAGAAACCCTAATGTGGAAGTATAAAAAGAAAGAGATGGGAAGAATGAAGGGAGTAGAATAGTTTAGTTTTAATCATGTCGTTTCAATTATTCTTACTTTTCTAGTGCAATGTTTAGTGTTAAGATTAATGAATTTAGACTTCTCAGTGTATTTTGAAGAGTTTTTCAATAACAATTTTATGTTCCTTGTTCTATTTCAGTGACTTACAATTTTTAAGTAAAATTGATATCTTTACTCAATTACTTTTAAGACTGTCTTACTGTTCCATCAAGCTTAAAATAAGACATTTATAAGCTTCTATAAGCTCAGTAGCATGAAACCTTGTTATAATACAATAAATGCTCAAAGTTCCACAACAGTCAAAGAAAGTCAAAGGAAAGTCTTCATGGTAAAATTCCAATTCAGACAGGTTCTATATCATTATCATGGGTTGAGTAGCTTGATTATAAGCTCAAATGAGCTTTAGGTCACTAACTTGAGGTATACTCACCACATCTCAGCTTAACTTCCATTTTCAGTTTTAAAATTGCTTTTGTGAATTGCTTCTATTTTAATACTTTTTAGTTGTTACTTCTTGTTGTTTAAAATTTAATGTAGCATGTTTAGAACCATGATTTAGTTTTTCAGCTTTAATAAGCCTCTAGTAGTGTAAAACTCTAGTCTTTGACTGTTAAGGGAGTGTTTGGTTCAATGTGAATCTGGGGTATCTAGCAGTGTTTGGTTGTTGTTTTTGGTTTGAACAAACTTAGTTCAGTTACTAGTAGCATAATCAAAACAAGAAAACAGGTTTCATTCACACAAAAAGTCAAAACTCACCCAAATCTTCTTCACAGTCCACTGTGCAGATTTTTGGGTGTCCAAACTATTCAAATGTGCTAAAAGGTTGTTAAAGATGTCCTAGTTAACTTCATTTTAACTTAATAGATCAATATCAGTCATTAGATTAAGATCAAAGCTCAACAAAGTCAACATATCAAGTTTACATTAAGAGTCAAAAACTTCATTTTGCCAGAAAAGTCAAAACTTGGGAGATTTCTTGTGATTTTTGTGATGGGTATTAAGGCTTGAAATTTTCAGGAGTTGTAAACCCCCACTAGGGCTTTAGGAATCAAGCATTATTAGATTTTTGTGATTTTATTTCTGAGTCCCACATCCCCACAAACTCAGCTGCAAAGTAGCCCATGCACTGCTGCAGCAGCAGCTTCACAGCAACCTGTCACATTTCTGTGGGTCCACAGGACTCCACAGTGGGTCCCACAGGTCCCCCTGGTTCTTTGGCTTCACAAGCTTGCCCTCTTCCCATTGGTACTAAGCTTGTGAGCTGAATCAACCTTGTGAGCCCCCTAGAAAGCTTCTAAATCTGTCCCACTTTTCAGTCCTCAAATAAGTATCCAAGTGCTTTTTGATAGGTTATTTGCTTAACCTGTGGTCTCCACTTGTTTATTCCAGCTTAATCATGTACCAACATCTTATTTAGACCTGATTCAACCATTGTGGGCCCCACATGAGCTTATTTCAAGCTTTTGGCCACCACAGTCAACAAAAGTCAACTGTTGGACCTTTTAGTGTCCAAATTGTTCAATTTCAAGCTTTGTAAAAGTTGTTTTTGTAAAAGTTTCTTATTTTTAGTAGTGTAACAAGTTTCAAAAAGAAAATTAACAAAAATCCAAGTTTTAATTTAAGTGATAGTTTCTATTTAATGTAATTTAATTTTAATTTTCATTTTTAAATTTTTATTAAATACTTAGCTATTTTATATATTTTTTTAAATTCCTCTTATATTAAAGTATTTATAATAATTTTTTCAGATTTTTATTCTATCATTTAGTATTTATTAGAATTAATCTTAGTTTTATTAATTATTAATTAATAATTAAGTTTTAAATAGCATAATTAATTTTTATTAAGTAAGACCTAGTTTTTATATTTTTTCTAGCTTTTATATGTTGTAAAATAATTTTAGAAATTTTCTTATAATTTTTACTGTTCATTTTCTATTTTTCTTAATTTAAAATAGTTTAATTAGGTAATTAATATATAATTAGTAATTAATTAATAGAAAATCCACAAAAAGACAAAAACACTTATTTTTAATTTTAAAACTTATTTTTAGTTATTTTATAATTTTAGAAATTTTATTTTCATTTTTCTAGTGTTTGAATAATATTGTATTATATTTAAGTTGTTTAAATATTAATACTTAGTAATAATTAGTATTTAATTAATAATAAATAATTAATTAGTGTTAAAATTTATTTTCTTTTTCTAAAAATTTTCTTTTACCTTTAAGTTTGTAAAAAAGTCATTTTCACCCCCTGGGGGTTTTCAGATTTCCGTTTTCACTTTTTATTTTGTACGTTTACGTTTTATTTAAACGTGAACGTACGCGTTTTAAGTTTTAAACGTTTCTGGTTTTTCCTAGCTTCCAGTCTTGTTAATATAGTGTATTTAAGCTATTTTCTTTTATATTCTAGTAAGTGTAGTCATCACAACTCACTTATACTCCTTGCTGTCCAGATTCACCCGATCACATACCCGTTTTAATACCATCCACACCTCGTCGGGACATAACGACCCGGGGAAACCCTATACTTCCACGGAGCATTGAGCCTTAGGAGTTTGACTTGTTTGACCACATCCGTGGTTGAATTTAGTTGACTGCTTTTCCCTCAATCAGTTGGATCTTCATTTTCTTCCTCTGAGGAGTCTTCATCAGAGGTATAGATGAAGGGAGAGACAAGCTCTCTCTCAGCAGGAATGGCTACATGGCTTGGTTCACCCTTCCTATGAGCATTCCATTGTCTTTCTTGTGCATCCCATCGTTTCTTCAGTTCTCTTTCATAATCAGAATCATCAAGCTCCCATGGATATGGTGGTAAATCTTCTTCTGAAGATGAAGAAGAGGAATTGTCATAATGGTGGGAATTGTCCCGGTTGTAGCATGGTAGAGTCAGGAGATGGGTCTGTCTATAACCAAGCTCCCTATCCTTACCATGACACATCTGATTCATCCTACCAGCCACCACATCATGAGATACTGACATATATGTGTGAGTTTTGCGGTGGTCCACACCAAGGATTTGAGTGTCAATCCAGAAACACGTTTGTCTATGAACAGTTTTCCGGTGATGCTCAGAACTTTGGTTATGACCAATACCCATATGATTCACCTGTCCAGACTCAACAGTTTTACTGTTGTGATTACTGTGGAGGTCCACACTTCAGCTCAAATTGTCAAATGGGAAATTCATACCCTTGTGACAATCTTAACACACCTTATTATGACCAACCTCCACAGTACGATATGATTCAAGCAACTCCTTAAATCCAGCAAGACTTTTTAGAGGTTCTTGAGAAATTTAAAGAACTTAAGGAGGAGTTGGCTAATATTTCGCTTCGCCATGCTCCAAGTTCTTCTTGTGCGTATTGTGGGGGACCTCATGATGATTTTCAATGTCAACCGTATTATAAACCTGAACATTGTTCTAGTTCTGATACATCCGGTTTTGACACATCCACTCCCCCACAATTTCCACTCATTCAGTATTCCTGTGGGAAATCCATGGAAGAATTACTTGCAGAAGAACGAGCTGCTAGAAACGAAAAGACCATGGAAGAATTACTTGCTGAGCAAAGAGCGGCTAAAATACATGCCAATCTTCGCTATGCTGCTCTTTATGATGACGATGATGACAGTGATGATGATGAAGATAACATTGTCATTATTCAAAACGATTCATCAGATTCATCAGTTGTGATTCCTTCCATGGAGAATCAGGGAGAAAATAATGTGACGGAGTCACTAGCCATTGATCAAATGGAACTTGAAAATTCCATAACTGCTAGTACTTCTAAACTCCCTCGGTCTATTGATATCACACCCGGAGTTCACACTCACTCTTTAAATATGGGGGATGAGCATCTTAGCACTGTTCCTCAAAAGGAATTGGACGAATTCATAAAGTCTAGTGTTGAGAACCTTGTCCCAATCCCAGGAGAGTCACAGGGAACTTTTGATTATGTGTGTGATCTACCTTCTCACCCTGAAAATCCAAAAGATCATTTTGAGACTTTCTCCGATTTTAACGATGATTGTGCATCTTATGGAGAAGTTGAGTATGAAGAGGCACCATTGCCTCATTCTGATGTTGACCCTCTTATTGAGGAGTTCACAAATGAACTTACACACATCAATCCACTTCCTTTGGGAAATGATGATGGTCTCCTTGATTTTGAAGCCGATATGGGAGAAACTGAAAATCTTTTAAACTCTAATCCCAACATCGAGCTTAGTACTTCACATGCTGATGAAAATTCTTTATCTTCTAGAGACATCAGTCATGTGGAAGGATTGCTTTCTAAGCTAGTTAGGTTAGAAGAAGAGAATGATGAGATTGACACTGAAATCAAAGGTGAAGCACTTCGTGCAACATTAGTGAAAGTCAATCTCCTCATTTCTAAAATCGAGGCTTTCAAAATGAAACCTATTTCATCTCCTATCCCCATTAAGGATAGTGACATTTTCTCCGATGATCCCATTCCGGAGTTTGAAGCCTTTACTTTTGATCATATGGGAGAGAAGATTAGTGGCAGTACCACTTCTCATTCTCAAATTTCTCTCCCCGAATATGATTCATTCACCTTTGAGGAGTTCTCCGGTGAACTCACTCATATCATGACTCCTCCAGAGTATGATGACCCGGGGGGAGATGCACTCAATCATGAGAATTTGCAAATTCCCACCCACCCTCCCGGGATATTTACGAGCTTAACCCTTGAAATCCAAACTCAGGCTACGGAGCCTGATCTCGAGGAAGAAAATCTTATCATGATTTTCATCATGGTTTTCTTCCTTTTCTTCACCTACAAGGTGATTTCTCCTGTTCTTCACTCCTTCGGGAATGAAGACATTATCTTTGACCCCGGCATCATCGCTTATAGTATATACTATCTTAGGCCAGGGTCCGTATATCTCATCGGTGTGGAACTTTCACGTGCTTCAAATGTTTCTCCAAACATCTTGAATGAAAGTCCGATTGAGATTGCTCCTTCCACATCATGTTTCCCCAAGGACAAATGAATTCGGGGTTGAGTCAAGCTAGCGACTCGGTAAATAAAAACAGTAGCATGTTTATAGGGTTTTCACCCTAAGTGTGGGGGAGTCCCCTATACTATGGTTACTTATGTAGTGTAAATACAAAATGGTGTTTTCCACGCTTAGCTTGTAATGTTACCCTTTTACGTTCAAAATGTCGGCATAATAGCCGGGACTTTGAATATCGAGGACAATATTCATCCTAAGTGTGTGTGTGTGTGTGTGTGGGGGGGGGGGGGGGGGGGTATTTCGCTATTCTAGCGAATTTTATCACATTTTACTATCTTATACCCCCGTTTTTGACCAAAATTTTTAAAAAATTTTCATTGGAGCTCAAAATTTTTTGTGGTAATCAGTCCGCCGTGTCTAAACAACAAAAGGGATTGGCTAGTCCAGGAGCAAACGGCTCTTGGTAAAGACATCTCAAATCCGTTGACGGCTTGCAATTTGCCCAAAATTGTATGGTTCCTCAACTCCCCAAAAGCAAATGAGTTGGCTAGCCCACAAGATTATGGCGTGTGGTAAAGGCTGTGGAAAATACATAATTGGTAATCAGCTCACCAAGATGTTGACTATTCCATCAAGAGTTGGCTAGTCCAGAAGCAAACGGCTTTTGGTAAAGACTAATCAAATCCGTTGACAGCTGGTGATTTGCTCAAAATCACACGGTTATCAGGTGTGCCACAATTCTTACACCTGGCTACTCCAGAAGTGATGGCTTTTGGTAAAGAGTTTCAAATCCATTAAGTTTTTCTCAAAAGATTGCTAGGGACTAGCAATAGTTTAGTGTGGGGGATTGATGAGTGTGTAAATACTCATCATTTTTATCGTATATGAACTGCCAAAACATCCAAAAACACTCAAATACGCATCAAAATATAGAAATTATTCCAAATGTGTGTTTTATATGTTTCTGATGCAAAATGTTTAAAAACAAATGAAAAACGAACAAAGTTTGCACAAATGGCAGTTTCAGTCCCTCAAGTTTCAAAAATTGACAAAACTAGTCCCTGAAGTTTTAAAACAAAAGAAAAGTCAACCCAAGGTTTTCTAAAGTCAAAAATTGTCAAAACAAGTCCTTGGGTAAAAAGTTTGAGAAAATTACATGTTTGGCCCCTCAAAATCCAAGATTGGCATAAAAGGTCCCTGGAGTTTCAAAAAATGACAGATTTGGTCCCTGGTGGATTATTTTGGATGGAAAAGTCAACATTGGTCCATGGAATTCATAAATTGCCACTTTCAATCCCTGGGTAAAAGATTTGGAGAAATTACATATTTGATCCCAAAGGTTTCAATTTTAGCAAAAATAGTCCCTGGAAATTTCATTTTGGGGAATTAACAAACATTGGTACTTGGGAATATGAGACTTGGCGATTTTGGTCCTTGTAAATACTTGGGGAAAATACCACAGTCCACCCTCAACTTTAAGCCATTTACAAAATTGGTCCTTGTGATTAAATTATAAACCAATGTGACCTAAACCAAACTAAACCCAAATAACTAATATACCAACCCACTCCATAAACTCCAGCCCACACCAACACCCTCAGCCCACCAAGCCCAACATCCAAAACACCCCACCCTATTTTTTATTATTGACCAGTCAACCCCCGGTCAAACTTGACCTCTCTTCCACCTCACCCCTACCTCTGCTACCCCCTCTGCCAAAACCATCATCACCCCTCACCCTTATTCCTGCAACACTCTTCCCCCCCCCCCCCCCTGGCCTAACCAAACAACAACAAAACAACAAAATACCACCCCTGGCATCAAAAGAATCCAAAAAACAGATAAGAGGTTTTTGGCGCCGATAATTTCAAAGGCCAAGATTAAAGTTTTATGATCCAAAGGTTGTGATTTCTGCTGGGAAAAGACAAAATGCACTCAGAAACCCTAATGTGGAAGTATAAAAAGAAAGAGATGGGAAGAATGAAGGGAGTAGAATAGTTTAGTTTTAATCATGTCGTTTCAATTATTCTTACTTTTCCAGTGCAATGTTTAGTGTTAAGATTAATGAATTTAGACTTCTCAGTGTATTTTGAAGAGTTTTTCAATAACAGTTTTATGTTCCTTGTTCTATTTTAGTGACTTACAATTTTTAAGTAAAATAGATATCTTTACTCAATTACTTTTAAGACTGTCTTACTGTTCCATCAAGTTTAAAATAAGACATTTATAAGCTTCTATAAGCTCAGTAGCATGAAACCTTGTTATAATTCAATAAATGCTCAAAGTTCCACAACAGTCAAAGAAAGTCAAAGGAAAGTCTTCATGGTAAAATTCCAATTCAGACAGGTTCTAGATCATTATCATGGGTTGAGTAGCTTGATTATAAGCTCAAATGAGCTTTAGGTCACTAACTTGAGGTATACTCACCACATCTCAGCTTAACTTCCATTTTCAGTTTTAAAATTGCTTTTGTGAATTGCTTCTGTTTTAATACTTTTTAGTTGTTACTTCATGTTATTTAAAATTTAATGTAGCATGTTTAGAACCATGATTTAGTTTTTCAGCTTTAATAAGCCTCTGGTAGTGTAAAACTCTTGCCTTTGACTGTTAAGGGAGTGTTTGGTTCAATGTGAATCTGGGGTATCTAGCAGTGTTCGGTTGTTGTTTTTGGTTTGAACAAACTTAGTTCAGTTACTAGTAGCATAATCAAAACAAGAAAACAGGTTTCATTCACACAAAAAGTCAAAACTCACCCAAATCTTCTTCACAGTCTACTGTGCAGATTTTTAGGTGTCCAAACCATTCAAATGTGCTAAAAGGTTGTTAAAGATGTCCTAGTTAACTTCATTTTAACTTAATAGATCAATATCAGTCATTAGATTAACATCAAAGCTCAACAAAGTCAACATATCAAGTTTACATTAAAAGTCAAAAACTTCATTTTGCCAGAAAAGTCAAAACTTGGGAGATTTCTTGTGATTTTTGTGATGGGTATTAAGGCTTGAAATTTTCAGGAGTTGTAAACCCCCACTAGGGCTTTAGGAATCAAGCATTATTAGATTTTTGTGATTTTATTTATGAGTCCCACACCCCCACAAACTCAGCTGCAAAGCAGCCCATGCACTGCTGCAGCAGCAGCTTCACAGCAACCTGTCACATTTCTGTGGGTCCACAGGACTCCACAGTGGGTCCCACAGGTCCCCCTGGTTCTTTGGCTTCACAAGCTTGCCCTCTTCCCATTGGTACCAAGCTTGTGAGCTGAATCAACCTTGTGAGCCCCCTAGAAAGCTTCTAAATCTGTCCCACTTTTCAGTCCTCAAATAAGTATCCAAGTGCTTTTTGATAGCTTATTTGCTTAACCTGTGGTCCCCACTTGTTTATTCCAGCTTAATCATGTACCAACATCTTATTTAGACCTGATTCAACCATTGTGGGCCCCACATGAGCTTATTTCAAGCTTTTGGCCACCACAGTCAACAAAAGTCAACTGTTGGACCTTTTAGTGTCCAAATTGTTCAATTTCAAGCTTTGTAAAAGTTGTTTTTGTAAAAGTTTCTTATTTTCAGTAGTGTAACAAGTTTCAAAAAGAAAATTAACAAAAATCCAAGTTTTAATTTAAGTGATAGTTTCTATTTAATGTAATTTAATTTTAATTTTCATTTTTAAATTTTTATTAAATACTTAGCTATTTTATATTTTTTTTAAATTCCTCTTATATTAAAGTATTTATAATAATTTTTTCAGATTTTTATTTTATCATTTAGTATTTATTAGAATTAATCTTAGTTTTATTAATTATTACTTAATAATTAAGTTTTAAATAGCATAATTAATTTTTATTAAGTAAGACCTAGTTTTTATATTTTTCCTAGCTTTTATATGTTGTAAAAAAATTTAGAATTTTTCTTATAATTTTTACTGTTCATTTTCTATTTTTCTTAATTTAAAATAGTTTAATTAGGTAATTAATATATAATTAGTAATTAATTAATAGAAAATCCACAAAAAGACAAAAACACTTATTTTTAATTTTAAAAGTTATTTTTAGTTATTTTATAATTTTAGAAATTTTATTTTCATTTTTCTAGTGTTTGAATAATATTGTATTATATTTAAGTTGTTTAAATATTAATAATTAGTAATAATTACTCCATCCGTCCCATTTTAATTGTCCGTGAGCCCGAATTTAACCGTAAATATTTTTGTTTGTATTATATAACACTTGATGAAATTTATATCATTGAAAAGTTCGTTAAACGAACTTTTCAATGATATAAATTTCATCAAGTGTTATATAATACAAACAAAAATATTTACGGTCAAATTCGGGCCCGCGGACAATTAAAATGGGACGGAGGTAGTAGTATTTAATTAATAATAAATAATTAATTAGTGTTAAAATTTATTTTCTTTTTCTAAAATTTTTCTAAAAAAGTCATTTTCACCCCCTGGGGGTTTTCAGATTTCCGTTTTCACTTTTTATTTTGTACGTTTACGTTTTATTTAAACGTGAACGTACGCGTTTTAAGTTTTAAACGTTTCTGGTTTTTCCTAGCTTCCAGTCTTGTTAATATAGTGTATTTAAGCTATTTTCTTTTATATTCCAGTAAGTGTAGTCAGCACAACTCACTTATACCCCTTGCTGTCCAGATTCACCCGATCACAGACCCGTTTTAATACCATCCACACCTCGTCGGGACATAACGACCCGGGGAAACCCTATACTTCCACGGAGCATTGAGCCTTAGGAGTTTGACTTGTTTGACCACATCCGTGGTTGAATTTAGTTGACTGCTTTTCCCTTAATCAGTTGGATCTTCATTTTCTTCCTCTGAGGAGTCTTCAACAGAGGTATAGATGAAGGGAGAGACAAGCTCTCTCTCAGCAGGAATGGGTACATGGCATGGTTCACCCTTCCTATGAGCATTCCATTGTCTTTCTTGTGCATCCCATCGTTTCTTTAGTTCTCTTTCATAATCAGAATCATCAAGCTCCCATGGATATGGTGGTAAATCTTCTTCTGAAGATGAAGAAGAGGAATTGTGATCTGAGGTTTCTGGGTTTGATGACATGGTTTTGGTGGAGAATTGGGTTTAATTGGGAAATTAGGGTTTAAAAGATGATTTGGGGTAAATTGGTGACTGAGATGTGTTATTTGGGGGTGATTAAATAAGCCAAGTTTAGTACGATAATTAATGCGAGTTGGGTGGCACAGTAAAACCAAGATATTGACCGAAGATATTTTTACTTTTGGTTGGTTTTTGCTGATGTTGACCATTCTTCAGCAGATTTGACTTTCATTTCTGCTGAAGGGTAAATTTTCAAATTGGAAGTTTTTGAACTACACGTCAGACACGGTCAATAATTAGTTCCGATAATTTTGACCACTATTGGGGAACTTCCAAATTTAACCCACTTTGCATATCTCTTCCTAAACAACATTATTCACTTATCACTCCATTTAAACCCATTATTCTCTATGTAATTCATAATCGTCTCACGCAAGTTCATTTAAATGGCACAACTCGAATTGAGAGGCGACCATAACAAGTATGCTATTCTGAAAAAGGCAAAGGGACATGAAGAATTCGATTTAATGGTGGAATTTCTACAAAGGTCAAAGATTCATTATGCTTTGACACATAGTCCCAATCTGGTTTGTGAATCCTTGGTGAAGCAATTTTGGGCATCTGCTACTAAGAGATCTGATACAGAGATTATGGCTGAGATTGATGGTGTAGAATATGTGGTGACAGAAGGGTTGATTAGGACAAAGCTTCAGTTGGATGATGAGAATGGTGTGTATCATTCCAACACTGCAGAGATTCTTGCTGGGCTAAGGGAAGCTGGATATCAAAGTACTGATACATCTAAGTGGCACAAGAATCAATTTTGTCCTAAGTGGAGATATTTGGTGCATTTGCTGCTGCAATGTATAAGCAACAAGTGTGGTGGATGGAACCAATTCTCTCTGCAATTGGGTTGTGGTATTGTTTGTCTTTCTAAGGGTCTAACTTATAACTTTTCTAAGTTTATTTTTGATAATATGCTAGAAAATATTGATAAACAACAACATAAGTTTTTAATGTACCCTAGATTCTTACAAATAATTTTAGACATAACCACTGAAGATAGAACCCATGTGCCTATTAAAAGTCTTGGTTCTAAGTTGTTTGCCTCAATGAAAACAAATTATACTGGGGAACATCACCCTATGTTAGAAGCTATGTTGCCACATGGCAATGATAATGTAGTTGAGGGTGATGATGCTGGTAATGTGCCTACTCCTAATGCTGCTAATGATGGTAATTCATCATCTTCTGGTGTTGCTGCTGATGGTAATCCTTCAGTGGTAATGAAGGAAGAGCCAGCTACAACTGCTGAACTATTACCTATTTCTACTGACTTACCACCACCTACCCCTGTACATATGTCACCTAGTCCTACCATTTCACCAGCTCAGGATGCTCCAGCTGAGCAAATTCATGAGTTTGAAGATAATTTTCAGCCTCTTGAACCTGAGATTACTAGACTACCTTCGCCCAGTCCTATGAGAGAGCCAATTAATGAAGGCTTTCCTAATGTTGTACATGAGTCTGTTTCTCCTGCTGGGTTCAATGAAGCTCCACTTACCGCTGAGCAATCAGCTGATAGAGCATAGGACCCTATTACTCTCACTTTTGTATATGATTCACTTTGCAGGTACATGAAAATGACTGAAGATCTCCAAAAAGAGCTTGCTGATACCAAGACTACTCTTGGTAATGAAATTAAAAGGTTCAAGAATTGGAGGCAAAGCTGAATCAGCAGAAGCAAAGTAAGAGTGGATTGGATACTACTGAAGTTGCTAAGGAGGCAAATATGGATTCTCTTGAGATTCTAGCTGAAGTTGCTAGACAGTCTCATGTTGTTCCTCCTAAAGTTGCTGAAGTACCTCAATCTGAACCAAAGATACTAGTCAGCAGAAGAAGAAGTACAAGACAGTATTTGTCAAGGAAAGCTGCTGAAACTTCCAAAGTGTCTAGTGGTGATGATGATATGCTTATGGATGAAGCTACTGATATACTTCAGGAGAAACAATCACTAAGTGGTGTTGCTACTGACATATCTGCTGATAAAGGGAATATATCAGGAGAAGCATTCTTTGTAGCAGGGAAAGAGTATTTGAATTCCCCTGTTCATCATTCATCTGAGCATCAACAAGTTTCTCCTGATAGAGAGGTTCAAGAAGTACATGATGAACCTATAGAAGATGTGAATGTTCCTCATGATGATATTGCTGAAGGAACAGATGTGGATTTGGATGAGCTTGTTACAGCTGAAGACAGAGCTGCACAAGAAAACCTCTTTCAAGAATGGGAAGATTATAAGAAGAGTGCTAATATGGCTGAGGAACAGCAAGCCAAGTTTGATGCAGCATATGAGTCTGTCACTCAAAGATATGTTTCTACTTTGCCTATTGAAAGACAAAGAGAATTGGATGCAGCTGTTCAAGAATTTGATGAGTCAGATTGGCAGCAGATTGGAAAACAAATGCTTGATAATCCTGATGTAGCTGCAGATATTCTTGGTAAAAGGGTAGAGGAGCAAGATTGGGCTTCTGAAATTGTGAAAGTGCTGAAGTTGAGGAAGAAGGTAGCAGATGAGTTTAAAAGCTAAAGCTAAAAGAGATAAACCTATGACTCAAGCACAACAGAGAGATTATATGAGAACATATGTGAAAAGTCAAAGCAGTTCATTATTTAATACTGCTTGGTCTAAGAAACAAGTGTGGGCACTTCCATTTGACAAACTGGTTGAGATTTATAACAGAATCAAGGCTAGAAATGACAAAGCTGGAATGGGTGCTTCTAAGAATATTCCTCTCCTCAATACTGATGCTGTTTCATCTGTTAATATTCCTATTGCTGCTGAAAAGGTATCTTTACCTGATACTTTTGCTGATGTACCACATGTTGCTGCTTCATCTTATGTGGATAAAGGAAAAGCAAAAGTGATGACAGCAGATCCTACATCTAGAAAGAGAACTAGGAGACAATTGGAGCAGGAAAGATTGGGTGAAGAGACTGCTAGGAAGTTAGATGAGGAACAAAAACCTGAACAAAAAGCTGAACTTGCAAGATTTCATGAGCTGAAGGTAAGAGAAGTTGAAATTCAAGCTGTTAGAAACAAACAAATAAGGAAGGCTATGGATGAACAATATGCCTCTGCTGCACTTGAATCTTCTCAGGATTCTACTGATGAACAATTAGATAATCCATCAGTGGAAACTGATGCTGCAGAAGGTGAATCTGCTGAAGCTGAAGTTCATGCTGCTATTTATGTTCCTGGAAGAAGAGCAAAGAGAATGGCTAAAGTCAGATCTTCAAATTTCAAACAAAGTCTAATCAATGTGAATGCTTCTGATGAAAAAAAAAAAAAAAAAAAAAAAAAAACTAACATTTTGTTGTATAGTATTGTATGCAGGTTTGGTTATCAACTTACCTGATGTTGACTATTCCATCATACAGTTGACTAGTCCAAAGGGTACAGCTTTGGTAAAGACACATCAAATCTGTTGATAGCTGTAATGGTTTGCTCAAAACCATAGGGTTTTCAACTTACCCATGATTTATTGTTGAGTAGTTGAAATGGTTGTCAATTGACCATGGATTTTTCCTTTATGGATTCTGAATAATTGGCTAGCCCACATGTATATGGCTTGTGGTAAAGGCAGTGGAAAACCATATTTGGTAATCAGTTAACCAAGATGATTTTCATCAAAATAATTGGCTAGTCCTGAGCAAACAGCTACAGGTAAAGACAACTCAAATCCGTTTATAGCTGATGATTTGCTAAAAATCATGTGGTTATCAGTGTACCTTAGAACACTTGGCTACTCCAGTAGTGATGGCTATTGGTAAAGAGACATCAAATCCATTATTTTCAATGATTCACCTCTCACAGGAGTTAACACACCTAGAAGTGATGAGAATAGTATGAAACTAATTTGTTTTGATGTACATTTAGTCATTTGTTGCTGTAAAGAATGGAGCTTTCAAGTATTTGCTGATCATAGAGATTCTGCTGAAGATGATTCTTTGCTGGTGCTATCTTATTACAATCCTCTTGGTATGTTATTTCGAAGATCTATCAAGAATCTTGAACTTAACCAGGTCAAATTCAAGAATTCTGCTGACTGTTTCTGCTGAAGGTTACTGCTGAAGAGTTGGTTCCTGCTGAAGCAGTGTATCTGCTGAAGACTAGTTTCAGCATTATTAGTTTATGCGGATATAGTATTTCCGTATTTTATGTATTATAGTTTGGATATGCATGAGTTTATTTAAGAAGTGATAATGCATATATTTTAGAAGTTTTAGAATATACGTTTCTTGGGAAACGGTTTAGGGTTCCATGTGTATAAAAGGAACACATGATTATGTATTGCATAACGTTTTGAGAAAACACTCTTATTATTATTAAAAAGATCCATAGAGGATCAAGAGTTCTTAGTATTACACTTGTGTTTGTTTCCGCTTTAAAATACAAGTTGCAGAGATTGTCTATTAGTGTGTTATTGATTACAGTAACATAGCTAACGATTCTAGAGTGCTCAAGAAGATCTATCAAGGTCTTATAGCTCAACAACACTGCTGAGCAATGCTCGTTAAGTGGAGTTTTAGCCATCTCACAAAGTTTTTCCTTATTGCTTATCAGATTTTTGATTGTTGAAGTAAATTTAGGCATGAAAAGAAGAGCATCCGCGAAGCTAATTTCGAAATGTAACTCTTGGAAAATTTGATAAAATTTTTCCATCTGATGATTAGCTCTTTCGCGGTTCTTTTGATCATTTAAACGTGAAGGATATGGAATTGAAGGCTTAGGATCGTTCTTTGGAATTTCATCAGAACTTTCAGGAGGATCAAATACAACTTTTGACTTACGAGTCGGGACCGGGACAACTTGAGGGTGGATGTTGTTGGTACCTCCGTTATTAGTAGGAAGTACCGTGTACGTGGTAACCTCAGGTTCACGTTCCACTACCATGGAGAAGAAGTGGTAGAGGGAACCGTGGGTCCATTGTATGATACTCCACTTCGGGTAGTGATCGCTTTGACATTGCTCCTCGGGTTAGCGATCGTGTTGCTCGGTAGTGTACCCGGGCCCGAGGGTCGATCATTTAAAGACTTCTAAAGCTGAGAGATCTTGCTGATCGATAACCGATTCGTTTCCTCTTGTGCTTTCATGAATTGTTTTAGCACTTCATCGGAGGAAGACGCGGGTAGAACAACGTTTTGATTTTGATTAGGAAAATTTTGAACACGGTTGTTTTGAAAATTCCCTTGGTTTTGATTGTTGTTACCCTGAAAATTATTTCTCTGATTGAAATTACCCTGATTGTAATTCCCTTGATTTTGGTTTCTTTGAAAATTTCCTTGAAAACCTTGATTTTGATTGCCATTTTGAAAATTGTTTTGATTAAAATGACCTTGATTTTGGTTCGGGTTTTGGAAATTCGGGTTTTGACCTTGGTTAAAATCTCCTCGATTCTGATTTTGATTCGAGTTACGGTTTTGATTTTGGTTAAAACCGGGATGTCCGAGAAAATTGTTGGAACGATAGCTTAAGAGATTACGGTCCCCTTGTGGTTGGTAAGAATTACCCCCCATGTTGTAGGAACCTTGAGCAGCATAAACGTTCTCTTGAGGAAAACCAGCAGTAGCTGGACACTTGGAATAAAGATGTGGGCCTCCGCAAGTTTCACAACTTCGGGCCACGGCTTTCACTTGTTGATTTTGAACCTGATTTTGCATAGTTTGGTTCATTCTCAACACAGCCGTAGAGATATCATCCATCTTTTTGGTGAGAGCAATTATTTCAGGAGATGATGATGAAGGAATGACTGATTTGCATGACTCATCCCTCTCCGTAGAGGAATCCCAAAAGTTATGGTGGGCAGTCATGTTCTCAATTAGATCATAGCATTCTCCGGGACGCCTTTTCATAAAGGTCCCACCAGCAGCCGCATTGAGAATATCCCGGTGCCTCAATGTAAGACCATTATAGAAGGTATCTATGATGGTAACTTGTAACATATTGTGGTTAGGGCACCGATCAATAGCTAGCTTATAACGTTCCCAAGCCTCAAATAGAGACTTATCGGGACACTGCCGGAAGTTGCTGATATCATTTCGTAACTTGGTAACCATGGAAGGTGGAAAATATTTTGCTAAAAACTTGGTTACCATTTCATCAAAGGTACGAATAGAATTCTTTGGGAGTCGGTCAAACCATGCAGTGGCATGATGGGTGAGAGAATAGGGGAAGAGATACAGCCTGAGGGCATCATCGGTGACACCATGCTGTTTCATGCTTTGGGTGACGGTAAGGTATTTATCAAGATGCTTGTTAGCATCGTCACCTGGTAATCCGTGAAATTGACATGAATTTTGGACTTGTTGGATCATGTGGTGCTTGAGGCCAAAGTCCGTAGCCTTAACAGTGAGTGGTGCAATAGGTCCGCCCCTCCCATGCATGGTAGGCTGGCACAACTCCTCCATCGTTCGGAGATCGGGAGCTGGATCATCTTTGGGAGGGTCAGGGGGTGGGGGTGGCCCGTCGTCCATTTCTATTTTTGGTTCTTCAATAACAGTACGTAGCTCGGGTACGTTTTTCTGATTTTTACGCTTTGTTTGTGAACGAGTGCGCATGCACTAAAAACAATTTTTCAAAACAAGATCGAGGCAAAACAACAGGGAACTTAAACCAGTAATCACAAGTGAATGGCTTCTTTAAAAAAGGTACACCACTCACAGGGATACAAAGACAAGTTTTAATCTTTAGTTTGGGAACTTATTATGTCCACACCCCCAGTTGGTAGGTGTTCTGCCTTGGTTTGCGGTGGTAAGATTTTATGTATTTATTAACAGAAAAAATTGTTTTTAGGCTTTTGGGTGTGTGTGCAAAAAACTTTTGGAAATATTTTTGGAACTGATTCGTTAACCAAAATCGATCTTTTAAGATTACTCGCAGGCTGGCGTGAGGAAAGAATGGATTCTTCTTCAGTTCACAATTTAATGTCAGAACTTACCTTATACCAACCGTTTCAGGTTGTAATCTTAAAGAAAACGAAGTAATTTAACTTCACAGTTTGTTTTGTTGTTTTTGATTTTTTTGGTGTTGTTAACACTTCAGAAAAAATGTTAATGAACTTTTTTGATATGATTGATATTTTTACAAAAACTTTTTACGAATGTGTGAAATTTGTACAGGGAGGGTTTTGAAAACCACTAAACTTAAAACGATTTTTAAAACACGCAACAACCTCCATGGTAGCGGCGCCAAATTTTGATTGGTTCCGAACGGTCAGATAGTATTGACCAAGGTCAATAAGCCAAAGACAACTCATTTCCAATTCTCCGTGGATAGTAGAGTGTGTCCCCGGGTCGTTATGTCCCAGCGAGATAGCAATGGTGTTTTGGAAAACGTTTTTTGAGAATGAGTGGCACTGAGGACAGTAGCCAAGATGATTTGAGAGATGATTATGCTATTGATATTTGGTATTTGGAAAATTATTAACAGTTAACAGATATGCAGATATATTCACAAATTCACAACTTGGGATTCAAATTACAGACAGAAAAAGTGGGTTTTGACAAATTACAAACTACAGGGGGTGCAAGTGAAACTTTTTAAAATTTAAAATAAAAAGAAAATTTACAATGAAAATGAAATTATTTAAATGATTATTTTAATATTTAAATATAGATTAATTAATTAAAACTATTTAAAACCTAATTTAAACCTAATTTAAATTAACTAAAAATGATAAAGGTTACAAATTAACCTAAAAATTTGCAAAAGTATTTTTTAAACCTTAAAAAGAACTTGAAGAAAGTATAAAAAATAAAAAGAAATATTTTTGTCTTTTTATGGATTTTCTATTAATTAAAAACTAATTTTATTAATAATACTATTTAAATTATTTTAAATTACTAATAATACTAAATTGACTTAGAAAATTATAGAAAAATTTATAAAACTAATTAACCATCACAGGAATCCTAAAAAAATATAAAAAGTTTCTAAAAATTATTTTTAGACTATTTTACTAATTATTTATGTAATAATTAATTTAAATCTAATTTAACTAAATTAAATAAGAAAATTGGAAAATGAATAGTAGAACTTAAAAATCTATTTTCTAAAAGTCTTAACTAATTTATAAAACCTAGGAAAATTATAAAAACCTACTGTTGTTAATTAAAATTTAAGAAAACTATTTACTAATATTACCTAATTAATTAATTAAACTATTTTTAATTCTAATAATTAGTAAACTGATTAAGAAAAATCTAAGAAAATTATTACAAATACTTAAAGGTGAGAGGAAATTAAGAAAATTATAAAATTGATGGAGTGCTTATTAATAAGCTGAAAAGAAAAATGAAAAATATAGAATCTATTAAATATAAGCTATCACTAATTTTATATTTGGTTTTGATTGGTTTTTCTCTTTGACAGGTAAGAATAAGCTAAAAACAAGAAATTTTTATGAAATGACTTTTTGAATAGCTTAAAAATAAGCTGTGTGCACCCCCTCTTATCAAACAGTGGACAAAATAACTTATTAGGACTTATTTCAAGTTTGAAAAAGCAAGGAAATGGCAAATAAGCATTCACAGATGATTACACACTAGAAATAAGCTAAATGGAACAAAGAAGCACACTGAATAAGCTTAAATCCTCAAATAAGCACTTATTTCAACTACACAGTCCAAACAGGCCAAATCAAGGACCTTTGGACCTCTGTGGGGTCCTCAAAAGAGCTCAGGGGTCCAAATTGAAAGTTGAACTATGAAGGTGGACTGGTAGGCTTCACAATAAGCCAATAAGCAGGGCTTATGGCTTATTAATGAGCTCTGGGTAGCCTTTGAAAGTTGGGGTCTTACACTGAGTGATCAATGTTCACTCAGAGAATAGCCAAACTTGATGAGGGTTGCAGCCCTATCAAATAAGCTCACAATGGTGAAATAAGCTCAGAAACTTAAAGCTGGGCTTATGGGGTTTCTAAAAAGCTAAAAATCTTGGGGTGGGACCCACTAATGAAGTGGCTAAGGTCTTGGGGATTTTGGTCAAAACCTGTGCACAAGGCATGTGTTTGCCCTGCAGGTAAAAATAAACTAATGCACAAGCTTATAGAAAAATCCTAAAAATAAGCTGACTATGGGCTTTTGAACACTAGGTGGCAATCTTTAACCTCTTAAAAGCTCAAAGTCTCAAAGTAAACACAAAAATCACAAACATTCCTCCAAGATTTGGATTTCTGAAACAAAGGTGTAATTTGACTTTTTGAGTTTTTGCTAAAAGTTGACTTAGATGAACTTTGGTCTTGATTTCCTTACTGATTATGTTATTTTAGACTACAATGACTTGAAAATAAGCAACCTTAACTATTTATGAACAGATTTGATGAGTTTGGAAACAAAAATCCTTACAGATGACTATTTATGAAGATTTGAAAGTGATTTTGACTTTTCCTAGAACAAGCACTGGTTTTTATGATTGTTTTATGCTACTATGACCTGAATGAACAAGTCTCAACAACAACAATCAACATGTTACCACTAGAACATGCAGGATCACACTGATCCAAACACTCCCTTAGTTGACAGTTTTTGTAGGTTTCAAAGAGATTCAAAGTTTTAAACCACAAACCTTGTTCCAAAAGTTAACTTAAGCTAAGTTAAGCTGAATCAAACACAGGTTCACTATATTTAACAACAAATACCCAAGATCACTAAGTGGACTAATTTAACTTTGAAATCTAGAGTTTATAACAACTATTAAAACCAACAAACAAGCTACTGATTTAAGTTTATATTATCACTATCTAACAATAAATAAGCTTAAATGAACAAAGATAAGCAGTTAATAAGCTATGCTACAGTACAGAATTAAAAATCAAAGAAAAATTGGAAACTTGAACTCACTTGAGACCCTAGCTAAACAAGGGCTTCCAAATGGGCAGCTACAAGCTCCTAGCTTATAAACAAGCTAGGTATAAGTCCTTCTTGCCCCTCCATTGCAGGCAACTTCCATTAGCTTTCCACTCAAATGCAAAGGTACCCTGTTGTTCAATTCTTTGATTCTGATTTCCTTTTTTGTATTTTTTTATTTTATTTTTCTATTTAGTTAATGATTTAAATTATCTAAGAGAGCTTATGAAACAGTACACACTAATTTAGATCATAAATTAGTTTGAAAAGGAAATTTGCGAATTTAAATACTAAAACTGATTAGTTGACTGAAACTTGAAATTTTGATTAAGAGGAGTTGAAATTACAATACTGAAACAAATTACAAGCTTCTTTGATTAAAACTAACAACTAGAATTTCGAAATTACAATGATACGACCTAAAAATTAAGCTAAGTGACTAATACTCCAACTCCTTGCAATCTTCTCTCTTATATAGCCCTCCATTAGGGTTCTTGCATCCCTCTGATCATTTCCCATCATTATTATTGTCCATTGGATGTCTGAGATTCAATCTTGGCCATCCACGTATTTTGGCGCCAAAATTGGATTTTGCAATTTGCTCTGATTAATACCAAATGGAGGGGGAAGCATTAATTGTGGTTGTTTTGTCAGGTGCAAATGGAGGTTTGGGCGGTGGATTAGACAGGGATGGTGGGGGAAGGTGATTTGACTGGCAATTGGTGTGGGGGAGGGAAGGAGAATGCTGGGGGGGGTGTTTGTTTGACTTGTTTTATCAGGGTCAAACATTTGACCCTGGTATATTACAAAAGGGGTGTGGGCTTGTGGGAATTGGGCCAGAAATAAAAAGGGTGGGCTTTGGATAGGGATATGGATTGGATTTGGTTTGGTGTTGGGTTTTATTAAGGGTCCGGTTTGGTTTATATTATCACAAGGACCATTTTTGTAATTTCTGCATTCCTGGGGGTTGGACATGGCATTTTTCCAAAGTATTTCACAAGGGTATTTTCTGCCAAATGATGAATAGTACATGGACCTTAGATGATTTTTCCACTTTTAAATTTCCAGGGACTATTTCTGTCAACTTTCCAAACTTCAGGGACCAAATCTGTAATCACACCAAATTTTGTAACCAAGGACCAATCCTGCCATAAGTGAGAAGTACAAGGACAAAATTTGTTTTTCTCAAAGTTTTAATATCCCAGGGGACCATTTTTGACAATTTTCAAACTTCAGGGACTAAACTTGACATTCTGTGAAACTTTGCACCAAAGGACTAAATATGTAACTTTGTGTTTTAAAAGGACCTTTGGTGACTTTTTCAAGTTTTTAGAATAACCAGGGACTAGATTTGACAACTTTTTGAAAGATGAGGAACTGAAACTGCTAATTATCCAAACTTTGTTTATTTTTCATCTATTTTTGATTATTTTGCATCTGAAACATATAAAACACATTCCTGGGATATTTTCATTATTTTGATGCATATTTGAGTGTTTTTAGATATTTTGGCAGCTCAGAATAGGTAAAAATGATGAGTGTTTGAGCACTCATCAGGTTTATAGGATGTGAGTGTTGAGTTATTTGGCTTGTGTAGATACGTAAGCAGGTCTAGCGAGTCATGCAAGTAATTATTTATATAAAAAGCAAAAATTTACCTGTGAAATATTATTGGTACTTGTAATGGGAATGATAGTGATGAGTGTTTGTGGGTTGTTATAGTCTTACCCCCTTAGAGAAAATCTCGTCCCGAGATTTTGACGATTATAGGAGTAGGGGAGAGAATAATTCGAGAAAGTAGAGCGAAGAAGAGGATTATCGAGGAAAATGATGTGAAAAGGAAGAAGATTTTGCACAAGCGGAGTAAGAATTACTTGTACAGATACAAGATTCTTAGGTTTTTATATCTCATTATTTGCAAATAAAGGCGTCCCAATATTTGAAAACAAGAGTGTATAAACTCTTAACCTATTTGACTTATAACTTTCTCATTAAAATGTAGGAACATCCTTGTTCATTTTAAGAGGATAGTCATTATAAATCATCCTTAAGTAGTATCGGTGGAAAATATAGAGAGTTTTACCATATTAAAGGATATATAGTAAGGAAATTTTTAGAAACATGTTTCAACTGATAGAGGCCATATCAGAGAAGACAAGTTCTAAAAGCAGTAGAGGAATATTCTAGTCAAGTAGAGACAAGTTCTAGTCATGATAGAGACTAGTTCTAGTCATGGTAGAGACAAGTTCTAATGTTCTCCGGTTTAGCAACTTGTCACATGGTAGATTCCCATGTTAAGACTATAATGACGGACGTAGAAGATCTTATTTTTACAATTTCTTGCAAGGCGAAATTTAATATCGTAGTCAAACATAATGAGGATTACAGTTCGATGTAGATATTCTTACAAGTTCTAACTAATAGAAACTTGGGTTATGACGAGAAATGCAAGTTCTAACTAATAGAGCATTGCAGGATGAGGTAGAGAGAGAATATAGAGAGAAGAAAATAGAGAGTAAAATGACGGAGAGTTAAAAATGAAGGGAAATGGAGTGAAGGATTTATGGGAGTAGAGTGGAGTAAAAAAGGAAAAAGGATGAATGGGTAAAGTTGGGGAAATGGAAATGGAAAAAGAAGTTTGGAGTAGATTGAGTGGGGAAAAGTGTAGGAGTGGGGAAAATGGAAAAGTATGGTTTTAATTTGTGGAGTGGGGAAAAAGGCTGGAAAATGGGATTTTAAATGGAAGAGTGGGAAGAAGTGAGAGGAAAAGATTTAAACGGTAGAAGGAGAGGAATGAAAAGATGAGATTAAATGGAAGAGTAAAAGTATAGGGTACCTGAAAGAGAATATCCTATCGGAGTTTTAGATGTACTAGATATCTTTCCCAGAGTTTTGTTTTCCCCCTAAGGTTCTTCTAACTAATCCTAATTTCTAAGGGTGAGGTGTTTGGTTCCATTGAGGTAGAGGGTTCTAAAGAGGGATTAGGTTTAAGTGTTTTCTTTCCTAAGGGTTGACTAGGTATATCCTTATTTTTAGGTGTTGTTTCTGGTTTTCTCTTTTGTTTTAGGTTGTCTATTATTACCATTATTACTATTATTATGAGTATCACTATTCCTAGGGATTTGAAACCAGCTAAGGCACTATCCATAGTGTCTCCTAAGTGAAATTTCCTAATGGGTATTCTAAAAATTGTCAAGTCCTAAGGTATAATTTAAAATCCTGAAGTATATAAGTATGGTTATCCTAAGGGCTAGGTATGGGTAATCTATGACCTAAATCTACTTATTCCTATGGGGCAAGTGTGTCTATCCTAAACTAAGGTTCTAAAGGCTTAGGGTGAGGGTTATCTAATCCTAGGTTTTTCCTAATCTATATTCTAATCCTAAAGTCTTATCCTAGGTCTATTGGGGTAGGGGTTTTTGGGTTTCTAATCCTAATGGTCTAAGGTTTTCTAATCCTAAGGTATTCTAATCCTAATGATCTAAAGTTTTCTAATCCTAAGATGTTCTAATCCTAAAGGTCTATCTAACCTCAAGTATGAAAATTCTATCTAAGGTTTTGGGGTTTACTAAAGGGGATTGGGGAAAACTAGCTCGGGTATCATAGTAATCTAAGAGAAATATGCTTATATATGAGAATCATATATTTGCATATGGGATAGTTAGGGGTAGATCTCTAACTAGAACGAAGATAGCTTAAGAAAGCCATGGAAAGGAGTGAAGGTTTAGAGATCAGAGGAGAAAGAATTCAGATATCTATGGTGAAGAATGAGGATTCTCACCATCGGTAAAGGGGAAAAAAGAATTAAAAAGGGTTAGAGTAAGAGAAATTTAAAACAATTTAGAGATTCTATTTACCTAAGACATCGGGGTAGGCTAGGGGTAAGGGTTAAAGGTGAGGGTTAAGGGTAAGGGTTAAGGGTAAGGGTTTTCCTAAGGGTTTTCTAAGGTGAAGGGTAATCCTAAATCTAGTTATTCTAATCTATCTTAATTGAGGGGTACCAGGTAGTTTCTAAATCCTAACTTATTTTATTTATTTCCTATTCTACTTATCCTAAAGGCTCTAATTATTCTAAGGCATGTCTCCTAAAGTTATTTATTTACCTAAGTTTTCTAAAGTTTCCTAATTACCTAATTCCATGTGTTAGTGTTTTCTAAGTTTTCCTCGTCATTATCTATTATCTTTTCTAAAGTGCAAATCCTAAAGCGGGCAAAAGCTATTTTATGGTGATGTTTCATTTGGTTTTTCTATATTTTAGCTATTTTAAAACGGTTTTCTTGTAAATTCTCTCATAACTTACTATAGTCAGGTTGATTATCAAAGTTATTATTATTATGACCTTTTTCTATCTTCTCAAGGAGATCAAGAAAAATTTCATCTAAGTTATTTAAAATCTCCTCTAATTGGTTTTTCTCATCTTCTAGAGTCAACCTAGAGGGTTTTTCTCCAATTTGATCTTTCCAAGATGGAATGGGAGGGTTTATTATGTAAGGTGTAGGGTTTAAAGTATATGGTTACCTAAAGTCAAATCTAGGGGTATATGTAGGGATAGGGTGTTTAGGTGTATATGGTTCTCTCGGGAGAAATAAACCATGGGGTTCTGTTTTGTGGGTAGGGAAAAGTGGATGTATAATAGGGTTTAGGGGAGGTAGGGGTGATGTCTTAGTATAGAAATCTCTTAGGTGTTTTAAATTAGGGTTATCTAGGCTATTCCTAGAGTCTTCTAAGTTATAGGGTTTAGGGGAGTAATCTAGTACATTCGGAGAGGAAAGATCATTCTCCGGATGTGGACTAGATGAGATAGGGGTAGAGTAGAGGGGAGTTGACATAACTATATAATAAAGAAAATACTGTAAATCATTTAGCAGTTAAGCAGACAATAATTATACTTACCTTAGCACATATAGTTATGGAGGAGGGCAGAGGTACTGAAGACTTCCGCGGGTTTAGGAAAAATTGTTGTAGTTTAGGTTTTGACCTTGTTCTCTACAACTGAAGCTCTGATGCCAATCTGTAACACCCTCATTTTTCACTGATCGCAGCGGATAAAGTGTTTGGGGTATTACTTCATAGAATCACAGATACAGTAATAGAAAACGACTTGAAAAGAGACGTTTTGAAAAATTAGTTATCATTCATAATTATCAGAGTTTTAATTATAAAAGATATACTTTTATTTTGTTGAGGTCCCAAAAATCTAAGAGTTAGGTTGGTGGTGTTTGAATGATAACCATGATAAGTCTTCCGAGTTCAATACCTCCTTCCGCCATAGGTCCATAGAAGTAATTAACCTAGAATACATGCTTAAAAAGTCAACACTAGGTTTTGAGTGAGAATCATAGGTTTAGGGGTTAGTGAATACAAGTTCCCTGGGTTCAGTTGTTACACCCATCTGGGAAAATGCAAGTTTTTGTGATAATTGTGATGCATGCACAATTATCAGGAGTTTAGTAGGTTGCACTAAGCTCATGAATCACACCTTAACGATCCGGGTCATGTGGGCTGCAGACCCAACATGAGGGGATAGAAGGATAACTTGCCAAAGTTATACCTTGAGTGGATTCAAATATAGTACTTATTGGTACCACCTAGTGGGGTGTTAATACCAACGAGAGTTGTCAAACTCCAATAGATCTATCAACTATATTCGCGTTCGATTGGATAAAACCTTCCAAACGATTAGATTCATGAATTTTGTTTATGTCGTGGTGGCAGTTAGTTTACTCGTGCAAATAACCAAAGAAAAAGACTTGTATTTGGTTTTTAAGTAAAGCATTTAGCATGTATCCCCCTTACAGGGTTTATAAAAGTATTTAGTTTGAAAGTTTAAAAAGATGTAAGGCTATGAAGACTCACCTGGGTGTAAAGCAATCTAAGTAATGCAAATAGTGACTCGGGAACTAGACTGCCTTAATCACGTATCCTAGTGTTGTTGTTGTTGTTGGTTTTGTATGTATGTCAAGCTTTTAGTTATCATGTTTTATGTTTCTTAAGTTATTGTTTTTAGGTTTGTTAAAGTTTTAGATATAACATAACACCGTTCAGGCCATTGTAATTCAGAAGTATATGACTCCTCACATGAAGCTCCCTACTATTGTATTATGTTATCAACATAATACCGTTCGGGCCATCATAATTCAGAAGTTAATACTCCTTACACAAAGCTCCCTATTATTGAGTTATGTTGTTATTAGGGTTTAGTTATAATCATATCACCGTTCGGGCCATCATATCTTAGAAGTATATGCAATAATCGTTCGAGGAGTCAGGGTACTTTAATTCGTAAACCCAACAAACTCGTCAAAAACGAAATATCCACTTAGTACTCCTCGCATGAAGCTCCCTAGTATTGTGTTATGCTTGTAACTTTATATAGGTTTTATACTTATATGATATTTTCACTTTTTACCCTTATGGTTTATATGTTTACGTTTTCTACCCTAAGTTTTATATTACTTATATTATCTATACTAATAAGTATCTATATTAGACACAAACAAGTCCCTAGACTTCTATATTAACCTAAGAATCCTAAGTTTTCTATATTTACCATTTTAGACCTTTAACTTATACTATTTACGTTTTTAGTCCTTTTAGTTTATACTTATGTTATTATCTATCCTAGGGTTTTAATATTATTCAAAACTAATCCTTACTACTAATAACTTCTAGGAAAGTTCAAAAACAGTCCCTAGACTTTATAATTTCAGGAATTTATGATATGCACCCCTATGCTTGTAAACTATTGCAAAACTAGTCCTAATATGCATGTAACTTGTATTTTATCTTGTATTTAAGTTTTCTAGCCTATGTTTTACTTATTTTAAGTTATATTTAACTAGTGTATGACCTAATCTAACTAACTAAAGCATGCATGCAAGTATATGACTCGATCTAGGGTTTTAAAACGCAAACTAGCAAGTAGAATGGTTCTAGGCTCATGCAAGGTTATCTAAGCTATATAATTCTATCCTAAGACTATATTAAAGCTATATTAACTAAAAGTAATACTTACTTGGCTAGGGAGGGTTTACGTGGGTTAGAACTAGGGTAGGGTTTTCTAGGGTTTCCTACACCTCGTACGACTTCAAACCACAACAAAACACGACCAAGGCCTAGCTACTCGTTCCTAACAGCTCCTAAGGGCTTAGTATTGGCTAGGGGGTTTACGTGGGTTAAAACTAGGGATAGGGTTTTCTAGGGTTTCCTACACCTCGTACGACTTCAAACTACAACAAAACACGACCAAGGCCTAGCTACTCATTCCTAACAACTCCTAAGGGCTTAGTACTATAGAAATGTGAGGTAGAGAGGAGGGGGAAAGGTATGGAGAAGAAATGAGGGCTTGGGGGTATTTATAGTCGCGATAGAGGCGGTTTGGGAGAAACGACCTCTTAGGTGTCGTTCATGAAGAGGGCTGGGCAAGCAAGGCTAGAGGGGGGTTGTGGCAGGTCTAGGTGATGATGAGGAGCAGCTAGTAGTAGCTAGGGGCTGGCTTAGGTCGATTGTGGTGGAGGAAAGCCGTGAGAGGCGGTTAGGGGAAAATGGCGACAAGTAGCTTACAAAGAGGTGATTCACCTCCTTGCTTGGGTGCTTGGAGGTTCTTGTAAGCTGCTTGGTGGGTTTAAGGGTGGTTTAGAGTGGTTTAGTGGTGGATTAGGGAAGGTTTAGGGTGGATTAGTGGTGATTAGTGGTGGATTAGCCAAGTAGGTGATTCACCTACTTGTGTGTGTTCTTAGAGGTGTTAGGATGTGTGCTTGGGTATGACTAAGGTGTTAGAGTGCTAGGTTGAGGGGTTTAAGGTGCTTATGTTTATGTTTTAGTTAAGTTTTAGCTAAGTTTAGACCTAGTTTCTACTTACTATGTGTTTAAGGTTTTACCTAGGGTTTAGTGCCCAAATTAAGTTCCTAAGTGTGTCTAATGACTAATCCTAAGACCTAAAGGGTTTATACTAAGTGTGGGTAACCTAGGGGGAAGTTTTGGGAAGGTTGGACCTAATTTTCTAACCTAAATGACCTAAGTGAGAGACTAGGGTTTATCCTATGGTTTTGTGCCTAAGTTAGCTAATAACTATTCCTATGTTTCTAAAGGCTTATACTAAGTGGTAGTGACCTAAGGGGAAGTTGTGGGTGGGTTTAGACCTAATTCTAGTTATCTATGACCTAGTTATGGTTTAGGGCTTAGGGGTTTATATCTAAGTTCTAAGGGTTCTATTCTATAACCTAATAGTCCTAATATATCCTAATATACCTAAAGATACTCTTACTTAAGCCTTGAATACATTCTTACTAGTTTAACTAAGCATATAGGTTCAGATAAGCACATAATCCTACTTAAATTTTAGTTTAGGGTTATTTAGGGTTTTGTGTTATGTTTAATGTTTTAGATTGGTGTATTACTTATTATGGTGTTGTTATGAATTTATGCTTGACATACATGGGGTTTATAGGATGTGAGTGTTGAGTTATTTGGCTTGTGTAGATACGTGAGCAGGTCTAGTGAGTCATGCAAGTAATTATGTATATAAAAAGCAAAAATTTACCTGTGAAATACCTATTATAGGTGTTTGTAATGGGAATGATAGTAATGGGTGTTTGTGGGTTGTTATAAGTGCTCAGAAGGCAAAGCATGACTACTAGGGGAATGGCAAGAAGCCAATGGAGCAGCTGGTGTAGGGTGGAGGGTGTTAGGATATGTGTTTTTGATGTTTGTTTATTGTACTCTCTTGCTATGAAATGTAACTTTTGAATGGTTTCAGTGATGAATAAAGTTACTTTTATTTTTCTTGTTTCTACTGTGAGAGCAAATATTTCCACTGTTTGATATATTTTTCCACTGTTGTCTTTATCCGCTGCATTAAAGTTAGTGGACAAACATATACAAACATACATGACAAATTAAGTACCAAAAATTTCCCCTCAACACTAAAAGTTATTAGACATCAAAATTTTATGGGTTAAGCATTTCAATACCTGTTACTAAGTACTTAAATCTACCCACATCAAGTCCTTTTGTTAATAAATCAGCATAGTTGTCATTAGTATGAATTTTGACAACTTGAATAAACTTTTTCTCATAACAATCTCTTATAAAGTGATGTCTAATTTCAATATGTTTAGTTTTAGTGTGTTGAACATGATTTTTAATTATGCATATGGTACTGCTACTGTCAATAAAAATGATGGTGTTCATGAAATTGTACCCATAGTCCAAAAGTTGATTTTGAAGCCATAAGACCTGAGCACAACACCTTGCAGCAGCAACATACTCTGCCTCAGTGGTTGAGGTAGCCACCATAGTCTGTTTCTTCCACTGCCATGACACTAATCTACATCCAAGGAATTGACATCCTCCTATGGTTGACCTTCTATCCAAACTTGCACCAACATAATTACTATCTGAGTAGGTAACCAATTCCATAGGAGATTCCCTTGGATACCACAATCCTATATTAGGATATGTCTTCAAATATCTAAAAATCTTCTCCACTGCAACCAAATGTGATGTCTTTGGAGTGACTTGATACCTTGCACAAGCACACACAGCAAACATAATGTCTGGTCTAGATGATGTAAGATACATCAAAGAACCAATCATAGATCTATAAGTGTGAACATCAGCTTCTTCTCCATTATCATCCTTCAAGAGAAGATGTGTAATCTTATCAGCAGGAGTGCTTGAAGGCTTGACATCAGTAAAATGGAACTTTTTGATAATTTCAGCCACATATTTATCTTGACTGATAAAGATTCCATCTTGTCTTTGTTGTACTTGAAGTCCCAAAAAGAAAGTGAGTTCCCCCATAGAACTGATTTGAAATTCATCCTTCATCAGCTTCTCAAATTCCTTGCACATCTATGGCTTTGTGGAACCAAAAATAATATCATCAACATACACTTGAACCAACAGGATATCATTTTTGTCTTTCTTGATGAACAAGGTCTGATCAATCTTCCCTCTATGAAACCCATTATTCAATAGATAAGCAACAAGGGTTTCATACCATTTTCTTGGAGCTTGATGTAAGCCATAAAGAGCCTTGACCACTTTATAGACTTTATTGGGATGTTCAGGATCTTCAAAGCATGGAGGTTGTGAGACATAGACCTCATCATCAATCTTTCCATAAAGAAAAGCAATCTTGACATCCATTTGATATACAGTGAAGCCCATAAAAGATGCATATTCCAGGAACAATCTAATAGCCTCAATTCTTGCAACAAGAGCAAAAACTTCTTCATGATCAATGCCCTCCTCTTGAGTGTATCCTTGAGCAACTAGTCTAGCTTTATTCCTGATAACAATGCCTCTTTCATCATTCTTATTTCCGAAGACCCATTTTGTACCAATAACCTTCATACCATCAGGTAGATCACAAAGAACCCAAACCTTTTGTAGCTTAAATTGGAGAAATTCCTCTTGCATAGCCTTAACCCAGCTTGATTGTTCCAATGCTTTTTGCACATTCTTAGGTTCCTCTTGTGATAGAATACAGAAAAACAAGCATTCATTCTTCTTTGTATGTTTCTTGGACTCATAAACTTCACTAATGAATCCATGATCATTGGCCATCTTTGTTTGTTTTCTGGTCTTCACTCCTGATTGTAATTCACCAATCACATTATCAAGGGGATGTATTTTGTGAATTGAAGCCTGAGGAGTATGTAAAACATCATATGCAGGAGGCATATTTGTGATTTCCACATCAAATATGATAGTTTCCTAAGAAACAGAAGTAGAATTTTCTACATTTCGACTGTCAGTGGAAACTTCTGGTGTAGCAGTGGGAAGTGGAATACCACTGCTTTCAGGAATGTCCTTGTTCTGAGCTTCCAAGTTCACAACTTCTGCATCACCTTCTTTTCCAATAGTTGTTGAAGGTTTTGGATCTTCATTCTTTGACACATCATCATTTTCTACAAAGTCCCATATTGGCATAATGATTTGATCTTTATCATCCTCAGAATCTTGAGTAGGTTCATCTTCATCAAGAAATTCTTCTGAACCTTCAATGTTGTTATCCCCAGTACCTGAAGCAACAGGTACATAGTTCATTGTGTTTGAGAGTGTATCAAGATCAAATAACCAATCAGGGCCAGCACCTGCAGTGTTAGCTTTATTTTAAAGGAATTCAACATGCAGATTCTCTTCAATCTTCTTTGTTCTTAAATTGTACACTCTAAATGCTTTACTAGCCATGGAGTATCCAACAAAGAAGCCTTCATCTAACTTTTCTTCAAATTTACCCAGATGATCAATGGTATTGAGAATTGTGACATGACATCCAAATCGTTTCATGAAATCCAGTATAGGGGGTCTTCCTCTGAATAGCTCATAAGGTGTCTTGTTCTCACCACCAAAACCCTGTTCTGAATATAACAAGCAGTGTTAACTGCTTCAGCCCAAAAATGTCACTGGTAGCTTAGAATCAGCTAACATTGTTCTAGCAGCTTCTATCAATGTTCTGTTTCTTCTTTCAGCTACACCATTTTGCTGAGGGGTTCTTGCAACACTGAATTCTCTCTTAATACCCTTCTCTCTGCAGAAATCATCCATAACTCTGTTCTTGAATTCTGTCCCATTGTCACACCTGATAACCTTGACCTTATTATTAACTTGTTTTTCAACTTCAGTAATGAAAGTTTTGAGGATGCCTGTAGTTTCATCCTTGGTTCTTAGGAAGAAAACCCATGTAAATCTGCTGAAGTCATCAGTTACAACATGACAATATTTCTTCAAATTTATGCTGCTAACAGATGTAGGACCAAATAAGTCCATATGCAACATATAGAGAGGATGAGCAACAGAGTTATAGGCCTTGTTCTTGCAAGATGCTTGATGAGGCGAAAAATGAGCCGTTTTTAGGGGGTCATTTAAGCTCGGATTTGAATTTATTTAATCAAATATTGCCCTAAATCGTTCCTTTTGTCATTTTAGGTACTTTTGGAGTGAATTATGGAAAAGGAAGCATTTTGGACGTTTTTGGAGCATAAAAGTGAAGAAAACGGCAAAGTCTTAATTTTCTTTGCTGGGAACAGTACCTGACGGCGTCAAGAGTCTCCATGTGACGGCGTCAAGAGTAAACAAGAGCTGGAAGTGGTGACGATCCAGAGAAATCGTGACGGCGTCAAGCTTGGCCGTCATGGTTCAAGATATGGAGACGGCCTACAACTAAATTACACATGACGGCATCAAACTTTGATCTTGGCAATCCGATCTCATTATGGGCGGCGAGTTGACGACATCATATATTCCTTCTTGACGTCGTCACCTTGTAAAATCTATATATAGTTTTGCAATTTTCATTCATTATATGTAACTTTAGAGGGGGTAACTTTGGATAAACCCTAGCACGAATTTTACTGTTCTTTCAAGGGTTTTTACCCTTTGAAACCTTTCATGTTCAATTGAGATGACTATCCTTTCAATTCATTCAATATGTCTATGTGTTGTATGAGTATATCTTACGCTTGTCTTGAATTTAACTTGCTAGGCTAGATCTATTATGTGTTTGCTTAGATGTAGTGAAACCTAGATGTTGATTATGGGTTGATTGTTTGTTTATATTTGTTACGGAAGAATGATTTCGATGTTAGGCTTAAGAAAACTGGCAGACTTCCATAGGTAACATGCTTAAACGTCTTAAGAAACATGAACCAATGTGTACTAGGTTATTATGGTTGTATTTAATGCATGAGCGAATTCTAATGATCCCATGTTAGGTGCTTCTTGCAGGCTCGACATAGGAGTGAAGTAGGATCCTATAGAGTTGGGGAAGTACGTACGCCACCCCACGAATGGTATTAAGGAATATAACCCGTCATCCACGCAATTGTAACAAACTATCAACCTGTAAAAGATAGCTAGGGAGTAATGAAACCTAAGTAAACACAATTCTCCCCATTATTGTTCACACCACTAGTTTAATTAGCTTTATTTTCATTTCTGTTATTTTATTTTGATTGCATCTTAGTTATTGGGTTAGTTGACTAGCAACTAATTCTGCCCACTTTCCAATACCCGAGATTTTAAATGCTTTTATAAAAATATAAAAATACAAAAAGAATCATCCCTCACCTCTAGATCTAGTTTTTAGGTTTTCTAATCCTAGCGACACTATTCCTGAGTTGAACGATCAATCCCCCGGTACTTGTCACTATACTATACTACAACGATCAGGTACACTGCCTGGTGGGGGTTGTAAGCTCTCGAGATCCCTCGAGAGGTAAAGCCTGGTGCGATTCCCACGTATCAATGCTCTATGTTGCTTGCCTTTGAGACATGCAACACAAGTTTGGTCATTCTGAAATTTCTTCTCTGGTAACCCTCTTACTAATCCATCTTTCACAATTTTGTTGATGGTCTTAAAGTTAACATAACCAAGTCTTCTGTGGCATAGCATTGATTCATCCAAAGTGGCTTTTGCAATTAAGCAAGTATCAACATCATTAACCACAATCTTCTTCATGTCAATGCTATAAAGATTGCCTTTTCGAGGGATTTTAAGTAAAACCTCACTTTCATCAGGTAACTTATAATCCTTTGAAAGGACATAGCATTCATCTTCTGAGAAAAGAACTCAGTGCTTCTTGTCATACATCTGTGACACACTGAATAAGTTGTATTTGAGTTCTTTCACATAATACACATTCTCAAAATCCAAGTTTCCAGCCTTGATATTTCCTTTACCAGAAACTTTGCCACCAATTCCTCCTCCAAAGCTGACAAATTGCCCATCAAAAGGTTTGAAGTCTGTGAGATAGGACTTGTTGCCAGTCATGTGCCTTGAACATCCACTGTCTGAATATCCTTGATCTTATTTAGGCTTTGAATGTCCCTACACATAAAATAAAGGGATTAGTTCCTTTTGGGGACCCAAGCCACAAATGACTTGGATCTGCCTCGTGTATCAATATAATTATATCTGTCAAAGGTCATTAATACACCATTGGGATTGACTGAGGTATTAATTCCTTTTGGTTTTCATTCCCAATGTGCTGAGGCTTTCACATCATTTCCCAATTTTACCCCAATTTTATTTACTGAACCACCAGTGGAAAATTTTGGTCTAGCAGTGGTAACTGCTGGTTTTGAGACTTTTGTTTTTGGTGCCCACTTATGGTTGTTGTAAACCTTCTTATCATAAAAGGTCTTATTCCTTGTTTGTGCAGATTTAACAAAAGATGTAACGGGATTTGCACTTTTAACAGGTGACTTAGGGTAAACTCTGTTCACTTTTCTAGCAGTGGAAAGAGATTTGATGCCAGAATTTAGTAAAATAGCCATGGGAATCATATTACTTAGTGGATTTGGGTGAGTATTTTTATTAACATGGTTTTCATTCACCCTGGTATTCCCAAAAACTTCCTTTCTATCCTTGTGATAGTTACAATAAGCATGAAGGTGTTCAAAACTACCACAGATGTGGCATGGTTTGTTGTTAAACTCAAAGTCACTACCAAATTGTCAAGATTTTACATGATTCTAACTCCACTTGTTTCCCCTAGGAGTTGATAATCTGCTTCTGTACATCTCAACATATATAGTTGTGGGCCTAGTGTGATTAGCTTGTTTCCTAGGCTTTTCTTTTTCAACCTTAACAACTTCAGGAATACTCTTTTTAACTTCCACTTTAAATTTCTCAGGAACACTAGTTTTAGGCTCAACTTTCACACATTCATCCTTAAGAGATGAATCACTAGCACTTTCAAATGTATCAGCCTCAACCTTAACCTTTTCATTAGTAACTACTTTGATAAACTTAGGGCCATAGGTCATGGTTGGTTCTTGAAACTCTTCTAACCCTGTATGTGCTAAGTCAAACCAGGAGGTGATGGAACACCTCTTAGGGGTGGTGGAACTGATTTGTATCCTACACCTGATTTGACTTTATTAACAACCTGGGCCTCCCAAATTTTGTCAATGCACTTAGATTGATGATCTAGTGTATTACAAGTTATCTGTATATTTTCAATGGCCTTTTTAATCTTCTCTAACTCTTCCCTAAGAGCCTCATTCACAACTATCTTATAATCTAAGTCTCTTCTTAAAACAATAATATCATCACTAAACTTAGATTCATTAGCTCTATAGTGTTCTATATGTGCTTCTAAAACAACAAGACCTCTTTTATGATTATCTAGATTATAACTAGTTTGATTTAGCTCTAACCTCTGTTCATCATATTGCTCTTTTAGATTTTCATATTCTTTTAAAGCTTTACAAGTTCTAGAACAACCATTATTTGAATGTACCTCAGAGTCAGAAAAGGCCATAAGAGCAAGTTCAGTTGCAATCATAGCTGATTCCTCAGCTGCTTCTTCTTCATCAGCCATATAGCTCCGATCATAGCTCACACCATCTATGGCCAACAACACCTTTGGTTCTTCAACTGAGGGCTCTTTCTTCTTATCCTGCTTGTACCATGTAGATCTATTATCTGGTTTCTTTGGCTTCCTGCATTCTCTGGCAAAGTGCCCCATCTTGTGGCAGTTGTAACACTCCACCTTCTTCTTATCAAAACCTGCAGTTTCATTGCCATTGATAATGATCTTCCTACCAGTCCTCTTCTAGAATTTCTTTGCCTTTAAGCTCAGCAATGCAACTTGCCATTTTATATCCATCTCTTCCATGTCATCTTCATCAACTTGATCCAAGTCTTCATGTGTCAGAATTAAACCATTGACTTGACTTGAGAGATAAGCATAGAAAGTAGAATCTCCAAGACTAGCAACCTACTTTTTAGAACTAGCAGTGGTAACACTTCCACTACTAGTGGAAACAGCAATGTGAGCAACATCCTCTTCATCATCACTATCAGCATCAGAATCATTACCCACTGATGATGAGATAAGAGCTAAGTTCCCTGAACTTGTACTTAGCTTACTAGCCTTCTTCAACCTCTGTTCAATAACTTTAAAGTTATTATACAGATCATTGAGCTTCATATTTTCTAATTCAGGCTTGTCTTCCTAAACTGCAACATTGGTATGAAACTCAGGAGATAGACTTCTTAAGAACTTTAAATTCAGGTCTTCCCTTTCCACTGCAATTCCAAACACTGTGAGTTGTGTTACAATCTTTTGAAGCCTTGTGAAGATGCTGTCAATGGATTCATTACTTGTTGAACAAAAATTTTCGTAGGTTTGTTTCAACAAGGTCTTCTGTGTCTTCTTGGTAGAATCATTACCACCAAAAACATTGCAGATCTCTTCAAATAAAGTGTTTGCAGTCTTGTACTTACTGAAAGCCAAGATCTGATCCCTAGGAAGGGTCATAAGTAACAAACTTCTAGCTTTCAGATCATTCTTATTCTGGAGTGTCTCATCAGATGTAACTGGACCTGTATTCACCTTCTGTACTTCCTTGCCATCAATAGTTTCTGTGGAGGTACTTGGCTTGAATGAATCTTCATAAGTAATGATTTCCCAAAGTGCATAGTATTGCACTAAAAAGAGTTGTTCAATCATTATCCTCCACATCTCATAATCATTCAGTTTAAGCTTAGGAAGCTTAGCAGCAATGTTGGAATGACTTTTCTCCATCTCCATCGAATCTTGTGAGAATGAGTAAACTTCAGATCTTCTAACTCAAAGTATCAGAAACCTGGCTCTGATACCACTTGATGGATCTAAACACACGACTTGTGTCATAATGATACTTTGAATGATACTAACAAGTATGCGGAATCTACTTGTTAATACTTAGAAGGTTTGTATGTAAGTTTGATTGTGAATTGTGTATGAATGAACAAAGTTATATGAACACAGAATACTTAACCAAACTATTAGCTCCAATATTATTAATGATAATAATATGAGTGATCTAGAATATCACTAGGTTTACAACTTGAAGCTCTATGAATTGATATGTGCATAACATAAACCTAGGACCTCCTTTTATAGGACACAAGGAGTCCTTTACAAGATAAGTATAAGCATGGAATAATAGAATATTTACAAGATCTTTTCTATACTTATATATACACACATTTCCTAACAATTATCCTGCAGCAGTGGTAATGATATGTACTAGCAGTAGTAATGAGTTTCCACTGGTAGTGCATTCTTCAGCAGTTTTAATCTCCATGCTTAACAGTGGTAACTGTTAGTATAATTCCCAACAAAAAACACTAACAAAAACTCACACACTGATTCATAGCTCATATTTGAAAAAGTCAATTGTCAAAGCATGCTTCCTTCACCTTCATCTTCTAAACAATCATCAGATAAATTCGATTCATTACCAGATCCAATAATCATCACCATCTTCAACTTCATCTCCGACATCAAAACCCTAACTCATTCCGACTCATGTCCCACCGAGTCGACTTGCCTGGTGGTCTGATGGACAAGAAGGTGGTGCGGTGGGCTGTGTAATTAGATCTTCAAGAAAAAAAGGGGTCTCAGGTCTGAGTGTCGGGGTAAGGGTTTAGTGATGGATTGATGGTGGCGGGGTTGGGGGTTTGGTGGCAGAGTGATTGTGGCGAGGGTGGGGGTTTAGTGGTAGACGGATGATGGTGATGGTGGCGATTTGGTGGTGGTGATTTAGATACAGTCACCACTCTCAACCTCTTCTTCAGCCACCAACAACTAGGTAGTGAGATTTAATTTGTTTGAAGATTGGTTATGAAATGATAAGATATATGGTGGGTTTTGTTTTGATTTTTAAATAGGCTTTGTATAGAGTGAATTTGATTTCTTATTCGAATTTTATATGGATTATGTGACATTTAATTATGATGTTGTTGGTTTCTTTTCGTATCATTCTAGATAACTTCAATCAATAATTATTTGCCCAGTGATGATGATATTTTTTATATGCCCAGTTTTTTTTTTTTTTTTTTTTTTTTTTTTTTTTTTTTTTTTTTTAATGATTTTGTTCAAGATAAATTGGGTTATTTGCATATTTGCATTGTGTTTAGTTTTGAAATATCTATGCGTTTTGAAGTGTAAAATTAAATACATATCTAAAGGTACGATATAAGAAGAAGAGTAGAATGCAGAAATCGTCCTTGTGGTTTGAAAAAATTGCATGTATCCTCCCTGGTCTTCCATAAGTGCAGGCGGCCTCCCTATGGGCAAACTATTGGTTCGTTTTGGTCCCTGGCACTAACGCTGGTTAAGTATTCTGTGCTTCCTCGTTAGTTGATACAAATAGAAGGGTAATTTGGTCTTTTCTCTTGTGGACCCATTGTGACCATAAACTAATTAATATATTTGAAACATAAAGGAGGATTTACAACAGCCATGTTATAACCTTTTCCTCATTTCGTTCACCAACAATCAAAGAGGACTCAAGATCTCAGTCTAGTTCACATAGTTTTTCTCAAATCTATAAAAGATTTTACTGTATGAACGAGTTGCATAACGGATCTATCATCATCCAAACAAAACCAAACCATATCCTAATTCGACACAACCAAGGACCCTCACCGTTCACGCCCCAACTCTCAATCAACAACTCTAAATGAAAAGTTAAAATATTTAATGGATTTTAGTGCATTTTCTTTCGTGGTATACAAGGCTACATCGAGACCTCTTAAGATCTATCAATCGAAAGAACATGTCATCATAAACCCAACTCACAATCTATCATTATCTTAGTCTAAACAAGACTCGAACGGAAAGTATCAAATTACAAAGTATCGATCTCAGTTTCCATCTTTTTTGTGTGGTACTACTGAAGACGAAAGATATTAGAAATCTTATTATCACACAAGAGCAAACCATCACAGATCTTGAAAATGAAACGGAAAAGAAAAACAATTAATTAGATCTCAGTTTTATCTCTTTTGGCTCTCAAAAAATTTGTCCAAAGACAAAAAAACCAAAGAGATGAAGCCATCATAGATCGATTTAGAAGATCAACTTCTTTAAATGTTCAAACATCTTCAAAGTAAGAACAAAACCATAACTGGTTTCATTCCTCCTTTCGTTCGAATCAAACAAAAACAAATGACAAAACAAAAGTTCCTACATTTGATTTTTTTTTTAACATAACCTTCAAGAATTTTGGAGGTGAAATTGTTTGTGATTCGGCTTGCAGATTTTGGAGGTGTAAAGTTGCGTTATGTTTGAGAGAAATAAAGGGGGCTTCTGATTGGGTTAAGCATATTGTACAAGAGAAAAGACCAAATTACCCTTCTATTTGTATCAACTAACGAGGAAAGACTAACCAGCATTAGTGCCAGGGACCAAAACGAACCAATAGTTTGCCCACAGAGAGGCCACCTGTACTTATGGAAGACCAGGGAGGATACATGCAATTTTTTCAAACCACAAGGACGATTTCTGCATTTTACTCTAAGAAGAATATGGGTGTGCGATTGAGGTAGTCAGAATTTGATGCAGGTGGCCGGAAAAAGTGATGGCTGAAAATAATAATGGTGGGAGTAGGGTGTTTGTGGTGCGGAGTTTATTAAAGATGAAGAAGGGTAGTGGTAGTGGGCTAAAAGTAATAAAATGATGAAGTTACCCTCATGTGCAAGTCGCATGAGGTGTTTTTAACGGTCAAACCTAACATCGTTTGGTCAAGAGACTATAAGTGTTAAGGGTTTCAGAGTTGGGGACTGTAAGTGTCAAAAAAAGGTCAAATGACCAAGAGTAAAAATCAACGCATACCACAGGGACCATCTTTGTAGTTTACTCTTGTTTTAAGTTGAATCAAAAAGGGTTTGAACATTTCGCTAATACTATATAACCGTCTATACAATTAGGGGTGTTCATGGTTTGGTTATTGGATTGTTCGGGTTACTCGTTTCGGTTTTCACTAATGTTTTATAAAATTCTACAGAATCTCTAACAGTTCAAATAATATTGTTGTATTTCATATTTAGATAGTGTAGTGGGGAAGGGATCCACTAAGAAGAAAAATTAAAATAAAAATAATAAGAAGAATTTTTAGCCACACATTTCAAATATGAGAGAGAATTTTAAGGGGAGTTGCATCTATTTTTATAGGTGCATCTGAAATGAGTGGTTGTGGTTTGTTCTTATCATTCTTATTAAAATTTTTCTTCTTATTTGATCTTACCTCAGTGTAATGCGTCTAAATTATTATACATAATTAGAGAAGGTCTTTAGTCTAGTGGTATGTGAGTTGATAAACAACCCAGATGTTATAGGTTCATGTTTCAAATGCTTCACCACCGCTTACTCATAGTTATATTGATTATCTTGGTGGTAGAATGGATCAATTTGGGTTTTGCTTCCGCGTATGAAATCTTGTCAAAGAGTGGATTTGAACTTCAAAAGAGTTGTCGACCTCAATCTCTCGTACAACAACGTAATCAGGATGATCCTGAGGGAGATAATCTTGAGGGGGAGAAGAATGGGAAGAATTAGAGGTCGAGGACACAAGATACGGATAATATTCATCAAAGACCCGAGAAAGTGGTACAAGTGAAAGATAAAGATTCTACTGCAAAGGCTCCAAATGATACACGAATGTTGGTATTGAACATGATTTTGGATGAAGATGAGACAAGAGTATTTAACATGATTTTGGATGAAGATGAGACAAGAGTTGTACAAGAACCTTCAAAGATTGATGATATGCTTGGTTTCGCAAGGTTTAGAACTCAAGATATGGATAGCTTGGAAAAAGAAAAGTTCGAGAAAGTAGTTACTGAACAGAGAGATATGTACAATGATGTTCAAGAAGACACCAACCATGCAACTTTAAGAGTTGATTGATTAGGTGAGAAAGAATTGTAGCTAGTTGATTTTCTCAAAGTGAATAGTTTTGATCGAAGTCTCCAACTACAATTGTTGGTTTATGTTTTCATTTCTATCATTTTTAAACTAAAAAATTACTGCAATAATAATAAAAGTTATAATTAACAAAAATATTTAACAAACAAAAAAATCTATAATAATCATAACATGAAGAGCTTCAACCGCAATAATAAAGAGAAATGGAGATAGTGGGTCTCCTTGTCGAAGACCTTTTTCAATTTTGAACTCTTTAGTTGGAGACCTATACCGAGTTAAAAGATCCTTTTATCCATTTTCTTCATTTTTGACTAAAGCCCATTTGCTCCATCGTGTCGTCAAGGAAAGATCAATCAAGAGAGTCAAACACTTTTTCATTAACCAATAGTGGGGCATCGATAATTTACCTATCTTTTATGTAGGCCATTTAAACCTCACTAACCACCGAATGGACAACTTGCATGAGTCTATTGGCGATGATTTTGGTGAGTTATATTGACAACCGATAAGACTAATGGGTCTATAATCTTTAATGTGAATTGGGTCTTGTATTTTAGGGACAAGAGCTATAAAAGATGAGTTGAAACCTTTTGGAATGTAGCCATCCTCTTCAAAACGTTTCGCCATATGAATAAAGTCATAACTAATGGTGTCCCAATAAAGTTTGATGAATTCAAAGGTGAATCCATCAGGTCCCCGTGCTTTACTACCATCACAATCCCATACCGCATTTTTAATCTTGCAAGAAAAGAAAGGGGCGTCTAAATGGAAATTTCAAGGTCGGAAAGGGTTTTAAAGAGATTGCTAGAAAAGGAAGGGTGGTTAGAGGAAAGATCTTGAAATTTTAGTTTGTGAAATTCTAAATTATGCGAAGTAACTAAAGGAGGATTCGAGACCCACAAACCATCAATTGAGATACCTTTAATTCTTTAAAGAGAGAATTACTGTTAACCAACCCATGAAAAAACTTCGAATTTTTACACCCCCACGGCCCATTTAACTTTTTCTTTTTGCATAAGATCCAATCTTTTGATATGCTCCAAGTCTTCCATTTCCTTTACACTATGTTCTCAATTTGTTTTTAGAGGTGAAAGTGAAAAGGATTGGGAAGAAATAAAAATTTTGGTATGTTCTCAAGATTTTTTCAAGAAATGAAATGGGAAGTAAAGGAGGTAAAGTGAGTGGGTCTTTAATGTGTTTTGTTGCATAAACTTTCCGCCCAACATTGGGGTGAAAGTGAAGGAAACCATGTGTGTTTTGTCTTCTTATGGACTCTTGCTATTTATTTGTACTTGAAACTATTTTTTATAGTCTAATATCTTTATTTTAATAGGAACTTTAAACTTACTTTCATTACTTTATTTCTCTCACGACAAAAATACACCGATGGTCCCTAAACTTTCCACGAAACATCGCCATGCACCTTAACTTTTGAAAAATGTCTCCGTGCGTCCCTCCTCAAGTTTTTTGAGACCGATTGCGTTTGACCCGTTTTTCATCGGTCAACGACGTTTTCCGCCGTTACATTTTGTTTTAGCACAAGGGTAATATCGTAATTATGTAATTACGGTAAAGCAACTCCATATTACTTCCACATGTCATATCCCTCTTCCTGCCCCATAAACACATAGACGGCCTCTTTTATTTGTCCTAAAACTTTTGTTACAATAATTATCACAATTCACAAACCCTTATTGCATGTTATTGTGAAATTTTTGGTAATTTCAAAACATGGATTCTACTCTATGGAAAGTAAGAAGAGATCCAGGTTATCGAGTTGTTGATACCGTTCTATGCAACCCGGCTAAGAAAAAATACAGTACGTTTTGTTGCTATAATCGTTGGAATTTCTAATTGGGGTGTATTTCAATTTGTTAATAAGGTTTGATAATGTCCTTTGGTATGTTGATATGTTTCATGTGGTAGATCTAATATGTTTAGCATGAGGGTTCATCACAATGGTATTTTTAAATACTGACCTAATAGAATATACGATGGAGGTATGGAAAGTTTAGTTGATTTGGTTGATGTTGATAGTGTATCAGTTGAAGAGTTGGATGTTCTTATGTATGAATTAGGTTACGACCTAGGTCAAAAAAATTACTATTACTTTGTTAAGCTTGGTAGTAATTTAGACGATGGTTTGTATAACTTAAGTGAGGCTACGAATTTAGAAATATTGAAAGATGTTGTTAAAGAACATAAGATGATAGAAGTTTATGTTGAAAACGGTAAGACAAGTTTGGATGTTGATGATATGTCACCAAAGTCAATTAGGACAGTTATTTCTCAGGTGGATGCATCAAAGAAGAATGCAGCCCTTGCTATTGTGCCATATTGCTCAAAATTTTGTTTTTAGAAAGCATAGTTAAAAAGCCTGTGGTAGAGGGTTTAAGTGAAGTTAGACAACCACCTTTGGAAGTCAATACTTTGGTAGAATCTAGTGAGGTGCTTGAAATTGAACCCTTGCTGATCATAGATACACATGTTGATAATATGCAAACAGATAGTCCTGTTAGTGTTGAGCATAGCCAAACAGATAGTCCGGTTAGTGTTAACTATAGCCACAAAGGTAGTCGTGTTTCTGTTGACCATAGCCAAAAAGATAGTCCGATTAGTGTTGACCATAGCCAAAAAGATAGTCCGGTTACGGTTGATCATACCCAAAAAGATAGTCCTGTTTCTGTTGACCATAACCAAAAAGATAGTCCGGTTAGTGTTGACCATAGCCAAAGAAATAACCCGGTTACAGTTGACCATAGCCAAAAAGATAGTCATGTAGAGGTATGTGAAACTGAACAAGAGTTTGGTCATCTAGATGAGGAAATACATACACCTGTCGATCGTATGCAAAAAGGTAAATCTATAAATTTATGTGAGACTGATGAAGAGTTAGGTTATGAAAATGTGAGTGAAACAGATAATTGTGAGACTGATATCGATGATATTGAGAACAATCAAGATGGAAATATTATTGTTGATGAAGAGAATATTTTTTATGAGCCTGATGTTGAGTTTGAAATGTTCAAATTGATTGACGAGGTACCTATACCCAGTATAGGTAGTTCTAGCCAGATACCAGATGATCATTTTTTTTTAAGAAAAATGAGATACAATAACTCTTGAATGATGCTGACTTTGCAAGTGGTTCTGACAATGAGGTTGAGTATGTAGTAAGAAAGAAAAGGCTGAGGGCATACAAGAAACAAAAGTTAATTGAGGTACAACAAGAAGACGAAGAAGTATTTTTTTCTGTGGTCAAATCAAATCATATGTGATTTTTACGAATCATATATGATTTTTCTGGGCGGAAATTAAAAAAAAATCGTCGATAAAAAAAGTTCGTCGAAAGTATATAATAATGCATATCTATAGAAAGATAATTTAATTCTCATCGCGATGGTATTTTTTTGTAGCTTGAAGATTTACCGTTTGCAAGATATGTTGTTAAAAAAAGGGGGGATAGTATTTTATTAATTTAGATACAAAATGGTGGTTATAATTGGTTCATTGGTTCTATTGAAAATATGAGTTTTATATTTATCTCTTCTCAAGCGGTTAGTTGTTCAAACTAAAATTATTTGGCTTAACCATCTCTAATATATTTACTTATAAAGCATGATGACAACTAAACGTGTAACCAAATAACACAAAATATAATCACATGGTATCTGCGGCCGCATTACACATGTATCATTCTAGTATAATATAATTTTAGAGAGATAAAGTACGGTGTACACACATTCTAGAGAGAGAAAATTGTATTATGTGGCACACAACTCAAGTTGTGAGGTTTTCGGTATTTATATACCCGCATTACATGAGACTATCATGACTAAACTAATGACACGAGAGTCTCGTGACTATACATTAGTCACGGGATCTATGTTAGGTCACCATTTAGTAAACACAAGCACAATAATGATAGAAATGAGATGAGAATGAGAATGAGATGATTATGAGAATTTAGAGAATTAGAATTGCAAGAGTTTCCTTAATATTTCACATAACCAACCAAGTATTACATAGACCTAAGCATGATATATATAGGTAAGGAGCTAGGGCAACATCCTACTCCTTCCCTTTTTTACAAACGTGTGGGCTTAAAAGCCCATGGACCATATGACTTAAGCCTAGTAAACTTGAAATAATAACATAAGTGTAACTTAAGAAACCTATTATTACAAATGACCGAGACTTGATAAAATAGTAAAACTTAGGTTCCAACAATCTCCCCCTAAGGGTCGGTCATCATGGTTGCCTGACGTCTTCGTCTTAATCTTTGACTTTCATAGCTTTAGACGTCTTCAGAAATGATTAGAATAATAATGGATATACTTTGCTCTTTGTCTTTGTTCTTTGATGAAGTTGTAGTGATTATGTTGTGAAGTAATCTGTCGTTCGTCACTCCTGCGTCTGTGGTGGTTGTGCGCCATTCCAACATACTCATACATCTTTGGACTTCGACTTTCACGTACAAGAAGTTCCTTTTCATGCATTGAGATCTTTGTCTTTATACTTTGTAGATTCATCTTAATGGCGTTGAATCTTTCTTTGAACTTTGTGTTGCTAAGATCTTTGGGGAAGCTTTCTTTGACTTCAAGATGTATGTATGAGCATGTTGGAATCTACGATCATGGAAGTGAGATACCTGCGAGTAAACAGTTAGCAATAAAACAACCGGTACTTACGGATAAGGAATTAGAGCTCATCAACAGCATATTGTGAAGACTCCTTCTAATCCTTATACAGGCCGTTCCCATATCAGATACTCCCGAAGGAGCTTACGAGACCTACTAAGTAGCTCAATGACTGGGTGAGTCGCTGGGGATCACTCCACGACTGTAGACCGCTATGGAACCACCGCAAACACTAAGCGTTACCCTTATGGGGTTACCGAAGTGACCTGCTGTCAGGGCTGTTTGATGTTGACCCTGGCAGGATTTCTGTTCAATCATTGAGAAATACATAAGTAATCCTCTCATAAACGTTCTCGGCAGATTGCTAAGATCTGCGAAGGACTCGATAATTTACAACTGATGCCTATTGATGTAGAACACCAGTTGTAGAAATACTAAGTGTTCCTAAGAGATCTTTGATGTATCTCAAGGCTCTAGACTCTATAAGTGCACACCTAGGTTTCTTATGCGGAGACTGGGGAGGAATCACCTTCTTCAATATCAACCGTCTCTAAGAGATAGGTCGATAGGTTACGTGGGTTCCCCGTGAGAATGAAACAAGTCCTTTTAAGAGAACTTGAGTGGTTAAGAAGGTTTAGTGCATTGCGTCACTGGGTCCATGACGACTTTGTCTTCAATACCGGTGTTGACTTTTGCAACAACCAGTAGCATACGTATTGAACCCGGTGTCTGCCCTAAGGTTGAACATATGGAGGGCTATTTCTTTTCACCCTTTACTTTACTTTTCTTTTTAATTCTTCAACTCCTTCTTTCCCTTTCATTCATTTCTCCTTTTTCCGTATCATACCTAAGGACTTCTAATTCTAACTATGGGAGATGTCCTTGGGTAGATCCCTCCGGCTCTGGCGGATCATAGGACGGATATTCCTATCTTAAACATCTTATAACTCCGACAGTAGCCAAGAAACCTTTTGATTGAAAATCTCTCAAAGTGTTTATGTTAATCAAATATTTTGTTTAACACTTTGAGACACCTAGGTTTCTTACGGTACATTTCTACTAAGACAAATCCTTTTCGAGACACGCTTACGTGGCTAGTTAAAGAGTTCCATTGTCAGCTTTTAGGTGACAACTAGCTCTAGTAACTAACTTGATGTTATTACCCGTCGAGGATAAGTCTTTTCGATATTACTAACTTTTATTGTCTCGTCAATTCCTGGGTCAATACTGAGTCTAGCTCGCACATGATACACCTTTTGAGCTTTACTTCGTATATTTTAATCACTTTTTCATTTTCTCCCCCTCAAAAATAGCATATAAAATGGTGTTTTTGACAATCTTTTAGATTAAAATATGCCTTTTGAGTCTTACGGGGGGATTCACCAAAAACTTTAGATTTTGAACAAAGTATTATGTTTTGACAAGTGCTCCCCCTCAATAAGTGACTAGGTCTTATTGAGGTGAAATACTTGTCCTTTTGAGCAGAATTATGAAAAAATCATAAATGTTTGATTAATTCTACTCAAAAGTAAGAAGCCTTCGCTCCTTAAATTAGGATTGAGGCACTGATGCGTACCTCAGGGTCCTTTCTTTACAAGTTCGGGTTGTGCACTGTAATGCGTGCACAAGCCATAGTGAAATTCAATCAAATGATATTGAAAAGAAATAACCAAATGTACCAAGTTAATCTTTGTCAGGAAGTGAAGCGTCAAAGTCAGTGAACTTGGGTTCTGGTCTTTCGAAGTTTCTGACAGGAAATGATGGTCTGGCACCGATATAGCTTTCCAGTCTTCTGATCTGTTCCCGTCGAAATAACCTTTCTTCAATCTTTAAGACAAAGTTACGAACTTGTCTTCTTGTGCTGGATTTCCATCTAGGTTGTTCCCCCTTAGCTATCTTTCGGCGATCATCATTCAACCGTTTGACAAGCCCATCACGAACAGATTTGAGTGTAACATCACAGAATTTGTGTACCTCATCGAACCTCATGAAACTTTGTAGCTTTTTGCTGTTGATGTAGGTGAATCCAAAAGGTTCTTGGTTGAGAGTAAACTGTGGTGTTTGATAGATACCATCAAAGTAGAATTGTGGCTTTGTCAAATTGATCTTCTGTTGGTAACTTTCCACTCCAAGCTGAAGATCTTCCACTCTTTCTTGAACAATCAAACGTCGGATGTAAAGAAGTAGTGACGCCATGAAGTTGTACTGTACATCTCTATCGAATCCACGCATTCTGTTTTGAACCTTTTCGAGATACATGTCTTCGATGTCATTGAGATTAAGGTCGGGAAAGTCTGCTTCAGAGAACTTGTACTTCTTTTCATCTTGTCGTTTAACAACAATTTCACGCATGAATAAGTAGTTAAACCGTTTCGACTGTTGAATCTCCAAGATAGCGATGATCTTTGATTTCTGCTTCACATTTTCCAATGATTTCTCTCCTAATCTGCTTGTATAACTGAGACGACGACGTTCAGGCCAATGTTGAATTCCGTGTAGAGCATCTCTGTCGTAAGCTACGATGGAGTTGCTGAAAACACGAGTAGTTTCTTCAATAGCAGGAATTTCATATCGTGCGGCTGGTACTGAGATTGTGAGCGAGGAAGCATATTTCGTCTTGGATGTTTCCTGAGTGAGCTGGATGTTACGAAGATCTTTGTTGAAGAAGAAGCTGTAAGGTATCTTGGGTTTGTCTGGAAATCCTTTCAATGGTAATGGTTTGGTCCAGTCAGTGAAGTAAGGTTTTTCATGATTCTTGGAACTGAGATCGATATTCACTTCTGGATTTAGCCAGTCAAAGTCGGCAGACATTGCACTAGCTATATTCTGCATATGATATTCGTATTCGACTTTGTTTCCAGATCTTTTCTTGAGGAATTCTTGTGCATCCCTATTGATTCTTCTGAGCTCTGCCTTTGTGAGTTTGTCGATCTGAAGATCCTTCATAATGACTTGTGTAAACTGTAGAGTGTTACCAGGAAGGGGTTTTTCTTCTTCGAGAGGAGGTTGAGCTTGAACCATTTCCGTCAGCCAATCATTCTGAGGAGTGTCATCATTGTTGAGCCATGAATAACGTCTTTTCTTCTTGGATTTCTTAGACTTAGATGTAGCATCTTTGTCTTTAGCCTCGGATGGTGACGATGGTCCAGCATGAGAATCAGGAATAGGTGGAGCACGGTAATCGGTGTCAGGTTGACCCTGGTAGTCATCTGTAGGTTCCATGAATGTTTCTTCTTCGTCAGTTTACCTTGACCCGTAGCTGAGGTGTGTTGTTGATTTCCAGGAGTGGTGGAGTCCTTTAGTGGTTGTAGAGAGGATGAAGGACCTGTTCCAGACTTAGGTTTCTTGCCTTTAGAGTTTGGGTCAGGATCGTCATCTTTTCTTGTCCTTTTTCGGGTTCCAGCTGCATCTTTGCATGACTCTTTGGATATGTATGCCACCATAGCATCATAAAGTGCCTTTTCTTCAGCAGTTTGTGTAGGTTTGGAGGCAATGTTGTCGAAGAGTTTGGCAAGCATGTCATTGAAGGACAGTTCAGGGACGGTTGGAGCCACAGTAGAAGGTTTTGCTGAGTGAAGCGTGAATGGTGTTGTTGACAACATTTTCCTTGTAACACTTCTGATTCTGTGATCCAAGTTGTCATTGATTGGTTTAAGAAGGTTTGCTACTTCAGGAGTGATCATCTCAACAAGATTATCAGTGAGAAAATCATGTGTTGCCGTCCTGATAAATCCTGTGTAATCAGAGTTCAAGAACTTGTCGATCAGCTGCTTTGACTCTTGAAAGTCCTTAACTTGTCTGGTGAGACTTGTAACCATGTCGGTGGGTTTGTTGACTTGCTCCTGAAGATCAACTGGTGATTTCGGTTCATTGATTGAATGTTGTTTAGATGCGGTTTCTGAAGGTGTGGGAGATTAGTGCTCAGGTGATGATTCGGACGATGACTCGTTGTGAGAGTCTGAAGAAGAAGCAGGAGGAGTTGGATCCTTTGATGGAGAGTCTTGAGGAGGTGGAGGTTGTGCTGAGGAAGTCTGCTGAGAAGATGACTTAAGAAATATGTTGGTGTCGAACGCGTTCTTCTCTTCGTTTTCCTTTCTACGACGTTCCTCTGCTTCCTCTGCTTCTCGTGCAAGAAACTCTGGAGTAATGAGGTATTCATGTTCCTGATCCGTATCTATGTTCTCTTGTCCACCAACATTCTCTTCTATATTAGCAGTTTCTGTCATGTTGACATCTCCTGTTTTGTCTGTATCTTTAATGGTGTCATCAGGCTGTGGAGCTGATTCTATCGTGGTGGATACAACGGGAGGAATCATGCTGCTTGTAGCTCCTACATGTTCAGACTGATCAATAGGTGGTGGTGTTGGAGGTTGAGACATGAGTCGGCTTTCGATAGTTGCTTTCCTTTGTTCTTTCCTGAGCCGCTTTTCTTCAACTCGAGTGTCGACAACTATACTCTTCAGTTTGCGTTTGTCAACCAAAGGTTCAACGATTGGTTCGTCTTCATCATCATTAGGCTCATTAATAGTGATCCCTTTTCTTTTCCTTGTCTCTTCTTCAAAAGTTTCAAGACTTTGTTGTACGGCGATCTCTGTTGCAGGAAATGCTTCATCAGGTGCTCGGTATCTCAGTTCATAGTCTGGTTCTTCTTCTTCAGATTCTGTATCGAACTCGGATTCGGTGTCAGAAGGTGGAGGTGTAGGTTCATCCCGAATAAAGTACTCAGGAGTTGCCTTCTTCTTTGGTTTAGACTTAGGTGTTGTTTTAGGCTTGGCAGAAAACTTGGGTTTAACAGATGGTTGAGTCTTGGGAGCAGCCTTAGATCTAGTATGTGGTGAGGCAGTGGTGCTTGTAGTACTCCCAGACTTTACACCTCCTTTGCTTCGAGTCTTTATTGTTGCTTCTTCCTGTACCCCTTTGTAAGCGTTATCATACAGCTTGTAGTTCAGACTCTTCTTGATTTTATCATTAAGAAGGTATTCGGGAAGCCTCATTCCTTTGATCTTGGTTGAGGAAGTGGTTGTCTTGATGAATGAGGTGGTGAAATCGTCCTCGAAGAGGTGCTTCGGCTCATTAGGATCAGCCATCCTCTTGATGAAATCTGGAGAGTCTTTGCAGAGATGTTCAATGAGAAGCTTGGTGAATCTCGTGAATGGTATCATAGTCTTCACACGTTCGGTTTGAATGCTATGGACGATATCATTCATGATAGGAACTGCAAAGTCAATAGGCGTCAGAGTCACCATTCCCCAGAGTGTTTGCAAATGTTCGAGCCTTGGATGTTCATGACCACTTTTCCTTCCAGATATAGATCTTACCACCAACAGACAGAATGTTCTCCAAGGCTGAGGGATATTCTTGGCATTAAATTGGGAAAGCTTGACTAGCGGTACATCATCATCAACCTCATATCCTAATTCAATGAAGAAGTCAAGAAAATCCAGGTTAGGTAGTATAGGAGCAAATTCGTTGTGAGTTTGTGGCATGAGAAGGGCTGTTCGAAGAACGTCATGATCTACAGAGTATTCTTGGCTATCCAATGTAACAGTGAACGACTCATCATCCAAGTTAGCCTGAGCAGTAAGCCAGAACTGATGAAGGTAGAACAGCGGAACTGAAGTAGAACAGGTGAGCAGAGGTTTGCATGGATGTGCAAGTAGGATATCTTTCACAATCATGCACGATTTCTCTGTGATTTTCAACTTGTTGAAATCAACTCGGGGATTGTTATTGCCAATCGTGACATTGTAGTTCTCGGGAGTGATGTCATCCATGGTGAGTAATGGAAGAACTTGTTCAGGGACATTCTCGTTGTGTTTAGCCATGTTAATCTGAAAAATATAATCATAAACCAAACATCCAAATTTGTTACGTGTTAGCACAGTTTTGAGTTTGGTTATAGATTACTACTTTAGACAATTAAGCACAAATGCATCATTATGTTATGTGTGAAGAGTCACATAATGCATACTTGAATAATCATAGTTCAGTTAGAATCACGAAATCAACTATACAATGCAATGTCTCGCAAATAAGTACGATTGATATACATAATTCATAGTAGCTTCACATTACATAACAACATTGAATCACAACAAGATTACATGGATATTACATGACAAGGCCTAAACAAGATTTCGAAAAAAATTAACATAAACCTTTTATCGCAAACTTGTGTTGAGAAAAGATTTCGAAAAATGTTACAAAGAAGTTTTATCGAGAAAGTAAATTATCGAAAAAACCTTATAAGTAAATTTTATCGAGATCTTTCCTTTATCAAGAATTGCGAAAAGTTTAAGTTTTCGAAAACATCATTTTTTTGATAACACTTTTCGAGAACCTGGTGATTTCGAAAAGTATAGTTCAAAGAGTGATTTCGAAAAGATTATTTCGAAAAAACTGAGGTTGAACTACATTTATCAAAAACATAAGTTTCTCGATATGTTTATCATGGTTTGCGATAATTCTTGAGTTTCTCGAAAAAATTCTTATACAAGAATCAAATCGATTTTGAAGTTACACGTACGTTTCTTGAATGATTATTCCAATGACTCAGGCCTGTCACAAAGATTGATAAACACAACTTAGATATAAGCAATACACACGTTTAAACCAAGATCTCGATAATTTTTCAAGATCAACTTTCTCGAAAATGTATCAAGTTTGAGACTAATGAGCAAGAGTGGTTCTAGCATATCACAAGCATAAGTATAAGACATGTAATAACAGCATACAACACTTTGGACTCAGTAAGATCGAAGTTATTTAAGAACGTGGTAAATTTGCTTATCGAGAACCAAGCATCAATGGTGAAAAATCAATAACATCAGTTCAAACATGCATATTAGTGACCTTAGAAACATATCCCACCATTAAAACAAAGCAAACAAACACATAATCTCACAATCGCAAATCGACCCAACCCCTAGATTTCTAGATCGAAGCAAACATGATGGAATGCATGAATAAATGATGAGGATATGTTAGAAACATGCTTTGTAACAAAACCCTATCAAGAATTAAACACCTAAACATGTTAAGAGCAATTTTCGAAATTATAAACCCTAGTTCTCGAAATCATGATATTAGGAGATCGAGCCGTTGATTTTCCAATTAACCAAGATCCTATGTATGTTATACCCTAGTGATAACATAAGAACTTACAAATTTATGATCCAGATCGTGGATGACTTGAATGAATAAGGGCCGTAGGTTTTACAAAAGGGTTTAAGAGGTTTTGAAATTTGTGGGGTTTGTGATATACGGTTTGTTTGTTTTATTATATTTGAACCTTTTGAGTTTAGTCACTTTAAGTCCCTTAACTTTTAGATATACCTACTTGAGTCCTAAAGTTATGGCAAACTTGTGTAACATCGAGATATACATCCGTTAATCCTAACTTATGAAGACCTTACTACTGGATGAGACAAAGGGAAGTTAAAAGAACTTCCACACACTCCGAAGTACCGTAAGATACGAAAAACATGCAAGTATACCAGTTAAAATTGGTAAAAAATTTAAGCGTGACTCCCCCTCAACACGTGTAAAATTAAAACAAAGTGTTGAAGAGAAGCGATATACTTGCAAAAGGTTTTTTTTTTTTATTTTTCTTTTTTTTTTTTTTTTTTTTTTTTTGGAAATCAAATATGAAAAAAAAAAATTTGTTTTGATTGGTTTATAGTTAAGAAAAAATATTATACAAAGATAGTTATGATGTTTGACGATCAGTTGTGTTTTAAAAACTTTTCCAGATCCTCTGGAGTCAAACATCTCATACCAATTTGGTGAACTAGACTAGCAAACCTTGATGGTGCTAAAGATTTGGTAAGTAAGTCCGCCAATTGGTACTCAGTTCCAACAAAATAAAGTTCAACAGTACCCTTTTCCACATGCTCTTTGATGAAATGATATCGGAGATCGATGTGTTTGGATTTGCAATGATGCACTGTGTTGCAGGAGATAGCAATTGCACTCTTTGAATCACAGTAGATAGGAATCTTGTTGAATAGGTAGCCATAATCCTTAAGTTGTGATCTCATCCAAATGACTTGAGCACAACAAGCAGACATGGCTACGTATTCAGATTCTGTAGACGACAGTGAAGTGCAGTCCTGCTTCTTAGATTGCCATGACACGAGTTTGTCTCCGAGAAATTGTAATCCACCAGATGTACTTTTGCGTGTGTCTAAACATCCTGCATGATCAGCATCTGAAAAAGCAATTAGTTCAAAACCAGAATCCTTCGGATACCAGATTCCCAAGTTAATGGTTCCCTTTATGTATCGAAGGATTCTTTTGACCTCACTGAGGTGTTTTTCAGTTGGTTTAGACTGATAGCGAGAGCACATATAGACAGCAAATACTATATCAGGTCTACTAGCTGTGAGATACATGAGGGACCCAATCATACTTCGGTATTTGGTAGGGTCAACTAGAGTCCCATGTAAATCAGCATCTAGTTTTGTGGTATAGCCCATTGGTGTATTATAAGTATCACAAGACATCATTCCATGTTTCTTGAAAATTTCAAGAGCATATTTAGACTGATTTATAAAAACTCCACGGGGTGATTGATGAACTTGTAGTCCTAGAAAGAACGAAAGTTCACCCATCATGGACATTTCAAAATTATCTTTCATTAATTTTGCAAAATCATTAGAGTAATTTCTTTTTGTTGAGGCAAAAATGATGTCATCGACATATATTTGAACAACAAGTAAGTCCTCCCCGTAGGTTTTTGTAAACAGTGTTGGATCCACCGATCCTTTAGAAAATTTATTGGCCAGTAAGAAAGTCGACAGTTTGTCATACCACGCCCGTGGGGCTTGCTTAAGTCCGTAGAGTGCCTTTTTGAGTTGGTAAACGTGATTAGGACGCTCAGAATCAACGAAGCCTTCAGGTTGACTAACATAAACCTCTTCACGGAGTTCTCCATTAAGAAATGCTGTTTTCACATCCATTTGGTAGACCACCATATTCCTGTGTGCAGCATAGGCTAAGAAGATCCGAACAGCTTCATGTCTAGCCACTGGAGCAAAGGATTCAGCAAAATCAAGTCCTTTTAGTTGAGAGTATCCTTTCGCTACCAGGCATGATTTGTTACGTATGACAGTTCCTTCAGCATCAAGCTTATTCTTCCAAATCCATTTTAACCCAATGACAAAGACTCCGTCAGGTCTTTCAACTAATTCCCAGACTTCAAGTCTTATGAATTGCTGAAATTCCTCTTGCATAGATTCAATCCAGTTGTCATAAGTCATTGCATCTTTAATGTTCTTCGGTTCTTCGTGACAAACTGTGAGTGCATAGATACAAGTTTCTCCATCTGTGTGAAGTCGTTGTCTTGTCATAACAGGTGCATCTGGATGGCCAATAATATGAACTAGTGGATGGTCTCGAGTCCATTTGTGTGTGGAAGGGTGTAGTTGATAGGTATCTCGCATGTTAGCAGGATCCAAATTGCGTGTTGACGACTCAGCTATATCAGGAACAATAGGAGCCGGTGCAAACGGATTAAAGAACGCATCAGGATCTTGCTCTGCAGGTTGTGGAACTGATTGTGGTGTGGGATCTTCAGCTGGATGGCGGGAGTTAGAACCAGTTTGTTCGGCTGTAGATGGTGATACAATTGGAGGACCGTCTCTCTCAACACTTGTAGAAGTTTGTTGAGGTGAGTCTGGTACTGGAATGTTATCAGGTTGAGCAGCGGAATTAGGTGAGACCTCAGTAGGACGGTATACAATTGTGTCATCAAATAGTGGAGCAAACAAGGTTTCTAATTCTTTGCGGTTAAGTGGCAATGGTTCAGCCGAAGATTTCGGAGAGTTAAGACGGTTGAATTCGGGTCCTAAGCTGTGTTGCTCAGAAGCCATTTATGTGAGTTCATCAAAATTAGCGTGAATGGTTTCTTGAATTTCTCTTGTACGACGATTCCATATCCGAAAACCTTTGGAATTTTCACAATATCCAACGAACACTCCGATGTCAGCCTTTGCTTTAAGTTTACCTAAATCATCACGATCATTCTTCGGATAACAAAGTGCTCAAAATACATGAAAGTAATCGATGTTCGGTTTTCTTTTGTGAACAATTTGATATGGTGTTTTGCGATGGCGTTTTGTGATCATGCAACGGTTTTGAGTATAACATGCAGTTGAAACAGCTTCTGCCCACAAGTAATCTGGTAATTGAGCATTAATCAACATAGTTCTAGCAGCTTCCACTAACGTCCTGTTGCGTCTTTCAACAAGTCCATTCTGTTCTGGGCTTCTAGGAATAGATGTTTGATGTTCAATTCCCACTTTCTCATAATAAGATCGAAGTGTCTGATTCTTGAATTCAGTTCCATTGTCAGTTCTGACAATTCGTACCGTGTTGCGTAACTGAACTTGAATTTTAGTGAGAAAGGTGATGATCATTGAAGGAGCCTGATCTTTACTTCGTAAGAAATAAACCCAAGTCCATCTGGAGAAGTCATCTACAATTACTAGTATGTAGCGTTTACCGTTGATACTTTGAACACGCATCGGTCCACATAGATCCATATGAAGCAGTTGTAAAACATGATTCGTACTTTGCTCAGGTTTAGACGGAAAATGAGCACGAGTACTTTTTCCTTGTTCACAGGCTGAACATAAGTGATCTTTGGTAAAACGGAATCTTGGAAATCCATCGACAAGTTTATAACGAGCAAGGTCAGTCATAGTTCTGAAATTCAAGTGTGAAAGACGTTTGTGCCATAACCAAGATTTAGTTGACTCAGCTTTGGAGAGAAGACATATCGGAGATGTTGCAATCATATCTGACATTGATATTGTATAAAGATTGGAGCCACGTGAGCCAGACATAAGATCGTTTCCTTGTAAGTCACGAACAAAGCAAGTTTTCTCACGAAATGCAACTTCTAGATCCCCATCACAGAATTGACCAACAGAGAAAAGGTTGTGTCCAAGGCCTTCCACATAGTAAACACGACTGATTTCAATGTTCCCGCTGATATAGTCACCATATCCCATGATTAGAGCGTAATGATCATTCCCGAATCTGACAGTACCAATGAACTTTGAGACAAAGTTGTGTAACAGTTTGAGATTGCCTGTCATATGTCGGGTGCATCCGCTATCAACAATCCAGAGAATGATCTGTACCACCTGTATCACAAGAAGAAGACACGGATGGAACAGAAGTAAGGGTGGAACCTAAAGACAATGCGGGTTCCTGTTGGTTAGTAACACATGTATTCAACAATTTAGGAATCCATTTAAAGTCTGGTTTGTATTATAACCAACGTTGCCAGTTCCAACTAGTTTTTGCTTTCTTAATGTTAAATGCACTAGTAGTTGGCTCATTCCTAGATTTGTTCTCGGCACCTATGGGGGTAACTGTGATTTCATTAGAAACCGTAGAAGAAGGTTTTCCTAAGTTAGACTTAGAGGCAGTAGTGGGCCTAAAAGGAATGCGTGTCCTACGTTTCTTATGACGATTGAGAAGAGAATTAGCTAAACATTTTGTATGATCACCAGATGATACGCTTTTACGACAAAACACACAAGATGCATTAATATTCAAAACATTCAAAGGTTCAACATTCGTTACATGTAGATTTTGATTACAATTTGCCAGATTAGAATCTAAATCTGATGCAACATGAGTTTTATTCAAATTCCTAAGTTGGTCTTCTACTTCTTGAGCTTCTAGGTGTCCTCTCTTACGTTGCAAGATCCTAGTCTTCTTTTTACTTTTTCGCTTGGGTCTGCTAACGTTAGAAGTGGAGACTAGTCCTGTAGAAGTGGAGTTATCAACATTAGTGTTTTGAACAACCTTTCCTTTATCAGTTTTGTTTAATTGATACATTCCTGGTGCTATCACCGTGGTGTCAACCATTTTTCCTTTTTGAAGTAGCTTAACTTTCTCTTTCAAATCAATGATGATGTGATTTTTGTCCTGAATTTCAGACTCAAGTAAACCATTGCAATATTTGATGTCATCGCGGTTTTGTTGCCATTCGGCGTTTTCAATTTTTAAATCCGCAATTTCTTTCTCGTATCGGAGACACCGACCTTTTAAAGACTCGTTGTTTTAGCAAATCTGACAAGAGTTTGAAACATTTTGATTTTGAAACTTCAATTCCCTTTCAAGACTTTTAGCTTGACACCATTCAAGCCTTTGATTGAGTTGACAAATTTCTTTTGAAAATTGTTTTGTCACATCATCATTTTTAATTCTCAACTTATAATTTTTCTGTTTAAGTGTCTCAATTTCCTCATTCAACAAGTTATTATCAACACAAAGATCATCTATAAGCATAGAAGTACCAGATTTATAGAGATCATTCATGATAACAGACAAAATATCAGCATTGAGAACTTGTTCCAAGAGTCGATCAGCATCATTTTTGAAAACTCTATTTCTTTGCTTTTGAATCAAAATGTCATTTTTTCAGTTGCATTGAAAACGTTTATCATATTTTTGACCTCCTTTTGAAGTTCCTGATCCCAACGTGTAGCACATAGACGGAGGTGTTGAACAATTGGCTTCATTTGTTTTTGAAAAATATCTCTCTTTTCTCGCTCGTAAGCGGATTGAAAAGTTTCAATTTTTATTTCAGAATTACGTTCAATTGTTTCCTCCAAAATTTCGATGTCTTCCATAAAGGTTTTGAAATAATTTAAGACACGACACGTTTTCGGTAAAGGTGTAAGTTCACCGGATGATGGTAAAGGACCATTTATTTGTGCTACAGTTTGGACAGGGGCCTCATTATGAGATGAAACATATGACTCTTCGATAAACCATGATTTCTCAGGTAAATCCTTTTGAGTAACAAAATATTTAGAAAGACGTGGAGCTTTGGAATAGTCATATGGTGTACAATATTGAACATAACTCATTTTTGATCGACTCTCGTCTTCAAGTTCTTCTTCTTCCTCAGTATAAAAAATAACAGCACGCACAATTGAATTATCAAACATGTGATCAATACTGTAAATCTTAGGATTTTCTTTAAAAGCTGTGTGAAGAAACATTGATTTGAAATCGCAAAGTGCAAATCCTTTATCGGGTGTCGGTTTTAAAGCAAATTTCTGAATTGTTGTGACAGAGTTCCCGTGTTTGTAAACAATGTGACGAAATTCTTTGAGTTGTTTTTCAAGATCAACAATATCACCAAGTAAGTCATCTATATACTTCCTTTTTCGTGTTTTATGTTCACAAAACTCCTTTTTGCAATTTGACAATTCTGTTTCAGTTTTTGAAAGGTCTCTTTGAAGACGTTCAACTTGCATTTTCAATTCACACTTCTCACTTTCAAGTTTCGAAATCAACTTTCCGTTTGACTCAATTAAATCTTGCATTTTACGTTGAAGATCTTGTTCTTTGTTGTAAGAATCTTGAAAAGCTTTTTCAAAACTTTTTGCATGTTTAATCTTGTCTTCCTGATTTGAAAGCTGAATTTTATAACACTCAATATCTCTTGCAAGTGACGCATTTTTTTCTTTCAAAACTTTATTTGTCTCGTTGCATTTAATGATTTGCAATTGTTGATCATCCAGTTGTTTAGATAACAATATTAGGTCAGGGTCTGGATCAAATGATGGTTCATGTTGTTCTAAATGATCATGTTTATCAATCTCAATAGGATCATCAAATGAAACAACTGTGTCATTATCAAATATGACAACTGTGCTTATTTGTTCATCTGTTTGAGATGATGAAGATGATTTACATGGAACAACTTGCGCCATATCTGATTCATAAGCAGAAGGTGAGATTATTTCATTAATAAAGCATGCATTGAGGTCTTGTACCTGAGATAAGCCGTCAGTGTCATACACTGGACCTGAATCATTGAGCTTAAGTTCCTGCATGTTGGCCATAAGCATCACAGCAGCATTGGCTTCCAGATCTTCCATGTCATCATCGTTGTTCACATTTGCCATGAAGTTGTTATCCTGTTCAGGGAAATGTCCATCTTTTTCATCTTGAAGAGCCATGAGTAATGCCTGCTTGTGAAACTTACTACCCCGAGTTCTCGGTTTGGGACATGCTGTAGCTATATGACCTTGTTCATTGCAATTGTAGCACCAAACTGCATTCCCTGAGTTGGAGTTCCTTGTTGCAACTGAGTCAGACCTTTGTTGAGAAGAGCCTGAGTTGTTCCTGAACCCCGTATTGTTACTAAACCTTTGATCATTCCCATAATTCCCTGAGGAACTTCCTGAACCAGATCGACCATAGTTACGATTCTGAATTTCCACTCTTCCATCATTGACAACAGCTTGATTCCTTGTGTTTGAAGATGAGCGTTGACGGTTGTTTGTCTTGTTGGAGAATTTGCTGAAAGCACGAGCAATAAGAGCAAGTCCCTGATTCAACATGTTAAAGTCATCATCGTCATCGTCATTGGAATTTGAGTAATACACAGCATCATTGTTGTTTAATGGAACCAGTTGAGTAGAGGCATTCTGTGGAGATGAATCATAAGGGACCATTTGGTTTGAGGTAGAAGATTGTGGATAACTGAAGTAGTTCTGCTCTTGAACGTATGCATGATTTGACATTGGTGGTGGAGCATATGGAGATTGAGCTACGAGAGCCAAAGAATTTGGTGTTGGTGTTGGTGTGTATCCTCCTCGTAAAGCTCTATCTTTTTCCACTTCAGGTTCATGGTGTTTCAGAAAATCATACAACAAACCATATGGAGCATCATGAAGATTTTTCGTTTGACGAACAAATGTCACATATTTATGCCAATCAGGGCCAAGACTACCAACAAACTTGGAGTTCACCGCGATCCTTGGTACTGTGATTTTGTGACGTTCCAGATCATTCACCATATTTGTGAAACGATGATAGCAGGATTCAAGGGACTCTCCAGGTTCAATTGTGATGTCAGTGTATTCCATGTAGAGTTTGGATTCCATGTCATCTTTGTTCAGTTGAGTGCCTTCCATAAGGAGATGAACGTGTTCCCACATAGCTTTGGCTATTTTCTGAGCATCGACACTTCGATAGATCGGATTAGGTATACCTTGAAGTATATAAGACATTGCATACTCATCAGCTTCACGATGTAATTTCTGTTCTTCTGTGAGTTGAGATTCTGGAAGAGGTCGATCACCAGGAGGACGTGGAGGATCAGCAGTTGGATCACCAGCTTCAAATCTTGTTGGCCACTCAAATGGTCCTTCAAGTATCACTTACTTCAAGAATTTCCCATGAGGTTTCTTTAATTCAAGGAATCGTAAGAATCGACTTGACCATTGAACATAGTTCCCGGGTGTTAGCATTGGAGGTGTTTCAAGTGATCCTGCCTCATGTCGGGATTGTTGAGTTGTAATAACTTCACACATTCTGTCAAACCAGTGAGGTTGTTTGGAGGAAAACTGAGTATTTTGTTGTGGCACTTGATATGGTTGTTGTTGAGGAATGATCTGATGTTGTTGCATCATTAGGTAATGATGTAGTGGATTGTATGTTTGTTTTTGAGACGGTTGTTGATTCATTTGGTGCGGAAGGTATTGTTGTTGCTGATACTGCTGATGTTGATGTTGCTGATACTGCTGATGTTGATGTTGTTGAATATGAGGGAAGTAATGATTAGGTGGTTGAGACATCTTAAAACACTTGTGTAGAAATGGATCTTGTAGAAAGTGTAGAATTAACCAAGTATCGAAAAACTTAGCACAACTTCGGATTGCGAAACTATGGAATTCCAATGATTTCGAAAAATTGGCACAGCTGTGATTGCGAAATTAGGATTGCGAAACTTGTCAGGTTTTCGAAAATCAGGGTTTGCGAAACTTTGCAGGTTTTCGAAAACTTGAAATTTCGACAACAATCAAGGTTTTGCGAAACTTCTTAGGTTTGCGAAATGAAAGGATTTCGAAACTTAATAAAGTTTGCGATAACTATGTGATTTCGAAAATTAGAAGTTTTTCGAAAAAAACACAAAGTTACAAAAAACAGTTTTCTAAATTATACAATTTCGAAAACTTTCCCAAACGTCGAAGTACTTAACTTTCTTATACAAGAAAGAAAATACCGAGTCCACACAAACGAAGTCGAGGTAGTGCACCTAGAGAGGATCTCGAAACTGAGGACAAGTATGTTCTCGATAACTTGGCGAGTAGTGTTTTCACATAAAGTTAACCCAAAACTCGTTTTTTCTTAAAGATTCTTGTACTTTTAGGTATAAAATAAAGATTTCTTGAAGATAGTTAAGAACTTGATAATTTTTATAAAAAACAAAAATGTTTTCGAAAACCAAGTACAAGAATCCCAAATCGAATTTTGTGATAAAAGTGTTGAACTTTTTGATTGTGTTGATTTGTAGAACAAGTTTGTAAGCAAAGATGTGCTAAAAACCAAGGAACAAGCAAGAAAGTGCAAAATTTTGACAAAAAATTCGATTTGAAGTAAGAAAAAAAAAACGATTAAGATGAAAACTTTAATGAAAAAACTATAACTACACCTTCTTCCGGCGAATGATACCACTTGTTAGGTCACCATTTAGTAAACACAAGCACAATAATGATAGAAATGAGATGAGAATGAGAATGGGATGATTATGAGAATTTAGAAAATTAGAATTGCAAGAGTTTCCTTAGTATTTCACATAACCAACCAAGTATTACATAGACCTAAGCATGATATATATAGGTAAGGAGCTAGGGCAACATCCTACTCCTTCCCTTTCTTACAAACGTGTGGGCTTAAAAGCCCATGGACCATATGACTTAAGCCTAGTAAACTTGAAATAATAACATAAGTGTAACTTAAGCAACCTATTATTACAAATGACCGAGACTTGATAAAATAGTAAAACTTAGGTTCCAACAATCTAGAACCTAACGTGTACATTACTAACATAAACCTACAACCAAACCTTTAACTATTGCATTTATTATAGATGAGATCCTAGATAATGACTTACACTTTTTTTTTTTTGCCCTAACAAATCCTCAGGTAAACACACAAGTGTAAGTTTCTCTAATATTTTTTGTCAAATCTCGCGTCTTTCTAATTATCCGGTTTGTGAATTTCTTGATACACGACTTAGAGTCTATATCTAGAGTACCTTTGATTATCCGTTGTCACACGCCTAGAAATCCAACAATACATCTAGAAAAAGATCATTACTTGGCACAGTATGCACTTACATTCCCTCTTTTGCATTACAAAATGAGCCTTTATGTTGTTTTAGACTTTTAGTTACTCAGCAGATCTAAAAATCGTATTTCAAAAGCTCTTGAACAAATAACTTTAGAAAAAAAAAATGTTTTAAAAAATAAGAACTTGAAAATGAAAAGCAAACAAGATGTCATGACCAAATATGTTACGCCACTAAGAAAACTAGAACGGTACCCGCTTAATGCGGCGACGGGTACCTGTGACTATATTTTGCGTTATTCGGTTATTCGGTTACACATTTAATTGTCTTTATGCTTTATAAGTAGAGATGATAGAGATGCTTAAGCAAATAATTTTAGTTTGAACAACCAACCTGCTTCCTAAGGGGGTTGGCAGTGCATGCGGTGAGGCACGGTGAGGGGTGGCTCCCGTGCGGGAATACCGCCGCCGGTCCCTTGACCCCACACGGTAAGCATACCGTGAGTGAAAAACTCACGCACGGGGAGGAGCACAATTTTGGAACGTTGGGGAAGGAATATAGCCGTTGGGGGTGGTAACAGCTCCTTTTTTATTTTTTTTTATTTGTATATATGGAGTGGAGGTGTTTGGGTTTTGTGGTGATGGTAGTGAAACAGCAGCAGCGAGGGAAGAAGAAAAGAAAACAAAATGGTTTTTGGTCTATGTCAAGTCAAAGGGTCTTTTTAAAAAGAATTTAAAAAAGAAAAAAGAAAAAAAAAAGTGAGTAAAGGGTGAAGGGTGTGATGCCAACAAAAAGTGAGTGAGTGAGTGAAGGAAAAAGTGAGAGAGTGATGTGGCATAAGGGGATTGGGTGTATGTGAGTGAAGGGGTTTGAGGTGAGGGGAGTGTTGCCAATGCCCTAACAAACTTCCTAACCACTTTAATTCCTAACCAATTAATTTTAAAATCTTTCCATAATAAGCAAGTAAAAATCTATTTTAATCCTTTCTAATTATAGAATAGTCACAAATGCATTATATAGTAGTATAGATATAACAAGTACGTTATATGTACCGTGAGCCTTCAAGCTACATACTCCGTAGTAAATATCCAAAAACGTCAGGAATTTACAAAATCAAGTGCAACTTCCATGACGTCATCAGCTAGTATCAGAATTCAAGATTTTTACATACTAGTTTTTGTTTGTTCTGAACAAACAAAAGGGACATTTGAAGAGGGTCTTGTTGCTTAGTATGGTAAAATGGTTAACTTTTGTAAACATTGTTAAGCTCCATCTTGGTGGATAAAAGGATTTGCAATCTGGTGAGAGCCAAAGGGTGGGTGAAACATGAATCGATTCACAAAAACTTGAAGAAGAATTAATAATGGAGACTCAACAGTCAACACAACGGTTCGTCGACTTATCTGAAATGATAATCCAGGTGCTAGAATATGCAGGGAAAAAAATAAACAAACTATGTCCATGATGAGTAATAGGGTGTTTGGGATTGCTTATTTGAGTGCTTATCTACTTTTACTTTAAGCAGTAAGTAGTTTTGAGTTTTTAGATGAATCTGCTTACGTAACTTAAGTTTCTATAAATTAGCACGTTAATTACATGTTATTTTTCAAGCAGAGAATCAGTTTCAAATAAGCATTCATAAACACGCTCTAAATGCATTGCTATGCACCTAATTGTGTTGTTTTTTCTTTGGTGGAAGGGGCAACTGGAGGAGGATTTTTGCTTCAGAGTCTTAGACCTTGGTCAGTATAGGCGCTGAAATTTTATTGTACGTTTTCATTGAACCATGGGAGTAAGATCGAGGGCAGGAGTCTTACGCTATCTAAATTTGTGATCTTCGATGAGTCCTAGTAATTCCTGCAGTCTTGAGAAGAACTAAGTACAAATATAGGTGTTATGGATTTACCAAGTACACAGGAGTGAATATATCATCGCCTGATGCTATATCATGAGTGTAATCGAATGCCACCGGCCAGTTCATTTATTTGTTTTTGCATCTTCAAGGTGCTATGAGTTGTGATAAAGAAAGTTTTGAAACATTGTTTAGAACATAGGCAGGTAGTGAGATAGCACTTCTCCTAGGATGTAGCTACTTAGATCCATTTAGTTATAAATGAGAAGACTTGGAATTTATCATCTCTATCAGGTCCAAAGGTAAAAAACTTGGCTACAAAGGAAACAGTCTAAAGGGTTAAACGGGTAGAAAGTCCAACAAAGTTAGTGCAAAAAAACTCCTAAACCACTATTGAATTCGAATTCCTAGATTACTATGTTAGAATAAATCCCTTTAGATGTGGCCTTGACCATTTAGACCCTTAACTATGCCTTAATGACATAATCTATCCTAACTAACAAATGGCGGTTATATGATGGATGTAACTACCATAACAAAAATATATCAAGGGTTTGTGGTTTTTTATGTATCTTGTCACATAAGAATTCTCTCAATCAACACCAATTACTTGTGAGAAATCCCTCCATCGGATTGGTGACATTACTACCGGAATCGACTAACCCTAACGCAATGGCTTCATCATCTAATCATAATTCACAGTCGATTCTATCATAAAGTAAATTTACTTTAGTGTTATTGTTATGATATAATTACATGAGATTGATCCTGTATATGTTTAATTAATCTAACATGTGGCATCAGAGTGTATAAATCTCATAAAATAACAGTTATTTGATAAAAGGCATGACGAATTTATATCCTTTTAGACGAATAAGAATGAAATAAATGAATACTGTTGTGTGCCCCTAGAATTGGAACTTCTGTTAGTGAATTAATTTTGCAAGTCAAATTATTAAACGGCTTAATCTATTATTATATTCATAATTGCTTGATGTTGTATGTCACTGGATAAATGTCAAGGAATATATTAGTGCATACCATGTGTATTCGTATATGAATCAGTGTTATTCTTTGGTTTCTGAATATATGAAATTATGAAGTCATCGATTGCCTCATGAATCCCAATATGATTAATTTTGATAGGATATTCATATTTAAACGCTTCATATATTCTCTACTATTTTATACTTTGATCAGTATGCATATGACCATTACGTAACATCAGAATTTGATTATTTTAATGTTAGGTCACCATTTTGTAAACACAAGTATGATTATGTAAGAAATGAGATGAGAATGAGAGTGGGATGATTATGAGAAATTTGAGAAAATGAAATGCAAGAGTTTCCTTAATGTTTTCAAATAACCAACCAAGTTTACAAGAGGCCTAAGACTAGTATTTATAGGAAAGGAGCTAGGGCAACATTCCTACTCCTTCCATCCTTACAAATCGTATGGGCTTTGAGGCCCATGGACTACATACTTAAGCCTAGTAAACTTAATACAAAATGTAAATGAAAGTAAATAATAACTAAGCAACCTAGCATTATTACAAATGACCGAGACTTGATAAAATAGTAAAACTATGGTTCCAACAATCTCCCCCTAAGGGTCGGTCATCATGGTTGCTTGACGTCTTCGTCTTAATCTTTGACTTTCACAGCTTTAGACGTCTTCAGAAATGATTAGAATAATGATGGATGTACTTTGCTCTTTGACTTTGTTCTTTGATGATGTTGTTGTGATTATGTTATGAAGTAATCTTCCGTTCGTCACTCCTGCGTCTGTGGTGGTTGTCCGCCATTCCAACATGCTCATACATCTTTGAGTTCTGACTTATACATGCACGTAGTCCCTTTCTTTCACATAAGATCTTTAGTCTTTATACTTTGTAGATTCTTCCTTTTGGCGTAGAATCTTTCTTTGAACTTTGTGTTGCTTTGATCTTTGAGGGAGCTTTTGATGACTTCAAGATGCATGTATGAGCATGTGGAATCCGTCATCATGGAAGTGAGGTACCTGCGAGTAGACAGTTAGCAATAAATCACCGGTACTTACGGATAAGGAATTAGAGCTCATCAACAGCATATTGTGAAGACTCCTTCTAATCCTTATCCAGGCCGTTCCCATATCAGATACTCCCGAAGGAGCTTACGAGACCTACTAGGTAGCTCAATGACTGGGTGAGTCGCTGGGGATCACTCCACGACTGTAGACCGTAATGGAACCACCGCAAACACTAAGCGTAACCCTTGTGGGGTTACCGAAGTGACCTGCTGTCAGGGCTGTTTAATGTTGACCCTGGCAGGATTTCCGTTCAATCATTGAGAAATACATAAGTAATCCTCTCATAAAACGTTCTTGGCAGATTGCTGAGATCTGCGAAGGACTCGATAATTTACAACTGATGCCCATTGATGTAGAACACCAGTTGCAGAAATACTAAGTGTTCCTAAGAGATCTTTGATGTATCTCAAGGCTCTAGACTCTATAAGTGCACACCTAGGTTTCCTATGCGGAGACTGGGGATGTCCTTCTTCAATATCAACCGTCTCTAAGAGATAGGTCGATAGGTTACGCGGGTTCCCCTGTGAGAATGAAACAAGTCCTTTTAAGAGAACTTGAGTGGTTAAGAAGGTTTAGTGCATTGCGTCACTGGGTCCATGACGACTTTGTCTTCAATACCGGTGTTGTCTTTTGCAACAACCAGTAGCATATGTATTGAACCCGGTGTCTGCCCTAAGGTTGAACATATGGAGGGCGATTTCTTTTCACCCTTTACTTTACTTTTCTTTTTAATTCTTCAACTCCTTCTTTCCCTTTCATTCATTTCTCCTTTTTCTGTATCATACCTAAGGACTTCTAATTCTAACTATGGGAGATGTCCTTGGGTAGATCCCTCCGGCTCTGGCGGATCATAGGACGGATATTCCTATCTTAATCACCTTATAATTCCGACAGTTAGCCAAGAAACCTTTGATTGAAAAATCTCTCAAGGTGTTTGTGATAATTAAATATTTTGGTTAACACTTTGAGAGTTTTATGTACACTTTTGAAGGGCTCCCCCTGCACATGTGCTCATAAGTGTTTAAATAAATTTGCACATGCGGGAGGAGCAAACACTTTTGAATTGATCCACTTTCTGTGAACAGGACCGATTCGAGACACGCTTACATCACTAGTTAGACTAGCTTGAAGTTATTACCCGGCCTGGTCAAGTCCACAGAAAGTTTCTCGAGACGGTACTTTTCTACTAAGACATATCCTTTTCGAGACACGCTTACGTGGTTAGTTAAAGAGATGCATTGTCAGCTTTTAGGTGACAACTAGCTCTAGTAACTAACTTGATGTTATTACCCGTCGAGGATAAGTCCTTTCGATGTTACTAACTTGTATTATCTCGTCAATTCCTGGGTTAATACTGAGTCTAGCTCGCACATGATACAACTTAAAGCTTTGACTTCGTATGTTTTAATCACCTTTACATTTTCTCCCCCTCAAAAATAGCATATAAGATGGTGTTTTTGACAAATTTTTTAGATTAAAATATGCCTTTTGAGTCTTATGGAGAGATACATCAAGAACTTTTGATTTTGAGCAAAGTATTTTGTTTTGTCAAGTGCTCCCCCTCAACAAGTGATTAGGTCTTATTGAGGTGAAATACTTGTCCTTTTGAGCAGAATTATGAAAAAAACCATAAATGTTTGATTAATTCTACTCAAAAGTAAGAAGCCTTCGCTCCTTATGTTTAGGATTGAGGGACTGAAGCGTACCTCAGGGTCCTTTAATTACAAGCACGGGTTGTACACTGTTATGTGTGCACAAACCATACTGGAAAAAATGATTCAATCAATGAAACAATTGATATTGAAAAAATATGACCAAATGTACCAAGTTATTCTTCGTCTGGAAGTGGAGCATTGAAGTTAGTGAACTGAGGTTCTGGTCTTTCGAAGTTTCTGACAGGAAACGATGGTCTGGCACCGATGTAGCTTTCCAGTCGTCTGATCTGTTCCCGTCGAAATAACCGTTCTTCAATCTTTAAGACAAAGTTACGAACTTGTCTTCTGGAGCTGGATTTCCATCTAGGTTGTTCCCCCTTAGCTATCTTACGTCGATCATCATTCAACCTTTTGACAAGCCCATCACGAACAAACTTGAGTGTAACATCACAGAATTTATGTACCTCATCGAACCTCATGAAGCTTTGTAGCTTTTTGCTGTTGATGTAGGTGAAACCAAACGGTTCTTGGATGAGAGTAAACTGTGGTGTTTCATAAAGACCATCAAAGTAGAATTGTGGCTTTGTCAAATTGATCTTCTGTTGGTAACTTTCCACGCCAAGCTGAAGATCTTCCACTCTTTCTTGAACAATCAGTCGTCGGATGTAAAGAAGTAGCGATGCCATGAAGTTGTACTGAACGTCTCTATCGAATCCGCGCATTCTACTCTGAACCTTTTCAAGATACATATCTTCAATGTCATTGAGATTAAGGTTGGGAAAGTCGGCTTCGGAGAACTTGTACTTCTTTTCATCTTGTCGTTTCACAACAATTTCACGCATGAAAATGTAGTTAAATCGTTTTGACTGCTGAATCTCCAAGATAGCGATGATCTTTGATTTCTGCTTCACATTTTCCAATGATGTCTCTCCTAATCTGCTTGTATAACCGAGACGACGACGATCAGGCCAATGTTGAATTCCGTGTAGAGCATCTCTGTCGTAAGCTACGATGGAATTGCTGAAAATACGAGTGGTTTCTTCAATGGCTGGAATTTCGTATCTAGCGGCTGGTACTGAGATTGTGAGTGAGGAAGCATATTTCTTCTTGGATATCTCTTGTGTGAGCTGGATGTTACGAAGATCTTTGTTGAAGAAGAAGCTGTAAGGTATCTTCGGTTTGTCAGGAAATCCTTTCAACGGTAATGGTTTGGTCCAGTCGGTGAAGTAAGGTTTTTCATGATTCTTGGAACTTAGATCGATATTCACTTCAGGATTTAACCAGTCAAAGTTGGCAGACATTGCACTAGCTATATTCTGCATGTGATATTCGTATTCGACTTTGTTTCCAGATCTTTTCTTGAGGAATTCTTGTGCATCCTTATTGATTCTTCTAAGCTCTGCCTTTGTGAGTTTGTTGATGTGAAGATCCTTCATAATGACCTGGGTGAACTGAAGAGTGTTACCAGGAAGAGGTTCTTCTTCTTCCAGAGGAGGTTGAGCTTGGACCATTTCTGTCAGCCAATCATTCTGAGGATTGTCATCATTGTCGAGCCATGAATGATGTGTTTTCTTCTTGGATTTCTTAGACTTGGATGTAGCATCTTTGTCTTTGGCTTTGGACGGTGATGATGGACCAGCATGAGAATCATGAGTAGGTGGAGCACGGTAATCGGTGTCAAGTTGATCTTGGAAGTCATCAGTTTGTTCCATGAACATTTCTTCATCTTCGGTTTGACCTTCACCAGTAGCTGAGGGTTGTTGTTGAGTTCCAGGAGGAGTGGAGTCCTTCTGTGGTTGTAGAGAGGATGAGGGACCTGTTCCAGACTTAGGTTTCTTGCCTTTGGAGTTTGGGTCAGGATCGTCATCTTTTCTTGTCCTTTTTCGGGATCCAGCAGCATCTTTGCATGACTCTTTTGACATATAAGCTACCATAGCATCATACAGGCCTTTTTCTTCAACTGTTTGTGTGGTTTTGGTGGCAAGGTTGTCGAAGATTTTGACAAACATGTCATTGAGAGACAATTCTTGGACGGTTGGAGCCACAGTAGAAGATTTTGCGGTGTGAAGCGTGAAGGGTGTAGTAGACAACATTTTATTCGTAACACTTCGAATTCTGTGATCCAAGTTGTCATTGATTGGTTTGAGAAGGTCTGCAATGGTAGGAGTGATCATCTCAACCAGATTTTCAGTGAGAAAATCATGTGTTGCAGTTCTGATAAAGCCTTCGTAATCTGATTTCAAGAACTTGTCGATCAGCTGCGTAGAATCCTGGAATTCCTCAACTTGTTTAGTAAGTTTGGTAACCATGTCGGTGAGTTTGTTCACTTGCTCCTGAAGATCAACTTGTTGTTTTGGTTCATTGATCGAATGCTGTTTAGATGCGGTTTCAGATGGTGTGGGTGATGAGTGCTCTGGTGATGATTCGGATGAAGACTCGTTGTGAGAGTCTGAAGAAGAAGCGGGAGGAGTCGGATCCTTTGGTGGAGAGTCTTGAGGAGGTGGAGGTTGTGCTGAGGAAGTCTGCTGAGAAGATGACTTAAGAAACATGTTGGTGTCGAATGCGTTCTTCTCTTCATTTTCCTTTCGACGACGTTCCTCTGCTTCCTCTGCTTCTCGTGCAAGAAACTCTGGAGTAATAAGATATTCATGTTCCTGATCCGTAGCTAAGTTCTCTTGACCGCCAACATTCTCCTCTAAAGTAGCAGTCTCAGTCATGTGGACATCTTCTGTCTTGTCTGTATCCTTAACGTTGTCATCAGGTTGTGGAGCTAATTCTGACGTTGTTGGAGGAACCATACTGCTTGTAGCCCCTACATGTTCTGACTGATCAATAGGTGGTGGTGTTGGAGGGTGTGATAGAAGTCGGCTTTCAAGGCTTGCTTTCCTCTGTTCTTTCCTAAGCCGCTTTTCTTCATCTCTAGTGTCGACAACTATACTTTTGAGTTTACGTTTATCGACCAATGGTTCAACGATTGGTTCGTCTTCATCATCATTCGGCTCATTGATAGTGACACCTTTTCTTCTCCTTGTCTCTTCTTCATAAGTTACAAGACTTTGTTGTACGGCAATCTCTGTTGCTGGAAATCCTTCATCAGGTGCTCTGTATCTCAGTTCATAGTCTGGTTCTTCTTCATCAGATTCTGTATCGAACTCAGACTCGGTGTCAGAAGGTGGAGGAGTAGGTTCATCCCGAATAAAGTACTCAGGAGTTGCCTTCTTCTTTGGTTTGGTAGCTGGTTTAGGTTTGGATGTAGGTTTAGGTGTGGTAGTAGTCTTGGGTTTTGCTATTGTAGCAGACTTAGATCTTGTATGAGGTGATCCAGTGGTGCTCGTTGTACTCCCAGACTTTACACTTCCTTTGCTACGAGTCTTTATAGTTGCTTCTTCCAGTTCCCCTTTGTAAGCCAGATCATACAACTTGAAGTTTGCTCTATTCTTAATGTTGTCATTCAGAAGGTATTCGGGAATCCTCATACCTTTGATCTTGGTAGAGGAAGTGGTCGATTTGATGAATAAGGTGGTGAAGTCGTCCTCGAAGAGGTGCTTCGGCTCATTAGGATCAGCCATCCTCTTAATGAATTCTGGAGAACTTTTGCAGAGATGTTCAATGATAAGCTTGGTGAATCTGGTGAATGGTATCATAGTCTTCACACGGTCGGTCTGAATACTGTAGATGATATCATTCATGATAGGAACTGCAAAGTCAATTGGTGTCAGAGTCACCATTCCCCAGAATGTTTGCAGGTGTTCGAGCCTTGGATGTTCATGACCACTTTTCCTTCCAGATATAGATCTAACAACCAACAAACAGAATGTTCTCCAAGGCTGAGGGATATACTTGACATTGAATTTGGAAAGCTTGATTAGAGGTTCGTCATCATCAACCTCATATCCTAATTCAATGAAGAAGTCAAGAAGTTCCAGGTCAGGTAGTATCGGAGCAAATTCGTTGTCAGTTTGTGGCATGAGAAGAGCTGTTCGAAGAACGTCATGATCTACAGAGTAATCTTGGCCATCTAAGGTAACAGTGAAAGACTCATTATCCAAGTTGGTCTGAGCAGTAAGCCAGAATTGATGAAGATAGAACAGTGGAACTGAAGTAGAGCAGGTGAGAAGTGGTTTGCATGGATGTGCCAGTAGGATATCTTTTACAATCTTGCATGATTTCTCTGTGATATTCAACTTGTTGAAATCGACTCTGGGATTGTTGTTGCCAATTGTGACATTGTAGTTCTCGGGAATGATGTCATCCAAGGTGAGTAATGGAAGAGGTTGTTCTGCGACGTTATCAGTGTGTTCAGCCATGTTTTTCTGAAAAGTATCACCATAAATCAAACATCCAAATGTGTTATGAGTTAGCACAGTTTAGATATTGGATATAGATATCTACTTGAAACAATTAAGCACAAATGCGTCATTTAAGAATGAGTCAAATAATGCAAATGGCAAATAAGTATAACATGACAAGCACAATTCACATTACATCACATTACACAACACTTAATGAATCACACCAAGGTAACATTGATATAATACCAAACAATATTTCGAAAAAAATGCATCATGGACCTTTTATCGAGATTTCTTATTTTTCGAAAAAACTTGATATTATCGGAAAAAATTCTATTATCAATCTTATCGAGAACCTGGTGTTATCGAGAAAGTTTAATAAATTGAATGATTTCAATAAATGAAACATTATCGAGAAAGTGTCATATCGAGAAACATTGATATTTATCGAGAAACTTTATCGAGATCTTTCCTATATCAATATTTCGAGAAACTGAAGATTTCGAAAAAATGGAGTTCCCAGAAAGATTTCGATAAATGAAAAAATTTATCGAGAAAATGATTTCTCGAAAATTTCCTCAGAATATCGAGAAACTTTATTATATCGAGAAACCATTTTATCGAGAACTTGAGTTTCTCGATAATTTTCAAAAGATTTCGATAGGACACAGTTTTCTCGAAAATATTCTTATACAAGAATATAATCGAATTCTCATGAGATTACACCTTTGTATTCATCACAAATCATGTTATCACAGAAATTTGCCAGTCACAGATATAATAATATACGAGACAAGAGTATCTCGATAATTTTCCAAACGAGCCAATTAAGTACATCGAGAAATATGTAGGAGTAGTGAGAGACATCCAAGCAAGATTGATAAGGCACATAAGAGACCTAATAAGCAAATCCCACCACTAACATTAACCAAATAATCACAGAATCTTAACAACCCACTTCTACCCAATCTTTTGAAATCGAGAACCACGCAAACATGATAGAATGAGGTAATAACTGATGAGGAATTATTAGAAACAAGTAAAGTGACAAAACCTCATCAAGAATTAACCCTTACAACAGGTTACACATGTTTTCGAAATCCTAACCCTAGTTTTCGAATTCGTGATAACATGATATCTAACCATTGAAAAACCAATTAATCAAGATCCTATGTTTGAAATACCCAAGTGAATCCATAGGAACTTACAATTGAAAGATCAAGGTCGTGGTTTGCTAGTTTGATTATGAACCGTAGGTTTAAGAAAGGGTTTTAGGGGTTTTAGATTTTGAAATTGTGGTGGTATGTTGGTATGTACGGTTTGTTTGTTTACTTATTTTGAAAAATTTGATTTAAGTCACCTTTAGTCCTTGGACTTTTATAGGAAGCAAACAAGTGTACTAAAGTATTTTTGACACTTTGAGAATTGACAACATTTGTCCCTTAACTACATTGTTCTTCCTATGAAGTTTATAGACATTGAGATGTGACTTCGTAAAGTTAACTTATGAAGGCTTACACCAAAAGAGACAAAGTGTAGTGAATTAAAACCACCCGCACATTTTCCGAACCGAGAAATATGCAAGTATACCAATTAATTGGTAAAAGATTTAAGCGTGACTCCCCCTCAACACTTGTAAAGAAAGAACAAGGTGTTGAATGGAAGCGATATACTTGCATTTTTTTTTTTTTTTTTTTTTTTTTTTTTTTTTTTTTAAGAAAAAATAAAATGTGAAAAAAAAAATCTTTTTGGGTTTTCATTAGTTTATAGTAAAGAAAGAAAGATAAATATTATACAATGATAGTTGTGATGTTTGACGATCAGTGGTATTTTAAAAACTTTTCCAGATCCTCTGGTGTCAAACATCTCATACCAATCTGGTGAACTAGACTAGCAAACCTGGATGGTGCCAGAGATTTGGTAAGTAAGTCTGCCAATTGGTACTCAGTTCCAACAAAATAAAGTTCAACTGTACCCCTTTCCACATGCTCTTTGATGAAATGATAACGGAGATCGATGTGTTTGGATTTGCAATGATGCACAGTGTTGCAGGAGATAGCAATCGCACTCTTTGAATCACAGTAGATAGGAATCTTGTTGAATAGGTAGCCATAGTCTTTGAGTTGTGATCTCATCCAGATGACTTGAGCACAGCAAGCCGACATGGCTACGTATTCAGATTCTGTAGATGACAAAGACGTGCAGTCCTGCTTCTTAGATTGCCATGACACAAGTTTGTCTCCAAGAAACTGTAATCCACCAGATGTACTTTTGCGTGTGTCTAAACATCCTGCATGATCAGCGTCTGAAAAAGCAATTAGTTCAAAACCAGAATCCTTCGGATACCAGATCCCCAAGTTAATGGTTCCCTTTATGTATCGAAGGATTCTCTTGACCTCACTGAGGTGTTTTTCAGTTGGTCTGGACTGATAGCGAGAGCACATGTAGACAGCAAAAACTATATCAGGTCTACTAGCTGTGAGATACATGAGGGACCCAATCATACTTCGGTATTTGGTAGGGTCAACGGGAGTCCCATGTAAATCAGCATCTAGTTTTGTGGTATAGCCCATTGGCGTATTATAAGTATCACAAGTTATCATTCCATGTTTCTGTAAGATTTCAAGAGCATATTTGGACTGATTTATAAAAATTCCACGGGGTGATTGATGAACTTGTAGTCCTAAAAAGAACGAAAGTTCACCCATCATGGACATTTCAAAATTACCTTTCATTAATTTTGCAAAATCATTAGAATAACTTCTTTTTGTTGAGGCAAAAATGATGTCGTCGACATATATTTGAACAACAAGTAAGTCCTCCCCGTAGGTTTTTGTAAATAGTGTGGGATCCACCGATCCTTTAAAAAATTTATTGGCCAATAAGAAAGTGGACAGTTTGTCATACCACGCCCGTGGGGCTTGCTTGAGTCCGTAGAGAGCCTTTTTGAGTCGGTAGACATGATTAGGACGCTCAGGATCAACGAAGCCTTCAGGTTGACTGACATAAACTTCTTCACGGAGTTCTCCATTCAGAAATGCTGTTTTCACATCCATCTGGTAAACCACCATATTCCTATGAGCAGCATAAGCCAGAAAGATTCAAACAGCTTCATGTCGTGCCACTGGAGCAAAGGATTCAGCAAAGTCTAGACCTTCAAGTTGAGAGTATCCTTTCGCTACCAGACGTGATTTGTTGCGGATGACTGTTCCTTCTGCATCAAGTTTATTCTTCCAGATCCATTTTAACCCGATGACAAAGACTCCGTCAGGTCTTTCAACTAATTCCCAGACTTCTAATCTTATGAATTGCTGAAATTCCTCTTGCATACATTCAATCCAGTTGTCATAAGTCATTGCATCTTTAATGTTCTTGGGTTCTTCATGACAAACTGTGAGTGCGTAGATGCAAGTTTCACCATCGGTGTGAAGTCGTTGTCTTGTCATAACAGGTGCATCTGGATGGCCTATAATATGGACTAGTGGATGGTCACGAGTCCATTTGTGTGTTGACGGGTGTAGTTGATACGTATCTCGCATGTTGGCAGGATCCAAGTTGCATGTTGATGACTCAGCTATATCAGGAACTGTAGTAGCTGGTGCAAACGGATTAATGAACGCATCAGGATCATGCTCTGCGGGTTGTGGAACTGATTGTGGTGTTGGATCTTCAGCTGGATGGCAGGGAGTAGAACCAGTTTGTTCTGCTGTTGATGGTGATTCAATTGAAAGACCGTCACTTTCAACACTTGTAGAAGTTTGTTGAGGTGAGTCTGGTACTGGAATGTGATCAGGTTGAGCAGCGGAATTAGGTGAGACCTCAGTAGGACGGTATTCAATTGTGTCATCAAATAGTGGAGCAAACAAGGTTTCTAATTCTTTGCGGTTAAGTGGTAAAGGTGCAGCTGAAGATGCCGGAGAGTTAAGACGGTTAAATTCGGGTCCTAAGCTGTGTTGCTCAGAAGCCATCTGGGTGAGTTCATCGAAATTAGCGTGAATGGTTTCTTGAATTTCTCTAGTACGACGATTCCATATCCGAAAACCTTTGGAATTTTCACAATATCCAACGAACACTCCGATGTCAGCCTTAGCTTTGAGTTTACCTAAATCATCACGATCATTTTTCGGATAGCAAAGTGCTCCAAATACATGAAAGTAATCGATGTTCGGTTTCCTTTTGTGAACAATTTGATATGGTGTTTTGCGATGGCGTTTTGTGATCATGCAACGGTTTTGAGTATAACATGCGGTTGAAACAGCTTCTGCCCATAAGTAATCTGGTAATTGAGCATTAATCAACATAGTTCTAGCAGCTTCCACTAACGTCCTGTTGCGTCTTTCAACCACACCATTCTGTTCTGGGCTTCTAGGTATAGACGTTTGATGTTCAATTCCCACTTTCTCATAGTAAGACCGAAGTGTCTGATTCTTGAATTCAGTACCATTGTCAGTTCTAACGATTCGTACTGTGTTTCGAAGCTGAACTTGAATTTTGGTGAGAAAGGTGATGATCATCAAAGGAGCTTGATCTTTACTTCGTAGAAAATAAACCCAAGTCCATCTGGAGAAGTCATCCACAATTACGAGTATGTACCGTTTACCGTTGATACTTTGAACACGCATCGGTCCACACAAATCCATATGAAGCAGTTGTAAAACATGATTCGTACTTTGCTCAGGTTTAGACGGAAAATGAGCACGAGTACTTTTTCCTTGTTCACAGGCTGGACATAAGTGATCTTTGGTGAAACGGAATCTTGGAAATCCATCGACAAGTTTATAACGAGCAAGGTCAGTCATGGTTCTGAAATTCAAGTGAGAAAGACGTTTGTGCCATAACCAAGATTTAGTTGACTCTGCTTTGGAGAGAAGACATATCGGAGATGTTGCAATCATATCTGACATTGATATTGTATAAAGATTGGAGCCGCGAGAGCCAGACATTAGATCGTTTCCTTGTAAGTCGCGAACAAAGCAAGTTTTCTCACGAAATGCAACTTCTAGATCCCCATCACAGAATTGACCAACAGAGAAAAGGTTGTGTCCAAGGCCTTCCACATAGTAAACACGACTGATTTCGATGTTCCCGCTGATGTAGTCACCATATCCCATTATAAGAGCGTAATGATCATTCCCGAATCTGACAGTTCCTATAAACTTTGAGACAAAGTTGTGTAGCAGTTTGAGATTGCCTGTCATATGTCGGGTGCATCCGCTATCAACAATCCAGAGAACAATCTGTACCACCTGCATCACCAGAAGAAGACACGGGTGGAACAGAAGTAAGGGTGGAACCCAAAGACAATGCGGGTTCCTGTTGGGTAGTAACACATGTAATTAACAATTTAGGAATCCATTTAAAATCTGGTTTGTATTGTAACCAACGTTGCCAGTTCCAACTAGTTTTTGCTTTCTTAATGTTAAATGCACTAGTAGTTGGCACAGTCCTAGATTTGTTCTCGGCACCTATGGGGGTAACTGGGACATCATTAGAAACCGTAGAAGACGGCTTTCCTAAGTTAGACTTAGAGGCATTAGTGGGCCTAAAAGGAATGCGTGTCCTACGTTTCTTATGACGATTGAGAAGAGAATTAGCTAAACATTTTGTATGATCACCAGATGATACGCTTTTACGACAAAATACACAAGATGCATTAATATTCAAAACATTCAAAGGTTCATCATTCGTTACATTTAGATTTTGATTACAATTTGCCAGATTAGAATCTAAATCGGATGCAACATGAGTTTTATTCAAAGTCCTAAGTTGGTCTTCTACTTCCTGAGCTTCTAGGTGTCCTCTCTTACGTTGCAAGATCCTATTCTTCTTTTTACTTTTTCGCTTGGGTCTGCTAACGCTAGAAGTGGAGACTAGTCCTGTAGAAGTGGAGGTATCAACATTAGTGTTTTGAACAACCTTTCCTTTATCAGTTTTGTTTATTTGATACATTCCTGGTGCTATCACCGTGGTGTCAACCATTTTTCCTTTTTGAAGTAGCTTAACTTTCTCTTTCAAATCAATGATGATGTGATTTTTGTCCTGAATTTCAGACTCAAGTAAACCATTGCAATATTTGATGTCGTCGCGGTTTTGTTGCCATTCGGCGTTTTCAATTTTTAAATCCGCAATTTCTTTCTCGTATTTGAAACATCGACCTTTTAAAGACTCGTTGTTTTTGCAAATCTGACAAGAGTTTGAAACATTTTGACTTTGAAACTTCAATTCCCTTTCAAGACTTTTAGCTTGACACCATTCAAGCCTTTGATTGAGTTGACAAATTTCTTTTGAAAATTGTTTTGTCACATCATCATTTTTAATTCTCAACTTTTCATTTTCCAGTTTAAGTGTCTCAATTTCCTCATTCAAAAAGATATTATCAACACAATGATCATGCTTAAGCATAGAAGTACCAGAATTATAAAGATCATTCATGATAACAGACAAAATATCAGCACAGAGAACTTGTTCCAAGAGTCGATCAGCATCATTTTTGAAAACTTTAGTTTGTAGCTTTTGGACCAAAATATCATTTTCAGCAGTATCAAAAACGTTTATCATATTTTTGACCTCCTTTTGAAGTTCCTGATCCCAACGTGTAGCACATAGACGAAGGTGTTGAACAATTGGTTTCATTTGTTTTTGAAAAATATCTCTCTTTTCTCGCTCGTAAGCGGATTGAAAAGTTTCAATTTTTATTTCTGAATTGCGTTCAATTGTTTCCTCCAAAATATCGATGTCTTCCATAAAGGTTTTGAAATAATGTAAGACACGACATTTTGGTAAACGTGTAAGTTCACCGGATGATGGTAAAGGACCATTTATTTGTGCTACAGGTGGGACAGGAGCTGCATTGTGAGATGAAACATATGACTCTTCGATAAACCATGATTTCTCAGGTAATTCCTTTTGAGTGACAAAAGATTATGAAAGTGGAGGAGCTTTTGAATAGTCATATGGTGTCCAATATTGAACTTGACTCATTTTAGATCGACTCTCGTCTTCAAGTTCTTCTTCCTCCTCAGTATCAAAAACAACAACACGCACAACCGTATTATCAAGAAAATAATCCATACTGTAAATTTTTGGAATTTCTTTGAATGCCGTGTGTAGAAACATTGAATTGTAATCACCAAGTGCATAACCGCAATTGGGTTTCGGTTTTAAAGTAAATTTCTGAATTGTTGTGACAGAGTTCCCGTGTTTGTAAACAATGTGACGAAATTCTTTGAGTTGTTTTTCAAGATCAACAATATCACCGAGTAAGTTGTCTATGTACTTCCTTTTCCGTATTTTATGTTCATGAAAATCTTTTTGACAACTTGACAATTTTGTTTCTGTTTTTGAAAGTTCAGTTTGAAGACATTCAACTTGTTTTTGCAATTCACCCTTCTCACTTTCAAGTTTCGAAATCAACTTTCCATGTGACTCATTTAAATCTTGTATTTTGCGTTGAAGATCTTGTTCTTTGTTGTAAGAATCTTGAAAAGCTTTTTCAAAACTTTTAGTGTGTTTAATCTTTTGTTCTTGATTAGAAAGCTGAATTTTATAACACTCAATGTCTCTTGCAAGTGTTGCATTAGTTTCTTTTAAAACTTTGTTTTTCTCGTTACACTTTGCAATTAGCAATTGTTGAGCATTCAGTTGTTTAGATAACATTATGAGGTCAGGGTCTGTATCAAATGATGGTTCATGTTGTTCTAACTGATCATATTTATCATTCTCAATAGGATCATCAAATGAAACAACTGTGTCATCATCAAATATGACAACTGTGCTTATTTGTTCATCTGTTTGAGAGGATGAAGATGATGTAGATGGAACAACTTGCGCCATATCTGATTCAGAAGCAGAGGGTGAGATAATTTCATTTATAAAGCATGCATTGAGGTCATGTACCTGAGACAAGCCGTCAGTGTCATACACTGGACCTGAATCATTGAGCTTAAGTTCCTGCATGTTGGCCATAAGCATCACAGCTGCATTAGCTTCCAGATCTTCCATGTCATCATCATTGTGTACATTTGCCATGAAGTTGTTGTCTTGTTCAGGGAAATGTCCATCCTTTTCATCTTGAAGAGCCATGAGTAATGCCTGCTTGTGAAACTTACTACCTCGAGTTCTCGGTTTGGGACATGCTGTAGCTATATGACCTTGTTTGTTCATTGCAATTGTAGCACCAAACTGCATTCCCTGAGCTGGAGTTTCTTGTAGCAACTGAGTCAGACCTTTGTTGAGGAGATGCTGAGTTGTTTCTGAACCCGGTATTGTTACTAAACCTCTGACCATTCCCATAGTTTCCTGAAGAGCTTCCTGAACCAGATCGACCATAGCTACGATTCTGAATTTCCACTCTTCCATCATTAACAACAGCTTGATTTCTTGTGTTTGAAGATGAACGTTGACGGTTGTTAGTTTTGTTGGAGAATTTGCTGAATGCACGAGCAATAAGAGCAAGTCCCTGATTCAACGTATTAAAGTCATCATCGTCATCATCATAGGAGTTGGAGTAGTACACAGCATCATTGTTGTTTGATGAAACAAGTAGAGTAGAAGAATCTTGTGGAGATGAATCATAAGGGACCATTTGGTTCGAGGTGGAAGATTGTGGATAACTGAAGTAGTTCTGCTCTTGAACATATGCATGATTAGACATTGGTGGTGGAGCATAGGGAGATTGAGCTACGAGAGCCAAGGAATTTAGTGTTGATGATGGTGTGTATCCTCCTCGTAAAGCTCTATCTTTTTCCACTTCAGGTTCATGGTGTTTCAGAAAATCATACAACAACCCATATGGAGCATCATGAAGATTCTTCGTTTGTCGAACAAATGTCACATATTTATGCCAATCAGGGCCAAGACTACCTACAAATTTGGAGTTCACAGCGATCCTTGGTACAGTGATTTTGTGACGTTCCAGATCATTAACCACATTTGTGAAATGATGATAGTAGGATTCAAGTGACTCTCCAGGTTCAATTGTGATGTCAGTGTATTCCATGTAAAGCTTGGATTCCATGTCATCTTTGTTCAATTGAGTGCCTTCCATGAGGAGATGAACGTGTTCCCACATAGCTTTGGCTGTTTTCTGAGCATCGACACTGCGATAGATCGGATTGGGTATACCTTGAAGTATATAAGCCATTGCATACTGATCAGCTTCACGATGTAGTTTCTGTTCTTCAGTGAGTGCAGTTTCTGGAAGGGGTCTATCACCAGGAGGACGTGGAGGATCTGCATTTGGATCACCAGCTTCAAATCGTGTTGGCCACTCAAATGGTCCTTCAAGTATCACTTGCTTCAAGAATGGCCCATGAGGTTTCTTGAGTTCAAGAAATCGTAGGAATCGACTTGACCATTGCACATAATTACTAGGTGTAAGCATTGGAGGTGTTTCAAGTGATCCTGCCTCATGTCGGGATTGTTGAGTTGTAATAACTTCACACATTCTGTCAAACCAGTGAGGTTGTTTGGAGGAAAACTGAGTGGTTTGTTGTGGCACTTGATATGGTAGTTGTTGAGGAATGAGCTGTTGTTGCATCATAAGGTAATGTTGTTGTGGATTGTATTTAGGAGGTTGTTGATTCATCTGGTGCGGAAGGTAATGTTGTTGCTGATACTGCTGAGGTTGTTGTTGCTGAGGTGTTTGTTGTTGAACATGAGGAAAGTAGTGATTCGGTGGCTGAGACATCTTCGAACACTTGTGTAGAAATGGATCTTGTAGAAAGGGTAGATTTAACCAATTATCGAGAAACTTAGCCAAACTTCAAATGAGATTTCGAAAATAAGTTTTCGAAAATTTGGCAGATTATCGAGAACCTTGGCAGCTTATCGAGAAACTTGGCAGATTATCGAGAAAAATAAGATTGCGATACTGAAGCAGATATATCGAAAAATTAGATTTCGATACTTAATCAGGTTTATCGAAAAATAAGATTTCGATAACCAAAAATTTTCTCGATAATTATCGAAAAATTTCGAAACTTAGTTTTCGAAATTATACAATTTCGAAAACTTTCCCAAAAGTCGAAGTACTTAACTTTCTTATACAAGAAAGAAAATACCGAGTCCACACAAACGAAGACGAGGTAGTGCACTTTGAGAAGATCTCGAAATAAGCAAGTAGGAAGATCTCGATAACTTGTAGGTTTTGTTTTTCAAAGAAAGCAATCCTTAAATTCGTTTTTCTTTCAAGATACTTGTACTTTTGTGTATAAAATGTGTAAATCTTAAGGAAAGTAGAAAACTTTATGAAAAATTTCACACTTGTAAAGATCTCGAAAAAAATACAAATATCTAAAAAATCGAATATTTAGTAAAAGTTTGGAACTTTTTGGTTTGTTTTGATTTTAAACACAAGTTTGTAAGCAAAGATGTGAGAAAAACCAAGAAACAAACAAAAAAAAATAAACTTTGACTAACAATTCGATAATAAAAAACGATTTTAAAAGAAAGAAATCAATGAAAAAACAATAACTACACCTTCCTCTAGCGAATGATACCACTTGTTAGGTCACCATTTTGTAAACACAAGTATGATTATGTAAGAAATGAGATGAGAATGAGAGTGGGATGATTATGAGAAATTTGAGAAAATGAAATGCAAGAGTTTCCTTAATGTTTTCAAATAACCAACCAAGTTTACAAGAGGCCTAAGACTAGTATTTATAGGAAAGGAGCTAGGGCAACATTCCTACTCCTTCCCTCCTTACAAATCGTATGGGCTTTGAGGCCCATGGACTACATACTTAAGCCTAGTAAACTTAATACAAAATGTAAATGAAAGTAAATAATAACTAAGCAACCTAGCATTATTACAAATGACCGAGACTTGATAAAATAGTAAAACTATGGTTCCAACAATTAATTCTGCAATTGTTATGTGTTCTGTATGGTTCTATTAATTTATGTTTGATAACAGTATGCATATTTGATCATATGGAAATTATATCAAATCAGAATTCTAAACTTATCGAGTTCACTAAATGGTAACTTTTATGTCAATTTAGATCACCAGTCCAACGGATGGTTGTGTAAATTGACATAGGAGTTTAATCATGCCATATTATGAAATTGCTTAAGTTGTCACTCAATGAACCCAACGGTTATTTGTATGATAACTTGAACAATGAAATATATATTAGCATAATTAGCATATATGTTACATTTCTGCCCAACGGTGATATATATATATATATATATATATATATATATATATATATATATATATATATATATTAGAAACTCGATAAATTAATACTTATTTAATAAACTCTCTAAGATAATATTTTTTGTCAGTCCCGACTCGGGGATATGATGCTAAATTAATAATTCGCTAAAATTATAAGATAATACATTTTTGATAATTTATTTAGACCCCATATAAAATATAAATTAACAATTCCTTATATATATAGCATATTACATGAATGATTTATGAAGGTTTTTTGAAAAATGACTCAATTGTCTTTTGTTTTTTGTTGAAATCAATTTCCCCTTGAATCTCGTCTCTAATTTTCCTTAGCATGGTAAGAACTTTTGGGAAGCCATGTTGTGTGTATGATTTGTTTGTGTTAACCTATTTTGATCTTGTATTTATATAGAAAATATTTTTAATGTCCATAAAGTGATACATTGAACACAAGAAGCATAATAAGGTGGGAGATTGAAGGTTTCTTTCAAATTGGGCCGTTCATTTGATATACATGCATTGTATGCAATAATTAAGTGGGAGCTTGAAAGGTGTTTGTAAACTAAGTATTCTACTATAAATTAATAAAATATTAATTAATATATAAATTAATAATTATTAATTTATCGATTAATTAATAACTCTTTTAATTAATAAATTTTGGTGGTCCCAAGTGTATTATATTATAGAGTTTCTACTCTGTGTATATATATATATATATATATATATATATATATATATATATATATATATATATATATATATATATATATATATATATATATGCATGCTTTGGCTAGTTAAAGATGATTAATGGTTTCAATTATTAACTAAACCAACGTGAGGTTGATAATTGAGCACAACATCTTTATACCTATTATTTTGGTGTTCATGATAGGTTTATGTTTATACTGATATTCTTAACTTTACATATATATCCCATTAATTCATTTAGTTTTATCTGAGCATGCATTTAATTTTCAATCTATGTCAGCATCTACCTTAACTTCTAATATGGGTTACTTGTCCGGAATTGAACCCTTAACTGATACTAACTTCTCAACATGGAGAGATAAAGTGAAACTTACTCTCGGAGCAATGGACCTCGATCATGCGCTTCGTACCGATCCTCCCGCTGCAATTACTGCTGATAGTACAGTAGATAAAAAACATGCTTATGAACAGTGGGGGCAATCTAACCGTATGTCTATAATGATCATTATGAATTCCATATCCGTTGCCATTCGAGGAGGCATTCCTGACTCTGAGAATGCAAAGGAGTACTTAAGCTCCATAGAGGAATAATTTAAAGGGACTTCAAAAGCCCATACAAATACTTTGATTCTCAAAATGTTAACTAACAAGTATGACAGGGTTAGTGGTGTACGTGAGCACATTATGATGATGAGCGATATGGCAAATAAACTGAAAGGCATGAACATGGAAATCAGTGAAGGTTTCTTAGTTCATTTCATTATGACATATCTCCCTATGTAATTTGGTCCTTTTAAGATCAATTACAATATGCAAAAAGAGAAATGGAAAATGAGCGAACTGATTGCCATGCGTGTGCAAGAGAAAGAACGCCTCAAAGTTGAAAAGCCTGATGTCGTTCATGTTGCTACCACTAACACAAATAAAAGAAAGGGCTCATGGAAGGGCAAACGTTCAAATGGAGATAATTCTACTCCAAATAAAGTCCAGAAAACTTGTGCAAGTACTAGCACATTCCAAGACGGTCCAAGATGCAAGTTTTACCATAAGAAATGGCATATTCAAATGGATTGTCCAAAATTTAAGAAATAGTTAGCAAAGAAAGGTATATTTGAATCTTTTATGATTAATGAATCCTTTAATGTTAATGTTCCTATGAATTCATGGTGGATTGAATCTGGATACATGGTACCCATTCCTAATTCTTTACAGGGATTCCGTACATTCGGAGATTGGAAAGAAACTAACGAACGGTTAAAATCGGGAATGGAGTTGATTTGAACGTAGAAGCTGTTGGGACCCTTTTATTAATATTGGAGGGTGGCTTTTGTTTAAATCTTTATGCCACTCTTTATATATCGAGCATGACTCGAAACTTAATATCTGTATCTAAAATACTTATTGATGACTTTGTCATTACGTTTGGATACAATAAAGTATATATTAGTTTAAATTCCCGTGTTGTTGGAAATGATTGTCTTGAGGGAAACCTCGTCAAGTTATGTTTAGATAATCAATTTTCGGAATCTCTATTATCATATAACGTTAATGAGAATGTGAATCAAAATAAGGGAAAACGAGATCTAGAAACCTCGTCAATGTTATGGCACCAATGTTTAGGCTATATTTCACGAGACAAAATGACTAGACTTGTGAAAGATGAAGTTCTACCCCATCTTGATTTCTATGATTTTGAAAAATGTGTAGAATGCATAAAGGTAAGAATGACCAAAGGAAATAAGAAAGGTACCACACGAAGTACCGGGTTATTAGAACTAATCCATAACGACATATGTGGACCTTTTCCTTCAGGCATTGGTGGTCATAAATCATTCATTGCCTTCATTGATGATTACTCTCATTACATGTTCTTAATTAATGAAAAATCCGAATCACTTTAAATGTTTAGAACATTTAAAGCAGAGGTTCAAAATCAACTTGACCGAAAAATTAAAGTGGTGTGATCAGATTGGTGAGGTGAATATTATGGCAGACATACGGATGTTGGTCAAGCTCCTGGATTTTTCTTTGACTTTTGCAAAGATCATGAGATTATTAACCAATATACCATGTCGGGTACCCCTCAGCAAAATGGTGTAGCTGAGATGAGAAATCGCACCCTTATGGACATGGTTCGTAGTATGTTAGCAAATTCAAACCTTCCTGAATTTCTTTGGACTGGGGCATTAAAAATGGTTGTCCATATCCTTAACAGAGTTCCTACAAAATCTGTTTCAAAAACACCATATGAAATTTGGACAGGAAGAAAACCCAACTTATGATATTTACGGGTTTGGGGATGTCCAACTGAAGCTAAGTTATACAATCCTCAATCTCAAAAACTGGACTTGAAAACCATTAGTTGCTTCTTCATTGGGTATCCTAAACGATCAAAGGGTTACCGATTTTATTGCCCGTCTCATAGTACCAGAATTGTTGAGACATGCCACGCAGAGTTTCTTGAAAATGCTAACAACAGTGGGAGTGGTTCATCTAAAAGAATTGAACTACAAGAGGCTCGAGATGAGACACCAATAATTCATGTGCCCATCCCGATTAACACGCCACTTGAAACCTCGAATGATCACTTAATTGCTCAAGATCATCCAAATAATGTCGTGGAAAATGAACCTAACCCCGAAATTAATGTTGAACCACAAGAAACTCAACAACCATTGCGTAGGTCACAACGACATAGACATCCTACGAATTTTGACGATTACTATACCTATTTGAATGAGACTGATTTTGATTTGGGGAAATTCAACGACCCTGAAACATAAGAGGATGCCATTAATTGTGACCAGTCAGCTCATTGGAAGGAAGCAATGAAAGATGAGCTGAACTCAATGAGCAAAAACAACGTTTGGGAACTTGCTGAAATACCAAAAGGTGCAAAACCCGTTGGATGCAAGTGGGCCTTTAAGACCAAACTTGACCCAAACAGAAATGTTAAGCGATGAAAATCTCGTTTGGTTGCAAAAGGATATACTCAAAAAGAGGGTGTTGATTATAAAGAAACCTTTTCTCCAGTATCGAGAAAAGATTCCCTAAGGATCGTAATGGCCCTTGTAGCTCATTTTGACCTGGATTTACATCAAATGGACGTCAAAACGGCATTTCTTAATGGAGATTTACATGAATACGTGTTCATGGCCCAACCACAAGGTTTTAAATCTAAAGGCCAGGAATAGTTTGTAAACTCAAGAAATCTATTTATAGGCTTAAGCAAGCATCCCGTCATTGGTATTTAAAATTTGATGAAGTGATGAAGAAACACAACTTCATCAAGAATATGGTAAATCAATGCGTATACCTCAAGATGAGTGGGAGCAACTTTATTATACTTGTGCTTTATGTTGATAATATCCTTTTAGCAAGTAATAATATTGATTTGTTGCATGAGTCAAAACGTTTTCTTTCTAGAAACTTTGACATGAAAGATCTCGGTGAGGCTTCGTATGTTATTGGAATTGAAATTCACTGAGATCGAGCCAATAAGACATTAGGACTGTCCCAAAAGGCATATATTGAACATGTACTCAATAGGATCAATATTCAACATTGCTTCCCCATGGTCGCTCCCGTAATTAAGGGTGATGTTTTCGGGTCTCATCAATGTCTGAAAACTGAGGTTGAATATGAGTAAATGAAGCGAATTCCTTATGCTTCCGTAATAGGAAGCTTAACGTATGGTCAAGTTTGTACTCGACCAGATATCGCTTTTATATGTGGCATGTTAGGCAGGTTTCAATCTAATCCTTGCCTACATCACTAGAAAGCTGCTAAGAAAATATTGCAATATCTACAAGGAACGAAGGAGTACAAATTAACTTACGTTAAATCTGAAAATCTTGAAGTTATTGGATACTAGGATTCAGACTTTACGAAATGCAAAGACTCTAGTAGGTTAACTTTGGGATACCTCAATACAAAGTACTTATTCGTACGTGAAAAAAGTGGAGGAACAACGTATATGTATTGAGCACATTAGAACTCATGAAATGCTTGCATATCTGCTAATTAAAGGTCTACCACCCAAAGTATTTCAAGGCCATGTTGCTAGAATGGGTTTTCGTCAAGACCTTATATAATGTTGTAGTTAGTGCACTATTTCATGATAACGTTTAACTTCAAAACAAGCGCTTTAAGACAATATCCTTTACTATAATGTCTAGTTTGTCTATATTTACTTTTAACTGTGCACACTTATGTTTCATTATTGACAAACTTATTTGTACCACATTATTCTCTTGTCATTTTGGCTTAACGAAATCATATATTCCAGATTAGTACCATTAGTATAATCGATAGGGGTCCCATGTCAAACGCGACACGTTAGGCTGTATCTTTTTGCTTTGGTGCTATTATGGAATTCTGATAATTTACATAAACTTGTAATTGGACAATATAATTTTTCATGTTTGTGTATATATGAATAAATGGTCTTATTGCCAAGTGGGAGAATGTTAGAATAAATCTCTTTAGATGTGTCTTTGACTATTTAGACCCTTAACTATGCTTTAATGACACAATCTACCTTAACTAACAAATGGCATTTATATGATGGATGTAACTACCATAACAAAAATATATTCATGGTTTGTGGTCTTTTCTATGTATCTTGTCACATACAAATTCTCTCAATCAACACCGATTACTTGTGAGAAATCCCTCCATCGGATTGATGACATAACTACCGGAATCGACTAACCCTAACGCAATGGCTTCATCATCTAATCATAATTCACAGTCGATTCTATCATCAAGTAAGTTTACTTTAATGTTATTGTTAAAGTAAGTTTACTTTAATGTTATTGTTATGATATGATTACATGAGATTGATCCTGTATATGTTTAATTAATCTAACATACTATTGAAATTATCTATTTTTTGTACTCCGTAATATATTTGGCAAACTAATTAATTATTCTTATAAAAGTTAGGACATAAAGGGTTTGGATCCCCAACCCATTGCAATTATACCAAAAAAATTACCCATATCCTGAACCACCCGGCCAGCCCATATTGCCACCAATAAGTTCTCCTATAGTCCTGTTAGGGGTGGCAACCTTGCCTAAGCTTGCTTCAAGTTTAAACACTTCCAACCAATAACATGTTAACAACACATTTTATACCACAACATACTTTTTTAGTAGCAACCTTAGCACCCAAAATACTAATTATTATTTATAGGATTTTTTTTTTCTTTTTCCGAATCAATGCATGTAACGGTCAAAACATTAACTCCCAACGTTAACATTTTACTTGATTTTCTCCACACCGGAACGGTGAGATATCCCGTTTGAAGCACCGATTGGGGCATGCCGAGCCACTGGCAATGGACCTTGCCGATCGGCAAGGTTTGCCGATGTAGTTTTGCCGAAAGGATGCCACCCCCTTATAGCTTTAAATGATTCAAAAGCCTAAAGACATTTCTTAAATTATGCACATCAACTGCACTAGCAAACAGGGGCGGACCTACGTGTATGGTTCAGGGGGGCGTTGCCCCCCACAAATTTTTTGTGAACATACAATTTATATAGAAAAAAGATATTGATTGGTAGAAAAAAGGTCTAGTGCCCCCAAGCAAATTATGAAAGTGCCCTCCACACTCTTTGAGATTACTAAAAATCTAAGTGTTTTCAATTCTTTTGCTCGTCGGAATAAATGGGAAAGAAGAAATAAAGAAGAAGAATAGAGAAATGAAGAAGAAGAAGTACAGTAATAATATAGGGAAATGGGAAAATGGTGGGGTTGTTAGGGAGTGGGACAGTGGGATAAAAAAAGGCATCGATTGGTACTTTATATGGAAGAGCATTTTAATTTTATAGTCAAAATATAATTATATTTTCTTAATTATAAGTACTTGTAGAATGCCAATCACTTACGAAGTAATAAAATTTCAATATGGTTAGTATTCTTTAGCATGTACTGTATATCTTTTAATGTATCTATGTGACCAATAACGTACTACAATAATAAACAACTCAAGTAAAGTGCTTTCATGGCATTTAATCATTGAAGTAGAGCAACTTTGATGTTTTTATTCACACCCGATCCGACCGACCCGACTTGTTTCAAGTTATACTAAAAACTTTTCATTGCTCTATGCTCCCCGTGATCAAGTTTCCTGGTTCCGCCACTGCTAGCAAACCTTCTCTTTTATTAACAATGGTGTTTGACCCTTTTGGTCTAAATAGTCCAGTTGTAAGATAGGAGGCTCCTTGTAGCTAAATAACCACTAGGCTTGAGAGATATGTAAACAAAAGTGTGGCAGTGAATAACAAATAAATACTTAACATGAACATGTTACCGCTGAAACTCCACAGCTTCATCTTATACAAGGTTCAACAATTCGTCATATCCTTTAAGCGCCCCAAAATTTAAGTTGATAGGTTCTTGTAAGTGTCAAATAGGGGTGCAGCTACATAGGGGCGGGAGGGGGCGTCCGACCCCCCGAAATTTTTTTTGTGATGTAGGGGGTATATAGTTTTCGTGTAGAAAAATTTCGGTATATTCGGTTTCGACCCCCCAAAATTTCGGTATTACCCGAAAAATAGCGTTAGGAAAAAAAAAATTTAGATCCCGAGTACTGAAAATTTTCTAGCTTCGCCACTAGTGCCAAACAAACAGAATAACCATAACCAGAAGAGTGGTGGAGCTATAACGTCCCATAAATACTAAATGAAACGATGGAAAAACAAATGATTGAAACATAGTATATTTTGCAATTGCGTATAGAAGTACACGGTACATAAGAGACATTATCTTTATTTGTTAAATATTACTAGTAGTAACTTAGTAAGTATTTACTAGCAATGCAGTTAATAAGACATTCAGAAAACATGACCACAAGTTTTAGAAGTTGACAATAAACATATAAACTTCAATAAACTAGATAAACACTTGGAATAGGATTACGTTCAATCAATGGGCAATAAGTTAGAATCCAGTTCACGCTCAAGTGGAAATAAAAACGAGACCTTGCATCTTTTTCCAGGTTTATTTGGACGGATCATATAAACTAGACCTAACCAATATTATATGGTCCAGATCGGACACCCCTAGTTTTCGCTAATTATATCATTTTAAATGACCTAGAATGATTTATGAAACATGGGCATGGTACATGAATACTGTATTCCTGTAAATAATAATGGGTACAATGTAAGTATAAATACACATGACAAGAGATAAATGGGCTAACACTGGTATCGAGTAAATAAATTGGCCTAATAATAATCACTGCTAACAAATAAAGATACATGCTAGAATTATAAGCAAGGCTTGCAAAAATTGTAAATCGGTAGTCGGTTGGTCGATCTTTTGGTTGCTTGTAATTGGTCTAGGCGGGATTAATCGAATTGGCATTTTCAGCAAATTTTATATATTTTCAGCAAGTTTTGGATATTTCCGGCGAGTTTTGAGTATTCCTGGCAAGATTTTCCATAAAAAATAACTTGTAATGTATATTAATGACTACAAGTGATTAAAACAAGTTTTTTTTATGTATTTCGAGCAAGTTTAGTAGTTTCTGGAAAGTTTGATCACACCGTTGTATACCACGATTGACCGATTTACATAAATTGAAAAGATTGGTGAGCGATTAGCGCTTAGGCGGCGATTAATCAGTCTTATATGCCTTTTTTTCAACTACTTATAACGAATTAACTATAGACTCGGATTTGATAGAATTTTGTAATATCAGACAAGTTGAGTAATAGATAAGGTTTTATAAAGTGATAAATTCATAAAATGTATACTCTCATAAATGGCTGTATTTACACCGTATTTTTGCAGTTGTCACTTTTAGTGTGCAAAAAAAATTATAATTGTGCACCGGATTAAAGGTTCATGCACACCACTTTCCTTCCCTATTTGATGCTAGCATTTTAGCACACTATAACTAATTTTAGAACCAATCATATGTTGACACGGGGCTTTGGTGTGGAAGGATTGGCTTTTGCGCACCGGAATAAATGTGTTGCATGCGTTGCAGGTGAACCTGTAATTGTGAAAAGGTTAGAAGATCTAGTCAAAGAAGGTGATAGCCTTGTAGATTCGTTCCCATGATTCGATCCTTCCCAGTAAAACGCGACGTGTTCGAATTCTGATCGCTTTTATGTGAGAAAGGGGGACCACCCTCTAAGCCTAAGTATTCCTCAATGACCGATACCGTACAAGTACCGTGAGGGAAAGGTGATACGCGCGATATGCCGACAACTTACTACTGGGAATCGTGGGTGCTGTAGAGCTTCTCATAGAAACAAAAATAAAAAAAATAATAATAATAAAAAACTTCTCGCCCAGTTCCTACAATCCGGCCTGAACCTTTGGGTAGGCTCTGCATGATCAATAACAATAGCTGCACGGAGTACGGTAGAATTCCTCGGAACGGTCATTCGGGAAGTCCCTCCGAGGATAACAATGAATAGTCATTGGTTCAGTCGGTACAGAGACATAGTTATTTATATTTAATAGATAATATATACATAGATAATAAAGATTTTTCTGAATAAATTTTAGCAAAATGCCGTCTTTTTTTTATCTAATTAGAACATATTTCTATAAATCTCTATCTCAAAAAAATATCTAACAGAAAAGTTATTTAACAACAATAACTACCTCAAGTACTATTTTTACTCAAGGCTTTGCTACATCGGGTCTTTTCAATGAAATACATAAACCCACAATATTAGTACCTGAACTCAGTTACCATAGGGAACATATCGTGAATATCTATAAAAAAAATAGGATGCTTGTTTCTTTTTTTTTTTCCTTCCTTTCTTCTTTTTCGTTTCGAATTAGAGCGCGCTAATGTTCTGAAAGGCTCAAGGCGCAGTAAGGCACAAAGGTGGTCAAAGAGCCTCAAGTCAAGGCGCAAACCAAGGCGCGAGATTCATAAATATGAGGCGCACTATACATTTATGTTTGTTATAACATATGTGACAACTTATACAGCTTAAATAACACAAAAATATCAATATTCAATGCATAATGCCACTTAATGGTTATTACATCTAACAAAGCTTGCATTTAAACCCAAAATATCAAGCGAGCAACATATCAAAATCCATGAACTACCCTAAATCCCTGAATATACATTACAATATATGAGTTTATGACTTATAAATTTTAGCAAATTACCATGTAGCTCTATCAACTATTAAGAAAAACAGGCCAAAACCCCGTTACATCTTCTAGGCGCAAAAATCCCCAAGGCGCAAAAGCGCAAAAATCCCTAAGGCGCTAAGATTTTTACGGGATTCATGCATGTCGTGAGCCTCGATCTGAAAAAATCCCAAATGCTAGAGCCTTGTGGGATTTAGGGGCGCGCTTTTTAAAACATCGGCGCCTACTCTGCATAGATTAGGCATACATGCATTTCTGCCCATTTTAGTGGAAGGGCGTGCCATTTGTTTTCATCCATTAGTTTGTAACGGCTAGCTTGGATCACTTCTGGCTCGCTTAGCCCTAGCTCGAAACAACCAACTCACTTCGCCTACGCAATGAAGAGAAGTAGTTTACTTGCTTAGCTCGAACATGCCAACAGCATTCCGTTCACTTACGCAAGATTCACTCGTTTACTTGTTAGCTAGCGCTATTCTAAATCCACTCTTCAAAGCTTTCCTTTATTCCCTCCTTATATCCGGGTCCCAAAAAGAATGCTGGTAGGATTGAAGGAATTCGGACGAGATGTCCACTGTCTGGTGTTGGAGGGAGAGACAGAATTCAAATTCATCTCATCGTATGCGAAAAGGCTCTCCGAAGCTTCGATTTAGAGGCTTGGGCTGGAGCTCTAGCTAGTTGGACTAGAAGCTAGTTATTTCGGTCGTATTTCTCAAAAAAGTGATTCGATTGATGGGATTTGGTATGATACTTATGAGATCGATGATATCGATGAGATTGATATTCAAATATTTCTTCTTAGAGCGTATTGATTTGACCCCGAGACCACCACCCAATAGTATATTGCCACCTAGGGAATCTCCTAATTGTTTCAGAGCAACTATAAAGCGATTCTTTAGCCAGAAAGAATTCGGTTCAGATGTACGATACCTATCCAGAAGATTGTGAATCCACCATGCGCGGGTTCAATTCCCGTCGTTCGCCCAAATGAAATTTATTTTTTTTAATAAATTATTCGCTACAAAAGGATTTTTTTAGTGAAGGTGATTTGGTGCTCATGCACCATCCTTTGCGCCTCATCTCTAATTTATTATTTTTTTATTATTATTAAATTTTATTTTATTTAAATTAATAAGCTTACATAAAGTTGGATGGCAGCCTAGACACAAGTTGTGCTCCCACTCCTTTCTGAATATAAAAGCTTATTCTATGAAAGATAAAAACACCACTCCTAGCGTTATTTGAGTGGCTGATGGCAATAGACTTAATACGTGAAAGTGTGTCCAAAGCCTCTGTATCGAATTCCCTGAACTTAGAAAAAGCAAATGGTATGAATTTATATCTGTTGTCCTCACATTTGGACACATATTTCTTCTTTTTCTTCTCCACGATGTTATGCAAAGCTACCCCAGGAGCCCATGAATTCACCCCCCACCAGCAAAAGGAGAGATTCCATTCACATCCAAACACGCATCTTTACCTTGTAGCCAATTAAATAATAAAAGATCTGCAGGTCGTAACTCTTTCCCATCCTCCGAGAGGAAACCCATAGGAGCCTCCTTACGCACCATAATCCCAACCTTAGAACATATATCAACAAGAATATCACGCACCAGATTATGTCTGAATTTCACACCCACTTCACTAGAACAGTGAACTGCATGATCTTCCCATTAGTCCACAAGATGCACATTGCAGCTCAAGAATAGACTACCTTCAGAGAACATAGGTATATCAAGTCATACGATGCACATTGCAACTCCAGACGATGCACATTATTATTATTATTATTATTATTATTATTATTATTATTATTGTTGTTGTTGTTGTTGTTGTTGTTGTTAACAAGGATAACATTTTTATTTGTAATTGGTTTAAAATAAGTTTGGCGTGCATGCACAAAACCTTGCGCACCAAAATGGACAAATCGTAATTGAGAATGTTTTGGGTAGAAATCGGTAAAAGATAGTGGTATAAGTTTGTATTTATTATTATTATTATTATTATTATTATTATTATTATTAAGGATAACATTTTTATTTGTAATTGGTTTAAAATAAGTTTGGCGTGCATGCACAAAACCTTGCGCACCAAAATGGACAAATCGTAATTGAGAATGTTTTGGGTAGAAATCGGTAAAAGGATAGTGGTATAAGTTTGTATTGGTAATTACTTTTTTATAAAAATGTGAAGTTTCTTACACTTCCATGAATACATGCTATAGTAATATATACACACATATTTAATATCATACAGTATAAATTTAAACTAGAAATAACGTTGTTAATTACTCATTGAACTTTAAGGTGATTGTCAGAAATCAGTTTGTGTTTTATTTATGGCCGGCTTTAAGTGAGTGCAAGAGTTGTTATTGTACAGGGTCACCGTTTAATGAGGGCCACAAAATTCTATGCACTTTATTATATGTATATACACAACATGAGGCTTGAGTTTAATTAGTTCACGACTAGTGATACATGTGTATTTTTTATGTGTATTTAAGGGTCTTTTTGTGTTGATGACACGGGGCCACCGAAATCCATGAGACGGCCCTGGCTTTATCCCTTGCTAATGTAGTGTCGGCTATATCTAAGGTTACCAAGCACTTTTAAAGTTTAAAATTGCCACATTCATTGCACCGTCATAACATTGTATATGAGTAGTGACTAATGAATCTGACTACATGATTATCAACATTCGTAAGTTCTTTCAGAGAATGAAGTTTTGTAAATCAGCTTTTTACACTTCTTTTTTATGTTTATTATTGTAAGCCGATGCAACTTATTTGCTACTACGGACTATTTTAACTCAAATGCAGTACTCTGTTATGCATATTAACAACGTTATTGCTAGAATCAATGTACTTGAGCAACATATTAATAAAGTCCAATAAGTTCAAATTTTAAAATTAGTAGAGTACAAATAATCAGAAATTTGAAAGTTTTCTCAATTATTTTGTTTGTACCAATTTTGACATTAAAATAGTGAGACAAGTTCACATGGCAACATGGGCCATGGCCTGGCTTCCAACTTCCCACCGCGATATTAATATGCTTTACCTGTTTGTGTATTTCATACTCCGTATAATTTATTAACTGAACTTTATAACACTCATTAATTAATTATTAATCATAAGGACCCTAAACACATAGGTCAAAGTCATGGCTTGGTTAGCTTACCTTAATGATTTCATTTGTAATGGTGTCACCCAACATGCTATTTATCAATATACCAGTAGTTTATTAGTTTTCTACTTTGAAATCTTGAGTGTAGTGTTTGTTAATGTTTTGTAGACGGTAGACCCTTTTCTGAAACGGATCATGGGTTTTTTTATGAGATAACTAACACAGTTAACAAATAGCATGACTATTAAAAGAGTTTAAATCGTTAGAAAAATGATGATGAAAATGTGATTAATTTTGTACCATTATAGAAAGTGATGGATCAGAAGAGACCAACAAAACTGCTGGAGCAGTTGATTTTGAACGTGAGTTGCCCTACCTCCTATAGTAGTAATTCATTATTGATATTACTTTGCGATCCACTTTATAGATCTTGGATTTTTGAAAAAAGTAAAAGAGGATACGCATTGTTGTATTTACCTGCAGTGGTGAAATGTATTGCTGTCTAAATTTCAGTTTCAAGATGTTAATTTATCAATGCATTATAAACCTCAAATCATAATGTCTTGGCTTTTAGTCGTGTCACGTTAACACCCAATCGACCATATGTATCGCAACATTTATGTTAATGATTTTCATGAAACTTTTTACTATGAGAAGTTGATAGATTTGAAATGTGGATCACGGGTCTTTGTCTAAATGATTCAAATTTTGTGCACTATCTATGTGTCAAAAATATCCTAAGCAATGAACACATTAAAGATCAATAAAAAAAACCTACTAAACCAATCCTTGATTCAAGTTTATTTTTTTAAACATAATACACAACCAGTCTGATATATAAAGCTACATTGAGATACATCATATCCATGATTCATGAGATGTTCATTAATAATAATCCACCAAATATACAACACTTTCCACATAAAGGTAACTCAACAAAGAGAAAATATAGGCACATCTTCACGTGCAATAATATCAACATTCCTTAAGATTCAAATAAAATTATATTTAAACAAAAGCTAGAAAATAATAAATCGCACACAGCATAGTGCACCATTAACCAACGGTAACAATCATAAACCAATACGACACCGTATCATCAATTCACCGCGACTAGCAAATCCTCATTAGCGGAGAGCCACAAAGACAATCGTTATTATCAAACGACGACGCTTCAAGATGATCAAACGGAAACCCTAGCGGAATACTCCCACACAAATGATTATTACTCAAATCCAAATGCCCGATATACCTAGCCGAAGTTAAACTTTTCGGTATCGCCCCTTTTAACTTGTTAAAACTCAAATCCAAAACCGAAAAATAACTGCCCGAGGTAAAAACATCGGGTAAATAACCATCAAGTCCATTCCTACTCAAATTTACTATATTTAACCCACCGTTACTTAAAATACTTACGGGTATCTCCCCACTTAACTTATTACTATCCAAATTTAAAGTAGATAAAACCGGCATTGATCCTATTTTATCTGGTATCGAACCGGTTAGCCGGTTCGATGACAAATCTAAATCCGCTAACCGATATATTCCAGAGATAGACTCTGGAATAGTACCGGTTAGCTCATTGCGGTTAACTAAAGCTCTACTCATCATTTTTAGTTTTCCTATATCTTTTGGAAGCTCCCCACTGAGCTTATTGTTGCTTAAATCTAAATGCATTAAGCTCGATAAGTCGACAATGGAAGATGGAACTGGACCGGTTAGTCTGTTATCTGCCACGTTTAAAACCGTTAATTTAGTTAACTTTCCGATATCGGAAGGTAAACTTCCGGTGAGCTGGTTACCAATGAGGTCAAGGATACGGAGATGAGGCAAGGTGGTGAGACACGCCGGAATCTCGCCGGAGATTGTTTTCCAGTCGGCGACGATGAGTGTAGTGAGCCGGTCTAGTTTACATAACGAAGGTGAGAGTGAACCGGTCATGTACCCAGACCGGCCGGTTTTCTCTAAAGCTTCTGATTCACCACGTAGGATAATGTCATTGACCCGACCATCAGTCGGGTCACATGTGACACCGGCCCAATTGCTGCAGCAATTGTCGCCGGCCCATGAGTTGAATAGGCCTATGTAGGGTTCGGTTAGACCGGATTTAAATGTGAGTAGTGCTTCGCGGTCTGACGGTGTGCATGAGTTCACGGTACTGGCAGTAGCTGCGAGCAGTAGCAGAAAGTAAACCGCGTTAAGCTTCATTTTTTGTTTTTGTGTTAAGTATGTGATGTGTTTGATTTTTTAGTATGTGGGATATATACAATGAGTTTAAAAAAGTGACACTAGAAGTATTGGTTAATTACGAAAAAGGGACTAAGGGACAGTTGATTTGTCATTTATGTCGTGGGGTGAGTTAAGCACGTGATAACTGAACATTTATGTTCGTATTTAACAAAGGTCCTTGTGTTCTTAGCTGGAATGTACCGAATTATACATAGAAATATTTGATTGTATCGGTTCTGCATAATACACATATGGTTAAAATGTGTTTAATTATCAAGCTGTATGATGTAGAAGTTAATGAATGTTTAGCTATTTTAGGAAGTAGATTGGTGCTATGTACTGTATGAGATTGAGATGTCAAAACCGGAGGGTCCAGCGAACTCGGGGCTCGGGCTTAAACAGACACGTACTAAACGGACTTATGTTATACCAATCTCTTTAAAGAAGACCTAAAACAACGAAAAAAATTCATTAAACTAACACCTCATTTATATTTAAATAACAACATATATTATATTTATAAAACATACTAATAAATGAGCTTAGGCCATGGGTAATATGAACAATGGGCCTAATCACAAAATAATCTGCTCCCACTATGTTTAAGGATTGTATGGATATGAATTAAATTTCTAGTGAATTTGTAAGGAGTGAAGGTGTAGTGTCACATGGATGGTCCTCTATATGATAACAAGGTGGTTGCTCAAAAGCAAGATAACACAAAGAAAAGAAATGGGGGACCTGTGCATCCTTAATGTATGTACGAGAAAAAGTATATGCATTGTATGTAAAGGGAGAACTATATGCCATACCAAGGCATTTAAAGAAATTAATAGTACAAAATGTTTTGATTATGTTGAATGATGATGTACAACCATCTTCAAATGATCAACGAAATATTAATTGACGCTAGTACCTTTCGGTGTGTTTGATCATCAACAACAATAATACTCAATATCCTTATAAGAGATAAGATATAAAAAAGATGTATGATAAAAAAGTTTATCTCATACTTCGAATATATTTATCAGGTCATATTGCGTACCTTTTTCGTATTCAATATAAATTATATAATTAAGTAATTGTGGGTAGAATCACAGAAGTGAAAAGTAAGGCCGTAAGGGTGGGGGAGTGCTTCACTCACCCATTTCCCTTCACTCACTCACAACCAATCCCATTCCACCACATCATCTCCTAGTTTTTCCTTCACTCACTTCATTTTTGGGGGCGGCACCTTCACTCACCTTTCACTCACTTTTTTCTTTTTTTTTTTTCTTTTTTAAATTCTATTAAAATTTATTTTAAAACTAAAATTTTATTAAAATAAATAAACATTACATAATAATATTAAAAAACATAAAATAACATTACATAATACTAAAAAACTAAACTTCATCGGCTTCATCGTCCACCTCGAGGTATGGTAATTGTTGAGCGTGAATATGCTCCATAAGATCAAATCGGAGACGAAAATGTGTGTTCTCATTTCGTATCTCGTCTAAGGCTTCGTCGTCAAACACCGGTTCGATCGGAGGATCCCGAATATGAACGGGGGATATTGCGTTACCAGATTCATGTAGAATCATGTTGTGCAATATCACACATGTATAAACCAGTTTACTAATTCTGGCTACTGTGTACGGTCGTAAGGGTCGTCTCAATACACCCCATCTTTGCTTGAGAGCACCAAATGCCCGTTCAACATCCTTTCGAGCCGACTCTTGTAGTTTTTTGAACTTTCTCTCTTGCGGGTCGGTAGGAAATTTGAACGCTTTAACAAAAGTAGACCATGAAGGATATATGCCATCACAAAGATAGTAGCCACGCTTGTATGTATGGCCATTCACAACAAATGGGCACTTAGGTGCCGTACCATTACGCTCGGTGAGGAATAGCGGAGATTGCATCACAACATTAATATCATTGTTTGAACCCGGCGGACCAAAGAACCCGTGCCATATCCACAAATCTTGAGACGCCACTGCCTCCATCATAATTGTGGGGTATCGATGATCACCCCTTTTATATTGACCCCTCAATTCGATTGGACAATTCCTCCAATCGAAATGTGTGCAATCTAGGCTACCGATCATACCCGGAATGTGATGTCGAGCTTCGTGTGCTTCATACAAACATGCAATATCATGGCTTGTTGGCCTACGTAGGTAATCTCGACTGTATATCTGAATAATAGCATCACAAAAAAATTGAAGGCTTTCACGTGACGTTCTTTTAGCCATTTGTAAATATTCGTCAAACTCATCTGGTGGATTACCGGTTGCGAGTTGCTTAACGGCAGACGCACATTTTTGTATGGCTGTGAAACTTTTTTTGTGTCTAGCATCATAACCTTCCTGAAAATACTCGAATCTAGCCTCAATAGCATGTGTGATTTTCAAAAATAAACTTTTAGGCATACGATACCTATCTTCAAACACTTGCTCGTTGTATCTTGGTTCTTCACAAAAATAATCACGATGCAATCTTTCTGCAGCGCTGACCCGATCACGTTTCACTGACGTACGTGTCGACCTTGCCGTATCTTCCTCTTCATCTGCGTCAATCGCGTTTGCAAAAAACTCGAGACTACTATCGTTAGACCACTCAAACGGCTCGTCTAACAATAGCGTCGACCCAATTCTTCTAGGCTCCATTTTTTTTTTTTTTTTTTTTTTTTTTTTTATATGGGTGTGTGTTTTTTTTGCTTGTTCTTCCTCTTGTTCTCTCACGTATTTAAAGCAAACAAAAAATAGCCGTTTAAGGCATAGACGCTCCTCTCCAACGTATATATTCCTTCCTCCCCGCATGCGTGAAAATTCCACCCATTTCACCTCCCCGTGCGGGGTTCCCCGCGAGGCGGCGGTGTTCCCGTGCGGGGGTTCACCTTCCCCGCTTCCTCCCCGCATGCACTCCCTCCACCCTAAGGGTGAGAGGATTAGGTTGGGAAGAACGTGAAGTGGTATTTCTGATCTCAATTTAATCAAAAGGGGTTTATGGGCAAAGCGAAAGTTACTTGATTCGGTCAAAAGTAAAACTTGCAATCCTGCATGTTAAGTTGATGTACATATATTCCATTGAGTGTTGGATCTGAAATGTTGTTTTTATTTTGGTAAAGTATTAAATAATCAAAATTTATCAAGTACTACAACATTGGTAGTGTATACGAGTAGGTGAACTCGCGCATTGCTGCGGGAATGACATGCTAAATCTAAATTCGAAACGAAACTATTACCAAAAGACTATTTCTGTATAGTAAGTTATTCATTAAGGAGTAAATATGCAAAGAATTGATAACCCCAAGTATTATTTTCGTAAATTATTTCTAAAAACGAGAGGATGAATTCTCAAATCAATATTATGGAAACCAAAGATTTTAACAATTTTATAAATAATGCGAAGCTCATCGAGATTCTAATGGGGGGAGAAAATTCACCAGGGTTAGTGATGATGGATTAAAATTTAGTAAGTTAGACCGTTTTCTATTGAATGAGGAGTTTTGTAGTCTATGGGGTAACATTTCAGTAGTCGCGTTGGATCGGAAGCTATCGGACCATTGTCCTGTCGTTCTAAAGGATGTTGATCTTGATTTTGGTTCGAGACCTTTTCGAGCTTTTGATATTTGGCTAGAAGAGAAGGACATAGGGCACGTGGTGGGAGAAGCATGGAAGGTGGAGGTTAGGAGTAGGCGGCCAGATTGTCGCTTTCGTGACAAACTAAAAAATACCAAAGCTGCACTTAAAAAGTGGAGCAAAGATAGGTTCAGAATGGTTAATGAAAAGATTGAAATGTCCAAAAATGAAGCGATGAAATGGGAATTGGAAGCAAAAAGGAGAACTTTAAGTGAAATCGAACGAGAGGCATGGATGGGGGCAAGGAAGGCGTGGATAGAGAGAAAATGAGCTTAAGAGTTTGCTTCAACAAAAGGCTAGGATAAAGTGGGATGTGGAAGGGGACGAAAACTCGAAGTTCTTTCACTCATACATTAAACGAAGGAATAATAAGAATAATATTAGGGGATTGATGGTAAATGGGTTGTGGTGTGAGGATCCTAAATTAATAAAGGCGGAGATTTTTAGACATTATAAGGCATTTTTCTCTGAAGGAGACTCAATACGTCCAACTTTCTGTTGTGATAGTGTTGAAAAAATCTCGGCGGATGATGCTTCTCTAGTGGAAAAAGATTTCTCCGGGGGAGAGATCTTGGATGCAGTTCGAGGGTGTGGGGGTGATAAAGCGTCGGGGCCAGACGGATTTAATTTTAAATATATTAGAAAGTTTTGGGATATAGTGAAGACGGATCTGATTAAAGCAATTAGATGGTTTGGAGAGAATATGGAGATTTCGAGAGGATGCAACTCGTCGTTCGTGACTATCATTCCAAAAGTTACGGATCCTATAGGCCTAGGGGATTTTCGGCCCATAAGTCTTATCGGATGTTACTATAAAATTATTGCAAAGGTCTTAGCGGAGAGAATAAAAAAAGGTGGTAGGAAAGGTTGTAGGGGACGTTCAAAATGCATTTATCAAAGGCTGATATATACTCGACAGGGTTCTAATTGCAAATGAAGTGGTGGACCACATGAGGAAGACTCGTAGTAAGGGCTTAATCTTCAAAGTAGACTTCGAGAAAGCATACGATAGTTTGAATTGGAGATTCTTATCAGACATGATGAAAAAGATGGGGTTCGGGAACAAATGGTGCTCATGGATTGAGAGATGACTTAGGTCATCCACGATGTCAATTCTCGTCAATGGGTCACCAACAGAAGAGTTTTGCTTGGAGAGAGGGGTTAGACAAGGGGACCCGCTTTCTCCTTTTTTATTCATTTTGGCGGCGGAGGGTCTAAATGCGATCATAAAGGAAGCGGTCGATAAAGGGGTTTTTAGGGGGGGGGGGTAAAGATCGGTTGGAATAATGTGGTAGTTTCTCACCTTCAATATGCAGACGATACTATTTTTTTCGGGGAATGGAACAAAGAAAACGCTAAATCCCTAATGTTTTGAAGAAGTATCAGCTCTTTGTGTGAATTATAATAAGAGCAAGTTATATGGGGTCGGAGTGGATGATGTGGAATTAAGGGATATGGAGAGATGGATGAGATGTGGGGTTGGTGAGTTGCCATTTACATATTTGGGGTTACCAATTGGGGATAATATGAGGAGGTTTGGGGCTTGGAATATCGTGGTGGAGAAGTTCAAAAATCGTTTGGCCGATTGGAAAGCTAAATCGATGTCGTTTGGGGGACGTTTAAGATTGGTTAAATTGGTTCTAGGAAGCTTACCATTATACTTTTTTTCGATGTTTCGTGTGCCTTTGAGTGTGATAAATCAACTAGAGAATGTGAGAAAAAATTTCTTTTGGGGAAGGGTGGGGGATTGCAAAAAATTAGCTTTGTTTAAATGGGATAGGTTACTAGCCTCACATGAGGATGAGGGGTTAAACATTGGGTCACTTCGGGGAAAAATCTAGCTCTTTTAGGGAAATGGTGGTGGAGATTCAAAAGGGAGGGGGTCGTTGTGGGTTAGAGTCATAAAAAGTATTCATGGGGAAAGTAGTGGAGTTGGTGATATTAGGGGGTGGGGGTCGGGTAGGGGGCCGGGTTTGGCGTAACATCATTAGGGTGAGGGATGAATTGGATGGGTTAGGATTAGATTTCACTTCTTCGTTTGTGGGGGAGGTTGTAAATGGTAACGATGTTAGATTTTGGATTGATAGATGGGGGGGGGGGGATAGGCTTTGTGATAGATTTTCAAGATTGTTTAATTTGGATATACGTAAGGAGGGTAGAGTGGGGTAGAAAGGGAAATGGGTTGATAATGTGTGGTGTTGGGAATGGGAATGGGTTAGGAATCTTAGAGGGAGGGTGCGTAAAGATTTGGAAGAATTACAAAGTATATTGCAAAATGTTGTTATCAAACGTGATTGTAGAGATTGGTGGAGGTGGACGCTTCAAGAGAGTGGGGATTTCACGGTGAGAGAGTTAACAAAGTTGGTGGAAGAAAAGATACTTGATGTGGGTAGCGGCGGTGAAGCAACAATTTGGAATAAATGGGTTCCAAAAAAGGTCAACATATTTGTATGGAGGGCTTTACAAGGTAGACTTCCGGTTCGTGAAGAGTTAGATAAGAGGGGTGTCGATTTGGATTCTTTATTATGTCCTTCTTGCGGTGACATGGTAGAGTCGTGTTCTCATTGTTTGGCTACTTGTAACTTTGCTATGAGTGTGTGAAAAAAAATATTTTGTTGGTGGAAGGTTGGGAATGTTAATGCTTTCTCCGTTGAACAATTTTTTTCGTCTAATGGAAATGTTAACATACCTAGCTTTTCATCTAAAATGTGTCAAGCGGTGATTTGGACATCCGGGTACTTCATTTGGAAAGAAAGAAATTCACGAGTTTTTAAAAGAAAAGCTTCAAGTCTAAATAAAATAGTTCAAGACATTCAACTTAAGAGCTTCGAGTGGATTGCGAGAAGATACAGAAAGAAAAGTGAAGTAAATTGGCAATAATGGCTTTTTGATCCGGGTAAATGCCGTGCGTGAAGATATCTGATTCTATCTGTTGTGTGGATTCCTCTTATATAGGCTTTTAAGGTGTCAGTTCAGAAGTTTAACAAGTGATGCATTGGGTATACCTAACATGTATGAATATTCAATATACTCAGGTACAAAATGTTTCTGTAATGACTGTTATTTTGGTACTGTGGTCTGCGGTTTCTAGTTCTGAGGGGCCTGCAGTTTTTGATTCCATATGGTCTAAAGTGATTGCTCTTTTTGGTTGCTACTGCAATGTTCCATGGTCAGTGGATGTTTTATGCCTTGCGGTTATGCTATAAGTGTGGCCATGGTTTCATGGGAGTTAATTTTCTTCTATGGGACTTGACACATTGGATTGCATTGAGTTTATTTTAGGAAGTATCATCAATAATTCTTGTGAGTTGTATCATCAATAGTTTTGTGTGCTCGTTAGTATTTGTATTTGGTTGTATTTTGTGTTTTTGGGTCTCTTCCTCTCTTAATTATCTTATTTAATTGAGGAGGGATGCCTCGTATTGTACTTTTTTTCCCGTTTGGGGTTTTTATTTTATTGTTGTCTTTCAAAAAAATAGTATGAGTTTTTTTTTACAGAAAAAGCCCCTAAAATTATCGGGTTGTTGCAACGTTAGTCTATAGGGACTAACTTTTGTTTCAAGGTCCACCACACCCCCTTTTGTTTCAAGGTCAAATAATGACAATAGTTCCAATGCTTCCCCGTCGTTAGATGCCCCACCTGGGTTCAGCAGAGAGCATTATTTCGCTGAAGTACTCAAGACCAGTGCAACAATATCGGAGCGGGTCGTACCTCAATCAACACCTCTGAAGGATGCTAATTTTTCATCTAAAACAAATGACGCTCCAACTTTCATCAAATAACTGGTCAGATTTTTCCATGTCCACAATTTATGTCAGAAATCTTCCTCGCAAAGTAACAGAAACGCTATTGGGTTCGTTTGGTTCAAGATATGGTTCGGTAATTAAAAGTCATGTTGTTCACAAAGATCACGGATACCCATTTGGGTTTATTAGATTCAACACTTCTTCGGAAGCAAGAGATGCAACTAAATGGTTCAATGGCATTTGGATCTTAGATCGTCGTGTTTATGTTTCATTGGCTAAAAAAGTATTCAGGCTTGACTCTCCTAATAACAAAAATAATTCTAATAGCCTCTCAACTCCTAGTCCTTGTACCATGAAAAGGGTTAATGCTGTCCTGAATGATGATTGCCTTCCATCACTAAAAAAGAGTATTATTTTAGTGAGCCGCACACGAATGAGTTATAAAAGAACTTTCGAATTACTTGAAAAAGCTGGAATAATAGCTTTCTGCTTTTCTCGATGGGGCCAGTTCACCATTGTTTCCACTCTAAAAGATGAAGCTCAAATAGTCACGTGGAATCTCAACGAGAACAAATTGAAACCCGACTTTATCTGAACAACTTGATGAAAATGGTGATCCGCTTCGAAGAATCTGGCTTGAACTTTCAGGCTTGCTGCGAGTAGCGTGGTCAAGATCAACGTTTTGTGCAATCGCTGAATGTTGGGGGAGGCTAATAAGTATTCCTGGACTCACTTCACAAATGAGGTCGAGACGGCATTCATAATGGTTAAGTTACTCTCTGGTACCCGTATTGACGAAGTGGTTGAAGTGGATATAAAAATATAAGCTTTATCTAGTTTCAATTCAAGAGCTGAACATGAATGATACTCCTGATCACACAGAGGATGACAAATACATGTTTGGGTTTGTAATCTCTACAAGCTCCGATTCAAGCTCTTCCAGTTCGAAGACATGTTCTAAATTTCCGGAGAAGGTTACTCATGTTTTCTCGACAATTGACATAAATTCAAATTCTCCTAAGGAGGGAAACCCAATTCTCTTAAATGTTGACATCACAAGTAAAGTAAAAGAGCATCTCAATACCCAAGAGACAATTCATGCAGAGAAAGTCAATGTAGGTTGTTCTCCTAAAAAGCACTCCCGAACCCCTTCAAAAGCAAATTCAAACAATATCAAGGAAGATTTGCTCTCAAGAGAAGATCTTGGTTCTGACACAAGAGAGCTGAAAATGATAACATTAAAAGCCACACCAAGGACTGCTCCTATAATCCATGCAAGAAAGGTAGAAAGCGCGCAAAAATAGGATTGAAAGATGGTAATCCTAAAGATAAAGGAAAAGTAAAAAAGTCAAAAGTTAATCAAAAAGGAAAAAGAAGTTCAAGAATTAGGGGCGGCTCTTTTCAAGGGAAGGTTTCAAACCAGCTCGAAGAAAGCTCATCGGGTGATTGGGAATCAATAAAAGATCATAAAGGTAATTCATTAAAAAATTTAAGAGATATAGAAGAATCTGGCGAATGGTTCACTTTTGACTACGGTTTACAAGATTCACCTTTAAACAAAAGCACTAAGACCCAAACAAAGAAATAATGATCAATAAAATGTTAAAGAAGTTCAATCCAGTCATCTTGTTTATACATGATACAAAGTGTAAAAAGTTGCACAATGGAAAAATAGGAAAAATATGGGAAGCAGTTGATATTTCACGGGGTTTTCAAGAGGTTAAAAACCTCTCAGGTGGTATTCTGATTCTTTGGATAAAAAGTGGTTTCTTTGTTTTTTAATTTTTTGAAGTCAAGATATTGGGTGGCGATTAAAGGTTCTTCTATTGCCTTAAAGGAAAATTTCTTGCTGATTATTGTTTACGGTCACCATCAAGTTGAAAAAAAAATGATCAGGGGCTTTTCAAGAGGTTAAAAGCCTCTCAGGTTATATTCTGATTCTTTGGATAAAAAGTGGTTTCTTTGTTTCTAATGTTTTGAAGTCAAGATATTGGGTGGCGATTAAAGGTTCTTCTATTTCCTCAAAGGAAAATTTCTTGCTGATTATTGTTTTCGGTCACCATCAAGTTGAAAAAAAAAATTGATCAGGGGGTTTTCAAGAGGTTAAAAGCCTCTCAGGTGGTATTCTGATTCTTTGGATAAAAAGTGGTTTCTTTGTTTCTAATGTTTTGAAGTCAAGATATTGGGTGGCGATTAAAGGTTCTTCTATTGCCTCAAAGGAAAATTTCTTGCTGATTATTGTGTTCGGTCACCATCAAGTTGAAAAAAAAATGATCAGGGGGTTTTCAAGAGGTTAAAAGCATCTCAAGTTATATTCTGATTCTTTGGATAAAAAGTCGTTTTTTTGTTTCTAATGTTTTGAAGTCAAGATATTAGGTGACGATTAAAGGTTCTTCTATTTCCTCAAAGGAAAATTTCTTGCTGATTATTAATTTTAGTCACCATCAAGTTGAAAAAAAATTGATCAGGGGGTTTTCAAGAGGTTAAAAGCCTCTCAGGTGGTATTCTGATTCTTTGGATAAAAAGTGGTTTCTTTGTTTCTAATGTTTTGAAGTCAAGATATTGGGGGGCAACTAAAGGTTCTTCTATTGCCTCAAAGGAAAATTTCTTGCTGATTATTGTTTTCGGCCACCATCAAGTTGAAAAAAAAAATGATCATTTGGAGTCATCTTGGTCGCTTAGTGTTATCATGGAATGGTCCTTGTTGTGGCAATAGAAGAACCTTTAGTTGCCACCCAATATCTTGACTTCAAAACATTAGAAACAAAGAAACCACTTTTTATCCAAAGAATCAGAATACCACCTGAGAGGCTTTTAACCTCTTGAAATATATATATATATATATATATATATATATATATATTCCAATTTCCCTCTTCAAAAAAAAAAAAAAAAAAAAAAAAAAAAAAAAAAAAAAAAAAAAAAACCATTGAAACTACAGATAACCTGAGGGACAATTCTCATAACTTGATATTAATTAAGGAGTAAACATGCAAAATATTGTACCCCAAGTACTATATTTGCAAATTATTTCTGAAAATAGTGTGAGTTTTTTTTTTTTTTTTTTTTTTTTTTTAGAAAAAGCCCCTAAAATTATTGGGTTGCTGCAAAGTTAGTCCTTAGAGAGTAACTTTGAAATTACAGATAACCTGGGGGACTATTCTCATAACTTGGTAACCGTAACAAGGTTGCAAAAATCATGAATCGGTAGTCGGGCGGATGATCCTCCTGCAGCTTGTGTTGATTTAGGCAGGATTAATCGGTGTTTAATCAGATTGGCAATTTTGACAAGTGGTATTTCTGACAAGTTTTAGATAATAATTGCAAGATTTTTCTTAAAAAAACTTTTTGTATTAGATATAAACAATGATTATAACTTATTAAACAATTTTACGGCGAGTTTCGGGTATTTCCAGTAGGTTTAAAGGTTTTGGGTAAGTTTGACCACCGCTGACCGTCATTAACCATTCTTGACCACGATTGACCGATTTACACAAATCGGCAAGGTTGGTGGCTTTGTAGCTCCTAGGCGGCGATTAATCGGCCTTGTAGGCCTTGTTTTGCAACACTGAACCGTAAGGACATTTTTTTGTAAATTCTTGCTAAGCATTTGTATTGAAACAATCCCTAAAGTTATTAGTCTGTTGCAAAGTTACGTAACGACTGTTAAGTAACAGCCGTTAAGGAGTAACTTCGCAACGGATCCATAACCTTAAGGACCATGATACGTGGGAATCGCACCAGACTTTACCTCTCAAGGGATCTTGAGAAGCTTACAACCCCCACCAGGCAGTGTACCTGATCGTTGTAGTATAGTATAGTGACAAGTACCGGGGGATTGATCGTTCAGCTTAGGAATAGTGTCGCTAGGATTAGAAAACCTAAATACTAGTTCTAAAGGTGAGGGATGATTATTTTTGTATTTTATATTTTTTAGAAAGTAAGTAAAAATCTCGGGTTTGAAGGATTTGGGCGGAATTAGTTGCTAATCAACTAACCCAATACTAAGGATGCAATCAAAATAAAATACTAGAAATGAAAATAAACGAAATTATACTAAAGTTATGAGCAATAAATGGAGAAAGTGTGTTTACTTAGATTTCACTACTCCCTAGACATCTTTTACACGTTAATTACTTGTTATAATTGCATGGATGACGGATCGTATTCCTTAATACCATTCATGGGGTGGCACACTTAACTCCCCAATTCTATGAGCTCTTATCTCCTCCTATACCATGCCAAGCACAACCATAGGGATTATAAACAGTGGCTCATGCATTAAATACAACCAATAAAGACCTAGTGCGCGTCGGTTCATGTTTCTTAAGACGTTCAAGCATGTTACCAACTGGAGATCTGCCAGTTTTCTTAAGCCTAACATATAAATCATTCATCCAAGACAAGTATAAACAAATAATTAACACATAATTAACATCTAGGTTTCATTAGATCCAAGCAAACACAAGATAGATCTAGCCTAGCATGATGGAATTAAGACAAGAACAAGATATAGACAACCAACACATAGACATATTTATTGAATTAAAAGAACTCTTATCTCAATTACACGTGAAAGGTATCAAGGGCTTGGAACCCTTGAAAAACCTGTAAAATTCGCACCAAGTTCGTACTTAGGGTTTCTCCAAAACTTCTCTTTTTTTAATGTGAAAATTAGAAAACTATATATAGGAAAAGGGGTCTGACGGCGTCAAGAATAAACTTGTGACGCCGTCACCTCGCCGCCAAAACTCTTCTCGGACTGCCTTGATCTACATCTGACGCCGTAATGTGATAATCATTTCCAGGCCGTCATGACTTTTACTCTTGACGCCCTACTTCGTGACGCCGTCAAATCTGTACTGGGTCGTCATGGAATTTTGCTCTTGACGCCGTCAGGGAGTTACTCTTGACGCCGTCACCTACTGTTCCCAGCATGGAAAATTAAGACTTTGGCGTTTTCTTCACTTTTATGCTCCAAAAACGTCCGAATTGCTTCCTTTTCCAGATTTCACTCCCAAAGTACCTAAAATCACAAAAGGAACGATTTAGGGCAATATTTGATCAAATAAATTCAATTTCGGGCTTAAACGACCCCCTAAAAGTGGATCATTTTTCGCCTCATCATATACCCTTACACTTGAGATTTGCTTGTCCTCAAGCAAATGCGCTTTTATTCTAGTCAAAATACAAGTTAGGGGTCATTTAACACTAATATAAAAGTAATTACAACAAATAATCGTTCCACTAAAGACCAATAGACAAGCACGGAGGTCATACACTAGCACCTCACAAATAGTGTTTAGATACTCACATCTCTCGGGTGTAATAAAGTGTAAATTACAATATGGAAACAGAAGATATCTCTCACTACCTGTCATAGCAAAATAGATTACCATAGGCTTGGGAAAGGATCAAACCTCCACCACATGGCGTAAGCACCTAGGATAAACTATCAAAGAGGTCTTTTAAAGGGTTGTAACGTTAGGTGTAGGGATATGAAATACACCGTTTTGTTGGATAAAGGAAGTTTTACTGGTGGCGAGTTAACAATCTTAGTCAATTACATGTACAATATGGCGTTGCTAAGCCAAGACTAGACTCGACTTAAGCTAATAAATAAAAAATAACAAAAATATAAAATGAACATAGAATAAAAAGGGATGGTAGTCCGTATGTTTTTTCTCTTTTTTCTTTTTCTATTTTTTTTTCTTTTTTTCTTGATTTTTTTTTTTTTTTTTTTTTTTTTTTTTTTTTTTTTTTTTTTTTTTTTGCATACACTCTTACCCTACCATCCAAAATAATACATCATAGGAAATGAACATACCCCTTACACTTGAATTTTTACATACTTTATAATAAACTAATCTAATGACTCGAATTAAGAAAATAAAAACACTTGGAGCACTTTTAAGATTAACGCACATATGGGGGGTAATATATGATGTTCTTCCCCATTACTCCGTAAAATAAGTACTTTACCCATGAGTCCCAATCGTCCCAAAACAATATGTACAAGGATATGACTCGACTTAGCAACCATGTAATCATTTAGATAGTTAACTTAGGGTTTAACAAATAACAATAATGCACTAAAAATGAGCGCATACACGGAAGGCTAAGGCGATTTGGGTGTACATTTAAGTGGGGTGTAACAAATTCTTCCTTTAAGTAAAATGCTTAAAGTTAGAAACGAAAAGATAGGCTCGGAGGGGTGTACTAGGGGTTTCGTGTACTAAAAATGAGTACAACGCTAAGGGTGTGAGAAAAATTAGTTGACTTAACTAGCCAAGTAATATGACTTAAATGGTCAAGTAATTATGATACGAGTTTAATACAAGGGTGATCCTAATGCCTCTTATCATGTAGTAAATCCTACCACACGAATGTAGTCTCACTAGCGGTCTCGGGATGCATCACTAACGCAAGTTCTAGAATCTAAATACTACCGGTACACTCATAAGCACTAATAGTAAATGCTTTTTCTATCAAATCTAAAGGCGAACCTCACATATTTGGGTGGAAAATTTTTCTGAAAGTACGGTTATGTGCTAGTCATACAATCTCCTATCAATGAGACGCTTGCTATGGCTAAAGTTTCACTCCTAAATGTTGTAAAAAATTTTAAATTTTGCGCTAAAATTACACTAACAAGTATTTCTCATAGTTTTATTACACATCTACCATTGAACAAAACAAACTCAAGCGAAAGTGCATATGTAAGGTATCATCTTTTTACCCTCCCCTTACACTTAAGATGAACGTTGTCCCCAATGTTCAAGTAAAGAATGTAAAAGTGAAAAAGTAAAGAGAATGAAATCAAATACTCCCCTGATTCGCTCGGTATGGATAATTAGATGGCCAGGTTAAATCTTCCTCCAAGAAAATGAACAATCAAAGCTTCCCTTCCAGAATATAAATCATCTTCTTGTCATACATAACATGTGAAACCTGATAAAATAGACAAGACAACCTCGCGTAAAATCGGCGGCATCCTATATAAGTTACTAAATCCTAGAAAACAAGATAAGATATAATGCTTATGGAATGAAGTTTGCAGATATCCTGGAGATTATAAAACTTAATAATTCACAAAAACCATAAGACTCCGTTAGAAAAACAAAACTGGTAAAATTTCCAGATTTTTACACGTGACGCCGTCAAGAGTAAACTCTTGACGCCGTCAGAAGTGACCTGCAGAAATTCTTATGTTGAGTTTCCGGAAAATTTCTGGAAAAACTTGGTCCTACTTCCTGGAAAATCCTGCAAAACTTCATTATGACTCAATACAAGCATTTGACTCTAACAAATACGAATATACATGTTTATTTAATATTGTGAAGAATCATGATCGGTTTGTTTCTTGAAAACATATTTGGGGTTTCCCCTTACACTTATCTTTTGCAAAAATACTTTTAGGAGGAGTTAAGACTAGGCCAAAACAACAAAGTAAAGTATTTCCACTATTTAGTTTAGAAACATGATCAACCAACAATAAAAATAAAGCGTGCATACGGAAGCAAATAACAAACAAACAAAAATAAAATCACACAAAGCATGGGTTGCCTCCCAAGAAGCGCTTTTCTTTATTTACGAGTCTTGTAGCTAGACTCAAGGTCATGGGTTACTACGTGACCTCATCATTGGTTTCACTCTCTAGGTCGTCTTCTAAACCAGTTTTGTATTCCAGACCTAGTTGCAAGCATTCTTTGTAGAAACCAAGCATTCTGTTCTTTACATACTCTACTCCTCTACGTCTATCCTCCTCATTCCTATAATAAGCTGCTTGCTTGTGTTCCTTTTCGAAATTAGAGAGAAGGCGGTATTGCTCAATCTTGTAGGGCATTTGATAAGCAACCTCATCATTCTCTTCCTTGAATCTAACTATCCCTAAAGTCGGATCATAACTCATCCTAGTGGCCTCAACAAATGGTTTTCCAAATATTATTTGGCTTAGGCAAGCATCTATCACCGGACGAGTGTCCTCAACTATCATAAAATCGATCTCATAGGTGAGATTCCCTATAATCACATGCAATCCCTTCACTCTTCCTGCAAAATTACTTATCAGATTCTTATTAGGCATCATCTTAAAATCAAGTTGCTTCTTCATCACCCAATTGTAATAAGTCCTAGTCATGATGTTCACGGGGGATCTAGGGTCGATGTAAGCTTTCCATATATGCATGTGCCCGATATTGCATGGGATGTTAATGTTAGAGGGGTCTCCCATTTTGATAAGGGGGTGCCAAGGATATATGGTCTCTCGAGACTATCGAATAAATCCTTATGGTATTCCCGTTCTTCCTTGGTGGGCAACTTATCAAAGTATTCTTTTATAGGCTCTACCTCAACTTCCCTACTCTCATCCTTAGTCTCGGCTTCTATTCTAACTTCATCCTTGTCACTCTCTTCAATCTCCTTATCTATTGGCTTAATGGTGACAACATTGACAAAGTGGACATGTTTGGATGATGAGGGGTCCTTAATTTGGCTTCCGTTATTGGTGTCCCTAGTGTCCTTCCTAGGTGTGACTAATGCTTGGTTGTTGAGGGCTTTCAACAAGTTGTCAATCTTGTTGGTCATCTCCGTTTGTTGTTGGTTGAATTCGGTTTCAAACCTAGCTATGCGAGCCTCTTGAGATACCATAAACTTTGACATCAATCCTTCAAGATTGTTGGTACTACCATAGTTGTTAGAAGGATTGTTGTTGAAAGGACGGTTGGATGGTGGACCGTTTGGTTGGTAACGATTAGGTTGATTTTGTTTCCACCTAAGGTTTGGGTGATTTTTCCACGAGGGGTTGTATGAATCACCGTAAGTGTTTGGCTCGGGCTTGAAAGTGTACCACTTATCTCCCGCTTCGTCGGTACGCGTGGATGCGTAGTCCGCAAAAGCTGTTCCGGGGAGTTCCACACAATCACGAGTGTCGTGGGGACCACTACATAATTCGCATGAAGAAGTGATTTTGTTCACTTGGCTTGAAGGCTTAGGAGCTTCGTAAGATTTCATGAGAAACTTGACTTGGTCTTCATGTTCCATGATCCTACGGTCGGGAGTGCTAGAATTGTTCGAAGGCAAAGATATTGCCTTGACCGTTTTGTTCAAGACACGGGGATCATTCCAACTTTCGTTGTCATAGAGAGCAAGATCTTCTATGAGTTCCCATGATTGTTCCGCACTTAGATCACGTAGCTTACCACCGGCCGATTGGTCAATGGCTCGCCTCGTGGAGAGATCGATATGGTCATAAAAAATTTGGACTTGGAGCCAAAGATCTATGCCATGATGAGGGACTTTTTGGAGTAAGTCCTTGAAACGAGTCCATGCTTCATAAAGAGATTCATTTTGACGTTGTTGGAACATCAACATGTCATTTCTAAGCTTAGTAGTTCTCCCCGGTGGGAAAAATTGAGCAAGGAAACGAGTGGTGAGATCATCCCATGTGGTGATGGATCCCGCGGGTAAACGCTCAAGCCATTGACTAGCTTGATCCCGTAGAGAGAATTCGAATAGGCGTAATCGGGTTGTCTCTCTAGTTGCAACATCTAGGTCTATGGAATCGATGATTTTGAGGAAGTCCTTAAGATGTTGGTTTGGATCTTCGGAACGAAGTCCATCGAATGCACATCCGCTTTGCACCAACCGGATGGTGTCGGATCGCAAGGGGGTCACATTGGCTCCGGTGAGCTCAATGGTGTTTCAGTAGCCTTGGTGACTAGGTCGGGAATATTCTCCTAAGGTTCGGGGCCTAAGGGGTTCTAATGGTGGGTTTTCTTGTGCTGGGATGACGGGTTCAAAGATCTTCCCGTTGTCCATGATGTTGGGTGGTTACGAACAAAGGCACAAAGAAATAAGATAGACTAAAGAGAACCTAAAAATAAAAATAAAATCTTACTAGAAAGGAATCTAGCAAGTAGACCTAATAAAAAGAAATTCTAACCTAGACAATAACTATTCCCCGGCAACGGCGCCAAAAACTTGATACGTGGGAATCGCACCAGGCTTTACCTCTCAAGGGATCTTGAGAAGCTTATAACCCCCACCAGGCAGTGTACCTGATCGTTGTAGTATAGTATAGTGACAAGTACCGGGGGATTGATCGGTCAGCTTAGGAATAGTGTCGCTAGGATTAGAAAACCTAAATACTAGTTCTAAAGGTGAGGGATGATTATTTTTGTATTTTATATTTTTTAGAAAGCAAGTAAAAATCTCGGGTTTGAAGGATTTGGGCGGAATTAGTTGCTAATCAACTAACCCAATACTAAAGATGCAATCAAAATAAAATACTAGAAATGAAAATAAAAGAAATTATACTAAAGTTATGAGCAATAAATGGAGAAAGTGTGTTTACTTAGATTTCACTACTCCCTAGACATCTTTTACACGTTAATTACTTGTTATAATTGCATGGATGACGGATCGTATTCCTTAATACCATTCATGGGGTGGCACACTTAACTCCCCAATTCTATGAGCTCTTATCTCCTCCTATACCATGCCCATCACAACCATAGAGATTATAAACAGTGGCTCATGCATTAAATACAACCAATAAAGACCTAGTGCGCGTCGGTTCATGTTTCTTAAGACGTTCAAGCATGTTATCAATTGGAGATCTGCCAGTTTTCTTAAGCCTAATATATAAATCATTCATCCAAGACAAGTATAAACAAGTAATCAACACATAATTAACATCTAGGTTTCATTAGATCCAAACACAAGATAGATCTAGCCTAGCTTGATGGAATTAAGACAAGAACAAGATATAGACAACCAACACATAGACATATTGATTGAATTAAAAGAACTCTTATCTCAATTACACATGAAAGGTATCAAGGGCTTGGAACCCTTGAAAAACCTGTAAAATTCGAACCAAGTTCGTACTTAGGGTTTCTCCAAAAGTTCTCTTTTTTTAATGTGAAAATTAGAAAACTATATATAGGAAAAGGGGTCTGACGGCGTCAAGAATAAACTTGTGACGCCGTCACCTCGCCGCCAAAACTCTTCTCGGACTGCCTTGATCTACATCTGACGCCGTCATGTGATAATCATTTCCAGGCCGTCATGACTTTTACTCTTGACGCCCTACTTCGTGACGCCGTCAAATCTGTATTGGGTCGTCATGGAATTTTGCTCTTGACGCCGTCACCTACTGTTCCCAGCATGGAAAATTAAGACTTTGGCGTTTTCTTCACTTTTATGCTCCAAAAACGTCTGAATTGCTTCCTTTTCCAGATTTCACTCCCAAAGTACCTAAAATTACAAAAGGAACGATTTAGGGCAATATTTGATCAAATAAATTCAATTTCGGGCTTAAATGACCCCCTAAAAGTGGATCATTTTTCGCCTCATCAGACCATTTTTTACAAATGTTCAAAGCACTGTAGCTAGTTCTTTTACTGTTGAACGCCTTTTAGTATATAGGTATAATTGCTTTACTAGAAGCAAATTTGACCATGTAGTGGTTAATGCTCGGCGAACCCTCTAAACCCGTGCAAACATGAAAACAATTAGCCACTGATTCAGAGATGTGCATCTACGCATTTACTGTATGTATAAAACCAAAGTCGAAAAACTTCTAGGAAGTGACAGCTAAAAACAATTGGATCGAGACGATACAGGAAGAGATCAATCAGTTTGAAATACTTGGAGTATAGGAACTCATTGACAGACCCGCTCACAAACTCGTCACTGGTTTGATGTGGATAAGGAAGAACAAGGTTGATGAAGAAAATGTTGTCACAATAAACAAGGCTCGCTTAGTGGCAAAGGTTACATACAAGAGGAAGGAATTGATTTCGAGGAGTCATTTGCTCCAGTAGCTCGGATAGAAGCAGTAATGATATTCTTGGCGCATGCGGCACATAAGTCCTTCTTTGTCTACTAGATGGACGTGAAAACAACTTTTCTGAAGGGAAATCTCAAAGAGGAAGGTCGTGTTTGTTTTTTAAAAACAGGCTCTTAACAGCCTCTGAATCTGAACCATTCATACGCGGTCAGACATTTTGGCCGTTTAGACCGTTTGTTTTTTTTTTTCCCGTTCAGACGCGGTCAGAGGCAGTAAGATCTTAATGGCTAGGCTTGAGAGGGGTGTCTTAATGCCTCTTGTTGACACAAAAATAACCAAAAAAATTTAGTACGAGCAAGCAAATGTGCGGTTCAAACATGAGTTTTTATTCCCGTTGAGATGCGGTCAGATTCAGACATTTACGCCTCAGATTCAGATTCAGATGTGCGGTTTCAGATTCATATTCAGAGTCTCTTAAAAAACAAACACCACCAAAGTGTACGTAAGCCAACTGGAAGGATTTGAAGATCCAGAACACCATGATCGCGTCTACAGATTGAAAAAGGCTATGTATGGCCTTAAACAAGCACCAAGGGCATTGTATAAAGAACTCTCCAATTTCCTTCTAGCCAACCATTTCACCAAAGGTATCGTTGACTCAACTTTATTTATTCGAAAATACTAGGACGACATTTTGCTAGTACAGATTTACGTGGACGACATAATTTTTGGATCCACAAAGTATAAGTATTCAGAAAATTTTGCAAAATTAATGTCTAGCAAATTTAAAATGCCGATGTTGGGACAACTAAATTTTTTTCTTAGATTACAAGTCCATCAGTCCCCTCGTGGTATTTTCATAAACCAGTTAAGGTATACCATGAGTATTTTAAGGAAGCATGGTATAGACAATTGTGATAGCATTAGTACACCACTTGCTACAGACACCAAGCTAGATCTTGATTTACAAGGGAAATCCGTCGATCCTAGAAAATATTGTAGTATGATCAGGTCTCTCATGTACCTAACAACTAGCCGCCCAGATATTATGTTTGCTGTTTGTTTATGTGCACGGTTTCAGGCAAGGTCTACCTAGTCTTACCTCAAAGAGGTTAAACGGATATTTCGGTATCTCAAAAGGACCATTCACTTGGGACTTTGGTATCCGAATGACTCCAAAATTGAACTCACAGCTTTTTCAGACGCAGATCATGCAGGTTACAAAATTGATACAAAAAGCACATCATGTGGTTTTCAATTTCTTGGTCGTCTAAGAAGCAGGAATGCACAACTATGTCCATAGCCGAGGCCGAGTATATGTTTTTATCTGCATGTTGCGCGCGAGTTATTTGGATGCGCATGCAACTATCATATTTGGATTTTTCTTTAACAAAATCCCCATTTACTGCGATTCAATGAGTGCCATAGCCATCTTGTGTGACCCGGTTCAACATTCCCGAACGAAGCATATCGCAGTTCGCTACCACTTTATCAAAGAACACTTCGAAAGGGGTACTGTTGAGCTATACTTTCTCAAGACGGATTACCAATTGGCCGATTTATTTACGAAAGCCCTTTCCAAAGAGAGGTTTCAGTACTTAGTCCAGCACATTGGAATGCGAAGCCTACCTCCCGAGGAGTTAGACCGTCTTGTCGAACTTTCTTGAAAATTTTCTCAAAACAAAGCTTCGCATGTAAATATTTAAAAAATAATAACAAAAAATAAATAAAAAAATGAGAGACCACTAAAATAAAATAAAATGTAAAACACATAAAAGCAAAATACAAAATTATAAAATTCAAAAATATTCTTCTACGAAATGTTTTTCGTATAACTGATATTCTTCACGTTTCTAGAAATGTCATTCAACAATGATACAAAAGTGTAAAGATGCTTGAGCGAGAGTTCATTAAAATGTTTTCAAAACATGTTGTCTCTAACATTTTCTTAATGACTTGTGTACACATTATAGTGTTCAACTCAGTTTTCAAAGAAAGGAAAATGTTACGCAAAAATAATTTTATCAACTTAGTATAATTATCCTAAAAGGACCTTGTTGTACGCATAAGTGCAATAATCCTATGGAAAATGAAGTGAAAACTTCTTAATTTGAAATACAAAACAAAGATTTCTTAAACTGAATTTCCAAATTATTCTTTCAAAATCTTTGTCATAGTGAGCCAAAATTCCATTTCTTACAAATGGTTGTACAAACCTTAAGCAGAATTGTTCAAGAAATTTTCAATCTGAATTTTCAAATTCTTTCACATTTTTCTTAAGAAGACTAAATCCCTCAAACAGTTTTCAAGGTTTTTTTTTTTTTTTTTTTTTTTTTTTTTTTTTTTTTTTTTTTTAATTATTATTATTATTATGGGGGAGGGGGGAGTAATTCGAATAAAGAAGTTTTCTCAAAACTAAAATGTTAATTCATTTGAATAAACTTCTTTATTTTTAAGAAGATATATGAAATTAATATCTTCTCAAGATATCATCAAACTGAATTTCACATCTACAAAAGGTATCATATTCCTTTGAAGCAAAATTTGTTCAAGAAATTTTCAAGTTCTTTAAAAAATTTTGCTTCAAGAGGAATCCTTCTCTCTAACTTTCGATAAAATTTTAAATTCTCAAAATATATGTGAGTTTTGAGGGGAGTATTTCAAAACAAAAATGTTACAATGTTCATGCAAAAAGAATCCATTTCTCCCTATTAGCTTTCCACAAACAAAGATTTTTAATCAATTGGTATGAAAAAATACCATAGAAATTCTAATTTTGAGGGGGAGAAAAGGTGATTAAAAATGTGATCGATTTTATCTCAATAAATTCTCGACTCGGATTTAGACCTATGTTCTAAATGTAACATCTCGAGAAACTCTCTGTAGACTTGTACCAAGTCTGGTAATAATTTCAATCTGGTTATTAGGTTTAGTTATTACCTAAAAGCTGATAATGGATCCATTTAACTAGCAACGTAAACATGTCTCGTAAAGGACTTGTCTATTTGGGGTCTATCATTTCATAAGTGCGGACTCTTCTATCAATGTGCAAAATCCTTTCAAAAATATATGAGCACATGTGGAGGGGGAGTATTTCTGAAAATTAAAACTTTCAAAGTGTGATCAAAATGACTTCATACATACGATTTGATTGATTTTCAAAATGGTTTTATAGCAATGATCATTATACCCCAACCAACAAAATTGAATATCCAAAAGAAGATATAAGGCGGTTAGAAAGTAGGTATAGTCCTATGGTCCAGCCAGAGCCGGAAGTCCCTACTCAGGGACATTCCAAATAGATAAATTAGAAGTCCTTAAGTATGGAAAAAAAAGTAGTAAACGAGAAAAGGGGGACGAAGGGGTTAAAGAATGAAAAAGGAAAGTTATGTAAGGGTGAAAGGAAATGATCCCTTCATACACTTAGCACAGAAAATGGGTCAATACATCTGCTACCGGTTATCACAAAGATGATACCGGTATTGACGACAAGACGTCATGGACCCAGTGATGCGCTGCACAACCCTTACCTAGTTACTCAAGTTCTTCTCAAAAGGTTCTTATTTCATTTCTCACGGAGACTAAACATATAATCTATCGACATCTCACTCCGAGATGTGTTGGTATTGAAAAGGTTACGCTCACTAACATCTCGAGTCTAGAGCCATGAGATTCATCAAAAGATCTCTTTAGGACACAATGACGTCATTCATTGAGTTCGAGGAAAGTCAAGGTGGGGGGATTTAAGGAAACCAACCTGCCACAAATCACGTACCTACAAATCAAATGTCAAATATAGTCTCTACCAGTCAAACGCAGCCTCCCACATCACTGCATCCGGATACGCATGTGGTTGATGAAGCTTTCGTTATGGCAAACTATTCTCGGCTGGAGCCCCTCATGAGAAGGCGTATGAGAGAGTTGAGGTTACGGGGGTAGCAACCCGATTGGAGTATTTGAGTGAGGATATAGATGAGGAGATTGAGGCAGACGCTCTACTCGGATTCGAGCATGACAAATGTATTGCCTTTGTTAGCAGCCCATTTGAGGAAACAAAGCGAAAACGGAGGGGTCTTTCGCCACAGGCCCCTAATGCCACAATGCATAGTCAAGGCCTGCCAGTGGACACAGAGTCGCAGCAAGTCCCGTAGAATTGACAGCAGCATCCTTCGAATTCAAACGGGATTGGCATCCAGGATTTAGCATCACATCCTTTAGGAGGACAAAACTCTTCGAGTATGTTGTATCCGCAGGGTACGGTGAACCTTATGAATGAAGGTTACCCTATGAACAGTTCATATCCTATGAATAACATATACCCTCCGGCAAACATGTACCCACCGACAAACAGGTACCCTCTGAACAACACATATCCCCTGAACACTACGTATCCCCGAGTAACTGTAAGACAACACATATCTACCAAAACCGAATTATCTTCCAGTGATGGTGTATCCCCCGCAAAGCTCATATCCTCTGATGGGCATGTATGATGAGGGAATGCCATGGCAAAATAACCAAATATACAAATTTTGAAGCCATTATATAACTTAGAGACCATGTGCGACAAGCCAACAGTACACCTCACACACCCTTATATACAACTTTTATTTAAGCAACAAAATGCCTAACACTTGGTAAAAGATATACTTGTATAGAACAAAACTCTTCATGGGTTTGAAAGAAAAAGTAAAAGATTCTCATGAAAATATGAATCGATATACTAAAAGAGCACACTAAAGAAATATTTAAAAGTAACGTGTATATTGTCTTTTCATCTTTTTAAAGGAAATATGTTATTGAAAAGATAAGGTTAACAGAGTGAAAATGTGAAGGACAAACAAGAAACAACGCATGGGCTACGCATTGAAGTTGTAGGACAAACAGCTTAAACGAACCAAACCAAGACACGTGGCCAAATCATCGACAAGTAAATTAAGACCGACATAAGTTCAAGTAAAAACGAAATTTCGGCCATTTAATTGGAATCTTATTTCTTTTTTAACTACAGTATAAAATTTTTGGCTCAACATATTTTATTACTTTGTTCATTTGATTCATGGCTAGAAGTCTAAAACATTTAGCATAGATTTAATTTTTACCCATTTAGGTATGGCTAACAATAATTAGACTTTTTACATGTACGTGATAATGTCTAAAGTTAACTTATGTTAGATATCGATTTTTAAATTTTATGATTTAAATATTAACGCATGTACATTTATTTATTTATTTATTTTTTTTTTTTGCAAAAGGTGTACAACCAAAAAAAAAAAAAAAAAAAAAAAAAAAAAAAAAAAAAAAAAAAGTACAAATGGAATGTGCCAAAGGTATCATATTAATCTCAAGCAAAAAGCTTTATAAGTGTTTATGACAAGTCATTAACACAACGAACCCTAATTTGTTTCTCTCTCTAGGGGCGATTATCTGCCTCCACAACCCAAACAAATCCGGCCTAATTCTTCCTATCAACTATCGTTTTTCTTTAATCTCTTCATTGGGATTATTGAATTAATGATTAAGAATCAGATTGTTTGGGTTGTGGATCGTTTTTTATATGTGGTTATCTTTCATTAATCGCTTCTAATTGGTGTCTATCTTGACGATCGTGTTAAACCCTTACTTCATTGATTCGTCTATTCTTTTGTAGGGTTTAATCTTTGGTGACTATTGGTATTATCGTCTGATCGTCATTGTTTCTTCTTTGCTGCACTAAAGCTTTCAATATTTTATGAAATCCCTTTTAGGGTTTCGTTATTTGTGGTGCATGTTCCTCCTGGTACTTAACCGCTATATATGTTCACTGATTGGGTTCGGCTGCTATTCGTTATTGCATAAACAAAACCTTTTGGGTTTTGTTATTATTGTGTGGTAAGTCGCTGGTATATGAGGGATCTGATCGTGACTCTGAATTTTAGTGTCTGTTTGTCGATTAAAGTTCCACAGCAGAGGTTCTTATCTGATTTGGGTTATGTATGTGGGTTTATAAGAGAGATGGAAGTCAAGCTTTCGGGTGTTCTTGTTCAAAAACAGTCCTTGATCATGGACCTGTGCGTTTCGTTATATTTTTGGTCCTGTGTCAGCTTACTGGATGTTAGGGCTTGTTAACCCTATGTGTCATTTTCTATTCATAATATGGTGCAGGCGTTCAAATTGTTTGGTCTATACTACAATGGAGTTTGGATGTTGTGTTTGTGTAAGTTAGGGTTTGTAAATTCCTTATGTTTCGTCTATGGCATGGAAGTTGGTGGTACTCGTGATGGTTATGCAATGAAGATTACTGAAGAGAGAGTTACTCACCATGAATATGGTTCTTGGAACCTTGTGGTATTACATTTGGATTGTTTTTAAATGTAATTGTTGCGTAGCATTTGGCTTGTTATGATTGTAAGTTGCACATTTTGTGCATTTTTGTCGCCCTGATCGGCAGAGATGAGGGATTCACCCTCATCCTTTGTACTTCAACGTTTTTTGGTGTAACGAATTTTACCAGGCGGAAGGCCTTTTACCCAAAAGTCATAAACACAACAAACCTAGCTATATTACAATTCACCTAACTAAGTATAATAACAAGAAAAATCCTGTAACATGCGACCATCCCGCACCACCCCGAATCACGAAAAAAGCAAGGCAACCCAGAAAGTTTGCATCCTTAAAAACCCTTTCCAAGACGAGAATCGAATGCACATTCCATCTAAATTAACACATCTACTAACCACCTAAATCCCTCACAACATGTTTCAGACGAGAATCAAATGCACAACTTCTTAAACCTTCTACACACGCACCGAACAAAGACTATTATATGGTCTACAAGCGAGGCATTACTCATTAGTATGCTTTCCATGACTAAAAATATTTGAGACATAACACACATTGGATGATGTTTAAGTGGATTTTCATTCAACACATACCGCGATTGGTAATGAATTGATTGAGGTAGAGATACCTTTTGCACTTATATTTTAATGTAACTCATATACTTTAATGTAAACTCATTAGTTATATGTAGTGCTTAAAGGTTATACATTTCAACTACAATTTTTATTAAAAGATACTTATCGGGTTTCGGGACCTTAACAACGATACTTATCAGGTTTCGGGCGGGGTCTCTTCCCTGCTCAAAACATATCTATGCTATATTATAATGCATTTAAGACATTTATCTATACTACTTATCTTAACTACTTATAAAGTGAAAATAATAAAAGTGAAAAAGTGAAATTTTAATTTTTGCTCAATGCCCATTATACCCTTGCACCAAATTTTGGAAAGTATTGCTATATTAAAAGAGCATAAAAAGAATTGCTATGGCTGTAAACTATATAGGCGTTTAGAAATTATAAAATGAAACGTGGAGTCAATATGGAATGTATGTGAATTGCTAAAGGAAATTGTTGAAAATGAATAGTTATGAATGGAATATATACATTGCATTCATTGCACACGGTTTGATTGCTGTATTTGATATTTGAAACTGAAAAAAGTTAATAAGGAAACACATCAAAACATATTTACACACATAAAAACAAAATTATTATCTTTTCTCTCTCAATATAACAAACCATCTTCTCTAGCAACACCATTTGCTCTTCCTCAACCGCCACCACCTCATCTTCCGCCACCACAATCCACCGGAACCAGTGCTTTTGTCGCTACCCCCAACACCAAAGGTTCCTAACACCATCGTCAACCCTACCACTGAGATCTCTACACCACCGTCATCATCATTTTCTCCATGTTTTGAAGATCTTTTTCTTTAGATCTATATTTGTTTTCAAGTATTGATTATTATTTTTTTAGATCTATATACTGCATTTTACAGATCTTAGTTTTTATTTTTTTTTGACAAGTTTGTTTAAGATAATCTATTGTTGCCTCGCCGGAATCTTCTATGTCATCACGGGAATCTGTTGTTGCATCTAAAAATGAATAAAGTTTGATGCGTAAGTTTATTATTATTATTATTATTATTATTATTATTATTATTATTATTATTATTATTATTATTATTATTATTATTATTTGTAAGTTTGTTTAAATGCTTATTTGTTATTATTATTTTTTAATTTAATTAATTTTGTGGTTAACGTATTTTAAATTATTGGTAAAGTTTATATATATCTCAACTTTTTGAAGTTTATATATATTTTCAAGGGATGGAAGTTTTTAATTAACAGATTCATATATTTTTAGTTTCATACTATTCTTGATGATTTTTTGTAAATCTGTTGCTATCGACGCCGCCTTCTTGGGAATCTGCATTGCACAGATGAAATGTACAATTCATTTTCAAATAAGTTTGTCATACAATCATAATGATATTTTGGTTAAGTGTTTTGTGTTTTTGTGTTACCAAAATATCACTATAACTATTTGCCGCTAGAAAATCCCGTTGTTATACACGGGTACTCGTCTGGTAAAGTAAAAATGGTCAAAGTGAAAAAGTTAAGAAAAGTGAATTATTGAAAATATGTTTTTGTCTATTGTACCCTTGAATGTTAAAAGCCAATGTGAAAATTGGAATGTTGAAAGTCAACTCGTCTATTAAATCAATTAGTTCAGTTTTAATTGATTCAATATTCTTTCAACACTTTTTTATAATTGCCTTGTATAATATAATAAAGGATTTTTTAAGACATAAAAAGAAAAAGAATTGGAATGGTTATATACTTGTATCTAGGGGTGGCAATTTCTGACCTGACACGAAACCTGACTTGAAACCGATACGAAAATTAACAGATTATGGTTGAGTCTAAATAGATTTTGGGTCGGGTTTGGGTCGACCCATCTAACCCATTTATTAAATAGGCTAGGTTCGGGTTGGGAACAAATTAAACATGTCGACCCACCAACCCATTTAACATTATTTTTTGAAATTATAAGTTATTTATATTTTATTATACGGGTTGACCTGCAAACCCGTTTAACCTGTTTAACTCGTAAAATGTCCCAACTTTTGTTATAAACTGTGTTAAATGGGTCAACCCGAAACCCGTTTAATCTATTCAACCTATATAACCTATTTAACCCGCCAACCCAAGTATATATACGGGTTAAATGGTTCAGGTTCGGGTTATCTGTAAACAGGTTACGGTTGACATAACTTACCTGATAATAATTGGTTAGGTTCGGGTTGGGGTTTTCTGACACGCCAACCTGTCAACCCGAACCCGTCAACCCGAACCCGCCTCGAATTGCCACCCCTACTTGTATCCTTGTAACATATGAACAAAAATAAAACGATGCTTACGAAGACAAAACTATGTGTCATGTGTTACCATAAATGCAAATAAAATATATATACTTCATATAAAAGAAAAACGGTCAAACTATTGAAAAGTGAAATGTTAACGTTAAAGGTGAGAGAAATGCATAGTGTGATTAATACTTTTATTACCCAATTACATAAAAGTACAAAATAATTTAGTCACATTATACAATCAATTAAAAGCATATATATCAAATTAAAAACAAACAATTAAAACACTCTTACTAAAAAGTACAATAAAATTTTTACAATGTACAATTTAAACAAGCTACAACATAATTCAAAATATAAAATAATTAAGCACACTAATTAATATTATTTTTAAAACACCCTAAAATGAAAAGTACATGTTATTATACACATTATACAAATTTAAAAAACACATAAAGCTTCATACAAGCTAACAAGTTGATAGTACATATAGTTTTGAAAACCGGATCAGACCAACAGGTTCAACCGGGAACCGGTGTCGCCACTGGTTCGGTTAACCAATAAAAGCCATCCGAAAATGAACTAGATAGAGAGGACCCGTTGAAACCGATAAAACTGGTAAATCAGGTCTCATCGAAATCTATTTCTCCGGTTAATCGTCACAGGATACCCGCCGCCGCAACGCGCGGGTACCCTGCTATACTATATATAAAGGAAAAACAAAAAACTAAAAAGCGAAAAGTTAAAACTAAAAAAAGAAATGTTGAAAAAATATATTTCAAAAGAATGCACATCAAAAACCGGGTTGATCAGGGACGCTACAAACCCGGCGGGTTGACTCGGTTAGTTTTGACCCATTTTCAACCCAACTCGTCGGGTTGACACGGTTTAAATCGGCTGGTTTTTTAACCGGAACGGTTCAACCGGTTGAAACACCCGGGTCGAACCGGATTTTAAAATATTATGTTTAATCCCCAAATCTTTAAACTTTTATTATTTTTCGTTTATAACCTATAAACTTTTTTTTCTATTACTAAATGATCTGTCATTATAAAATCCCGTTGCTATGCACGAGTACTCGTCTAGTAATTAGAAAGGCTTAAAGATTTAGACTTTTTGTTTTTTATTAAAAATTTCAAACATTAATTGCAGAAAAATGAAAACAGAAAACAGAAAAACATAAAACCTGAAAATCTAAAGACTGAAAAACTGGAAACTATAATCTGGAAAACTAAAAACAGGAAAACTGGAAACTGAAAACTAAGGGGCTGTTTAGTTTGTGAAAAATTTCTCAATTTTTTCATCTCTAAATTCCTTGAGAAGTTGATGTTTTTCTTCTCTAGAGAAGAGTTGAGAATTTTGAAAACGCGTTTAGTTGGAGTTATATTTTTCTTTTTTAAAAATGATAAGATGATTACCTCAAATTGCGACGATGGCGGCGACTGTCGGCGGTGAAGGATGACACGAGAGATTAGGGGTAGAATGGTGTATGAGTTTTTTTTTATTGAGTGGGGAAAAAATGAAAAAGAAAAAAGTGAGAATGGTAGAATGGGCTTTTCAATTTCTTAGTTAAAATTTAGAAAATGAGAATTTCATGTTTTTTAAAAATTGTTGGAAAAAAGTGCGACTAAGCGCGTTTTCAGTTTTTTCATTTTCTTATGAAAAATTTCTTGGAAAAATGGAGAATTTCTCTCCAACTAAACGCACCCTAAAAAACTAGAAAAACAAAAAAAAAATGAAAACTTGAAAACATGAAAAACTTAAAAACAGAAAACTGAAAACAAAAACAAAAGAGTAAAAGCAGAAAAGCAGAAAATGTCTACTTATAAAGCATGAAGACAGTTAAACGTGCAATCTACCGCAAAATATAGTCACAAGATACCCGCCGCCGCATTGTGCGGGTATCATTGTAGTATATCGAAATACATATATCTATATGCATAAAATAGTGTTAGCATTTACATACTAAAAAAAAATTCTCTAATTTTCGCTAGTTTTTATCTTTTTAATATAGAAAATTGTGATTATAGAAGCTTGTTTTGTGTCATAATATTCCAAAAAAGTGGTGATTTTTTACGCGAGTAAGATATCATTTTTTTGTTTAATACTATTACTGAAGACTTGATAAGGCCAACACTTAATTATTATTAATAGGTTCTCGATTTTTTGAGTTACGAGGCATCATGGCCCGTGCGATGCACGGGCTTTGTTCACTGTAAAGAATCATTGGTCTTGCAAGGGTTATGCACATTTTGCTATTATACTTAGTTTTGAACGCGGGTACTCGACTGAATAAACGAAGTTTGTTTAAGTAAGTTTCTGTAAATAGAATTGTTTCAAGAAAAAGGTATCATATACATGAGTGACTTTCATTATCGTAACGCAAAACATGTTATTTCAAACACATAGTTTATACTACACACAACTTAATCCTTTTTCTTTTGTCTCTTACACCAAAACTGATGTACCAGCTTCGAGTCTTGTCTTCCATCGTTAATGACAACATCGTTTTATCTCCAAGTGGTATCGGTTGATATAGACATCCTCTAAATAAAGTCGTAACAAAGTATTAAAAAGTTGGTATATTTATAGAAGATTGTCTTATTATTAATTCTATTGATATGGGTTGTAAAGATATTGGATTGTTATTGAGGGTACAATGGTCTATGATATCAAATTAGTTACGTAATGAATGAATAAGTAATTTCTCAAAACAAACACCCGCTTGTATTTTTCTTTGTCACTTTCAATTGATTTTTTTCCTTCTCCCTCTCCACCTCAAATCAACAGCCAACGCATTCGTAAAATTTTCACCAAATTAAGCAAATGCATTAGATCAACAAAGAATATAGTCTTAATTCAAGGTCTAAACTTTGACAGACATAATTATATTTATAATTCAATTTGTATATTATCTGTTTACTTACAATTTTTGGTTTAGTGGTTCAATGGCATTGGATGGAGTAGCAATGGTTGGACCTGTCTTCAATCTACATGGTATTTTATAATCAGTATTTTCTTTATAATAATGTAGAAATAAAGTTGTCTAGTGACATGAGCTAAGTTACATCCCTATTTAATAAAGAATATGTTTATTTAAGACTTTTAATATAAATAAGCTATTTTCGTTTTATTCGGTTTTTTTTTTTTTTTTTTTTTTTCTCAATAGAAGATAACTGCAATTATGTTGATTGCAAACGCTAAAAAAGGCAACGTATAACCAAAGATGAATTATGATGGTGCAAAACATTGTTACTTGGAAGTTGACCACTCCTATTTCTAGTTCTTACATTGGTACATGCAGTACTTCTTGTGGCTGTTACATGTAGTATAGTACCAACCATTTCTAGTTCTTACATTGGTAATTTCCAGTTTGCATTTGAAAGTCATAGACTAAAGGATTACTATGTGAGAAAACAGTAGAGTAACTTGTTTATTGTATAGTTAATACGCGTCATTTTAGAACATTATTACATATCTTCTCCTTTCCCGTGCCCATTGCAATAGCTCTTCAATTGTTCTATCCCTTGCTTCAAATTGCATCGCAGGCAAGTCCTCTTCTAGCACAGTCACATCACTACAAATAATAATCATGTTATTATTGATTTCAAGTATTGGAAGTCATTCATAAAGTTTACGGATTTGATCACCTTTTTTTAGTTTTAAATTATTTTAGCACAGGTATTTCTTTATCGTCGAAAATAATTGTTGATGGAGAGCTCGAGAGGCCTACCTTGTCTGGAAGAAGTGTTAGTGAAATGTTATATTTCAGACATACAAAACCGTATAGCAAATTTCTACAATTAATAATATATATGTATAATATGATTACTATTGTAGTATTTGGCATTCATCGAAGTCAGCACGATGGCGTAGTTAGCTGCCATGTCTTTGGGATTTCTTTTATAGCCGGGCATCCCCCAATTTCCCCCACAACGTCACTTTGATTTTGTTGCCCCTATGTAAATAAACCATGATTAACATCAGTTTGAAGGTAACGTTGGACATGTCAAGAGTCGCACTAAAAAGATTCGGCTAGCAATGCATATAAATATATAATGATAGGAGGCAACATTACCGCTCGTTTGCGAGAATAAAATGAAGGGTCTTTGAGCCTGTCCTTTGTTGCATGAGGTTCCCGACACTCGTAACATAACCAATGACATCTCGAGGCAAGTTTTATTTTGTGTCAGTTAGTACTTAATTGCAATGTAATTTGTATATTAGCGAGACAAAAGTATATTACCGACAAAGTATTTGTTGTTTGTAGGTTCCAGATTTTCGAGTTCAACGAACTGGAAAGGGTATCTAACGAAACTATAAGAGTTGTAGGCAACTTTGGTCACCGAAGTTGATCCATTCAACTCAATCATGTGAGTGTCATTCTTCAAGATCTGGTACTCCTCTTTGTTTGGTTCCACGCAAAAATCTTGAATCAAGTTAATGCAACCTTTATGTAACCTATTGATGAAACGATGTGATATATTGTTTTTGGTTGTGCAATGCATTACATTCCCCTTGCATAAACAACATGTAATAATTTATGTATTGTTACACATCACAAATGTGCAATATAAGATAAAGTAGAACCTTTTCATCTGAAACTATTAAGTCGGTGCTGAGGTATATTTCCCTTGAACGTTGCTTATGTCCCACTTGGGACAAACCATAACCTTGATTGGAGCATCAACATTTCCTTTCAATTGGTCAAGAAAAGTGTGATTTGCAGCCATATTGAGTTGTGATTTTGCTTCAAATGGGGGTGGGTGTGCTTCATATGAGAGTGATATTTATAATCTCTTATTTAGTGTGTTTGTCACATGATACGTTTATTTCAACGATTTAATTGCTAAGGCCTAATTTATTTTAATCAATAGGTTTTAATAGAAACCAACGTAAGGAAACTCAAAGAGTTGATCATTATATGAAATTATAGCAAAAGTTAATGTGTGGAAGTTATAACAATAAGGGGAGATGATAAGGGGAGATGAGATCATTATGTAATTGTAAAGTAACGTCAATTATGCAGGCACCTTATGATGACGTATAGCCTATATTTGGGCCACAAGCCCAAATGATAGACATTACTTACACCTAAGCCCACCACGAATGGGCTACCATGACAATGGTATGGGCCGCAGTATTAACGCTTTGGGCTCATGAAGCCCAAAGGCCCAATCTAACCCACCGGGTACACGATAAGGATTATCTATTCAAGGAATAGATATCCTTACCTCGGATAAGCACCACGTGTGCGAAGAGTAAGGAGCAAGAAACACGGTTTCTTAGCCCCTATATATAGAATCATACGATTCTCATTCAAGGTACGATATACAACTCTAACTCTTTACGAGAACCTAAAACGATTACTTACTCTCACGCCAGAGTCTAATCGGGGGAGACAATCCCTCGATAAGCCTAACGGTGTTGTCTTATTTTCTTAGTACGCAGGTAACAAAGTGCTAAGGAGTGAATTGGTACGAGAGTATAAGCCCATAACCAGGTACGCCCAACTTTTGTATCAACAAGTGGCGCCATCCGTGGGACCCTACTACGAACTAGAATGACGAAACATAAGAATTCCAGCCAGCGGACTCCGCAGTCAGAAAAACGTGACCAGCAGAGGAAGAATCAACAAGATCCAACCTCCAGACAAGCCGCTGGGACAACCAGCGCGCCTGCAGGAACAACCCCACCCCGTCTAGCAGTAGAACCACCTACAAGAACTACTCTAGTCACACCAGTGGTCCCAAGCGTTGAGGAACTCCAACGCACTCTCTTCACCACTCCTCATCAGGCTTCACCCGCAGTGAACAACACTGCGCCGCCAGCCGCGCCTGAACGGAACAGGGCGCCTAACGCTGAGGAAGAAATTCTTGCAACAACTGAGGATGCACCAGATCTAACTTTGGGAAATTTCGTATCCCAAAATTATGAAACACTAACTGCCCTCATGCAAGAAGAAGCAACAAGAAGAGCAAGCGCGGGTATACAAGCCCGACTCAATTTTGGTCCTGAACGTGAACCATCACCACCGCGCCACCCACGAGGAAGACGCGCGGAACGTACCACTATCCATGATAGGTTGGGTACGATATCTGATTCACAATACTCAGGAGACAGCGAGAGGCGCACCAATGTCCACTCCAGACTTGGCAGTCGGGGAATACAAGATCGACTAGGGCCTCAACATTCGCCAAGCCAAGGATCTTCCAAACCGGGGAGTAGGGGAGTTCAAGACAGATTGGGAAGAAGATCCCCAAGCAGAGATCCCTCAAACTCTTCTTCTGAAAGAAGCCAGCGCAAGCGCCAAAAACGAGACTACTCTTCTTCCAGCGACTCCTCGGACAACGAGGACAAAGAAACAGGACATTGGAAGTCAAGAGGAAAACATCGCGAGGAGGAGAATGAAGATATGTCCCTCCCATGGCGACGCCAGAAAATTGATGCGTTTACGCGGCGCATCAGCGATTACTCAGATCGCAAACGCAGGCGCATGCCCGCTAATGTGAAAACATACGATGGAACAGGCGATCCGGACGATCACCTAAAAATTTTCGAATCAGCCGCAACCATCGAAAATTGGCCACAACCTGTCTGGTGCCACATGTTTAATTCCACGCTAGTGGGAAACGCGCACACATGGTTTAGCAAACTCCCACGCAGGAGCATTGGTGGATTCGAGGAACTGCGGAAAGCATTCCGTCACAACTTCACCCAGCGAAAGAAGTGCGCTAAAAACCCTGTGGAGCTAGCAAGAGTGAAACAGCGTCAAGGGGAGTCAACCAGCGCTTTTATGGAACGCTTCAAAGATGAGTGTATACAAGTTAAAGCATGTCCTGAAATCCTAAAAATTTCAGGGTTCATGAATGGGATCAATAACCCAGAACTCATCCGCAAACTGAACGACAAAGTTCCACAAACCTTTGACGATTTAACTAAGCGCACTAGATCCTTTATACAAGGAGAAGCAGCTGCTGCGGATAGCAAAAAAGGTTATTCAAACTATAGGCAACAAGAACAGCCGCGGAGACAATCCAACGATCAGAATAACAACCGCAGCAGGAATTATCGCAGTGGAAGAGACAACGACAAGTATACTCCTCTCACTAAGACTCCGAGAGAAATATTTGTAACAGAAGGTGCGAACTTCCCAAAACCACCACCAATGCGTACTTCAGAAGAAAAGCGCCTAGGTAGTGGATACTGTGAGTACCACGGCCAAAAGGGCCATACAACTAACGAGTGCGTCCAACTAAAACAGCTAATTGAAAAGCTAGTTAGAGAAGGGAGGATGGACCACCTCGTAAAAAACATCAAGGAGGGAAAAGATAAACAGAGAAACGGAGGTAAGAAAGAACCCCCAAAGGAAAAAGCTGATACTATATACATGATACAATCATGGCAACGCAGGATAAAGCAAAAAGTCAGCCAAAAATTCTCTCAAGACAAAGAAATATCTTTCCCTACTATAGCTGCGGACAACGCAGTCGTGGAGCCCTTAACCATTGAAATACATACAGGGGGACATGACATCCACCGCATGTATATTGATGGAGGAGCATCCGCAGACATCCTGTACGATCACTGTTTCAAAAGACTGCGACCAGAAATCCAAAGTCAGTTGATACCAGCTACAACGTCATTAACAGGATTCACAGGAGAAAAGATTTGGCCTATGGGGCAGTTACGCTTGTTGGTGGTCGTAGGAGATGAACAACACTCAACCGCAACATGGATAAACTTCATGGTAATAAAGTCTCCTTCACCATACAATGGTATCATTGGAAGACCGGGAATATCATCCATGCGCGCGGTACCATCCACAACGCATGGAATGATTAAATTTCCAGTGGAAGGAGGAGTTGTCACTCTCTATAACACAACAATACCACCAAGAGAATGCATCGCAGTAACAACTGAAGCAAAGACTATTCCAGAACAGCGTACGGAAAAAACGCCAAATTTAAAAGTCACTATTCACCCAGATTATCCAGAACAACAAATTTCGATTGGAGGATCTTTATCTGACAAGGGTAAAGCAGCTGTATGCGCACTCTTGCAAAAGAACCTAGACATCTTTGCATGAGAGCCCAAGCATATGACGGGAGTGCCGCGCTCTATTACAGAGCATAAGCTACAAATCCGACAAGGATACCCTCCAATACGACAAAAGAAACGCGGCCAGGCCCCAGATCGTGCAAAAGCTATTCTGGAAGAAGTACATAAGCTCGTAGACGCAGGCATCATGCGCGAAGTATACTATCACGACTGGCTTTCTAACCCAGTTATGGTAAAGAAGAGCGATGGCAGTTGGAGGATGTGCGTGGACTTCACGGACCTCAACAAAGCATGTCCACAGGACTGCTATCTACTGCCAGAGATAGACTGGAAGGTCGAATCCTTGTGCGGATACCCTTTCAAATGCTTCCTAGATGCATATAAAGGGTATCATCAGATCCAGATGGCAGTTGAAGATGAAGAAAAAACAGCGTTCCACACCAGTCAGGGAGTATACTGCTACACAAAAATGCCTTTTGGCCTGAAGAATGCAGGCGCGACATACCAACGACTGGTGGACACAGCCTTCGAAAAGCAAGTAGGCCGCAACTTGGAAGTCTATGTTGATGACCTTGTGATCAAAATCCATACAGAGGACGAGTTGGTGCGCGACATCGAGGAAACATTCCGGACGTTGGGGCGGATCAACATGAAGTTAAATCCAAAAAAGTGCACCTTTGGCGCGACCGAAGGGATGTTTCTTGGATACTTGATAGAACCAGATGGAATCAAGCCTTGCCCAGAAAAAACAAAGGCTGTTATTGATCTCCCCTCACCGCGCACACTCAAAGAAGTCCAATCATTGAATGGAAAGTTCGCAGGACTAAACCGTTTCTTATCTAAGTCAGCAGACAAATCTCTTCCCCTCTTTAAAACACTCACAAAGTGCACAAAAAAGGGAGACTTTCGCTGGACAATCGAAGCGGAGGAAGCTTTCCAACAACTTAAAAACCATCTGGCATCTCTTCCCAAACTTGTTGCACCGCGACCAGGGGAAGAACTAATCATGTACCTATCGGCAACCCATGGAGCAGTAAGCGCCGTATTATTGACAGACAGAAACTCCGTTCAGACACCCATATATTTCGTAAGCAAAGCCCTGAAGAAAACAGAGACTAACTACAGCGCTATGGAAAAGCTGGTCTTGGCTCTAGTGTTCGCAGCCAAAAGGTTGCGCAGATACTTTCAGGCGCATCCAATAGTTGTAATCACTGATCAGCTAATCAAACAGGTTATCTCTAAGCCTGACGCATCCGGACGCTTACAAAAATGGAGTGTACTGTTAAGTGAGTACAACATCTCATACAGACCGCGCACTGCAATCAAAGGACAAATCCTCGCTGATTTTATCGTGGAAAAGCCAGACAGCGACAGCCCGACATCTGTAGCTAAAACAGATTTACAGGAACCCTGGATTCTGTTCACAGATGGATCTTCATGTATAGAAGGATCGGGCGCAGGCCTTATTCTCACAAACCCAGAAGGTATGGAATTCACCTATGCGCTACGCTTCGAATTCAAGGCCACAAACAATGAGGCAGAATACGAAGCCCTACTAGCCGGATTACGAATTGCAATCCAAATGGGTGTTCGCAACCTAGAAGCAAACATAGATTCGCGACTGGTCGCAAACCATGTGCTAGGTGAATATGAGGCCAAGGATGAACACATGACCCAATACCTGGAAAAGACAAAATCTTTGATCAAAAACTTTGATAGATTCACCATAAAACAGGTGCCTAGAGGAGATAACAAGAAGGCGGACGCACTCAGCAAGATCGCCTCCACAAGCTTCGCACACCTCTCAAAACAGGTATTGGTGGAAACCCTAAAAAACAAGTCAATCTTGGATAGGGAAATAGCAACGGTGATAGAGGAACAAAACCCTACATGGATGACACCTATCATCGAATTTGTAAGCAAGGGAATCCTACCCCAAGATCAAAAAGACACTCGCAGAATACGGCGCACAGCGCAACGATTTGAATTACGCGACAACGTACTTTATCGACGGTCTTTTTTACAGCCATGGCTCAGATGTGTCGGACCACTTCAAGCAGACTACGTACTCCGCGAAATCCATGCTGGATCATGTAGTATGCACTCAGGACCACGATCCGTGGTGGCAAGCGCTCTAAGGTCAGGATATTATTGGCCAACAATGCATCGTGACGCACACGATCTGATAAGAAAATGCAGCAATTGCCAAGTACATAGACCAATTCCGCGCCGACCACAACAAGAGCTAACACCAATTACCTCACCATGGCCATTCTACAAATGGGGTATTGACATAGCAGGACCCTTCCCTGTCGCAGCTGGAGGAGTAAAATTCCTCATCGTAGCCATAGACTACTTCACAAAGTGGATCGAAGCAAAGGCGGTGGTGAACATCACGGGAAACCAAGTCAAGCGCTTTGTTTGGGACAACATTGTCTGTCGCTTCGGCCTACCGGGCGAGATCATATCAGACAATGGAAAACAATTCTGTGATAACCCATTCAAAGATTGGTGCGCACAATTGAACATCACACAACACTTTGCTTCAGTCAAACACCCACAAACCAATGGCCTAGTTGAGCGCGCAAATCGCAGTCTAGGCGAAGGAATAAAAGCGCGCCTTGACAGACACAAAGGAAAGTGGGTAGATGAGCTCTCGCACGTCTTGTGGGCGCATCGCACGACAATCAAAACCAGTACTGGCGACACGCCATTTTCCCTAGTCTATGGAACAGAAGCCGTCATACCAGCCGAGATAGGAATGCCAACTATACGCACAGCAGAGGTCAACGTCACAACAAATGACGAGGAACGGCGCATAGACTTAGACATACTGGAAGAAAGACGCGAACGCGCAGCTATACGCGAAGCAAAGGCCAAGGCAAAAATGAAGAAGTATTATGATGCAAAAGTCAAACACACTTCATTCAGACCAGGAGACTTTGTTTACCGCGCCAACGATGCGAGCCACGCAGAAGACACGGGCAAACTAGGACCCAAATGGGAAGGACCTTACGAGGTCACAGATGCGCTCGGCAACGGCGCATACAGGCTGCGCGATATGGAAGGTCACGACCTGGCGCGCACTTGGAACATTTGCAATCTCAAAAAATGTTACTTTTAGGCTACGGCCCTTTCACAAACACACTTGCATCCTACGATGTGCCCAATAAGTGTTTGTCTTTCTTTTTCTTTCTAGGAATTATATTTTCTATTTTTTCTAATTACTTGCAAGTATTAATAAAATGTTATGGTTTCTAGCTAACTCCATAGCGCATTTTACTTTATTGCATATATGTCAATATTGTTTATTTTATATTTCTACCTACATGGCGTGCATGCACCACTTAAAGACCCACGAAGGCATAAAGGATGAGTTAACCTACTAATTTACTCGTTGAATAAGAGGGTTGCAAACCCATCAACATTGGATCATGTATCCTTGCTAAGCGCCTTACTCTTGAGACGTCGAAGTAAGTTTCACATGCGCACCCCACGACGGATGCGCATACACCAAGTACACCGTACGAGCTTAGCAATATAACGAGCCAAGACACTTGGTCAAATAATAAAACTTCGCAAACAATGCAAGTATAATTCTTCAAAGTCACGCACTTAAAAGACTTAGTCACACAAAAATAAAGCAAACTTAGCAAACAATGCAAGTATCTTTAGGTCACGAACTTAAAACCAAAACGTATCTTATTCCACATTTATTAATAAATTACAAGGAAAGATACATAATTATACAAAAAGCCTATATACTGTGGCGATGCTCAGGATTCTCCTCTAGAGCGGCGGAACTCCCCGTTTCCTTAAGCTTACTTAAGGTTATGACATCCTGCATAGACACGGTCGGAACGCTTACGGCCACGCCATCTGATCTAGAAAGGTGTGCAGCGCCAATGCCACACATCACGGCCTTGCCCTTGATACCCTTTTTCACGGCAACCCTCTGCGCATGTCGCTCCAACACCTGTTTCAAAGGAACTTCCTTTTCAAGAGCAAAAGGCTTCAGGATATCGCGAGGCCGCGTGAAAACAGGGACTTGAAGCTGCGATACATCAGGTTTTAGATAGTAATCTAATTCCTCTTCCGCATTCTCCACAAGATGGCGCTGCAAGGTTAGACCCGCCATCAGCACAGCTATAGGATCATCTTGATCGCGCTCCAACTTCCCTATGTGCGGCAACTCAAGAACCTTCAGCCCCGCCATTGCCTGCAGCAGCTCATCATAAGCTGTAGGGCTATAACCAGGAACTTCCGCCAAGTCTTTCTCCAACAGCTTGGCCTCACGAAGGTCCTCCATAGCCTGCGACCGACCACGCGCAATCGCGCAGTGCACAACCTTCCCAAAAGCTTCCACTACCTCAGCGGACTCTAGTGTGCTCAGGGCTGCCAGACGCAACCCATGGCTAATTAACCATCTGCATTCACAAAAGCAAATTTGTGTAAAGTAAACAACATGATGGTAAAATAATTATAAGGACAAAGTAAACGAACAAACCTGCGCTCGGCTATAGTGGACATCAGATGGGGGTACAACTCCTCGTCATACTCTATGCTGAGGGCGCGCAGTTTTTCCTCTTGCATCGCAACAGCCTTCTCCATGCGCCCCTGAAATTCCTGGACGCTAGCATGATGCTCCGCCCTCTTTTCTTCAAGATAGGAGACCGACCAAGAAGTCCTCGCCTTTATTTGCTCAAGCTTAGACCTTGCGTACTTAAGGTCAGCCAACATGCTCACCCTATCTTGAGCAATCTTCTCAGCATACGCCTTCGAGGCCCCCAACTCCACTTGCGCATCAGCCAACTGCGCACGGGGGGTCGCCAACTCCTCCTCCTTTTGGGCAAGAGCACGGCTCTCCCCAGCATACTTCCCCTTCAACTGAGCCACAAGCTCAGCTTGGCGGGCGGTATTCGCAGCCAGCTCATCCATCAGCTGCTGCGCCTCACCACCATCAGCAGCCTTGGTATTCCCCTCCTTGTTTTCATTCTGCGGAGAGGAAACCTCATCATCCTTCGCGCCGTCATCCCTACGCAACAAAGGCAGTCAACAAAAATTACAACAAGTAATCGAAAAAAAAAAAAAAAAAAAAAGAAAGAAGTGCACACTTACAGAAACGGAGAAGCGTCATCAACCTTCAACCGAGCGCCAGAGGTAGAGGTCTCTTCCGCGTTCGACTCAGCGTCTCTGATGACGTGTCGACGCCTCTTCTTAGTACCACTTCCTCCAGCCTCGGCCTTGCGCTTAGAACTCTGCGCAACCTCCTCCCTCAGCACTTCCTCAGGTTTCAGGATCCGGATACTGTCAGATGATCCTGATCGCGCCTCCTCGCGCGCCACTTCCACATCAGGCACTGCCTCCACAGTGGGCGCCACCACTACCTCAGGCGCTACACTCTGGACGGGCGTCACCACAAGTGGTGGCGTGTCCTCGGGGACCGACTCAGGCAAAACAGTCAAATGCCCCGCGGTCGCATCGAGTAAGGGCTGCTCTCCTTCCTTCAGAGGACGCACCCCTATGGTCACCTGCTTTGGCCTATCCAGCTTGACCACTGCGAACAAATCCATCTCTGCACACATCAAAGGAAGCAAGAAAAAACAGAAGGGATTAGTTATTAAAGGCGCACAGATAAAAGGACTTACAAAGAAGGAAGTATAAGGAATGAACACCCACCCCGGCCATCCTCACTCAGAAAAGTGGGAACCTCATCTGCAGCGCCAAAATAAGCGCGGCTCAACCCCACATGTACCAAAAACTCCTCCGGGTAGGGGTTTATGGCCAGTCGATTGGCATCTAAAGTTTGCGCGTCAGCACGACTGTATGAACCGGGTGCGGGGCGCCCATCCCTTGGTAAGGATTCCTGAGTATAAAACTCAAAGGGAGAGGGAAAGACTACGTCATCCACCCAAAAGAAGTACTCCCTCCAATTTTTGAGGGCGTCAACCTTTTCCGTATAACACTGAAGCGCCCCCTGGCGCTTCGCAAAGGAAACCCACCCATTTGACCACGTCGTGTGGTAAAAGGAGCGGAACAAATCTACAGTTGGTTCTATCGCAAGTAAACGACAGTTTACCTCAAAATTCGACACCTTCGCCGCACCTATACAGTGCAGCTGAGAGATGTGAAGGCGATAGTGATTGAGCAAATCGCTCAGGAAAACAGATATGGGTACGCGGTAATTCGCGTACTCAAAAAATTTCGTGTATAGCCCTATCTTCCCTTCGGGGAAGTCAGCTATGCACGCATCGACATCTGGAGCCTCTGGACGTACATCCAAAGGCACAAAATAGTCGGAAGAAAACTGCGTGACGTCCTCAATGGACATCGCAGAGCGAAAGTCCTCCAATTGAGCAACCATTTTCATTATTGTGACGCACACAAATTACCTACGAAAAGTGAAAAGGTTTCTTTGCAAAAAATGCTCTCAAGGAAGATGATGAATAGTGATTAAGTGTGTGTTTTACTGTGTGGTTAAAACAAAGGGGGGCGGCACTCTTATATAGGGTGGTAAAAACCCTAATTTTCATCCACGTAGAACCCACTCACAGTAAATGTATGGCTAGAAGATCAAAAGGTACATGCACTTTTTCCCGAATCTCAAGGACTACGTGGACACCACCCCCGACTTTCGAGGCACCCATTTTGAAATTGTTAGGTGCATTACACCCCTACAAAAAGGTGGTAACATTTATTCAACCTCCCGCCACGCTTACCGCTGATGGTATTAAGTCTAGTACCCGCGGCTATGCGCCGCGCACACTAGACTGGGGGGACATGATGACGTATAGCCTATATTTGGGCCACAAGTCCAAATGATAGACATTACTTACACCTAAGCCCACCACGAATGGGCTACCATGACAATGGTATGGGCCGCAGTATTAACGCTTTGGGCTCATGAAGCCCAAAGGCCCAATCTAACCCACCGGGTACACGATAAGGATTATCTATTCAAGGAATAGATATCCTTACCTCGGATAAGCACCACGTGTGCGAAGAGTAAGGAGCAAGAAACACGGTTTCTTAGCCCCTATATATAGAATCATACGATTCTCATTCAAGGTACGATATACAACCCTAACTCTTTACAAGAACCTAAAACGATTACTTACTCTCACGCCGGAGTCTAATCGGGGGAGACAATCCCTCGATAAGCCTAACGGTGTTGTCTTATTTTCTTAGTACGCAGGTAACAAAGTGCTAAGGAGTGAATTGGTACGAGAGTATAAGCCCATAACCAGGTACGCCCAACTTTTGTATCAACACCTTAACCTTTGATCACTTATAAATTATTTCATTTAATCAACTTTAGGATCAAGTCATAACTCACTTCAAACTCAACTTAATTCTTCCATGGCCTTTCGTTTGTAAAACTATTCAATAACTTTAAGAACTCTTAAAAGCTTTTAAAATAAGCTCAATATTAGTTTAAACTACATATTTGAGTTACTTAACTTATGACATTAATGCTCACATCGAATAGGGGGAACTCAATTTTTATATATATATGGATATAGATTTATATAATTTACAATGTAAAAACAATAATAAACGGAGAATGATACGAGTTTAATGAAGTATTGCGGCAAAAGAAACAACCCGATAAGATTCTCAATAGAAAATGAAGCGGCTTAAGATGAGATGACTTCCTTCCGCTTCCTGCGCGATTGGAATTCCTATAACCAATTAACTCATATCATATATTTCGGAATTGTGAAATCTATATAAAAAAAAGGGTGTTGCTATACACACCCTTAGAGTACAAAAGTCTTACACACACCTCTAAAGTACCACCAGTGATGCACACAGTATAACACCGCTATGTATAAAAAGGGCCCATGTTGACCGGACCCTCCCTTATTTTTTAGCCCGACCCCCCCTAGTTTGTTTTTTTTTTTTTTTTTTTTTTTTTTTTTTTAAATTTTGTTTATATCAAAAAACTATAAACCTGAAAATGCAGAACAGAAAATATAAAGTTTAATATGTCAAACGCTTAAAACTGTCAAAAATACGGAACAGAAACTGACAAAAAGCTGTGTTGTACTGGAAGAAAGTGAAGGACAAAAGGGACAAGAGGGGGACAGGGGTGGGCCACCCCCGTCCAGTCAACATATCCCATAAAAAGATGTGTCTATAGGAGGATAGAGGTGTTTGTATAGACCAATGGGCTTGTGGTCCACTGGGCATGTCTTATTCAGTTAAGCGTGCCTAATGGAGAGTAGTATCGGTTTGGGTGACCAAACCGAGAAGTCCTCCCTTGTGGATCACTGTCCTGTCGGTACGATTTCAAAGTCCTTCAATGAAGGTTTCAACCCACAAGGGTTCGAATCTGGAGAATGCAGTGTTTACTTCAATTTAAGTGTCGTGCCTTCGGGCGACTTAAGTTGAAGGTTTTCCCCCATCGGATTTCAAATTGGACTTGGATTTCCCCAATGAAAGTCAATTTAAAAAAAAAAAAAAGGTGTTTGTATAGAATTACAACATGTTTGTAAGTTTGTTTGTGACATGATCATTGAAAGGTGAACCGCACATGATGGGTTAATTGTATGCACAATTATGAGTTGCATGCCATTATTGCTTGCATAATCGTAATGGATTAAAATTTTGTTCATAAACTGTTTGTAGTTACATGAAAAATCATAAACTGTTTGTAGTTACATGAAAAATAATTTGGTAGGGACGCAAATGAGACCATATTTAAATATAAGGTGATTTAATTTTCGAAATTTGCAGTTAATTAGAATTCGAAATTTTCGGTTAACCATAATATATTACTCCACTGCACTGATATAACAAAAGGTAAAACAAACGGCTTATAAACTATTTTTGGGAGGCCCCTCAAAGATTTTGGGCCATACGCAGCACAGGCCCAAATCTTACCCTGTACTATTTACATTTTACAATAACACATCTTTCAAATTATATAGTTATAGACATTTTCATGTTACATTAAAAAAAAATTGAATAATTGCATATATATCCTTTGTACAAGTTTTTGATGCACATAATACAATGATTTTTATGCATGCTTTGGATATATATGCAATTATGCATTTTCGGAAGGATATATATGCAAAAACCCCTTGTAATACTCCGTAGCTTGCTATAATAACAACATGTAGATTAATGATCTACATATGAAACTCAGGTGCCCACAAATATGTCCATTACGAAAATTTTGTATTCATAACTTATGATATACTACAATCGTAAGTTATAGAGTTGTGACTTAGTCTTTAAACGTGGACTAAAAAAACACATTAACCCCGAATTCAACCACTAAACTAAAAAGGTTCATATCAAACATGTATTAAACCTTTTTTTTTTTTTTTTTTTTTTTTTTTTTTTTTTTTTTTTTTGAACAGCTATTTTATTAAAGAAAACTAGCAAGGAGCTAGATTACACAGTAATAAAGTACGGGTTTTTTAGCCACTCGATCCAACTAAACAAGGCTTTACTTCTAAATTTACACCAATAAAAGGACTACAGACAACATTATCAAAAATGAACGCCTTCGGAGGAACTTTATCTTCAAACACGATCTTATTACGATACGTCCATATGTTCCACCACATAACATAAAAAACACCTTCGTTTTAACCGCAAGCCTCAAAGACACCATCCAAGTGAGCCATTCTTCATACGACTGGGCGTCAGCGTAGCAGACATTCCACCAACTGGCAATCTTGCGACCAATCTGCCTTGATAGTTCACATCGAAAAAACAAGTGTTCCGAAGATTCCGTACCGCCATCACATATTGGGCACGCCAAAGATTGAATATCAATACCACGCCTAGATATATTCACTCTCGTAGGAATCGCATCTGTTTTAATTTTCCATGCGAGCACATTTAATTTAATGGGGACATACCTGATCCACCTTGTTTTAGTAAACCCTGTTTGTAAACGCTTCTTATCGGTGATCTTACGAATGGAAGCCACCATGAAATCTCCCGAGTTCTCCAAAGACCAAATCCATCTGTCACCCATTGGAACCAGATTTATCTTACGAGTCAAATCCATAAGAGCATCATATTGGGTCTGTTCCGCACCACCCCTAACATGTCGACGGAACGTCCTGTCCAAGCTCGTGTCAGTCAACTTAACCCGAAGACTCACCTCCTTACAATTCTCTAAGGCAAACACCCGAGGAAACAAAACTTTAGCCTTACCAACACCCGACCAGTTATCGTTCCAAAAAGACACCGTATCTCCATTGCCCACCTTAATACGCATATACTCTAACACATCCACACCTTGATTTTTCAAAACCCTTAGCTCGTTAACAATACTACTCCATGATCACACACCTATATTACGAACTATACCGACGTTCCCGTCTTCCCCATGAATGTCCTTAATAACCTTCGCCCATAGAGAATCATTCTGATTATGAAACCTCCACACCCATTTCATCATTAATCCCCTAAGCGCATAAAGACTAGAAACTCCAAGGCCCCCATACGCTTTATCCGCCAACACATTATCCCATTTAACCCATGTTGCCTTATGACTATCAACCTCATGGCCATTGAAAAAATTCCTCCGAATAGATTCCAACGTATGAAGAACACTCGACGGGACTCAAAAAATGGACATATGAAAAATGGGAATCGAGCCTAACACCGATTTTAGCAACGTTAACCGACCCCCAATGGACAAGGCATTCATTTTCCATTTAGAGAGTCGAGTTCTCACCTTATCGATTACCTCTTCCCAAGCATCGACCCTAGACATCACCCCACCCACTTTAGTACCTAAATATAAAAACGGACATTTAAGGATAAGGCATCCAAGTTTAATAGCCGCATTCTGTACTTTCGCACCTTCCACGTGAACGCCCATAATCTTGCTTTTACTCATGTTAATCCGAAGGCCTGAAGCACGATAAAAACACTCTAACACAAGCGTTAAAGTATTAATATTACTATCACTCCACTGCCCAACGAATACAGCATCGTCCGCATAAAACATATGAGTTAAACTCACATCCTGATTTAACTTAATCCCCGTATACAAACCAGCCTCAACCACCCTTTGAAAGGAAAGATGTAAGCACTCCATAACAAGAATAAACAAAAAAGGAGACAGCGGATCACCTTGTTTCAAACCTTTAAAAAACTGAAATTCTTCAGTAGGTCTCCCATTAATGAGGATAGAGCCTCTCGAAGACTGTAAACAAATACGAATCCAATCACACCACTTTTTCCCGAATCCGAACTTTTTTAAGACATCGTCCAAAAAATCCCATCGAACTGAATCATATGCTTTCTCAAAATCAACCTTGAAAATCAATGCCCATTTCTTTATGCTTTTACACCATTTTAACAATTCATTAAGAATAAAAGGGCCGTCTAGAATTTGTCTGTCCGCAATAAAAACCGATTGAACTTCATGAACCAGATCCCCCAAAACCTCAACTAACCGGTTCATCAACACCTTCGCGATAATCTTATAAACACTACCAATAAGACAGATAGGTCTAAAGTCTTTTACCAAGTTTGCATCTACATGTATTAAACCTATTAGTAAGTACAACTATTAAAAGATCCTACAAAAACTTTATGAATACAAACATATCGAAAGGCATATATATTCTTAGAATATGTAACAAACAACTAAATGTCTACTTTTTGTAGAAGGCAATATCACACATGATCCCTTAGGCTTCGCACAGTGGCAACTCATATTGCATCATATTTCTGGCTGCCACCTCAGCTTTCTCTCTCTTCAACCCATATTCATCTCTCTCATCACAGTGGCAACCCATATTGCATCATTTTTTTTTCTTTTAAAAAAAATATTTTTTAACACAAACACAAATTTTATTAATAAAACATAAATATTAGATAAACGATACGATACGAAATAAAAACCATTACAACTAAATAAAAAACTTAAACAACTAAAAATTAAGCACGCGAACACTTATTTAAAAACTAGTAATTTAGGTTGTAGCGTTCCTTGATTTCCACTTTAATTCGCATAAGTTCCTCTCGTTGTCGTTCGGGCAAATTTGGGTCGATAGTTGAGTTGTAGAAAATCAATTCTTGATCCTGTTTGGTGTATTTCTCAAGAGTTCCTTTTGTTCCTCCTGGCATTGCAAGAGCTTTTGTTGATATTCCAATTTTTTTTCTTTGATCGCTAGCTCTCGTTCCTTGATTTGTCTCCACGACTCATCACGCTCTTTACCTTTTTCCTTCTTTGACGGTCTTGATTTCCACAAATCCGCTATTAGCCCACTCATGAATGATTTTGATGTTTCATGAGAGGAGGAGGTGGATGATTTCCTCCTTGCTTTGTCACGACCTTGTGGTCTTGATTCTCTAGTATCATCCTCCGTTTCATCCTCGTCATCATCCAAGTCTTGAAAATTCGAGGGGCCTTGTGTTGACCCCGACGTAGTTGTTGAACCCTTCACTTTCTTTCGAACGCCCGATTGGAAAAGGGGTATCTCTTCCTTCCAAGAATCATGCCCCCTCAAAACTTTCCAACACTCCACCATAGTGAAAACTTGACCGTAACGTGCACGACACTCCAAAAGAGCTTTGGACAAATCGTCAAGGTCATTCTCACCACTTCCATGTGTCCCCTTGACATTATCAACAATAGCATCAAAATTCGCAACTTGACAACGAATTCTAGTCTTCCATTTGGAAATGATCGAATTCATTGTCCGGTCTGAACAAGTTTCTCTCCAAAAATAGGCTACCACTTTCTCCCAAAATTTGTGCGAATTCATAGTGTTTCCTTTTTTTGCATTTTCAGAAACAAAGATGAAAGCTTTACAAAAAATGACCTCTTCTCTGCTAGACCATGGTTCAATTTTTTTGGCTGGTTCGGGTTCTTTGGCTTTGGATTTGCCTTTCGCCTTTGTAGCACGTCGCGAAGGCTTCTTTTGCTTGACAGGTGATGTCGCTTCGATTTCGTCAGACTCATCGTCATCAACGGGCAAAGAACCGTGGTAGGAACCATGACCCGAACCTTGCCCCATCGAAACATCTTGACTCGGTTGGTCTTGGCTTGGATAGTGTTGGGTCGAATAGCCATAGTTATGAAAGTCTGCCCAATCATCCAAATTCATATCAAGATTAGTAGACCGAATCGGAGAATGTTCTTGATACGGTTGGGAACAATGCAAGAAATCCATGTTAGGACGATAGGACGCCTCACTTGGTTCTTCGTGATGATTAACACGTTGTGGTGGGACAAAAGGATGATGAACGGAAAATAAGTTTTCTCTTTGATTGACTTGTGGTAATTGTTTTGGATATTTAAAAGATTGTGGACGAAAGCGTATGTTCCCTTGTTGTGGTGGTGTTATGCCGGTTAGTTCAAAGGTGTTTTGCAGAGAGAAATTTATGTCCGGTGCATTTTGGGTTAGTCGGAATCGTCGGTTTTTTGATTGTGGAGTGTTTTTCTTTGACATTGTGTGTTTTTTGATATGAATTTGGATGAATTGTTTTTGCAATTGTGTGTTTGAAAGTGGGTTTGATGTGGGTATTTATAGGATGAAAAGTGGTAAATATTTTGGAAAAAAGTTTTTTTTATGAAACAAACGGTTACATATTTTGAAAAGTGGTAAATTGTGTTGGAAAAGTTTGATTGAATATCGGTTGGAAAAGCGAACGATTTGTGCTTTCCTTTGACCGGCGATCGATTTCCAAAATGTACCCACATTGGCAACGACTGATATTGACATCGGTCGACCCATATTCTCGCTCGATTTTTTCAGTCCCACTGTGAAGAGCCTTAATTTACCAAATCATAAGTAACCAAATTGATAGCATTATATATTCTTAGAATCAGTAATAAGAGATAGGCAACAAAAGTATGCAAACAAAAATCGAATGCATTGTCAAAAACATAATCATACCTTCATGCAGTACATTACAAATGTTGACAAACTTCTTTCTTAACTACATCAATTTTGTAGGGCTCTTAATTTTTATCATTCAAAAAGATACCTTTACTCTTTGCAATTTACTCTAGACATTACAAATTTTGAACTTCCTTTTAAAGTACGTATGATTGTCCATGGGTGAAATCTAGATGAGGCAAAAACAAACCAAGACCGTCGAGAGTTAGACATTGACTCTGTTATCCACTTATCCGAAAGAAAAGGGCGACCTGAAAGAGTGTTTTGCTAACTTTGAATGGTTTTAACATTTCCTAGGGGTTCAATCTCGTTTTTGGAATCTAAGTTTTATCCAAAGCTTCATAAAACTATGTATTTAAGTTTTCATTATACAAATAGATTTCGGTATCCGAGGCCCCATATATAACTTACAAAGTATCAGTGTAACACAATATAAGTCACGAGTTTGAAATTATTTACCTTGCCTTACCTCATCTTTCTAATTGAGAGGTTATACATAGTTCCTAACTTCATGTAGAAACTTCTACCAAGAAGTGTTTGCTGTCACAAAGGATATTGTACAACTACAAGCAAAAATTACAGGTCATCCCGTCATAAGAGATGTTTACAAAAGATGGACTACTTGTTTCCTCTTTACGGTATTAGACCTGGTATAAGACTATAAGCGATTTACACATACAACACGTGTACGGCCTACAATTCATCTTATGAAAATATAAAATGAAAAAAAAAAAAAAAGTAGTGACAGTTCATAACTCGTGTGAAACTTTAGATGTGTTACACGAAATATTATGGGATGTACTATAAAAACGGGGTCTAGTGGTCAAATCTGTAAACCCTCCCTAGTGGGAGGGTACTCTTGCAGCTTTTTGCAGTTTTTTTTTTTTTTTTTTTTTTTTTTTTTTTAAGTCTTTTTTGTCCAAAAGTGCAGATTCACACAAAAAATAAGTCCAACCAAAGTGTTTTTTAGTTTTTTAAGTCTTTTTTTTTGTCCAAGTCTTTTTATTTTTAATTTTTTTTTAATTTTTTTTTTGTCCAAGTCTTTTCCAACCAAAGTGCAGATTCACACAAAAAATAAGTCCAACAAAAGTGCAGATTCATACAATAGTGCAGATTCACACAAACACCACAAAGTGCAGATTCACACAAACACAAGAAATATTCGTCATCGCCTTATAGGCTCAGATTTTTAGTAAGGCTCAGATAATGAAGGTTGCAAAGTGATAAAAATATGACTTTGCCATGCCATTCGATTTTAAAAACCATTCGTCATCGCCTTAGTTACAAAGTGCAGATTCACACAAAATTTTTCATGTCCAAGTGCAGATTGCACACAAGTATCACACAAGCCTGTAAACAGCATCACAAGCCTGTATCAGCATCACATGTTACACAACCTCAACAACATCACAAGTACAAAACCCTACCAGCATCACATGTTACACAACCTCAACAGCATCACAAGCCTGTAAAAAGCATCACAAGCCTGTAAAAAAAACTCACAAGCCTGTAAACAGCAAGATTCTTGCTTTTGCAGCTTTCCTCCACTATAAACAAAGCAACCATCAAATCACAAAGAACAGTAGTATCACACAAACACAATTCCCCACAAGGGTTGTGTTATACAAGAACGGGGGCTATTTCGTTAAGGACTACATGCTAGGATTTTTAGTAAGGCTTGGATAATGAAGGTTGCAAAGTGATAAAAAAATCACTTTGCCATGCCATTCGGTTTTAAAAACCATTCATCATCGCCTTAGTTACAAAGTGCAAATTCACACAAAATTTATCATGTCCAAGTGTAGATAGCCCCCGTTAAGATAAAAAAAAATAGACCCCGTCCTTATAAAGCACATATTACATAACCTCAACAGCATCACAAGCCTGTAGAAAAACTCACAAGCCTGTAAACAGCAAGATTCTTGCTTTTGCAGCTTTCCTCCAGCAACCCTCAAATCACAAAGAACAGTAGTATCACAAGCATGTGAAAAACTCACAAGCTCAACTGTAATATTCTTGCTTTTGCAGATTTGCTCCACTATAAACAAAGCAACTCTCAATCACAAAGCACAAAAGGCAACAAGTAACAATCAGCTACAAACCACAATTAGTTTCACTACTCTCAACCACACTCAGTTTCACACAAGGGGCAACAAGTACTACAACCATTACAACAAACACTACTCAACCACAATAAACAAAGCAACTCTCAATCACAAAGCACAAAAGGCAACAAGTAACAATCAGCTATAAACCACAATCAGTTTCACTACTCTCAACCACACTCAGTATCACACAAGGGGCAACAAGTACTACAAGCATTACAACAAACACTACTCAACCACAATAAACAAAGCAACTCTCAATCACAAAGCGCAAAAGGCAACAAGTAACAATCAGCTACAAACCACAATCAGTTTCACTACTCTCAACCACACTCAGTTTCACACAAGGGGCAAGAAGCACTACAACCATTACTGTAACTCCCGTTATTTTTCCTTATGAACATTATGTACTAATCAAAGTCTAATATATCATTTCGCTATTTTATAACACTTATGACAACAACAACCGTCTTATTCAACGAATATACTATATTACGAATGATCACGACATAAATTGTTATTCACCTATATACTTGGAACGATGCTCACACACATGCCACGATGGTCCGAAATCGCGAAAATATTTAACTTTTGCCACTTACAATATCGCGTGATGTTATTTTCACAAACCATACTCGACCAACTCCCGAACTCACGAAAATAACTTACGTTAATCTTCAATCAAAATTTCTAAACACAATTAACTTTAACTAATCTCGGGCCCCTAATCCCTTTCTTCAGCCCACCGAAAACCCAACAGCAACCAGCCATTGGGCTTGACCTTATTCTCGGCCCACTCAAAGAACCACCGGCCCAGTCTAAATGTTTTAAGTTTTGCACTCTCCTTTCTGTTTGAAACTAACGAAGTAGCGAACAAACAAAACACCCCCAAATGTTTCCATATCTCACAAACAACATGTCGATATTATCACGCACCTTGGTTAACCTCGCACCCAAGAATCACGTACAATGATTATTTCTACTCATCTCGTACGAATACCACATTAAAAATCCCTAAGCTAAGCGTGTATAATCCACTCGATACACTAGAAATCAACTCGCCTAAATTTTCCTTATCATTTCGACGTGTTACCACTTTAAACAATAGTACTAGAGCATTTAGTCACGTTCGAACTTACTTGAACTTATTGACTCTCGATACATCACACGAGCAAATAGAACCGAACCCTCATATATTTACTTACCAACGAGTAAATGAAAGTTTCCCCCAAAGGACACGCCACCTTGTTTTAAGCTGTTGAGAGGTCAAAATTGTGGAAGAAAACAGTCCCCCTAACATTAAATATATCCTGCCATTACAGTAACTTGTTGGAGGATACTTCCAAGATTTCCATATTATATATATACCACCCCTCCTTTTCAGTCCATGCACCACCTTCATTTCAAACCAATTCACTTATTACTTAAAAACTCGATACTGAGCAACCAGGAGTAGAAGACCCTCGTTGAAAACATTTAAAGTGGAGTCGAGATTCATTCACATTCCACCGCGACTTGGGTTCAAGCCAAACTAAGGAACTGTCGTATTTCCCTCCTTCTTTACTCGACATCTCACCACCTTTAAGGTGTAGTAAGCCTCCTCAAACCCTCATCCTTCATGCATGCATACCAAGTCACGTTCCATTTTTATTTCATGCATACGATATATACATAGATACATAGCGTGACAAGCCACCTCTATGGAAGGCATAGGAGTCACGTTATGCGTTGGGGCATGTTTAATTTACGTCACATGCATCATAAGTCTTAACGTTAACCATCAATTCCACTCTACATGTAAACTATTACGAAAAAGAAATAAAACCTTGTTATGCATGCGTAATACGTATAGGTTGTGACGAGACACGCCACCTTTATGGAAGGCATAGGAGTCTCGTTATACATCATTTACATCCTTATTTCACGTTACGTGCATCATATGACTCACCCTTAATGAATACTCTACTCGTACATGCGACCAGATTCAAAAAGAAAAATATAAAACTTGTTATTTCATGTGAGCAACTCGACTCAGATAGCTAAGAAACGCTTCGATATCTTGCTATCCAAACTAGCGAACACATTATATCTTTGTTCAATCCAATAGACCACCCAACAAGCTATCAATTTTGTGTTTTAACTTTTCAAAAATACAAACTCCACGACACTCTAATCTAGCCAAAACGTTTTGCAAAAACTCGACAATTATAAAGTTTAAAAATAAGCCGAGTGGGCTTATAAGCCCATTAAGCTAAAAATAAGTCCCTTTGATGAGTAATCTGTAAAAATAAGCTTTTCCATATTAAAACAAGTTTTGGAAAAAGATTTATAAAGTTTCCTACAATTTTCGTGAAAAAGGACAAAAAATGTAACGCGTCGTCACTTATAGGGACTAAAAGTGCAAAACTGTGAAAACAAGAACCAAAACTGTAAAAACAGGAACATTAGGACTAAAAGTAACAAAATAATAAATTCCAAGCTAATATTGTATATTTGAACAAGTAGAGGACTGTTATTGGACAAATTATAAAACGAGGACTAACGGCGCAACGTTAACACTGTTAGGATAAGAATTGAAAACTGACAAAGGACATGGACCAAAGACTATATTCAAGACTCTCACATTTATTTCTTTTCCGACCTGCATATCATTGCATCTTTGCATTTTGAAATTCATTCATTCTTCTTATACATATATATATATACACTTATATGCATATGTATATATTGATATATTATTTCTAAAATTCAATCACATCATTTAAGCTCCATGTTTTATTACCGTCACGAAAATAATCATTCCATCCCATTCTTCTTCGCGAACATCACATTTGGACTATCACAACACTAAAACTTATCGTACTATCTAGGTTGTGTGTTGGAGCCGTTCCTTGACCGTAACTGAGATCTTTATCACTACCACTGTACTACTAAGGTGAGTTCATAGTCCCACTTTTTACTATATTTCCAAAATCCCGTGGGGAGATACATGCTACAAAACTGAACACAAGTATTTTCTGTATGCTATCCTGATTTATATTGCCTAAGTTACCGCTTGTCAAAAAGTCCCTCATATCATGAACCATTAATCACTTGCGAGTGAACGCGAATTTGGTGAATAGATCTATTGGCAGTTGACGCCCCATTTGAGTTGCTGGGTAAGTAACCAAATGCACTTTATTCGAATTAACTAAGGAGCCTGAAAAACTCCTATTACACGAGGGCATTATCACCTACACCATTTTATGGTGTGGGATTATTTACATTACACCCGATGTTAAGGTTTGCGTGTCATGAGGCTTAGGGCAATATGTATATATTACACTGTGATGCTATTGTTTCTACTACTATCTCACTTGTGTTCAACTATTACAATTTAAACACTATGGATTCACTCAACATTCGTGTTGACCTTTTTAGCATGTTTATCTCAGGTAATTGACGAAGGCAACTCGGGCACGGAGATTGGCAAATGACCCCTCTTTATGGACCATATTTAATAATGTTCTCATTCGCTTTTATCGGAAACCGCTTTATTGTAACTCTAAATTTATTAAGACTTCTTTATGTCATGTACTGTTAAGTTTATTAAATGAGAACTAAACTTTTATAAAAACGTCTCTTTTGAGTCGTTTTCTATGGTTATGACTACGATCCGAGAAGTAATACCCCAATTAGTCTTCCGCTGTTTACTTACAAATTTGGGGGTGTTACAGATTGGTATCAGAGCCATAATTATAGAGAACCGAGTGTGTTTTCAGAACACTGGACTATAATTGTGCTCTAAAAACTGACCATATTTTTATACACTAATACACCCTGCCCTCCGTGCCAACACTTTGCCAATATTTCACATTGAAATTTGCTTAAGCAGATGACGCATAACTATTAGACGTCATGGTGAATTAAAATGATTATTATATCAATAACTTATACTTATGTTATTATATTCGGGATTATTACAGTATCATGTCTTCAGATTCCTACCCCACTGTTCCACAATTTGACTCACAAATCGAGAAGGTTACGTCCCCCGCTACCGTACCAGCATCACCAGCGGTCCCGACATCCAATTCACCAATGGCTGTGTCTGAAGAGACTGAACCATTCGAGGAGGATGAAGTCGCCGCCACTCCAGTAATTTCACCAGCCATTCCGACCCCCCTTCGTGCTTCAGACCCGGAGACAGATAATGACTCATCTGACTCAGAATCTTCCAACTTTTTCTCGCAATTACCACCACCCCCTCAACCTGCACCAGTTGAACGACGAGGCTCCGCTACGATCTACTATACTCGAAAGTGGGTACGAGCACCCATAGCTCCCATCCACCCACCACCAGCACCACCGTCGTCACCTACGTCCCCTATATCACCTCTACAGATGATGTCGCAATTATCACCCCTATCACCCAGACATCCCTTACCACCACCCATTGTCTTCTACCACCAGACCACCACGGTCCCACTATCACCTCCTACTCGACCATTACGTGCCCGCAGTAATCCGTTACCACTCAGCAATGGAGCACATTTCTCAACCCCCTCACTATCAGATTCTCACATTGAGAGTACGGCCGAGGATGCTCGGGCCATAACCCGCGGAAGGCACGAAGATCACATCAATGAGATCACGGATTTTAATAACGAGATTTCCCTTGAGCGTATCAAGAGCATTGAAGGAGAAGTAGGAAATCTAGTGATGGGACGAATAGCTATGGACGAGGTCTTTAACCTAATGGGTACTCAGCTGCAAGGAACTCTCGAAGTTATTTCCGAGTTGGAAGGAAAACTTGAGAACGAGAGACAGGAGGTACGAGACCTGAGAGACATTGCCTCAATAATGCAGGACATAAATAAGCGACAGGCGGATGAACTCGTTACAACCAATACCCGCGTGTTGACACTTGAGCGTATGGCGGAAGAATCCCAGACCAGGGAAAGAGTCAGGGACCAGAAAATTGAAGAGTTGACCGGGATAGTTCGAGATCTTCAACGCAAACTGGGAGACACACCAAGCGACTCATAGATTATCTGTGTATTATTTATGGCTTGAACATCTTAAATTGCCGCATGTGGCGATAATAAAAGACCTTGTAATAAATTGTTTTGTAAACAATTAAAACAAGTTATTAAGGCACTGTTGTTAATTATGATTGCTATAAACTGACATTAATTTATGTTGTTTTGGTTATTTTCATAAAATCCATGTGTAACATGATAGTATCTGGATATACTGAGAAATTTATGAACCCAGCCTGTTGTGATTTCCGTACTATGGCACTATCATTACGATATTGCCTTGCTATTAAAACATTTCAACGTGACACGGTCATTATGTAAATTCTAAACGTGTGTTTCCTTTGTGGTATTAATAGAAATATGCCTCGTGGGAAAACAACATCCGCAACACCAACAACACCCATGACTCCCGCCGAAATTCAGAAATTAATTGCTAATAGTGTGGCTGCAGCACTAGAGACTCAGGCAGCTGCAATGGCTCGTGCAAGCAGCACGAATAGGCCAACCGGAGAAAACGAAGTGGCCGTAGTTCGCAAATGCACCTACAAGGATTTCATGGCTTGCAAGCCCACATACTTCAAGGGAACTGAAGGAGTGACTGAGCTCGCCCGATGGTTCGAGCGTTCTGAGACAGTTTTTATGAGAAGCGGTTGCGCTGACGACTGCAAGGTCTCATTTGCTACGGGAACCCTTTTGGACGATGCTTTGTCTTGGTGGAACTCTACTGCCCAGAACATGGGTATAGAGGAAGCCTACCAAATTTCGTGGGCCGAGTTCAAACAAAAGATGTTGAAGAAGTACTGTCCTCGTACTGAGATAAGGAAATTGGAAGATGAGTTTGATCGTTTGGCGGTGAAAGGGTATGATTTTAGGACTTACGATCGCAGGTTCCAAGAACTTGCCTTACTATGCCCCGCTAAGGTGCCCGACCTCGAGAAATTGCTAGAGAGGTACATCGAAGGGTTACCTAGAAACATTGAGGGTAATGTCACCGCATCTAAGCCTCAAACCCTGGAGGAGGCTATGTCAATTTCTCAGAGGTTGATTGAGCGAGAGATAAAACGCGGACAGAGTCAAGGAAGCAATGACAACAAACGGAAGTTTGATGACCGCAGGAGCAATAACCACAACAACTCTCACAATAACAACAATGTCAACAATCACCACAACAACAACCGCAACTACAACCAGAACAACAATCAGAACTACCAACAGAACCGTAACCACCATCACAATCGACAGAACCGTCATCAGGAAGCCGCCAGAGCTTACATTGCTGCACCCGCTGGAACTGGAGGTTATGCTGGACCCGCTCCTATGTGTAATCGCTGCAAACTGCACCACAATGGGCCCTGCTTCGCTAAGTGTGGGAAATGCCAAAGGACCGGTCACAAAACTCAAGACTGCAAGGCCACTGGCGCCAACTTGCAACCTGTGACTGTGGTGTGCCATGGATGTGGCGAAAAGGGGTACTACAAGAACCGGTGCCCGAACCAAACTGCCAACCAGAACAATAACGCTCGGGGGAGAGCATTTGTGATGGAAAGAGGAAATGCGCAGGAAGACCCAGATGTAGTCACGGGTATGTTTTTACTTAACAATCATCCTGCTAAAGTTTTATTTGATTCTGGAGCCGATAAAAGTTTTGTATCTACTTCGCTTGCTTCTTTACTTAACGTCCACCCGACCGAACTACACACCACCTATGAAATTGAACTAGCCAACGGAGAACTAGTAAGCACAAACACCGTAATCCAAGGTTGCACCCTACTTTTACTCGACGAACCTTTCGATATCGACCTCATGCCGATTAAGCTTGGCAGCTTCGACGTGGTCGTCGGCATGGATTGGCTATCCAAGAACCGTGCTAGAATCATCTGCGACGAGAAAGTCGTCCACATCCCTTTCCAAGGTGAAACCCTAATCATCCGTGGTGAGCAAAGTAAGACCCGCCTCGGCATCATATCATACGTCAAAACGGTGAAGTATATCGATAGAGGATGTCACGCCTTTTTGGCACAAGTGACAGAAAAGAAGCTGGAGGAGAAGCGACCTGAAGATGTGCCAGTAGTAAAGAACTTCCCCGAAGTATTTCCCGACGAATTGCCCGGCCTTCCACCCGTCCGCCAGGTGGAATTCCAGATTGACTTGGTGCCAGGAGCAGCACCAGTGGCGCGAGCACCTTATAGGTTGGCGCCGTCCGAGATGAAAGAACTATCTGAGCAATTGCAAGAATTATTAGATAAAGGGTTCATTCGACCTAGTTCTTCGCCGTGGGGAGCTCCGGTGTTATTTGTCAAAAAGAAGGACGGATCCTTCAGAATGTGTATTGATTATCGTGAGTTGAACAAACTTACAATAAAGAATCGATACCCATTACCCAGAATCGATGACCTTTTCGATCAGCTCCAAGGATCGAGTATTTACTCGAAGATTGATCTGAGATCGGGTTATCACCAGCTAAGAGTTAGGGAAGAAGACATCCCTAAAACGGCTTTCAGGACACGATACGGCCACTACGAATTCCAAGTAATGCCATTCGGTCTAACCAACGCACCAGCTGTGTTTATGGACCTAATGAACCGAGTGTGCAAGCCTTATTTGGACAAATTCGTAATTGTGTTCATCGACGACATCCTCATTTATTCCCGGAATAAGGAAGAGCATGTAGAGCACTTAACAAGTATCTTGGAACTACTCAAAAAGGAGAAATTGTACGCCAAATTTTCCAAGTGTGACTTTTGGATAGAGAAAGTACAATTTCTTGGACACGTGATTGATAGCAAGGGCATTCACGTGGACCCCACAAAGGTCGAAGCAATCAGAAATTGGGCATCTCCTACAAACCCCACGGAGATACGTCAATTTTTAGGACTTGCAGGGTACTATCGTAGATTCATCGAAGGTTTCTCAAAAATCGCCAAACCATTGACGGAATTGACGCAAAAGAAGAAAAAGTTTGATTGGGGAGAAGAACAAGAATCGTCATTCCAACTTTTAAAACAGAAGCTTTGTGAAGCTCCGATCTTGGCACTACCAGTGGGTAGCGAAGACTTCGTGGTGTATTGCGATGCATCATGCCAAGGTTTAGGCGCGGTATTAATGCAAAGGAGCAAAGTTATCGCATATGCTTCTCGACAACTCAAAACCCACGAGAAGAACTATACCACCCATGATCTCGAGTTAGGAGCAGTAGTATTTGCTCTTAAACTGTGGAGACACTACCTGTATGGCACCAAGTGCACGGTGTTTACAGATCACAAAAGCCTACAACACATTCTAGACCAGAAGGAGTTGAACATGAGACAACGCCGATGGTTGGAATTTTTCAGTGACTATGATTGCGAGATTCGCTATCATCCTGGGAAGGCAAATGTTGTGGCAGATGCCTTGAGTAGAAAGGAGCGAATTACACCTCTTAGAGTCAGATCTCTAGGGATGACAATTATATCACCGCTTCCATCAAAGATCCTTGAAGCCCAGACCGAAGCTCTCAAGGAAGAGAACAGACCAAAAGAGAAGATCTACGGTATGCCAGAAAGTGAGAATGGCTTTGTGAAGAAATCGGACAGAAGGTTGTGTTTTAAGGACCGAAGTTGGATTCCACTCTATGGGGGAATACGGGATCTCATCATGCATGAATCTCACAAATCTAAATATTCCATTCACCCAGGGTCTGATAAGATGTATCAGGATCTCAAGAAACTTTATTGGTGGCCAAACATTTAAGCCGACATCGCCGAGTATGTCGGGAAATGTTTGACGTGTTCGAGGGTAAAGGCTGAGTGTCAAAAGCCATCCGGTTTATTGATACAACCCGAAATCCCGATGTGGAAGTGGGAAAGGATTACAATGGACTTCATCACAAAACTACCTAAGTCACCAAGAGGGTTTGATACCATTTGGGTCATCATTGACCGCCTTACCAAATCCGCGCATTTTCTGCCAATAAAAGAAACCGACGAGATGAACACCCTCGCACAATTATATTTGAAGGAAATAGTCTTACGACACGGAGTGCCAATTTCCATTATCTCGGATCGAGATAGTCGTTTCACGTCAAATTTTTGGCAGGCGTTGCAGAAAGCATTGGGTACACGCTTGGATATGAGCACTGCATATCATCCACAGACCGACGGTCAGAGTGAGAGAACTATTCAAACCTTGGAAGACATGCTCCGAGCATGTGTGATCGATTTTGGTAAGGGTTGGGATAGACACTTACCCTTAGCAGAATTCTCGTACAACAACAGCTATCACGCTAGCATCAAGGCAGCTCCATTTGAAGCCCTTTATGGCCGGAAATGCCGATCACCAGTTTGTTGGGCAGAAGTCAGAGATGCACAAATCACGGGACCCGACATCATTCAGGAAACCACTGATAAAATCGTGCAAATCAAACAACGTCTGCAAGCTGCCCGAGACAGGCAAAAGAGTTATGCTGACGTGAGGCAAAAACCCATGGAATTCCAAGTTGGAGATAGAGTTATGTTGAAAGTATCTCCTTGGAAAGGAATGGTTCGATTTGGGAAACGTGGGAAGTTAAACCCCAGATACGTTGGGCCTTTCAAAATCCTAGAAAGGATTGGCCCAGTGGCATACAAGCTTGAACTTCCTGAGGAACTCGGTAGAGTACACCATACCTTTCACGTATCAAACCTGAAGAAGTGTTTATCAGTCGAATCTCTTGTCATTCCGTTAAAAGAAATTCGGGTCGACGACAAGCTTAACTTCGTTGAGGAACCAGTAGAGATCATGGACCGAGACGTCAAACAATTGAAACAAAGCCGTATCCCCATTGTCAAAGTTAGGTGGAACTCTAAGCGAGGACCAGAGTACACTTGGGAGCGTGAAGACCAGATTCGCACTAAATATCCACATCTATTCCCGTAGTCGTCCCTAACAACTATCTTAGACTAGAATTCCGGGACGGAATTCAAAATAAGGGGTTGATACTGTAACTCCCGTTATTTTTCCTTATGAACATTATGTACTAATCAAAGTCTAATATATCATTTCGCTATTTTATAACACTTATGACAACAACAACCGTCTTATTCAACGAATATACTATATTACGAATGATCACGACATAAATTGTTATTCACCTATATACTTGGAACGATGCTCACACACATGCCACGATGGTCCGAAATCGCGAAAATATTTAACTTTTGCCACTTACAATATCGCGTGATGTTATTTTCACAAACCATACTCGACCAACTCCCGAACTCACGAAAATAACTTACGTTAATCTTCAATCAAAATTTCTAAACACAATTAACTTTAACTAATCTCGGGCCCCTAATCCCTTTCTTCAGCCCACCGAAAACCCAACAGCAACCAGCCATTGGGCTTGACCTTATTCTCGGCCCACTCAAAGAACCACCGGCCCAGTCTAAATGTTTTAAGTTTTGCACTCTCCTTTCTGTTTGAAACTAACGAAGCAGCGAACAAACAAAACACCCCCAAATGTTTCCATATCTCACAAACAACATGTCGATATTATCACGCACCTTGGTTAACCTCGCACCCAAGAATCACGTACAATGATTATTTCTACTCATCTCGTACGAATACCACATTAAAAATCCCTAAGCTAAGCGTGTATAATCCACTTGATACACTAGAAATCAACTCGCCTAAATTTTCCTTATCATTTCGACGTGTTACCACTTTAAACAATAGTACTAGAGCATTTAGTCACGTTCGAACTTACTTGAACTTATTGACTCTCGATACATCACACGAGCAAATAGAACCGAACCCTCATATATTTACTTACCAACGAGTAAATGAAAGTTTCCCCCAAAGGACACGCCACCTTGTTTTAAGCTGTTGAGAGGTCAAAATTGTGGAAGAAAACAGTCCCCCTAACATTAAATATATCCTGCCATTACAGTAACTTGTTGGAGGATACTTCCAAGATTTCCATATTATATATATACCACCCCTCCTTTTCAGTCCATGCACCACCTTCATTTCAAACCAATTCACTTATTACTTAAAAACTCGATACTGAGCAACCAGGAGTAGAAGACCCTCGTTGAAAACATTTAAAGTGGAGTCGAGATTCATTCACATTCCACCGCGACTTGGGTTCAAGCCAAACTAAGGAACTGTCGTATTTCCCTCCTTCTTTACTCGACATCTCACCACCTTTAAGGTGTAGTAAGCCTCCTCAAACCCTCATCCTTCATGCATGCATACCAAGTCACGTTCCATTTTTATTTCATACATACGATATATACATAGATACATAGCGTGACAAGCCACCTCTATGGAAGGCATAGGAGTCACGTTATGCGTTGGGGCATGTTTAATTTACGTCACATGCATCATAAGTCTTAACGTTAACCATCAATTCCACTCTACATGTAAACTATTACGAAAAAGAAATAAAACCTTGTTATGCATGCGTAATACGTATAGGTTGTGACGAGACACGCCACCTTTATGGAAGGCATAGGAGTCTCGTTATACATCATTTACATCCTTATTTCACGTTACGTGCATCATATGACTCGCCCTTAATGAATACTCTACTCGTACATGCGACCAGATTCAAAAAGAAAAATATAAAACTTGTTATTTCATGTGAGCAACTCGACTCAGATAGCTAAGAAACGCTTCGATATCTTGCAATCCAAACTAGCGAACACATTATATATTTGTTCAATCCAATAGACCACCCAACAAGCTATCAATTTTGTGTTTTAACTTTTCAAAAATACAAACTCCACGACACTCTAATCTAGCCAAAACGTTTTGCAAAAACTCGACAATTATAAAGTTTAAAAATAAGCCGAGTTGGCTTATAAGCCCATTAAGCTAAAAATAAGTCCTTTTGATGAGTAATCTGTAAAAATAAGCTTTTCCATATTAAAACAAGTTTCGGAAAAAGTTTTATAAAGTTTCCTACAATTTTCGTGAAAAAGGACCAAAAATGTAACCCGTCGTCACTTATAGGGACTAAAAGTGCAAAACTGTGAAAACAAGGACCAAAACTGTAAAAACAGGAACATTAGGACTAAAAGTAACAAAATAATAAATTCCAAGCTAATATTGTATATTTGAACAAGTAGAGGACTGTTATTGGACAAATTATAAAACGAGGACTAACGGCGCAACGTTAACACCGTTAGGATAAGAATTGAAAACTGACAAAGGACATGGACCAAAGACTATATTCAAGACTCTCACATTTATTTCTTTTCCGACCTGCATATCATTGCATCTTTGCATTTCGAAATTCATTCATTCTTCTTATACATATATATATATACACTTATATGCATATGTATATATTGATATATTATTTCTAAAATTCAATCACATCATTTAAGCTCCATGTTTTATTACCGTCACGAAAATAATCATTCCATCCCATTCTTCTTCGCGAACATCACATTTGGACTATCACAACACTAAAACTTATCGTACTATCTAGGTTGTGTGTTGGAGCCGTTCCTTGACCGTAACTGAGATCTTTATCACTACCACTGTACTACTAAGGTGAGTTCATAGTCCCACTTTTTACTATATTTCCAAAATCCCGTGGGGAGATACATGCTACAAAACTGAACACAAGTATTTTCTGTATGCTATCCTGATTTATATTGCCTAAGTTACCGCTTGTCAAAAAGTCCCTCATATCATGAACCATTAATCACTTGCGAGTGAACGCGAATTTGGTGAATAGATCTATTGGCAGTTGACGCCCCATTTGAGTTGCTGGGTAAGTAACCAAATGCACTTTATTCGAATTAACTAAGGAGCCTGACAAACTCCTATTACACGAGGGCATTATCACCTACACCATTTTATGGTGTGGGATTATTTACATTACACCCGATGTTAAGGTTTGCGTGTCATGAGGCTATGGGCAATATGTATATATTACACTGCGATGCTATTGTTTCTACTACTATCTCACTTGTGTTCAACTATTACAATTTAAACACTATGGATTCACTCAACATTCGTGTTGACCTTTTTAGCATGTTTATCTCAGGTAATTGACGAAGGCAACTCGGGCACGGAGATTGGCAAATGACCCCTCTTTATGGACCATATTTAATAATGTTGTCATTCGCTTTTATCGGAAACCGCTTTATTGTAACTCTAAATTTATTAAGACTTCTTTATGTCATGTACTGTTAAGTTTATTAAATGAGAACTAAACTTTTATAAAAACGTCTCTTTTGAGTCGTTTTCTATGGTTATGACTACGATCCGAGAAGTAATACCCCAATTAGTCTTCCGCTGTTTACTTACAAATTTGGGGGTGTTACAATTACAACAAACACTACTCAACCACACTCAGTTTCACACAAGGGGCAACCGTTTCACACAAGGGTTGTGTTTAACCAATTCTGAGCTACACAAGTCTCACAAAGAAGCAGAGTATCGCAAAAGGCAACAATATTGTAACAAGGGTTGGGGCAGAGTATCACAACAAAAGGCAACAACATTGTAACAAGGTTTCCGAAATGTCTTGTTCACGATTTCACACAAATGAGGTAATAATAAGTTTTATGCTTCTTCAATATTAAATCGAGATAACATGAGGCTCAGATTATAAGCAGTTTCACATAAGCAAATCTTATCACATATGGCTGCAACTTCAAATGTTGCAAAATCAAGTTTTTATTGCCGTCCATTTGGAAATGCCACGCCAAAATTAATTTTTTTTAAAAATCATCATCACCTTATTATTTTCTTAACATGTAACAGCCAGGTACAAAAGACTATAGGTGTCGATACTTCAGGTGGAAAGATGAATTTGAAGAAGAGTACTTAAATCAAACCTCTTTTTCAACAGCCTCTTCTTCAACGCAATACCCAAACTGTGTTGCTAAAGATAATGAGAACAAGTTGTTGAAGACAAGAATAAAGACGCTGGAGATTGAGTTAGAATTGGCAAGGAATCCTGAGGATCACGCTTGTCAGTCGGGTGCAAGGCTCCATGATATTTTAAATGAAATGAATAATCTTCATATGTCGTAGATGTTGTTATTTTTCAATAATATGTATAACGTTGTCATTTAATTTAATAATAACAGTTGTTGCAGTTATTTAATGTGGTAATATTTAACGTGCTATTTTACAAAACATTATACATATACAATACATTATTATACATACATAATCCTTTCTATTAAAAAAAAAAAAAAAAAAAAAAAACCCACAAAACGACAAAATAGGACAAAAGTCAAAAAAGAGTACACCTAAAAGGCATAGCCCCCGTTAAGATAAAATAATAGCCCCCGTCCTTATAAAGCATGCCAATATCCTAGTGGCCAGGGAATTCGTGTCCGATTTAATTGTTTGATGTTGGTTGGTTTTTGTTCTATAAAATTTGTTAAGAGAAGGACTATTTGCAAACTTTTTACATCATTTAATATATTTATATGTTGTAAATATCTTTGTTGGTTAGTTGATTTACGTTATTCTTGCTGAGGGCTTCGCGTCGCACTAAAGAGTGTCCAAAATGGAGTTAATATAAATGAGATATTGTGTTTCAAAGTGCGTCACTTAAATTACAAAATGGGTGGCAAAAATGATTATTTGCAAACTTTGGACACGATTTTTTATATGTAAAAGTTGTAAATATTTGTGTTGGTTAGTGGGATTGCGTTCTCCTTGAAAAGAGCTTCGTTAGAGTTAAAGAGGTCCAAAATAAAGTAAATATGAATGAGATATCATGTTTAAAAGTCACTCACTTGAAACACAAAATAAGTTTTAGTTTAGAGGTTAGGGTTTATTTTTATGGTTGTGGAAATATATACTAGCATTGAAAATGAAATTTATTACAAGATACATAACATATATTAAAAATACAAGAAATTAGCAAAAAATTATGTAACATATATATAAATAATTGGTTACTCACCAAAGAAATTAAATCAAATATTAGAACCCTGAATATTTTGATCATTTAGATGTGAGAGGCGTATTGTTGGAAATCGTATTTTTTATAAACTTGAGAAGGGTTCTAATGATCATTTTGTCCATGACTTGGTTGCGATGAGTATGGGTTGAAACTATGAAAATTTTGATCATATGGTTGAGAAGGGTTGAATGAAGTTTGTGTTTGACCTTGCTCATATGGTTGCGATGGGTATGCGTTTATTCATATGGTTGCGATGGGTATGTGTTTTATTCATATGGTTGCGATGGGTATGTGTTATAACTATGAAAATTGTGATCATATGGTTGAGACGGGTTGAACGAAGGTTGAGATTCATGTTGCTCATACCTTGTAAATTGATGATTATTTGGTTTACGTTTGTTTAACTGTTGTTCAGGGAAAAATGGTTTTCTGGATTGCCTACGTTCGTGTCCTGCTTCATAAAATCTAGTACAATGTCTAGTTTTGCCTCCTCACCCTAAGATTGTATACGGTCTATATCTTTTGGCCGACCAGGCTATGGGTTGTCCATTTATGGAGGAGTAATGGGTTGTACATGCTCTAGAAACTCCCATTCGTGAAACTCTCTAACAAAATGAACTAACTCTGCGTATGTGGCTTGATATTTTGGCTTTTTAAACCAATCTAATATGAGTTGTACACAATCTGTTAGACCCAAAAACCTAGTAAAAGCAATAAAATGACCACAAGGTATCCCGGAAAGCTGCCATTTACGACATTCACATGAACCGTTTGTTATATTCACTTCACGGTTATATCGCCTATCATCAACTTGGAACTGACTTGGGTTAACACCATGAACAACCCATGTGGCGCTTTTGATTTGTCTTTTCTCCACTTTATCCGCTGCCCAATCTGTGATTTCATACTTCATATTCACTAGATGAATACATAACCATGCATTAATTAGTTTATATTAAAGAAAATCATTGAATAAATATTTAATATTTTAAAAGATAAATACCTGCAACTTCTTGACGTTTAAAATACCATTTTTGGCACTATTGATCGATATGACTGAGTCAACATCGTGATTGGTAGTTTTTTTTTGTCTTTACAGTACAAGCATTAACAGACTCCTCACTATTAGATGTACAATAATTGTAACGTGTACGTGGGCAATACGCTCTCGAGCATCTTTCGACACCAGCGTCAGTTAGCTTGTTGTACGCCTCTTGCTGAATAGCCTGGAGTGTGTTCATTTTCCTTGTAAACTCATCCCATGTATACTCCTTGCATATGCTCCAATAAAGCCCTTTTGTTTTTCAAAGAAAGGTTTATCATTAGATGATGAAAACATATACTATGAAATGCTAAAGGGTATTCATTGGGTACTTACAAGGCTATTATAGGATGCCTATTAGATATGATAACCAAATCCAAGTAATCGCTTATACATTCCTTAAGTATAGACAACCACCATGACCAACAATCACCGGTCTCCCTTCTACATATACCGTAAGCTATAAGAATAATTTAGTTGTTTCTATCTATGCCTACAACTAACAAATTTGTTCTTTTGTATCGACCATTTATATGCGCCCTGTCTACTATAAGCAAAGGGCGAAGATGATTCAAGAATGTACGAATCTGTATTAAAAATTTGCCAACATCTTATAATAAACGTATTATCATAAAATACATGTATTTATTAAATAAAGATGAACACGGCTTACTGAAACACCAATGTCAACAAATAACATCTCGGAAACTCCTTCATCATTTGTCTCGATACGTGTAACAGCCCTTGGGTTTTTCCTTTCTAGATTGTAACAATAATACGGTAACATTTCAAATGATTCTAACGGTGAACCCCTTAGCATTTCTAACCCATATTCCTTTTCTATCTATGCTTGTTGGTAAGATATTTTTATTTTATATTGCGCCATGATATCTATTTGTATATCTTTCCCTTTTAAATCATGTTTATCAATTTTTAACTTCTCTCTTAGAATGTGACCAATCACTTTTTTGTTTGAATTTCGATGATTAGGATATGTTTGAGTTTTAGGACATGTATGAATATCTTTCATGTTTGCAACTTCAAACACATATGTACCTTCTATGCACATGTAGTTAATTTTCCAAACACATTGTTTAAAATGAAAGTATTTAAAATCATACCTATCCGGATCTGACTTCCTTATTAAAAACTGGTAACTTTCCTATATACATTTCAACCTAACGGCCAAGTCTAAATATCTTTTGTATCAAAAAGTTTTCCGATATGAACATTCGATTTTTTATTGTAATACTTTGAAATCTTAGGTTTGGACACGTAAACTGGTGTTTCTGGAACGTCGCGCATAAACGAAAATGAATTCTTCCATTTTATGGTGAACTGGTTGCGGATTTTTATGTACACCAACAAAATCATCATTTTTTTCATCTTCAGCATCATCATCTGACCCAAACGTAAATTGGACTCATTTTTATATCCAGTCATTATTTTGAGAAACATTAGATTCGAAATTTGGAGATGGACCATCATTGAAAAAATAAGGGTAAAGTCCATATTAGCAACATACTTTCATAAATTTTCAAATATAGGTAACAAACTTTTTTTTATTGCTAATATAGTTAGTGAAACCTGCTAACTTTTTACGTTATAGTGCTTATGACTGGTTGAATATCCAAGTAGATTAACAATTTTTTTTTTAAAATTCCACATGTACATTCTCACATATTATTATAACCCGACCCGTGTTCACTCTTAACCCTAAACCATTAAAACCCGACTCAAATTATATTTAACCTAAATCCTTTAATCCCTAACCACGCAGTCACTTTTTTCACCCAAATTGAAACTCTAATTGAAACCATAACATGTCAATCTACCTTCAAGATCGTACATGTGATTGTGATCTACCCTTGATGGTTTTAACTTCATGGACAAACACTAATCCATCAAGAAGGTTTCTTGTTTGTCCTAACCGATACCAACCCGTCAAGAGGAAATGTGATTTTTGGGATTGGTTGATCCAGAGATTGATACGGATTGGTATAGGATGCATTTGTACGAGATGTACACTCTCTTGCATCCACAACAAAGGCATCAATTGGGCCAAGAGGGCAACCATCAATGGAGGATTGGAGTGCTTGAACCTGAGTTGGGTCAAAAGAACAATCAATTGCAGAAAAGTTTGCAATCGTTGACTTTTTGGAAGTCAACTTTCTTTGCATTTGTTGTTTGTATGTGTTTGGTCATGGCAGTGAAATAGATGATGTTTAGGGTATATCATGTTAGGTTATTATGTATGTTAGGTAGATTAAGTAGGATGCCAATGGTGGATGTAATGTCTTTTGGTTGTATTAAACAGTTTGATGAATGGAAATGGTATGTTTTGGTTTTATAGATGACGTGTTTTTTTGTTATTTGAAGTCATTTAAACTGGTAGATAGCAAGGCACTAAGTGTTATAAATGTAAACATTGCATTTACCTTTGGTTGATAATTTTAAAATTTCATAAGGTAGATGCTTTATGCAGATGGCATTTACTGCATAACTACCTTACTGCATAATTCACATGCCAAAGCACATGGTAAATGGCAGTCACATGAGAACTACACAAAGTCACATGAGAAATAACTAAAGACAAAGGGTAAGACAAACGCAACCATTATACAAGTCCCATTGAAACAATCAAAGGGACATCTTAGATTAAAGTAGTCATAAAGTCATTACAAGTGGAGAACACACCCATTGTTTTTCACAATCATGTTGTCATCACAAAAGATAAGCTATTGTTTTACCAACATACATGGATTCACTTACAGATACCAAAAGATAAGATATTGTTTGACATACATGACTGCAAACAAGCTTACACATCAAGGAGTAGCATCTGGACTGGCATCAAATGCCTTGTCAGGGGTTGAACCTGTTCCTTTTGAATCAAACTTGAAAATTTTCCCTTGCATGTTCTTGATTCTCTCTGATCTTCCTCTGTTTTTGTAATAGATCCTGTTCACTTACAGGTCCAACTTTCTGTTTTTTTTTCTTACTCTTACCTGCAGAACTTGAACCAACTTCTTATGTTTGTTGAACAACTTCAGATGGAGCTTGGACACTTATAGATTGTAGATTTGAAGCTTGAACAACTGTTCCCATTGTTACAGATTCCTGAGTTTCCTGAATGAAGGTAGAGTGTGCTCTGCCTCTATCATTAACATCAGGATCATCAGGAGGGAAACTGTGTTCACTGTAAGGATCCATCATAGCTGCCCATTCTTGTTCTTTTCTTTCTCTTTCAAGATACATTCTAGCATACATCCTCTCTTCTTCCAGTTGTTGTTGTAAAGCTTCTTCATCAACTTTATGTTGTACTTCACTTTCATATTGTTCCCTCAGTTCTTCTTCCTTATCCAACAGGCCTTGCATATATTCATCTTCCATGTTCCTCCTGATTTCTTCTTCATCCATGAACTACAAAATATAATTGGAAAAGTTACCAACTTACCATTTCAGATTTTGCTTAAAGTAAGAACAGTTAATACCAATTATTAAATCTTACCATCTGTTCTTTGCTTACATTTTCTCTTCCTCTCCCAACACCTCCTCTTCCTCTGCTTACACCTTGATGCGTGGTTTTGCAACCTTGCAAAAGGTTTTACCTCTCTACGGATCTCAAGAAGCTTGCTATCCCCACCAGGCAGTGTACCTGACCGATGTAGTATAGTGTAGTGGCAAGTACCGGGGGATTGATCGTTCTCTCGGGGAATAGTGTCGTTAGGATTAAAACTTAATTAAACTAGGTCTAGAGGTGAGGGATGATTCTTTTTGTATTTTTATATTTTATGGAAAGCAAGTAAAAATCTCGGGTATTGGAAGAGTGGGCGGAATTAGTTGCTAGTCAACTAACCCAAATTACTAAAAATACAATAAAAATAAAATAACAAGTAAATAAAATATGAGAAAAACCTTATAATGAGAGAAACGTGTTTACTTAAATTTCACTACTCCCTAGCTATCTTTCATTAATTGACTAGTTTGTTACAATTGCGTGGATGACGGGTTATATTCCACAATACCATTCGTGGGGCCGTGTACGATCTTCCCCAACTCTATAAGCTTCTACCTCTTCCTATGTCGAGCCGACAACTAGCTCCTAACATGGCATCCTTAGTAGTCACTTATGCATTAAATACAACCATAAAAATCGTAGTACACATCCTATTCATGTTTCTTAAGATGTTCAAGCAAGTTACCAATTGGAGATTAGCCATTTTTCTTAAGCCTAACATCAAAATTATTCATCCAACAACAATTAATAACAAACAATCAACCAATAATCAATAGCTTGGTTTCATTACATCTAAACAAACACAAACAAACCTAGCCTAGCATGTTAATGTAAAGACAAGCATAAGATAGAATCAAACAACACATAGACATATTGAATGATTATCCGAAGACTTATCTTTAATCAAACATGGATGAAAGATGGGTTTGAAACCCTTACAAGAAGGTGAAAATTCGACCTAGGGTTTATGGTAAAGTTCCTCCAAAAGTTCTCTCTCTTAATGAATGAAAATTAGAAAACTATATATAGAGAATACACTCTGACGGCGTCACGTTATACATGTGACCGTCAACTAGCCGCCAATACTTTCCTCGGATTTCCTAGATCCAGATCTGACGCCGTCACTTACTAAACTTCTCTTGGCCGTCACCTTGTAAATTGCTCTTGACGGCCTAGGCGTCACAAAGGGTGACGCCGTCACTCTTTAAACCAAAAAATCATTCTGGCGCGTCTCGTGTAAACTTCATATCAGCCTCTTTGCCAACACATGACGTCGTCACCATTAGAGCGTGACGCCATCGGGTACTGTTTCCAGCTTGATTTTGGAGACTTTGTCGTTTTCTTCATGCTGAGGCAACATGATCAAGATCTCTTTATGTTTTAATGATGACAAACAAACCATCGAAACACATAAAATAACAAACGTTAGCTCAAAATCGCTGGAGCCAATGTCTGCTCCTGGCGCGCTGCCTGCGGGTCGACGCGCGGGTGACGCGCTAGGAGTCTGTATGGTTCCGGGTGAATTTTGAAAGTTGGCTTTCTCCTTACCCGACAAATGTGGATCTTTCAATACAGGTATGAATATGTTATGTGCTTAATTGAGAACAATCGAAACGAGTTTTGAGACTTGAGAGATCCCGTTTTCAAAACACCCATTTACGGGAAAACGCAAACTCATGTTTTCTAACTATCGCCTCTAGCCAAGGCTTTTCTAAACTTAGGGAGCTTATATATTTCACGTGACATCGTTTTGAAGCATCCATATGCTCATATCCCGTGCTTACGTCTTCTCTAATTACGTAACGGGTTTACTCCCTTATTGGTCAAACTAAGTCAAATGTCACTTTGCGTAAACGCATCCTTTCCCACTTGAGTTATGCTTTACATCAAGGCAAAGCACTTAACTTGTTTGAACCAAGGTATTTGTTGAGAACGTCGAGTCGTGGAAAGTCACGAGATATGAAACTATGGATTCTCGACGTTGTGTTACTTGAACTTATAAGTAACCTATGATTTTCTCAACTTATAATCTTAATTGTCTAAACCTTCTCTTCTTAATGACAATTAGATTATGCCTTAATCCTCTCTTAATCTCATTTATACAAAAGACAAAACCAATCATATCCAATCATATCCAAATCAAATATTCTCTTATACAATCTCTTACACTCTTACATATTCCCTTACACACTACATCCTCACCATCCATTTCCTCACAACACATCTCATCCCTTTATTTTTAACACATGGGGAATTGTTTGAAACCCTAATATGGCTCCTCTCTTCCAACCATTGATTTCAAATTACAACACATCACAACCATCCATCCAACATCTCATCTCTATATCATCACATGTGCATAATCTCAACCATTGAATTCAAACTAAACACATCTCAACCATCCATCCAATCTCTCCTATCTATGCCACCACATGTGCTTGATCTTAACCATTGAATTCAAACCAAAACCATCTTATCCATTGATTTCTCCTTTCCCCTCAAGCAAAGCATATTCCTTGGAATATCCTTTCTCAACCCTAACCTAGGCATATTTGATCCTAGCCATTCATTTCAAATGAACTCATCTCAACCATCCACATTCAACACATGCCAAATTGTTTGAAAACCAAGGGAGGCTCCCTTTGATTCTAGCCATCTAATTCAAACCATTTCATCTCAACCCTCCATCACATTCTTCCCCCTAGCATTGGAATATTCCTTGGCATATTCTTTCTCTCTTTTCTATGCCATGTGAGGAGATACACTTCTACCCCTTCCAAATTACCCTATCTACACTTTATACCCTTGGTAATTTGGTTTCTCTTTAAACTCTTCACAAAACATTCTCCAAATTGGCTATTTGAGTTGTTAAACCTTAGATTTATTAATGTTAAGGTTTAGTGTGAAGTACAATTGGGGGTTTAGCAAGGATAAGTATTTGTAAGATCCAAACACCCAACACTTAGGAAAAAGTTACAGATGCCTGGCGCGCTGCCTGAGTGTTGACGCGCGGGTGACGCACCGGCCTCGGTAAATTTTCCCAAGTTTGGGTTCTTGGCGTATAAATACCACCCTTGCCTATTGTATTCCTCACCCCTTGATATTATTCTTTCTCTCTAGATTCTTTCTCTCTAAACACTCTTAAATCTCTCTATCTCTAATCTTGTGTTCTTGAGTTTCATACTAACATCTTTGAAAGAACACATCTACTTGCAAGGGAAGAATCACAAGAACCTAATCCGCTCTTGTGATTGTGTCGAGGGTCTTCTTCTTATACCCTTTCTACTAGAATCGAGTCTCTAGGTTAGGTTAGGACTTGATTGAACAAACATTTATTCATTCATTCAATTGTTTGTAAGGGAAGTCTTGTGTCTTGGTGACCAAGCCTAGATCATTGGGGATCTAGTTGGGGTTTGATACTTCCGGGTGGAAGTCTTAGTAGAGATCTTTGATATCCTTAGGTAAAGTCGAATCGTGAGATTCTTTTGGGTGGTTTCCGAGAGCGGAATACCATTGGGGAGTAACTCCTTCTTTGTGAGCATCGATATTGGTGAATATCGGTGGAGTGAATTGTAACGGTTTGTAGTCCACCGAAAGGATTATACTAGTGAATAGTATCGGAGTCGCGGATTCGCAACTGGACGTACGGATGGTATAAACCCCCCATCCCGAACCATTATATATCGTTGTGTTCTTTACTTACTTTATATACTTTGGTTGTGGTAGTGGTTGTTGGATTATTGTACAACCACTTGGTGTTCTCTTTGGCTTAAAGTTTTTAAACATCTAAAAAGCCGAAGAAACCGTATTCACCCCCCCCCTCTACGGTTCTACACTTCAATTTTTGCTCCAAAAACGTCCAAAATGCTTCCTTTTCCAGATTCTTCTCCAAAGTATCTAAAATGACAAAAGGAACGATTTGAGGCAATATTTGATCAAATAATCACGACTTAGGGCTTAAATGACCCCCTAAAAGCATAACACTTTCGCCTCATCAAATACCCTTACACTTGAGATTTGCTTGTCCTCAAGCAAATGCACTTTTATTCTAATCAAAATACAAGCTAGGGGTCATTTAATAATTAATACTAATATAAAAGTAATTACAACAAATGATCGTTCCACTTCAACCAAAACAAGCACGGAAATTATACACTAGCACCTCACAAATAGTGTTTGGATACTCACATCTCTCGGGTGTAATAAAAGTATATATCACAAATGAAAATGAAAAATATCTCTCACTACCTGTCATAGCACATAAATTACCATAGGCTTGGGAAAGGATCAAACCTCCACCACTTGGCGTAAGCACTTAGGATAAACTATCAAAGAGGTCTTTTAAAGGGTTGTAACGTGAGGTGTAGGGATATGATAAACACAGTTTTGTTGGATAAAGGCAATCTTTACTGGTGGCGAGCTAATCATCTTGGTCAATTACATGTACAATGTGGTGTTGCTAAGCCAAGACTCGACTCGACTTAAGCTAATGAAAACTACAAAAACGTAAAAAGAAACGGGATGAAAGTCCGTATGTTTTTCTCTTTTTCTTTTATCTATTTTTTTTTTTTTTTTTTTTTTTGTTTTTTTTTTGTTTTTTTTTTCATCCACTCTTGCCCTACCATCCAAAATAATACATCATAGGGAATTTGCATTCCCCTTACACTTGAACTTTTACATACTTTACAATTAACTATTCTAATGACTCGAATTAAGATAATCAAAACACTTGGAGTACTTTTTTGATGTTAACGCACATATGGGGGTAATAATTGACGTCTTCCCCAATACTCCATAACAACAGTATTTTACCCATGAGTCCCAATCGTCCAAAAACAATATGTACAAGATATGACTCGACTTAGCAACCATGTAATCAATTAGACAACTAACTAAGGGTTTAAAAATGTAACAATAATGCACTAAAGATGAGTGCATACAAGGAAGGCTAAGGCGATTTGGGTGTACATTTGGGGGTGGATTGTATACAAATTATTCCTTTAAGTAAAATGCTTAAGGTTAGAAACTAAAAAGATAGGCTCGGAGGGGTGTATTAGGGGTATCGTGTACTAAAAATGAGTACATCGCAAAGGTGTGGGAAAATTAATTGACTTTACTAGTCAAGTGTATTGACTTCATTGGTCAAGTAATTATGATACGGGTTTAACACAAGGGTTATCCTAATGCCTCTTATCATGTAGTAAATCCTAACTACACGAATGTAGTCTCACTAGCGGTCTCGGGATGCATCACTATCACAAGTTCTAGAATCTAAGTACTACCGGTACACTCATAAGCATCTTTTCCTAATAAATCTAGGGGCGAACCTCACATATTTGGGGTGGAAATTTTTTGAGTGGTACGGTTATTGTGCTAGTCATACAACTCCTATCCATGAGACGTTTATTAAGACTAAAGCTTCACTTCTATATGTTGTAAAAAAATTTAAATTTGGCGTTGAAATTACCCTAACAAGTGTTTCTCTTAGTTTTATTACACACCTACTATTAAACAAACAAAAAGCAAGTGTAATTGCATTCTCTAAGGTATCATCATTTACCTTCCCCATACACTTAGGCTGAACATTGTCTCCAATATTCAATAAAAAGGATGTAAAAGTAACGAAGGTAAAAGTATGAAACAAATACTCCCCTCATTCGTTCGGTGTGGATAATGCGCGAACATGGTTAGATCCTCCTCCAAGAAAATGAACGTTGAAAGCTTCCCTCCATAAATATAAATCACCTTCTTGTCCAATATAACCTGTTAAACCTGAGAAAACAATCATGACAAACCTCGCGTAAAATCGGCGGCAAACTCTATACATAATAAAATCCTAGAAAGCAAATAAAGATATAATGCTTGTGGAATGAATATTTGCAGATTTCCTAGAGTTTATAAAACTAACGATTTAACAAAAACTTCACAATTCCGGCAGAAAAACAAAACTTGCAAAATTTTCAGAATTTTACACATGACGCCGTCAGGTTGTAATCCTAGCGTCGTCAGAAGTGACCTGCATAAATTTTGTGTTAAGTATCCAGAAAATTTCTTGAAAAACTTACGCCTTAATTCCTGGAAATCCTGCAAAAAATCATTATGACTCGATACAAGCATTTGACTTAAAAAAATACCTACATATTCATTTAATATTGTTGTGATTCATGTTTAATCTTGTTCTTAGAAACAAATTTAGATTTCCCTTACACTTATCTTTTGCAAAATACCTTTATATGTAATCAAGACAAAGTTAAAAACAAAATAAAGCATTTTCACAATTTACTTTGAAACATGAGCCACAAACAATAAAATAAAACATGCATACGGAAACAAATAAGATCAAACAAACAAACAAACAAACAAATAAAGCTTGGGTTTCCTCCCAAGAAGCGCTTTTATGTATTTACGAGTCTTGTAGTTAGACTCAAAGTCATGCCCTATGTTTTCCTTTTCCACTTTTCAATCGATTCTCTTAACCTTTGAACTATTTCCATGTCAACTCTATACTTGGGTCCGAGGGTTAAGCAATTTTTATAGTAAAAGCACCTCTTTTTCCAGACAAAATTCATTCCCTTACTCTTATCTTCTTCGTTAATGTCCTCAATTGCACTAATGTTATCCATATCAAGTTTAGGCACATAACGAAATTCCTTCATTTTATTAGGCATCTTATATGTGATCCTATCAATTTCATTAGAAAATTGGACCGTTCCCACTATCCGATCGTGTTTTAACTTGGACTCCTCAATAAATGGCTTACCTAGTACAACATGGGATAAGCGACAATCTATAACATTAGCCAAGTCTTCAACAACCATAAAGTCAATGATATAAGTAAAGTTCCCAACAAAGACATGTAAACCTTTAACTCTCTCGAAAAAATTACAAACTCCACCGGGGTATTTGAGATCCCTCCTAGGTTCGAGTCTTGTTTTTACTATATCACTATAAACACTTGAAGACATAATGTTGATTGGAGATTCGAAATCGATGTAAGCTTGATCAATGTATTTATACCTAATCATGCATGGTATCTTCACATTCTTAGGGCTACCTCTCTTAATCTTAGGATCAATCTTAACAAAAGGGGACCGAGGATTATCAACAAGATTGTTATAGTAAGATATTTCCTCCTTAGTGGGATACAAATTGAAATAATCATCATCTAGATCCCCCTATTCTTCTTCCTTAACATCTTCCACAATTGCCAAGTCATTGGGTTCTAATTCCTTATTTAAGTCCATGGCTATTGCTAAGTCATTAAGTACATAATCAAGCTCAATATCAATCAATCTACCGAGTTCTCTAAGTTCCCTAATCTCACTCTCAATTTGTTCACGCAACGAAGCAACTTCGCTAGGTGAAAGGGGTGGATTCGCGTTTTGCATAGTCGCAAATGGAATAATCAATGAAGATTGTACGAACAAACACACAAAGAAAAGAAAGACTAAAGAGAACCTATAAAATTAAAATAAAAATCTTACTAGAAAGGAATCTAGCAAGTAGACCTAATAAAAAGAAATTTCAACCTAAGCAATAACTATTCCCCGGCAGTGGCTCCAAAAACTTGATGCGTGGTTTTGCAACCTTGCAAAAGGTTTTACCTCTCTAGGGATCTCGAGAAGCTTGCAATCCCCACCAGGCAGTGTACCTGACCGATGTAGTATAGTGTAGTGGCAAGTACCGGGGGATTGATCGTTCTCTCGTGGAATAGTGTCGTTAGGATTAAAACTTAGTTAAACTAGGTCTAGAGGTGAGGGATGATTCTTTTTGTATTTTTATATTTTATGGAAAGCAAGTAAAAATCTCGGGTATTGGAAGATTTGGCGGAATTAGTTGCTAGTCAACTAACCCAAATTACTAAAATGCAATAAAAATAAAATAATAGGAAAATAAAATATGAGAAAAACCTTATAATGAGAGAAATGTGTTTACTTAGATTTCACTACTTCCTAGCTATCTTTCATTAATTGACTAGTTTGTTACAATTGCGTGGATGATGGGTTATATTCCTTAATACCATTCGTGGGGCCGTGTACAATCTTCTCCAACTCAATAAGCTTCTACCTCTTCTTATGTCGAGCCGACAACTAGCTCCTAACATGGCATCCTTAGTAGTCACTTATGAATTAAATACAACTATTAAAATCGTAGTACATATCCGATTCATGTTTCTTAAGACGTTCAAGCAAGTTACCAATTGGAGATTAGCCAGTTTTCTTAAGCCTAACATCGAAATCATTTATCCAACAACAATTAATAACAAATAATCAACCAATAATCAATAGCTAGGTTTCATTACATCTAAGCAAACACAAACAAACCTAGCCTAGCATGTTAATGTAAAGACAAGAATAAGATAGAATCAAACAACAGATAATCATATTGAATGATTATCCGAAGACTTATCTTTAATCAAACATGGATGAAAGAAGGGTTTGAAACCCTTACAAGAAGGTGAAAATTCGACCTAAGGTTTATGGTAAAGTTCCTTCAAAAGTTCTCTCTCTTAATGAATGAAAATTAGAAAACTATATATAGAGAATACACTCTGACGGCGTCACGTTATACATGTGATGCCGTCAACTAGCCGCCAATACTTTCCTTGGATTGCCTAGATCCAGATCTGATGCCGTCACTTACTAAACTTCTCTTGGCCGTCACCTTGTAAATTGCTCTTGACGGCCTAGGTGTCACAAAGGGTGACTTCATCACTCTTTAAACCAAAAAATCATTCTGGCGCGTCTCGTGTAAACTTCATATCTACCTCTTTGCCAACACATGACGTCGTCACCATTAGAGCGTGAAGCCATCAGGTACTGTTTCCAGCTTGATTTTGGAGACTTTGTCGTTTTCTTCACTTTTCGCTCCAAAAACGTCCAAAATGCTTCCTTTTCCAGATTTCTTCTCCAAAGTACCTAAAATAACAAAAGGAATGATTTGAGGCAATATTTGATCAAATAATCATGACTTAGGGCTTAAATGACCCCCTAAAAGCGTAACACTTTTCTCCTCATCACACCTCCTCTTCCTCTCCCAACAGCTCCTCTTTCTCTCATACCTCCTCCTCTTGCTCTCACACCACTCTCACTAGCAATGTTACCACTCTCACTAGCAATGCCACCCCTAGAACCTCTGCTACCCCTAGAACCCCTGCCACCACCTCTTGAAGCAGGTTGCAAGCTAGGTTCTCCTCTTCTACCAACAACCATTTTAACAGTTGGTGGCTTTGGCACACTCTCTTTGTGACAACTAGTCTTATTGTGACCAATTGTTTGACAATTTGAACACCTCATAACCCTTCCCCTTCTGCTCACTTGAGTGGTATTCTCATCAGCAGCCTTGATCCTATTTTTCTTGGGTCTCCCTGGCATTTTCCTAATTATGGGGGGTAAAAGTGGGTCATTATTTGTTCTTGCCCATAATAAAGTGCCCAACACTGGCCTAATGGAAAACTGATATGCTCTTGCCCACATCTCTTGACTATAATAATGATGGACTCCTTCTTCTGGCTCCCTACTTAAGTGCATGTACCCTGCAACTGCATAAATGCAAGGCACACCACTTAACTGCCATAACCTACAAGCACATGTCCTGTTAGTCAAATTCACTGCATAAGCTTGTGCTCCACTCCTCACTTCCAATTCATGATAACTGCTTGCAATTACATCCCAATGCCTGTTAATAAATAGAATGTAATTTAGTATTTATCAATAATTAATGCAAAAATATTTTGATAAAAATGTAAGTAGCATCATACCTTTGCTTATCCCTGTAAAACTCAAGCCTTTTCCTAATTGAGGGAGTGATTACATCTTCCAAGTTTACTGCCAACTTGTTCATGGCTAACAACCTCTGCATGATATAAATCCTTATGTCTTCCAATATAGTTATTATTGGCTTGGATCTCTGTAATAGTATAGCCCTATGATAACTTTCTGATAGTCTATTCTCAACAGAAGCACACTTCACATCCAAGTTGAAAAAAGCTCTGGACCATGAATTTGTATTTCTTTGTAGCAGATACTCATATGCTTCATTGTTGTAGAATTTCATATCTTCCATATTCCTATCAAACACTTGCTGCATTATACTACATGCTACATGCCAAAAGAGTCTTTGCTAAACCACTATACTTCTTTTTAAAATTTGCATACAAATGTCTGGTGCATTTCCTGTGCTCTGTATGAGGCATCAAACCAGTAATAACATCCACTAGTCCCTGTAAACATGAGAAGATATTAGAAAACAACCCATTATAGAATTGTGCATAGATAATACATGAAAAGTTACTTACTTTTTGAGCATCTAAAATAAGTGTTAATCCTCTTCCTTGTTGCAGGTTCAGGTCATCATCTACCAGTGACAAGAACCAAGCCCAGTTTTCACTGTTTATAACCTTATCAACAGCCCAAGCAATGGGATACATCTGATTGTTGGCATCCCTACCCATTGCTGTGAGCAGCTCACCTCTGCATGTATGCTTCAAGAAGCAACCATCTAGCCCTATGATTCTCCTACATCCTTCCAACCATCCATCTTTCACACCTTTAAAACAAATATAAAACCTCCTAAAGTATGTATTACCAAAACTAGTCTCTTCCACATCAACTATGCAAGTAGATCCTGGATTGGAGTCTAACAATGCTTGTCTATAATCCCATAATCTCCCATAGTGTTCAATTAAACCACCCTCATGGTTAAACAATACCCTTTGCTTGGCCCTTTTGCATTGACCTATACTTACTGATGATGTATAGTCCATACTCGGGTCACAAACCCGATTAAGGAACATTACTAACGCCCAAGCCCATCACGAGTGGGCTATCATAATAATGATTCGGGCTACCATACTAACTGTTTGGACTCACGAAAGCCCAAACCCAAATATATTATTTATGGCCTAGATAATGATCTTTTATTTATGGGATAAAGATCAATGACCGGATAAGCATGATACGCCGAAGAGTAAGGAGCACAAAATCTACAAGGATTCCGTGCCTATATAAAGAATATCATAATTCTCGTTGAGGTACGATCTAAAACCCTAACTCTTTAATACAACCCTAAAACCGATTACTTACTCTCACGCCGGAGGATAATCGTGGGAGACAATCCTACGATAAGCCTAACGATGTTTGTTTGCTTTCTTAGTGCGCAGGTCTCAAGCATTAAGGTCTAATTGGTACGAGAACAGGAACTGATGAGGCAAAAAATGAACCACTTTTAGGGGGTCATTTAAGCCCGGAATTGAAGTTATTTGATCAAATATTGCCCTAAATCGTTCCTTTTGTGATTTTAGGTACTTTGGGAGTGAAATCTGGAAAAGGAAGCAATTCGGACGTTTTTGGAGCATAAAAGTGAAGAAAACGCCAAAGACTTAATTTTCCAAGCTGGAAACAGTGTGTGACGGCGTCAAGAGTGAGAAGTTGACGGCGTCAAAAGTAAAGATCATGACGACCCAATATAGAAATGAAGGCGTCACAAGGTAGAGCGTCAAGAGTTAAATATGTGACGGCCTGGAAAAATGGAATACATGACGGCGTCAGATGTAGATCAAGGCAGTCCGAGGATTATTTTGGCGGCGAGATGACGGCGTCACAAGGTTGTTCTTGACGCCGTCAGCCTCTATTATCTATATATAGTTTTCTAATTTTCATTCATAAAGAGGAACAAGTTTGGAGAAACCCTAAGGCCGAACCATATATGTATTTTACAGGTTTTTCAAGGGTTTTCAGCCCTTGAACCCTTACATGTGTTATTGAGATAAGTATTCTTTTAATTCAATCAATATGTCTATGTGTTGGTTGTCCTTATCTTGTGCTTGTCTTAATTCCACCATGCTAGGCTAGATTTATCATGTGTTTGCTTAGATCTAATGAAACCTAGATGTTGATTATGTGTTGATTACTTGTTTATGGTTGTATTGGATGAATGATTTCAATGTTAGGCTTAAGAAAACTGGCAGATCTCCAATTGGTAACATGCTTGAACGTCTTAGGAAACATGAACCGATGTGTACTAGGTTTTATTGGTTGTATTTAATGCATGAGTAAATTCTAATGATCCCACGTTAGGAGCTTCTTAGCCGGCTCGACATAGGAGTGAAGTAGGCACTCATAGGATTGGGGAAGTAAGTACGCCACCCCATGAATGGTATTAAGGAATACAATCTGTCATCCACGCAACTATAACAAGTAATTAACGTGTAAAAGATATCTAGGGAGTAGTGAAATCTAAGTAAACACATTTCTCCACTTATTGCTCACAACCTTAGTTTAATATAGTTTTATTTTCATTTTAGTATTTTATTTTGATTGCATCTTAGTATTGGGTTAGTTGATTAGCAACTAATTCCGCCAATATCCTTAAAACCCGAGATTTTTACTTGGTTTCTAAAAAATATAAAAATACAAAAAGAATCATCTCTCATCTCTAGAACTAGTAATTAGGTTTTCTAATCCTAGCGACACTATTCCTAGCTGAACGATCAATCCCCCGATACTTGTCATTATACTATACTACATCGATCAAGTACACTGCCTGGTGGGGGTTGTAAGCTTCTCGAGATCCCTCGAGAGGTAAAGCCTGGTGCGATCCCCACGCATCAAGTTTTTGGCACCGCAGCCTGGGGAATAGTTATTGTCTAGGTTAGAATCTCTTTTTATTAGGTCTACTTGCTAGATTCCTTTCTAGTAAGATTTTATTTTATTTTTAGGTTTTCTTTAGTCTATCTTATTTCTTTGTGTTTTTGTTCGTAACTTTTCACCACCCGACATCATGGAGGATGGGAACATCTTTGAACCGTCATCCCACCACAACAAAACCCACCACTAGAACCTCTTAGGCCCCGAACCTTAGGAGAGTATTCCCGACCTAGCCACCAAGGCTACCGAAACACCATTGAGCTCACCGGAGCCAATGTGACCCCCTTACGATCCGACACCATCCGGTTGGTGCAAAGCGGATGTGCATTCCATGGACTTCGTTCCGAAGATCCAAATCAACATCTCAAGGACTTCCTTAAAATTGTAGACTCCATAGACCTAGATGTTTCAACTAGAGAGACAACCCGATTACGCCTATTCCAATTCTCTCTACGGGATCAAGCTAGTCAATGGCTTGAGCGTTTACCCGCGGGATCCATCACCACATAGGATAATCTCACCAATCGCTTCCTTACTCAATTCTTCCCACCGGGGAAGACTGCAATGCTTAGAAATGACATTCTGTTGTTTGAACAACATCAGGGTGAAACCTTCTACGAAGCATGGGCCCGTTTTAAGGATCTCCTCCATAAGGTCCCTCATTATGGTATAAACCTTTGGTTATTAGTTCAGATTTTCTACGACCATGTTGACTATCACACTAAATGTACAATCGATAGGGCCGCGGGAGGTAAACTGCGTGATAAGAATGCCGAGGAGTCCTGGGCAATTATTGAGGAGCTCGCCGTCGATAATCAAGAGATGTGGGAGTTTAATCATACAATAAAAGCGGCCATCAATGCAGTCTCAACATCTGAAGGGACCACCGAAATCCCCGATGAACTCCTATGCAAACTCGAGGCAAAAGTTGACTATTTTGAGGAAAGGCAAAGGAGACCTTTAAGTCCTAGACGGGCTACTGTCAATTCTGTCTCGAAACTGACTTCAACACCATTATCAGAGTCACCCTCCAGAGAAAATGTCGAGACTTTTCAAAACTATGCCCCACCTTATTTCTCTCCCGAGGAGCTTAGCCCGGAGTTTGAAGCTAGAATGAGAGAATATATGGCAACTCATTCAGATCGGCTTGCTAGATTCGAGGAAGCAGTTTATAAACAAAAAGAGGAGATGCAAGAGAAAATGAATGAGATGATGAGTCTATTGGTGGAGTATGCCAACCAGAGAACCTCCAAAAGAATGCTACTAAGGAAAGAAAGCGTCACCCCCACTACCCAATTTGTTAATTCCATCACAATTGTCCACAAGGATAACGAGAAGGTAGAAGCCCCTACTAAACAGACCTTAGAAAAGCCACCAAAATCCCAACCCTTGAGTCACTACCTGAAACATGATATAAACGAAAACACCATAACAAATTGGATAAAGGGTGACGGGCGTAACCAACCTTCCAAACAGGGTTCTAAGAAAGAGGAAGGGGGAAAAGATGAGTATGATACATTACCTGGGGGGTCAAAAAGTGGCTACTAAGCAGATAGCGTGTGAGAACTTTGAGATACCAACTAGCATCGGGGATTTGAAATATCTTAGTGCTTTCGCCGACCAAGGATCAGAAGTAAATCTTATGCCCCTAACTATTTACATCCAACTAACGTCAAAAATGCCAGCCCCTACTCGTGTTAGGTTGTCCCTCGCTGGACACTCGTACGTATACCCCCTAGGAATCGCAGAAGATGTATTAGTTAATGTCACAGGATTCATGTACCCCGTTGATTTTATGATCATCGATGATAAGGGAGATGGATGCATGCCAATAATCTTTGGGGCACCATTCCTCGCCACCGCTAGGGCTGTCATCAAGTATGAAGGCAGGAAAATTGAGCTTAAATCTGGAAAAAGAAAGATTAGCTTCCCCATGACTCCGCGAAGTGGGCATGAGAATTTGAGTTGGAGAAAGCTCAAAAACAACATTGACACGACACCCATTCATGCTCAGAATAAAATTCTTGCATGGGAGGCAAGAATCAAAAGCTACAAGGAGGCTAAATATGAAAGAAGCAAAAGCAATAAAGTTCATGTCGAGTTCGAACATAATCGACCAGCAGAAAGTCATGTACCATTCGAGGAAGGGAACTTGGTACTCTTAAGACACTTGGAAACAACAGTACCACCCGATAAACCAAGTCCTTGGTGGTATGGGCCTTTCACAATTGAAAGCATGAGCCCAGATGGGATGGCTAACCTGAGAAGTAAAGTAGGTGGAGAGGTGACTACAAGTATCGATAGGCTGAGGCACTACCACCACAATTGTAATGATCACAACTACATGGGGTACATCATCTCAAGGGATGAGGTCACGTAGTAACCCATGACCTTGAGTCTAGCTACAAGACTCGTAAATAAAGAAAAGCGCTTCTTGGGAGGCAACCCATGTTTTGTGTGATTTTTATTTTGTTTGTTTGTTATTTGCTTCCATATGCATGCTTTATTTTTATTGTTGGTAGATCATGTTTCTAAACTAAAAAGTGGAAATACTTTACTTTGTTTTGGCCTAGTCTTAACGTCACCAAAAGGTATTTTTGCAAAAGATAAGTGTAAGGGGAAACCCCAAATATGTTTTTAAGAACAAACCGATCATGATTCTCCACAATATTAAGTGAACATGTATATTTGTATTTGTTAGAGTCAAATGATTGTATTGAGTCATAATGAAGTTTTGCAGGATTTTCCAAGAAGTAGGACTAAGTTTTTTCAGAAATTTTCCGGAAACTTAACATAAGAATTTCTGCAGGTCACTTCTGATGGCGTCACGTGTAAAAATCTGGAAATTTTACCAGTTTTGTTTTTCTAACGGAGTTTTAAAGTTTTTGTTGAATTATTAAGTTTTATAATCTCCAGGAAATCTGCAAACTTCATTCCACAAGCATTATATCTTACTTTGTTTTCTAGGATTTAGTAACTTATGTAGATTGCCGCCGATTTTATGTGAGGTTGTCTTGTTTGTTTTCTCAGGATTTACAGGTTATGTATGACAAAACGATGATTTATATTCTGGAAGGGAAGCTTTGATTGTTCATTTTCTTGGAGGAAGATTTAACCTGGCTACCTTATTATCCATACCGAGCGAATCAGGGGATTATTTGATTTCATTTGTTTTACTTATTTCACTTTTACATTCTTTACTTGAACATTGGGGACAATGTTCATCTTAAGTGTAAGGGGAGGGTAAAATGATGATACCTTACAAATACACTTTCGCTTGAGTTTGTTTGTTTGATAGTAGGTGTGTAATAAAACTATGAGAAATTCTTGTTAGTGTAATTTTAGCGCAAAATTTAAAATTTTTTACAACATTTACGAGTGAAACTTTAGCCATAGAAAGCGTATCATGGATAGGAGATTGTATGACTAGCACAAAACCGTACTATTCAGAAAAATTTTCCACAATATGTGAGGTTCGCATTTAGATTTGATAGGAAAAACATTTACTATTAGTGCTTATGAGTGTACCGGTAGCATTTAGATTCTAGAACTTGCGTTAGTGATGCATCCCGAGACCGATAGTGAGACTACATTCGTGTAGTAGGATTTACTACATGATAAGAGGCATTAGGATCACCCTTGTGTTAAACCCGTATCATAATTACTTGACCATTTAAGTCATATTACTTGGCTAGTTAAGTCAATTAATTTTTCCCACACCCTTAGCGTTGTACTCATTTTTAGTACATGATCAGTGCTAAACAGTCAGATAATATTAACCAAGTTTAAATGGTTAACAAGTCAAAAATAGCCTAGACTAATGCTCCGTGGAGTACAAGGTATGCGCGGGTCGTTAATCCAAACGAGGTAGGAAATCTGTAATAAAACGGAATTTGGGAACGGGTGATTATGAACAGGAATAGGTGAGAATGGTTTATGTTTACTAATTTATACAATGAAACAGTTAAACAATATACTTAAACAGCTATATGAACTAAAAACATTTACAAATTAAAAACTTGCGTCTACGTACGGGGAAAAAGTTAAGTTTATTGAAAATTTAAACTACAAGGGGTATAAATGAAATTCTACAAACTTAAACTTAAAAGAAAATTTAATTAAAAAAAGAAAATTATTATTTTTAGATTATTTTATTATTTAATATTAATTATTTAAATAAAAACTATTTATCTATTTAATAAAAACTAATTTAAATCAAACTAAAAATGATAAGGACTATAAATTAAACTAAAAACTTACAAAACTATTTTATAAACCTTTAAATGAACTTGAAGAAAGTATAAAAATTAAAAAGAAATATTTTTGTCTTTTTATGGTTTTCTTTTAATTAATTACTAATTATATTAATTAAACTATTTAAACTATTTTAAATTACTAATAATACTAAAATGACTTAGAAAATTATGGAAAAATTTATAAAACTAATTAACTATCACAGGAATCCTAAAAAATTATAAAAAGTTTGTTTTATAAATTTTTAAACTAATTTACTAATTATTATTCTATTTATTAATTAATTACCAATTAAACTATTTAAATTACAAAAACTAGTAAATGAACAGTAAAAATTACAAGAAAATTTCTAAAATTATTTTACAACATATAAAAGCTAGGAAAAATATAAAAACTAGGTATTACCTTATAAAAATTAATTATGCTATTTAAAACTTAACTATTAATTACTTATTAATAAAATTAATATTAATTTTAATTAATACTAAATGACAAAATAAAAATCTGAGAAAATTATTAAAAATACTTTAATATAAAAGGAAATTAATAAAAATACAAAAATATAGGTTACTTAATAAAAATCTAAAAATGAAAATTAAAATTATAATTAATATTAAATAGAAACTATCACTTATTTTAAGTTTGTCTTTTCTGGATTTTTCTTTTAGAATACTATTATATACCTAAAAACAATTAACTTTTATGAAAACAACTTTTACAGAGCTTAAAAATAAGCTAATTATAAGCTAAATACCTTAACAGTTGACTATTGTTGACCAGTTTAAAGATTAAGCTCACAAGAGCTTATGTGGGGTCCACTTTGGTAAAAATTGGTTTGAATAAGTTCAATGAACATGTATAAGCCAAAATATATCAAATAAGCTCTCAGAATAATCAAATAAGCAATGATTAAGCACTTTCCTATTGGTTTTCTGAGATAGAAAAGGGACAAAGTTGAGGGCTTATTTCAGGTGGGTCCCAGGGGTCTTAAGATCAAACAAAAGGCCAAAACTTAAAGCCTACTAGGAGGGGGTTGGGAGAACCAAAAATGGGTCAGTGGGACCCACTATGGTGGCCAGAATCACCCACCAAAGTGGTGGTGGTGGCCTGATGGTCTGATGCACAGGGGAGGTCCTTCCCCTGCAAGTAACTTTGGAGGTCTGTAGGGTCCACAAGAAAATTCACAAAATTATAACAAACATGGGAAACTAAAGACTAGCTGGGGGGGTTGTAAATCCTAAAAGTTTCAAGGTCTTAAACCCTACCTAAAAATCACAACAAATCATGGAGTTTTTGAAAAACCTGAGATACATGCAATTTGACTTTTTTAAGAAGAACTCCTAAGTTGACTTTATTTAGATTCTAATGACACCTAGTTACTAATTAAGTTGTAATATGTTATTATTATACTAATTTAAGCTAAATGATTAACTTATGTAATGATATGATTAGATTACAAATCCTAAACTTCAACAGTTAACTAGTGAAAGAAAATTGAAAATGATTTTGACTTTTATCTAAAAAAGACCTGAGTTTTATAGTTTGACTACGCTAACAGATCCTATAGTGACAAGTTTTTACAATAAACAACAACAAATACTTACTGGAACACAGATGAACCAGTAAAGCCAAACACACCTTTAAAAGCTTGATTTGAAGATTTATCAAACAAAACTTTGATTCAGTCCATAACTTTGAAACAAAAACATATAATATGTAGTAATAAACCTTAATGAACACATAAACACAAATAGTAACAACAATTAACCAAGAATCCAACTAGAGCTTATTATGACAGTTAAAAGTGAGTTTTTTAAACAAGAAGGTTTTAATGAACAAAGACTTGTTTATAAGTTATATTATAACTAATTCATACTCAATAAGCATAATTAGATACAAATAAGCAGATAATAAGCTATTGTATAGTACAAAGTTAAAAATGAATTTGAAAACTTACCATAAGCAATCCTGCTTATACCAAGTAACCAAGATCAAAACCACTTCCTATAGGCTTCCACAAGCTCTCTAACCCAGAGGCAATCCTAAATTTCCCCTGCTCCATGCTTCTTCTTTCATTCTTCTTATTTTTTTATGTTATAACTATTTTTTTTATATTTTTGAGTATTTTCTTATTTGCTAAGGAGCACTGCTTTTTTAAACTTCTACTAGCTTATATAAGATATGTCAGAAGCTTATATAAGCTTATAAGTACAAAACAACAATAATAACTAACATTTAAGCTAATTGAGAATTTTGAGAATTTGAAATTGCATAAACTGAAAAAGTATTGAGAAACTGAAATTTAAGCTTGAATTAGATTTAATTAACACTGAGAACACTAAATATAATGTTTGAAAGCTTGAAATTACACTAAAACTATAAAATTAAACTATTCGACATACATGGAATAAAATTAAAACTACACACTACACTCTCTGCTTCTCTTCTCTTTTTAAAGCATCCCTGGTTGTTCCACGTGTCTCTCTGAGCATTTCCCGTCACATTTGAGCCCTTGGATGTGTCCAATTCATCAGAACCGTTTAAATACACATTTGGCGCCAAAAGTGGTTTAGGTGACAGGGAGTGTAGTAAGGTGGTGAAGGTGGAAGGTGGAGGTGGAAAGTGGAGAATAGTAGCAGGGGAAGCAGGATGTGGAGGTTGGGGGTGATGGTCAACGCGGGTCAACGATTTTGACCCCGTTTTATATTTTGGTAAGGATTGGGCTTTTGTATGTTTGGGCTTTGGATAAATGCTGGACCAGGCTTTTATTTTTGGATTGGATTTTTGGATTGTTTTGTTTTTATTTTGGATCCGTTTGGTTATAAAGATAATAAGCCCAAGGACTTATTTTGCAAATTCTGAATTCCAGGGACCAATCTTGTAACTTTTCCAAATTTTGTTACAAAGGACCTTTCTTGCCATTTAAAAATATTATAAGGACCTTTTTTTATTTTTCCAAATATAAAAATAACCGGGGACCATTTTTGCCAAAATTGCAAAGTATAGGGACCTTTTTGTAAATTCTTTGAATTTATCATCTAGGGGTCAAATTTGTTAATTTTTGAATTACCAAGGACCTTTTAATGATAAAATTCCATTTTTGAACACTAGGGGTATTTTCTGTCAATATTGAAACTGCAAGGACCTGTTTTGCCAATTTTGATATTTTGAACTTCCAAGGGTAAAAATTGTTATTTCATGATTCCTGAGGACTGTTATTGACTTTTCTTTAAAATAAATCATCCAGGGACCATTTCTGACATTTCATGAAAGTTCAGGGACTGATTTTGACAATTTGGTAAACTTTGGCCGTTTTTCCCTGTTTTCAGTTCTTTTATGTCTGAAACATATAAAAACACCTTCTAAGGATATTTGTAATATTTTGTGGTGTTTCTGAGTGTTTTTACATGTTTTTGTTGTTCAGATTTGACATAAATGATGAGTTTTTATGAACTCATCAATCCCCTACACTTAACTATTGCTAGTCCCTAGCAATCTTGCATCTACTAAAAACCCATTTTTGAAAATTTAATGGATTTTTGATATCTCTTTACCAGACAGCCATTACTTCTGGAGTAGCCAGGTGTGAGAACTGTGGTACACTTGATAACCGTGTGATTTTGAGCAAACCACCAGCTGTCAATGGATTTGATTAGTCTTTACCAAAAGCCGTTTGCTTCTGGACTAGCCAACTCTTGATGGACATAGTCGACATCTTGGTGAGCTGATTACCAATTATGATTTTTCACTGCCTTTACCACAAGCCATAATCTTGCAGGCTAGCCAACTCATTTGCTTTATGGGATATGGAGAGTTGAGGAACCATACAATTTTGGGCAAATTGCAAGCCATAAACGGATTTGAGTTATCTTTACCAAGAGCCGTTTGCTCCTGGATTAGCCAGTCCTTATGTGGATTAGACATGGTAGACTAATAACCATTTGTTGTGTTAATGCCAAGTACTTCATTAAGTGAAAATTTTGAATTTTTTTTTAAATTTTTGGCAAAAACGGGGGTACTAGATGTATAATGTGATTAAATTCACTAGAATTTCCCCCTATACTTAGAAATGAATATTGTCCTTAATATTCAAAGTCCCGGCTATTATGCCGACTCTTTGAACGTAAAAAGGCAATATTACAAGCTGAATGTAGGAACAACATTTATTTTATTTTTGTATTTTTTCATTTTTATTTTATGTACTTTATTTACAGTAGGGCAACTCCCCTACACTTGGGTGGTAGAACAGAGAAAGAAGTCAGAAACATGGGTGAGAACCCATGTGATGCTAATGTTTTTGTTTATCGAGTCACTAGCTTGACTCGACCCCGTATTAATTAGTCCGTAGGGAAAGTTTGGAGATCTGGAACAACCACTTGTGGTATGTCCCCTCCAAAGTAGTGTTTCAAACGGTGTCCATTTACTTTAGAATTGGGACCGTCGGGTTGTAATAACTCAACAGTTCCGTATGGGTATACTTTTGCTATAGTAAATGGTCCAGACCAACGGGTTTTTAGCTTGCCCGAGAAAATTTTCAATCTTGAATTGAAAAGAAGAACTCTGTCACCAACGTTGAAAACGCGGTTCTTTATTTTAGAGTCATGTATCTTCTTAGTCTTTTCTTTATAGATTAAAGAATTCTCGTAAGCTTGATCACGTAGTTCATTTAGCTCATTTAGCTGAACCTTGCGGTGATCACCCGCTGTCTGAATGTCAAAGTTTGCATGTTTCAAAGCCCAATAGGCTTTGTGCTCTAATTCGATCGGAAGATGACATATCTTTCCGTACACCAACTTGTATGGAGTACACCCAATGGGTGTTTTATAAGCTGTACGAAATGCCCAGAGTGCGTCGTCCAATTTGTTCGACCAAGAGGCATGGTTTTCACCAACCGTCCTCTCCAGAATTCTCTTAATGCCCCTATTTGAGACCTCCACCTACCCACTAGTTTGGGGGTGATATGTAGTAGAAAGATGGTGAATTACACCGTATTTCAGCATCACTCTTGCAAATTGATCATTGCAAAAGTGTGTACCACGATCACTGATAATGGCACAAGGAGTCCCGAATCGAGCAAAGAGAGACTTCAGAAATTTTACAACAACTCGGGCGTCATTAGTGGGTAAAGCTTTCGCCTCAACCCATTTAGACAAATAGTCGACAACCACGAGTATATATTTGTTCCCTCGTGAAGACGGGAAAGGGCCCATGAAGTCAATGCCCCAGATATCAAATATTTCACAGACTTGGATGATGTTTTGAGGCATCTTATCCTTCTTAGAAACATTACCGTGATGTTGACAAGCATCACAAGTTTTGACAAGTTCTTGGGCATCTTTATAGATGGTGGGCCAATAGAAACCAGAATCAAATACCTTTTTGGCGGTGTAGTTTGAGCTGTGATGTCCCCCAGTGGGTCCATTATGACAGGCTTTGAGGATTTCCATGGCTTCAGTACCATGGACACACCATCGGATGACTTGATCCGCACATATCTTAAAGAGGTAGGGGTCGTCCCAGAAATAGTGTTTGACGTCTTTGAAGAATTTTTTCTTCTGTTGGGACGACATCCCTTTCACTACAAAATTACCCGCATGGTAATTTGCAAAATCTACAAACCATGGGGTAGAGGTATCATCCCGACTAGAGATTAAATTTAGTGTCTCCAGAGGAAAGGTTTCATTATTTAATTTCTCTCGAGATCATCCTGAAGAGGATTCTCTAGACGGGATAAGTGATCAGCCGCAAGGTTTTCTGCTCCTTTCTTATCACGTATGATAATGTCAAATTCTTGAAGGAGTAGAACCCAACGGAGCAACCTCGGCTTAGCATCCTGTTTAGCAAACAGGTATTTCAAGGCCGAGTGGTCTGTATACGCCACACATTTTGTTAGGATCAAGTAAGACCTAAATTTCTCAAAGGCGTATACCACAGCTAATAGTTCTTTTTCTGTGGTGGTATAGCGTGTTTGAGCTTCTGTCATGGTCTTATTAGCGTAGTGTATCGGCTGAAAGTGTTTACTTAAACGTTGCCCCAAGACTGCACCAATTGCAAAGTCACTTGCATCGCACATTCATTCGAATGACAAGTCCCAGTCGGGGGCAACAAGAATGGGTGCTTCAGTAAGCTTTTGTTTCAAGATTTGAAACGCTTCTAAGCACTCAGGTGAGAAGATGAAAGGAGTATCCTTGTCTAAGAGATGGGTCATAGGCCTGGAGATTTTTGAAAAATCTTGTATAAATCTACGGTAAAATCCAGCATGACCCAGGAAACTTCTAACACCTTTGACGGTAGTGGGAGGAGGTAGTTTAGCAATTATATCAACTTTTGCTCTATCTACCTCTATCCCATTCTTTGAAATCTTATGGCCGAGGACAATGCCCTCTTTGACCATAAAATGGCTTTTCTCCCAATTTAGACACAAGTTTGTGTCTTCACAACGTTTAAGCATGATTTCCAAATTGGTGAGACAAGCTTGGAATACCTCCATAGTTTTCCCGATGGTATCGGAAAATATAGCCATCATGCACCTTTGGAACGTGCCAGGAGCGTTGCATAAGCCAAATGGCATACGACGGTAGGCAAATGTTCCATATGGGCATGTGAAGGTAGTTTTATCTTGATCATGTGGATCAATGGGGATCTGAAAATATCCCGAGAAACCGTCCAGGAAACAATAATACTCATTTCCTGCCAACCTCTCAAGCATCTGGTCCATAAAGGGTAGAGGAAAGTGGTCTTTTCGGGTGGCATCATTTAGTTTTCTATAGTCGATGCATACATGCCACCCAGTAACCAAACGAGTTGGAATCAACTCATTTTCCTCATTGGTGACAACAGTTATGCCACCCTTCTTTGGAACACAGTGGATGGGACTAACCCAAGGACTATCAGAGATGGGGTATATTAATCCAGCATCAAGAAGTTTTAGAACTTCTTGTTTGATAACATCATGTATTTTAGGATTAACTCGTCTCTGGTGTTGAACTGCAGGCTTAAAGTCATCTTCCATAAGAATTTTGTGAGTACAAAATTCAGGGTTAATACCCTTTATATCAGATAATTTCCAAGCAATTGCTTGCTTGTGTGACTTTAAGACCTTTATGAGAGCAGTTCTCTCCTCATCACTTAAATCTTTTGCTATAATGATGGGTAACTTGTCATTACCTTCCAAAAAAGCGTATTCGAGATGAGGAGGCAAGTCTTTGAGTTCAACTTCAGGAAATTCATCAGTTTTTTCAACATATTTGATTTCCTCTTTATGAAGTGTTAGTGGTAGAATAGGAGGGTGGGAGGGATCTTTGTTTAACAATTACTCAAGGAGCATGATATCCCCCTCTGGGTCAATCTCTTGATGATCAATTCCAGATGGAATTGAATCACTTCTAAGAAAGGCCTCTATTTCCTTGAGGATGAAGTCACTTCCCTCAAACAGAGTGAGGGAAGGATTAGAATTATGAATTATAGGAGTAGAAGATGGAGTGGGATTGCCACTCAAGTAATCATCAGAATGACCAAGAACTTCTTGAGCATACTCCTCACAAGCAATATCAATGAAATCTATTCGGTTAACCGATTCAGAGTCGTAATTTGAGGAGTACCTCGAAGTTTGATCGAGGTTAAATGTGATAGCTTCCGTACCCACACGTAATGTGATCTCATGTTCAAAGAAATCTATGAGAGCACGACCCGTTTTAAGGAATCCTCTTCCAACAATTAGAGGAACCCTTTTGATCTGCATCAAATTCAACAACGACAAAGTCGGTTGGAAAATGAAACTTCCCTACTTTCACAAATACATCCTCAGCAATGCCAAGAGGACGTGATATTGATCGGTCTGCAAGCTCTAAAGTCATGCAAGTAGGTGTAAGTCCTGGAAGAGATAGTTTCTTCCATACTGAATGTGGCATTAGGTTGATGCTGGCACTAAGATCGGCCAAGGCATAACAGTCAACCATTCCTGGAAATACACAAGGTATTAGAAATTTTCCAGGATCTCCGAGCTTTTCAGGAAGCTTTTTTTATAGAATTGCAGAGCAGTTCTCATTTAACGGAGTTTTAGCCATTTCAAACAGCTTTTCCTTATTACTCAACAAATGTTTAAGCGTTGATGCAAACTTAGGCATTAAAATGATAGCATCTGCGAAGCTTATGTCAAAATGTAATTCTTGAAATATTTGATAGAATTTGTCCATTTGATGACTAGCTTTCTCGCGAAGCTTTTGATCACTTAATCGTGATGGGTATGGAATTGAAGATTTAGGGGTGGTTTTTGGATTTTCTACGGGAACTGGTGGAGTTTCAGGCACTACTTTGTTTTTAGTAGCTGGAACCTGAATAACTGGAGGAGGGACGTCGTCGGTACTTCCTTTATCAATAGGAGGTATCGTGTCCGTTGTAACCTCAACTTCTTTTTCCAATACCTCAGGAGAAGAGAAAGGGGTAGATGGAATTTTAGGTCCTTTATATGAAGCTCCACTCCTGGTTGTGATCGCTTTTGCATCGCCCCTCGGATTCGCGATCGTGGTGCTAGGTAATTTACCTGAGCCTGAGGGTCTTTCATTTAAAGATTTCTTAACGTCAGAAATCTGGCTGATCAACAACCGGTTTGTTTCTTCCTGGGTTTTCATGAATTGTTTTAACAATTCATCAGAGGGAGTAGGGTTTGGAACAACAGCTTGTGTTTGGATAAGAGGGGTTTGCCCTCGGTTGTTCTGATTAAACCCTTGATTTTGAAATTGCCCCTGATTTGGGTTTCCATGAAAGTAGCCAGGGTTAAAGTTACCCTGTCCCTGATTTCTATTCCCCTGATTTTGAAAATTTTGGGGATAACCTTGATTAAAGTTACCTTGGTTAGGAAAACCTTGGCTACTTCTATTCTGGTTTTGGGGACGGTTTTGTATATTCTGGTTAAAACCAGGTGGTACAGGGTAAGTGTTCGGACGCCATGGTGGTTCAGCAGGAGGACGATATTGATTAGCTCCTGGATTGGAACTACCGGCAATCGCATTTGTTTCAAAAGTGTTACTATCGGTAGCAGTACAGTTATAGTATGCGTGAGGTCCACCGCAAGTAACACAGACATCCACTTTCTTCACTTCAGCATGTGAAGGATTCTGTGGGAAGGAGACTTTCTTTTGGTTGGAGAGAACCAAAGCTTGTATAGCATCCGTGAGTTTATCAATTTTAGCATCGGTGCTAGATTGATTCAGGGTAGATGAAGAAGGATCGACCTATTTGTTTCGTGTGGTACGAACCTTGGATTTGTTTTCAATTATAGCTAAAGCTTCTTTGACAGTACGACTCAAAAAATTACCTCCAGCTGAGGCATTGAGGGAGTCTTGGTCTGCTTGGCTCACTCCGTTATAAAACGTGTCGAGTTGCATTAACTCAGAAAATCCGTGGTGAGGACATTTGCGAAGCAACTCTTTGAATCTATCCCATGCTTCACTGAATGTTTCACCAGGTCTTTGTGAAAACTTGGTGATTTCATTTCTAAGATAGGCAGTTTTGGATGGGGGATAGAATTCATTCACAAATTTCTTAACTAAATCTTCCCATGTATCTATGGATCGAGGGGGTTGTTTTTCTAGCCAGACTCTGGCTGCCCCCTCGAGGGAAAATGGAAAATAAGTAGTTTAATAGCCTCTTGCGGGACATTCTTATATTTGATGGTAGATGTAATCTTGTTAAACCATCGTATATGCGAATGAGGATCGTCCCTTTCGAAACCGTAGAACTGACTAGAAGTTACCAGATTAAGTAATCCGGTTTTTAATTCGAAATTGTCAGATACTATGGCGGGTACAACAATAGCATCTCCATAACCCTCGATAGGTGCCTGGAGAAGCTCGGACATTGGGCGATCTTCTGCCATAATGACTAAAGGTTCAGGTTCAGTCTGAATTTCAGGCTCAATTTTCTGGGCAGAATGTTTTTGTGTACGTCTTCGAGGAATTGTGACAAGCTCGTGGTGAGGACTTGTAGACCTAGAAGAACGCGTGCGCATGCACTGAGATAACTCTAAGAAGTCTTAGAGTAAAGAAAAAGAAAATCTTTTTGGTTTTTATATAAATATGAACAGAGATGGTAAATTTACAATGAGTGTATATTCAGAACCACGTATGCCTCCAAATTCGTTGTACGCAGCACACCTCCCCGGCAGCGGCGCAAAAATTTGATCAGTGCTAAACAGTCAGATAATATTAACCAATTTTAAATGGTTAACAAGTCAAAAACAGCTTAGACTAATGCTCCGTGGAGTACAAGGTATCCGCGGGTCGTTAGTCCAAACGAGGTATGAAATCTGTAATAAAACGGAATTTGGGAACGGGTGATTATGAACAGGAATAGGTGAGAATGGTTTATGTTTACTAATTTATACAATGAAACAGTTAAACAATATACTTAAACAGCTATATGAACTAAAAACGTTTACAAATTAAAAACTTGCGTCTACGTACGGGGAAAAAGGTAAGTTTAATGAAAATTTAAACTACAGGGGGTATAAATGAAATTCTACAAACTTAAACTTAAAAGAAAATTTAATTAAAAAAAGAAAATTATTTTTTTAGATTATTTTATTATTTAATATTAATTATTTAAATAAAAACTATTTATCTATTTAATAAAAACTAATTTAAATCAAACTAAAAATGATAAGGACTATAAATTAAACAAAAAACTTACAAAACTATTTTCTAAACCTTTAAATGAACTTGAAAAAAGTATAAAAATTAAAAAGAAATATTTTTGTCTTTCTATGGTTTTCTTTTAATTAATTACTAATTATATTAATTAAACTATTTAAACTATTTTAAATTACTAATAATACTAAAATGACTTAGAAAATTATGAAAAAATTTATAAAACTAATTAACCATCACAGGAATCCTTAAAAATTATAAAAAGTTTGTTTTATAAATTTTTAAACTAATTTACTAATTATTATTCTATTTATTAATTAATTACCAATTAAACTATTTAAATTATAAAAACTAGTAAATGAACAGTAAAAATTACAAGAAAATTTCTAAAATTATTTTACAACATATAAAAACTAGGAAAAATATAAAAACTAGGTGTTACCTTATAAAAATTAATTATGCTATTTAAAACTTAACTATTAATTACTTATTAATAAAACTAATATTAATTTACTTAATACTAAATGACAAAATAAAAATCTGAGAAAATTATTAAAAATACTTTAATATAAAAGGAAATTAATAAAAATATAAAAATATAGGTTACTTAATAAAAATCTAAAAATGAAAATTAAAATTATAATTAATATTAAATAGAAACTATCACTTATTTTAAGTTTGTCTTTTCTGGAATTTTCTTTTAGAATACTATTATATACCTAAAAACAATTAACTTTTATGAAAACAACTTTTACAGAGCTTAAAAATAAGTTAATTATAAGCTAAATACCTTAACAGTTGACTATTGTTGACCAGTTTAGAGATTAAGCTCACAAGAGCTTATGTGGGGTCCACTTTGGTAAAAATTGGTTTGAATAAGTTCAATGAACATGTATAAGCCAGAATATATCAAATAAGCTCTCAGAATAATCAAATAAGCAATGATTAAGCACTTTCCTATTGGTTTTCTGAGACAGAAAAGGGACAAAGTTGAGGGCTTATTTCAGGTGGGTCCCAGGGGTCTTAAGATCAAACAAAAGGCCAAAACTTAAAGCCTACCAGGAGGGGGGTTGGGAGAACCAAAAATGGGTCAGTGGGACCCACTATGGTGGCCAGAATCACCCACCAAAGTGGTGGTGGTGGCCTGATGGTCTGATGCACAGGGGAGGTCCTTCCCCTGCAAGTAACTTTGGAGGTCTGTAGGGTCCACAAGAAAATTCACAAAATTATAACAAACATGGGAAACTAAAGACTAGCTGGGGGGTTGTAAATCCTAAAAGTTTCAAGGTCTTAAACCCTACCTAAAAATCACAACAAATCATGGAGTTTTTGAAAAACCTGAGATACATGCAATTTGACTTTTTTAAGAACTCCTAAGTTGACTTTATTTAGATTCTAATGACTCCTAGTTACTAATTAAGTTGTAATATGTTATAATTATACTAATTTAAGCTAAATGATTAACTTATGTAATGATATGATTAGATTACAAATCCTAAACTTCAACAACTAACTAGTGAAAGAAAATTGAAAATGATTTTGACTTTTATTTAAAAGAGACCTGAGTTTTATAGTTTGACTATGCTAACAGATCCTATAGTGACAAGTTTTTACAATAAACAACAACAAATACTTACTGGAACACAGACGAACCAGTAAAGCCAAACACACCTTTAAAAGCTTGATTTGAAGATTTATCAAACAAAACTATGATTCAGTCCATAACTTTGAAACAAAAACATATAATATGTAGTAATAAACCTTAATGAACACATAAACACAAATAGTAACAACAATTAACCAAGAATCCAACTAGAGCTTATTATGACAGTTAAAAGTGAGTTTTTTAAACAAGAAGGTTTTAATTAACAAAGACTTGTTTATAAGTTATATTATAACTAATTCATACTCAATAAGCATAATTAGATACAAATAAGCAGATAATAAGCTATTGTACAGTACAAAGTTAAAAATGAATTTGAAAACTTACCATAAGCAATCCTGCTTATACCAAGTAACCAAGATCAAAACCACTTCCTATAGGCTTCCACAAGCTCTCTAACCCAGAGGCAATCCAAAATTTCCCCTGCTCCATGCTTCTTCTTTCATTCTTCTTATTTTATAACTATTTTTTTTTTAATATTTTTGAGTATTTTTTTATTTGCTAAGGAGCATTGCTTTTTAAACTTCTACTAGCTTATATAAGATTTGTCAGAAGCATATATAAGCTTATACGTACAAAACAACAATAATAACTAACATTTAAGTTAATTGAGAATTTTGAGAATTTGAAATTGCATAAACTGAAAAAGTATTGAGAAACTGAAATTAAAGCTTGAATTAGATTTAATTAACACTGAGAACCCTAAATATAATGTTTGAAAGCTTGAAATTACACTGAAACTATAAAATTAAACTATTCGACATACATGGAATTAAATTAAAACTACACACTACACTCTCTGCTTCTCTTCTCTTTTTAAAGCATCCCTGGTTGTTCCACGTGTCTCTCTGAGCATTTCCCATCACATTTGAGCCCTTGGATGTGTCCAATTCATCAGAACCGTTTAAATACACTTTTGGCGCCAAAAGTGGTTTAGGTGGCTTGGGGTAGACTCAGTGCAATTAATGCACTTTGGGATGATATGTGAGGTGTAGGGAACAATTTGGATAGTAGTGGTGAACTGGGGATGATTGATGTGATGGTTGCAGGTGTAGGGATCTATACCTTGATAGATCACGAGCCAATAGATCGTTAGTCAACTAATGTAATCATTAGCTAGACTAAGTTAGATAATCTCTGTGAGCTTGTAATTATGCGGAATATAAAAACAAACTAAACTTGATCCTCTATGGATCGATAAACTAATAATATTAATGAAACTCGTACTAGAAACTTGTTGCTATTACAATGACCTAGAGTTCCTTATATACTAATGGAAATCCTAACCTTTCTTACAAGAAACGAATAATAATAAACTATTAAAAGATATTCTACATATCTTGTCCTAAAATACATAAGTTATATCCACGGTTAAACTCTATCCGTAGGATCTCTATTCGTCCGCAGGAACCAGTCATCAGCAGAAAGTCACTAAGCCTTCCGCAGGAACCTGTCAGCAGTATCAGTCAGTAGTATCTTCAATAATTCCTTACAATCCTCCCCTAATCTTGAATTTGACACAGTTAAGTTCAAGATTTCTTGATAGATCGCCAATAGCACAAACCAGAGGATTGAGAATAAACATCAACAGCAAAGAATCTTCATAAGTAGAATCTCTATGATCAACAAACAATTTAAAAGCACCATTCTTTGCAGCAACACAAGACTAAATGTACATCAAAACAGATAAGTTTCATACTATTCTCATCACATCCAGGTGTGTGAACTCCTGTGAGAGGTGAATCATTGAAAATAATGGATTTGATGTCTCTTTACCAATAGCCATCACTACTGGAGTAGCCAAGTGTTCAAAGGTACACTGAGAACCACATGATTTTTAGCAAATCATCAGCTTTAAATGGATTTGAGATGTCTTTACCTGTAGCCGTTTGCTCAGGACTAGTCAATTATTGATGAATAATCATCTTGGTCAATTGAATACCAAATATGGGTTTCCATTGCCTTTACCACAAGCCATATACATGTGGGCTAGCCAATTATTTGGAATCCATAAAGGAAAAATCCATGGTCAATTGACAACCATTTCAACTACTCAGCAACAAAGCATGGGTGAGTTGAAAACCCTATGATTTTGAGCAAACCATTACAGCTATCAACAGATTTGATGAGTCTTTACCAAAGCTGTACCCTTTGGACTAGCCAACTTTTTGATGGAATAGTCAACATCAGGCAAGTTGATGACCAGAAAGAGTGTGATAAGAATCAACACCAAACCTGCATACAACATACACAAACTATATAAATATGTTAGTTTTTTTATTTTATTATTTTTTTTAAACTAACATAAAATAAAAAAAATATACAACAAAATACAATACCAATATCAACTCATTGCAGATATGAATCCATTTGAATGCCATGCTTGGTTGCCAGTTCCTTCTTAGTCAAAATACTTCTTCTTATGAACCTTACCAATTATTCAACAAGATGAAGATCATTTTCAGTCATATCCAAAGGAACAGATAACTTTGTCTCCAGCATGAGATGCATGACTTCCTTTGTGATTGGGGAAAGAACATCAGCCCAGCAATACAAGGTCTTACCAGTGGTTGTTACAATCATATGAACATTAGGAAGTGGAAAAAACTTCCAATGTTCAACCACCCATGTCTTTTGACCTTTCCATACTTGAAACCTTACACCAGAATCACCTTTAGATGAATCACACAAAATCTGCAAATCACCCATCAAATACATTCCAATGTCATCAGGGGAATGAGTTTGATAATACTTGGTAACCCAATCATAAAGTGAGAGAAGATCTTGTTTGTCAACCATATGTAAGATCTGACTCAGAAACAAGAATGTATTGGTAGTTCCATCTTGTCTAGTTATGACATTCACTTTCCCTTGACCAAGCTCAGAGTCAACCAGTTCCCACTTCACAATTTTCTCCCATACAACAGGGTCTTGACCATCATCAGAAGCATAATCAAAGAAAGTAGTACTATCCTCTAAAGGAATATCTTTTGAAGCCTTTCTCTTGATAGCTTTAGTCTTTCTCCTAGTGCCAGTAGTAACAGGAATAGAAGGACCATCAATAGGTTCTTCTTTAGGCACTTGTTTGAAAGTATCAGCAGGAACATCTACAGAATCATCATCATCAGGTACTTCAATTGGAGTATCTTCTGAAGCATCATTTATAACATCATGTGGAGCTTCAGTGGTATCAGGATGAGATTCAGCAGTATCATGATGAGAATTAGCAGGAGTAGCATCCATCTGAGCATCAGGAGTATCATCCTTCTGAGCATCAGGAGTATCATCCTTCTGAGACAAAACTGAAGGAAGTTGTACATTCTCCTGACCACCATGAAAAGACCCAATAGACTCTGTAGGTTGAGCATCAGTATCATGAAGCTTAGCTTTCTTAGCTTAAGGCTCATCCAAAAGTCTTCCTCTAAACTCCAAGACATCTTGGACATGTATACCAGAAGAATGAAGATTTGAAATGATCTTGTCATAATAGAAGGTGAGCTGCTTATCTGAAAAACCCCAAACCTTCTTTTGATTCCAGCCTGACCCAAACATAGAACATCCCTGATTCTTCACAAAATTCCTCATATATTTCTTTATTTCATTCTTTGTCCAAGGTCTTTCCTTTTGATACTTAGCTTTAATTTCTGCCTCCTGTTGTCTCTTCAATCTTCCTCTTTCAACCATCATCTGAACAAAAGCAGGATTATCAACTCCAAGCTCAGATTCACCCAAATTAGGCTTGGAAGCAGCCTGTTCAGCCAAATTCTCCCATTGCTCAGCAGTAAGATTCTTAGCTATTTCATCAAGCTCCTTTTGTCTTTCAGCAGGCAAGGTGGTAGTGAATTGAGGTCCCATCTTATCCAAATCATCTTGAATCTTCCTAGCCAATTCTTCTGAGGCTTTCAAATCCAACTGAACTTTAGTAACTGCAGCATCCTCTTTAGCTTGCAAATGTGCAGCAACATTCTCACTAAGTTTTTCATAAGCAAGTTCCACCTTTGATTTTACTCTGGAAGGAATGTCCTGATCAATCAATATAGACTTCCCTTTATCTTTCTTCTCAGGAGGGACAAAAGTCTTATCAGGAGAATCATGAGAAAGATCAGCTTGGACATCTACTGATGGACCATGAGTGCATACTTCTGGCATAGCAGTAGGAAAAGATTCCTTCCTATGAACATCAGCAGAGGTCTTCTTTCTAGGAGCATCAGCAGACTTCTTATCAGTAGAATGCTTTCTTCTGACATAAATGACTTTGGAATCCTTTGGTACACTTGCATCAGTAGAATGAGCAACATCAGCAGTTGGAGCAACATCAGGTTCAGGCCTAGTGTCAGCATTCTTCTGAACACTCTCCAAAGTGGTAGCAGCAAGAAGTTCAAGGCCTTCCAAGTCAATATTGTCAGATGCTTTAGTAGAATCCTCATCCGAATCATACACCACACCTTGTTTCTTTCTTTGCTTAAGCTTACTCTCCAACTTCTTAACTCTTCCAATTAGAATCAGAACAACATTACCGAGGTTCTTTTTGGTGAAGTTCAGATCATTCTCCAACTTGTCCACCCTAGATACATACCTTTTCAACAAAGCTGATACAGAGGTGAGAGTAACAGGACCTTCATCTCCACCAACAGGGATATATGTGGCATTTGAAGCATCATTGGTCCTGTGAGTAGAAGAATCTAAATTTACATTTACATCTACATGATCCTCAAAGTGAGGTCTCAATGGACTAGGTGTTGGAGGTCTGGTAAATTGTGGTGAGTTTACAGGTTGGTCAAAACCTAAATTCTCATTGAGCTCATGCTCAGGAGAATTGATATTCATTGGTGAATACACAGGTGTGGGTGACCTAGGAGGAGGTGGTGGTTAAACATCAGAAGCAACTGATGCATTTGCCTCAGGAGCATCTTTAGTTCTTTCAGGAGAATCCTCTGGTGCATGAGCATCAGGAGAATCCTGACCACCAGCAGCTACATCAGCTGCTTCTCCATCAGGAGGATTGCCCACTGGGGCATCAGCAGCTGCTCCATCAGGAGCATGGCCACCAGGCAACATGGCTGGAAGTAAGGGTCTTTGTTCACCAGTAAATTTAATTTTCATTTGGGTAAACAACTTTTTAGACAATCCCTTAACAGGCAAGTGAGTGGGGTCATTGGTCTCAATGTCTAAAATGATTTGAAGAAACCTAGGATACAATAAATATTTAAGTTTGGTATCCTTAATATTTTCAAGCATAGCATTAAAGATATACCTAGAAAAGTTAAATGTTCTTCCCTGAGAGAGACACACAATGGCAAGAGCAATGTCTGTAGAGAATTGGTCCCATCCACCAGACTTAGAACCCATGCACTGAAGCAAGGTGTGTGTCAAAAACCTCCATTTTGGACAAAACAGATTCTTGTACCATACTTTACCATCACCACTATAACCAGCAGCCTAAAGCCCTCTAAGTATGTCACTCTTAGGCAAATCAGTCACCCCTCCTTCATCATCCAACTGTATTTTGGTCCTAACCAATGACTCAGTAACCACATATTCTTCCCATCAAGAACATCAACAATCTCTGTTGGTCCATCTTCAACATTCCTTGTTTGAGCGGTTTCCCAAAATTGTACAACAAGAGACTCATGAATAACATTTGGGTATTGAAGCAGAGCATAACAAATCTTGGACCTTTGAAGAAATTCGATCATGCCCACATAATCTTCATCATTTTTACCACGACCAAGAAAGGCATGTTTGTTATGATCTCCTTTGAAATATAGTTCAGCCATTGATTAAGAATAAGAAATTAGGGTTGGGTGTTCTGAAAAATGTTGAAGTGGTTTTTGAAATTATATAGCGAGAGGGAATCAGTTAATTTGGGAGTGGGATATGCACGTCTTGGTTAATTATGGAAGTTACCAAACGTGGAATGAAACTGATGTGAATTATTGGAAATAAATCTTTGACCAATAATCAACTAAGGCAAATCCCAATTAACTGACTCATCCGTAGAAACCAAATCAAACGGCTGAAAGCAAAGGGCCAATCCGCAGAAAATAGTCAATCATTGACTATTGGTCAACAGAATCATCCGCAGAATTGATTAGCAGAATCTACCCGTCAGTGGAAACCAAAATCTTTGAAAAAGATCTCTTAATTCAAAATTCAAAGAACCCTTAATTATCTCCAAACTGCCTCACATTAATGGTAATAAAGATACGCGGTTGGGGGATCTTATAAATAAAGGCTAATTATCCCCAAATCTCTCCACTTCAAATCAAATCCCTAATTATCATACCTCCAGTTAACAATACATCCATGGCTTCCAATCAACACATCATCAACCTTTCTTCTGATACATCAGATACTTCTGACTCACTAACATCTCCACCACCACTCAATATGGCAACACGTCCTCGTGGTCTCACAAAGGAACAAGCTAAGAAGAAGAAACATGATGTCCCTGCTCCTAGTTCATCATCAGAAGATCTTCCACCATACCCTTCTGAAATCGATGATCCAGAGTACCAGAGAGAGATGGAGAGAAAGTGGAATGAATTGGAGAGGGCAAACAGAGTTCCCAATCCTGATGAGTCTCTCATCTTCTTTACATCTTCTGATGAAGAGGATGAGGAGAATGATGAACTTTACACCCCTACAACCTCTGATAAGCCTCAGTCCTCTCGTCCAAGAAAAAGAAAAGCAAATCCACCATTGCCAAAGATCAGAAAGGTTGTGTTAGGTTTGCCCTGTCCTCAATGGCAAGGACTCTTCAACATCAACAATAAGGGCAAGAAGAAGACTATGGAAGGCAAGGGCAAGGGCAAAGTAGAATAGGAACTTTGTTGTTAATCTTTCATTTTCACTATTCTTGTATTGTAACTCTGAAGAATCAATAAAATTTGCCTTGTTAATTATTACTTGTTTTAATTCTTCTGAATAACATTCCTCTGAATAAATTGAACATGAATAGGCCATCAGCAGGAACACACTTAACAACAAGATAAATAGTATCAGCAGCATGTTGGTCAAACCATTGACTTTCATCTGAAGAATCCAATTAAGTGGACAACTTTCACACTTAGTAATTGCTAATGACTCAACTACCTCCCATTTACTTACATTAACTCACATTTAACCCAAATCATGTCTTTATAAATAAGTCTTCAAGTCAAAATCAATTTACCATCCCACAAATAACATATCCCTCAAAGTCTTTCTTACATTCAAAACATGAAGCCATTCCCCAAAGTCATTAAAATCTCTTCTGATTCATCAGACTCTACCTTTGACATCTCTCAAATCCAAAGATCATACTATTACTTAGGTGAAGGTCCTTTAGAGTTATGTCCATCTCCAACCTCATCAGAAGAAACCACTGAAGCTGAGGAAACACCAGCTCCTCTAGCTATGGTTGTCCCTGATTTCACTCCTGTCACTGCATTCTTAACTAGTGAAATGGAAAGAGTCTGTGCAGATCTGAGAAGATTCTCTGTCCCTGAAGAGCCACAGTCCTCAAGTAGAAAGAAGGGTCCATTGAAGGTGGTGCTTGGTCTTGCAGCTCCCAAGCTCTGGAACAAGGACATGCAATCCAGAGGAATCCAAAAGAAGATGCCAGACCCAAAGGACTTGGGCAAAGGGAAGAGGAAGATGGATTAGGTTGTTACATAGGGATGTGATGGTATGATGGTGGTTGGTTGTTGTTGAATGAAGTATTTTGTGTTTCTTCTGATGACAGATCTTGTAATGGATGTACCAAACTTTCCACTGATGAATAATATTTTTCTTTAATGTCTTTACATCCAATGCCACTGAATGTAGATCTTTGAACATCAGTAGAAACATGACCTGAAACCAGACATTCACACAAAAAACAAAAACACAACAAAACAGAATAATATACAAGATTAGTAATAACCTGTAAAACAAAGTTAGTAAACATAATTCTAGAAAACATAATAATCTACATAAATACAACATGTACAATCCTCCCCTGAGGCATATGCCTCCCCTGAGGCTTATGCCTCCCCTCAAACATAGCATTCAAGGGTTAACCATCCCAATGTTGACAACTAGGTGATTAAACCTAGGTCCATCAAAAGCTTTTGTTAACAAATCATCCACATTATCATCAGTGTGAATTTTAAGCAGTTGAATTAGATGTTTCTCATTTGCATCTCTTATAAAATGGTGCCTAATTTCTATGTGTTTAGTTCTCTGATGAAAAACAGGATTTTTAACAATAGAAATAGTACTTTGATTGTCAATGTAGATTTTAGTGTTCATAAAGTTAAACCCATAATCCAACATCTGATTTTGAATCCAAAGTACCTGACCACAGCAATTGGCAGCAGCCACATATTCTGCTTCAGTAGTAGAAGTAGCCACTATGGTTTGTTTCTTGCACTGCCAAGAGATGAGTCTTCTACCAAGAAATTGACAACCTCCTGTTGTGGATTTCCTATCTAAATTAGCTCCAGCATAATCACTATCACTGTAAGCCTCCAACACAAATGGTGAATCCCTTGGGTACCAAAGGCCTAGTTTGGGTTGGCCCTTTATGTACTTGAAAATTTTCTTCACAGCATTTAGGTGGGAAGTCAGTGGAGTGACTTGATGTCTTGAACAAACACTGACAGCAAAGGTAATGTCAGGCCTAGAAGCTGTGAGATACATCAATGATCCAATCATGGACCTATAAAGATGAACATTCACAGCCGCATCTTGCTCATTTGGATTCTTAAGCTTGGGTGGTTCATATGGAGTAGTAGCAGTCCTCAAAAGGTCAAAGTCAAACTTTTTCAAAATATCTTTAACATACTTCTCCTGATGTATAAAGATCCCTTCAGGTTGTTGTTTGACTTGCAGCTCTAGGAAAAAGGTTAACTCCCCCATTGCACTCATTTGAAATTCACCTTTCATCAATTCTTCAAATTCCCTGCACCATGCCTCCTTTGTGGATCCAAAGATAATGTCATCCACATATACTTGTACTAGAATAATGTCCCTGGAGTTTTTCTTAATAAAGAGGGTCTTATCAATAGCTCCTCTTCTGTATCCATGCTCCAATAGAAATGTAGACAATCGAGCATACCATGCTCTTGGTGCTTGGTGAAGTCCATAAAGTGCTTTGACAACTTTGTAAACCTTCTTAGGATGATGGGGATCTTCAAAGCCCTGTGGTTAAGTGACATATACCTCGTCTTCAATTTTGCCATATAGAAAGGCACTCTTGACATCCATCTGATAGACCTTAAACCCCATATATGAGGCAAAGGCTAAAAACAGTCTAATGGCCTCAACTCTAGCAACATGTGCAAAGACCTCAGTGTAGTCAATCCCTTCTTCTTGTCTGAAACCTTGTGCCACCAATCTTGCTTTATTTCTGACCACAATACCTCTGGCATCCCTCTTGCATTTTAAGATCCACTTGGTCCCAATTGCAATCTTCCCTGCAGGCAGATCAACAAGTACCCAAACATCTTGATTCTTGAATTGTTGCATCTCTTCCTGCATAGCTTCAACCCAACTAGGCTCACTCAAAGCCTGTTTAATGCTTGTGGGTTCAACTTGAGACAAGAAACAAGCAAACAAACAATGCTTCTGATCTGTGTGATTGTCTCTCTTCTGAGTGGATACATAAGTCAAAAATGCACATTGCCCAAACTTGGTATTCTTAATGGCACTCCTGGTGAGTACCATAGCATTTGGATCACCAAGTATATTATCTTGTGGATGTATGGTGTTGATCCTTTTGATTGCAACAGGATTAACATCAATTGAGGTATCAAGATTGGTTAAAGTAAGAGCAAAGTCTTCATCATAAGAAGCTGATTGAAAAATACCATCACTTTGCTCAACATTAGCAAGATCTGAGGGAGTTGGAAAGCTGCCATAAGGTTCATCTAAACTTGTGGAAACGTCAGTGGATGCAGCAGAAATGCCTTCAGCAGAATCTCCATCAGCAGAATCAACAGTTGCATCAGCGGATGCATCAGCAGAATTAGGTTTTTTACGTTCTTCAACAGCAGCTTGTTTTAAGAGGGCTTCAGTGTCCTGAACAAATTCAAGACCAAGTCTTTTAGCTTCCTCAGCAGCTGCATGTTCTTGCTTTTTGAGTCTATCAAGATCTTCTGCATAGGTTGAATTTTCCACATCATCCACAGATTTGGCATCAGAGGCTTCTTTGGTAGGAGGATCTGCTAGCTGGATTGGTAGAGTTGTTACAACAATAGTAGGTTCATCACATTCTGAATCACTGTCTGAATCATCATGTAGGGTACCTGCATTGTTAGAAGATGACACTTGTACACCTGCAGAGGGGTTAGTTTTGTGTCTAGTATAACCCAAGTAATCTGTAAGATAATCAAGGTCAAAATACCATTCATGACCTTTTCCTTGAACATTAACATTCTCTTCTAGAAATTTCAGGTTAAGAGTCTCTTCTATCTTCTTTGCAGCCAAATTATAGACCCTATAAGCCTTGCTATGAGCTGAGTAACCAACAATATATCCTTCAGCAGCTTTAGCTTCAAATTTGCCTAGGTGATTACTTGTATTCAGAATGGTCACCTGACAACTAAAAGGTTTCAAGTGTTCAATGGTAGGCTTCTTCCCTGTCAATAGTTCATAGGGTGTCTTATTGTGAGGTCTAGTGATCAACACCCTATTCAACACATAACAGGCAGTACCAACCGCCTTAGTCCAAAACATAGTGGGAAGCTTAGAGTCAGCAAGCATAGATCTTGCAGTCTCAATAAGGGTTCTATTCTTCCTTTCAGCAACTCCATTCTGTTGTGGATTCCTAGGAGTGCTATAATCTATTTTAATACCCTTTAAATCACAAAGTTCAATAAGATTGGCATTTTTGAACTCTGTCCCATTGTCACACCTTATACCTTTAATCTTCTTGTTAAGTTGATTTTCAGCTAGAGCCATAAATTCTTTGAGTGCCTGAAAGGTTTGATCTTTAGTCACTAAGAAAAATGTCCAACTGAATCTGCTGAAAGCATCAGTGATCACCAAACAGAAGTACTTATGATCAATACTCCTGATGGATGTAGGACCAAAAAGATCCATGTGAAGTAGCTGCAATGGTTCTGAGATTGTGCTCACAGTAGTAATGGCCTTATAAGAAGCTTTTTGTTGCTTTCCCTTGTTACAAGCCACACAATTATGCTCATTGGTGAAGATCTTGGAAGGAAGTCCATGAACTAGTCCATCTTTAGCAAGTTTGTTGATGACTTTAAAATTAACATGTGCCATCCTTCTATGCCATTTTGTAGATTCATCCAAGGATGCTTTAGCCACCAAGCATGTTACATCACCTTCTGGCTTGACATCATTCAAGTAAAAGGTATAAAGATTTTGGTTTCTTGGAGCCTTTAGTAATACTTGATTATCATCAGGCATTTGGAAATCAGGTGAAAGAATGAAACAACCATCTTCAGTGAAAAGCACAGGAAGCTTTTTGTCACAAATTTGTGAGACTGAGAACAAATTGAATCCTTGAAGTTCCTTCACATAGTAGACATTCTCAAAATCCACCTTGGGAGTTCAAATAGTTCCTTTGCCAGTAATCCTTCCTACTTCACTTCCAAACCTCACTATGCCTCCATTAATAGGCACAAAATCATTCAGCTTCTCTTCATTTCCAGACATATTTCTTGAACAGCCACTATCAACAATACCTAAGTCTTTATTAAGAAGAGGATGTTCCTACAACAAAGAAAGTTAATATACAACAACAACAAGTATGTTAAGAGACTTAAGTCATGAAAGACTTGAGCCTGCCCTGTGGATCATTCTGATAAACCCAAGATGATGAGTTAGATCCACAATTGTTCCTAGATTCCCTGTAGTTAAATGGTCTTTTATGTGTCCAAGAACAATCTGCTGAGGACTTTTCAGCAGAATCCCAATTACTCCTTCCCTTAAACATTTTGTCAGTATATTCATACCAATGATTAACACCATTAAATGGTTGAGATCTATTTCTATTGGTATTCATATATCTATTATTAAGAACAGACCTATTGGAATAAACAGGCCAATCAGCAGGAGTGGAATACATTCTGCGGACATGATACTTAGCCTGTGGAGCTACTGAGGGTTTGGTCCTGGTATTAGTCCACTTTTGTCTAGGTCTATAATCAACAGAAACACCCATCCTCTTTTCATGAAAATCACAATCCTTAATTAAATGCAACTTGCTACCACAAACAAAACACTTCTTTTTCTTACAAGATTTATTAAATCCAAAAGATGTCTTATTAAACATAGAATTATTCAAACAAACATCAGAAACATAATTGTTTTGTAAACACTGAAAGGAATTGTTTTCGTAAGAAGTAAATAACAAGTCTTCAGAAGAGGCTGGTTGATAAAGAACTTCATCAGCAGCAACTTCAGAGTCCACAGACTTGTAAGATGACTTGTCAGAAATCTTTATCGAGGACTTGGGTGAGTCTGACTTGGTCTTGGAATCACAGCTGGCATAACTAGAGGTCTCTGAGGTCTTGTCCCTGAAAGAACAAGAGACATAATCGTTAGAATGATTACTAGATATACTTCTAGTGTCTGGGGAGTCATTGATCCTAATGCCAGTGGTTTCCTTTGATTCTGGTAAGTCAACCTTATGGGATGTGGGCTTAGGGGTTCCTATGGTTGGTGAATCTTCAGACCCATTTGGCAAGTCTTTAGACTTTTTGCCAAAAAGATGGTGTGAACCATCAAAGTCAGAGGTTTTGGTAGTAGGCATAAATACACCTCTGATGGGTCCTCGCACAGCATGCAAATTTCCTTCTTTAACATAATGTGCTAAGCCTGCTGTTGTAGATTTACCCACATCATTCCTTGCTTCTATGCCAACATATTTTTTAAACCCTAAACCTATCCCAGAGTTTATAGCTTGACTACCATAAAGACACCTAGCTAGATTATCTCCTGAAATCAACCAATTTTTATGTAAAGCTATTTCTTTATCTAGTTTCTCTTGCAAAACATTTTTCTCAGACTCAATTCTAGCTTTTTCTTTTTCAGAAAATTTTAATTCATTGCTAGCACATTCTAAATCTCTACTTAAAACTCTAATCTTTTCCTCATAAGCTAATTGATTCTGTTGAAACCACACCTTTTGTTGTTCTAAAGTTTTAAAAGCTTCTTTATAAGTTGCAGCTTCAATAAAACAAGCATTATATTTTGGTTTCATATCATCATAAGCTTCTTTTAGAGTTGTATATTTAGAATCACAATCACAAACATAAGTAGATACCTGAGGAGAGATTCCCATGAGACCATAGCTATCATCACAACTAGCTATGCAGGAGATTTGAGGAGAGCTGCTTGTATCATCATCATGCTCATTCCAGTCCACACTAGTATCTATAGCAGTGATCAAGGCCTTTTATTCTCCAGCTTCCACTTCTTTCTTCTTGTATGCTGAATACCTGGTACTGGCTTCACCCTTCTTGGCTGTGCATTCTCTTGCAAAATGGCCAATTTCTCTACAAGCATAACACTTTACTTTCCTTCTATCAAACCTAACTGCATCTCTTCCATCAACATTGAGCTTTTTACCAACCTTTTGCTCAAATCTTCTAACCTTGAGAGAGAGCATAGCCATTTGCCACTTTAAGTCCAATTCTTCTAAAGCAAGTTCATCAATTTGCTCAAAGTCTTCATAAGCTATTTGTTGCTGTTTATCAACTTCAGCAACAAATGAATGAAGTACATCTTCCATCACATTGCTAATCTTTGGATGAGTTATTGGATTAGCATTTGAAAAAGACAAAGTGGTCATTGGAAGACTTTGGCTTGGAGTGGATGGACTTGTGTAAACCTGAGGTGCTAGGGATGGACTTGTGTAGGTATGTGGCATGTACTTTGAGTTAGAACTGACAAATGCAGATTGTGAAGGAGTTGCTGCATATGGGGAGAATCCCTTTATGTCACCTTCCAAAGCTCTGAGTTTGTTGTACAAGTCATCAAAGCTGAGGTAGTCCAAGTCACCTTTGGTTTTCAATGATATACTCACTTGAGACCATGAGGGAGGTAAGGCTCTTAAGAACCTGGAATTCACCTCCTCATTGTCAGGTCTAGCTAGAAGCTGATTCAAGTGATTCAGAATCTTCTGAAACCTGTCATAGCCTTTATGGAGACCTTCCTCTTCAGTAATCTTGAATTCTTGGAACTCCATCTTTAACATACTCTTTCTCATCCGCTTTGATTCTTCATTCCCACCAAATCTAGCTTTTATGGCCCACCAGATTTCTCTTGGATCAGTCATGGAATGAAAATCTCCCATGTGGTCATCAGGGACTGCCTGCAGCAATATGGTTCTTGCTTTGTTCTCCCTTTGAATTGCAAGAATTTCTTCAGCAGAAACAGGTTCCAAAATAGTAACTTTACCATTAACATCAACACTTTGCTTTTTAGGACGACAACCATTGAGTATAACATTCTAGAGGTTATAGTCAACACTTGCAATCCAGTTCTGCATCTTCATGGCCCATATCTCATTCTCATCCTTCCTAAGAAAAGGAAGTTTTGCATTGCTGTTGGAGAAGGCCACCTATTGTAGTTGTTGAGTAAGAGAGCCTGCTTCTGAGAGAACAACATCACCGCCTGGTTTGTCACCCATTGGTACTGAATGAATAGTTTTGTGATTGTGTTGAGGTTACAGAGAGTATCTAGTGGCTCTGATACCACTTGTAGGGATCTATACCTTGATAGATCACGAGCCAATAGATCGTTAGTCAACTAATGTAATCACTAGCTAGACTAAGTTAGATAATCTCTGTGAGCTTGTAATTATGCAGAATATAAAAACAAACTAAACTTGATCCTCTATGGATCGTTAAACTAATAATATTAATGAAACTCGTACTAGAAACTTGTTGCTATTACAATGACCTAGGGTTCCTTATATACTAATGGAAACCCTAACCTTTCTTACAAGAAACGAATAATAATAAACTATTAAAAGATATTCCACATATCTTGTCCTAAAATACATAAGTTATATCCATGATTAAACTCTATCCGTAGGATCTCTATTCGTCCGCAGGAACCAGTCATCAGCAGAAAGTCACTAAGCCTTCCGCAGGAACCTGTCAGCAGTATCAGTCAGTAGTATCTTCAATAATTCCTTACAGTAGGGTGTAGGGGACAAAGTGGGTTGTAGGTTTAGCACTTGTCATCCCCTGCTACAAAACTCAAGGGTGGGTTTTGTTGTGTAGGTGACAGGGAGTGTAGTAAGGTGGTGAAGGTGGAAGGTGGAGGTGGAAAGTGGAGAATAGTAGCAGGGGAAGCAGGATGTGGAGGTTGGGGGTGATGGTCAACGCGGGTCAACGATTTTGACCCCGTTTTATATTTTGGTAACGATTGGGCTTTTGTATGTTTGGGCTTTGGATAAATGCTGGACCAGGCTTTTATTTTTGGATTGGATTTTTGGATTGTTTTGTTTTTATTTTGGATCCGTTTGGTTATAAAGATAATAAGCCCAAAGACTTATTTTGCAAATTCTGAATTCCAGGGACCAATCTTGTAACTTTTCCAAATTTTGTTACAAAGGACCTTTCTTGCCATTTAAAAATATTATAAGGACCTTTTTTTATTTTTCCAAATTTAAAAGTAACCGGGGACCATTTTTGCCAAAATTGCAAAGTATAGGGACCTTTTTGTAAATTCTTTGAATTTATCATCTAGGGGTCAAATTTGTCAATTTGTGAATTATCAAGGACCTTTTAATGATAAAATTCCATTTTTGAACACTAGGAGTATTTTCTGTCAATATTGAAACTACAGGGACCTGTTTTGCCAATTTTGATATTTTGAACTTCCAAGGGTAAAAATTGTTATTTCATGATTCCTGAGGACTGTTATTGACTTTTCTTTAAAATAAATCATCCAGGGACCATTTTTGACATTTCATGAAAGTTCATGGACTGATTTTGACAATTTGGTAAACTTTGGCCGTTTTTCCCTGTTTTCAGTTCTTTTATGTCTGAAACATATAAAAACACCTTCTAAGGATATTTGTAATATTTTGTGGTGTTTCTGAGTGTTTTTACATGTTTTTGTCGTTCAGATTTGACAGAAATGATGAGTTTTTATGAACTCATCAGTACACGAAACCCCTAGTACACCCCTCCGAACCTATCTTTTCGTTTCTAACTTTAAGCATTTTATTTAAAGGAAAAATTTGTTACACCCCACTTAAATGTACACCCAAATCGCCTTAGCCTTCCGTGTATGCACTCATCTTTAGTGCATTATTGTTATTTGTTAAACCCTAAGTTAATTATCTAATTGATTACATGGTTGCTAAGTCGAGTCATATCCTTGTACATATTGTTTTGGGACAATTGGGACTCATGGGTAAAGTACTTATTTTATGGAGTAATGGGGAAGAACATCATTTATTACCCCCATATGTGCGTTAATCTTAAAAGTGCTCAAAGTGTTTTGATTTTCTTAATTCGAGTCATTAGATTAGTTTATTGTAAAGTATGTAAAAATTCAAGTGTAAGGGGAATTTTCATTCCCTATGATGTATTATTTTGGATGGTAGGGTAAGAGTGTATGCACAAAAAAAAAAAAAAAAAAAAAAAAAAAGAAAAAGAAAAAGAAAAAGAAAAGACAAAAAACATACGGACTACCATCCCGTTTCATTCTATGTTCATTTTATATTTTTGTTATTTCTCATTTATTAGCTTAAGTCGAGTCTAGTCTGTGCTTAGCAACGCCATATTGTACATGTAATTAACCAAGATTGTTAACTCGCCACCAGTAAAGACTGCCTATATCCAACAAAACCGTGTATTTCATATCCCTACATCTAACGTTACAACCCTTTAAAAGACCTCTTTGATAGTTTATCCTAGGTGCTTACGCTATGTGGTGGAGGTTTGATCCTTTCCCAAGCCTATGGTAATCTATTTTTCTATGACAGGTAGTGAGAGATATCTTCCGTTTCCATATTGTAATTTATACTTTATTACACCCGAGAGATGTGAGTGTCTAAACACTATTTGTGAGGTGCTTGTGTATAACCTCCGTGCTTGTCTTTGGTCTTTAGTGGAACGATTATTTGTTGTAATTAGTTTTATATTAGTGTTAAATGACCCCTAACTTGTATTTTGACTAGAATAAAAGCGCATTTACTTGAGGACAAGCAAATCTCAAGTGTAAGGGTATATGATGAGGCGAAAAATGAACCACTTTTAGGGGGTCATTTAAGCCCGGAATTGAATTTATTTGATCAAATATTGCCCTAAATCGTTCCTTTTGTGATTTTAGGTACTTTGGGAGTGAAATCTGGAGAAGGAAGCAATTCGGACGTTTTTGGAGCATAAAAGTGAAGAAAACGCCAAAGACTTAATTTTCCAAGCTGGAAACAGTGTGTGACGGTGTCAAGAGTGAGAAGTTGACAACGTCAAAAGTAAAGATCGTGACGACCCAGTACAGAAATGAAGGCGTCACAAGGTAGAGCGTCAAGAGTTAAATATGTGACGGCCTGGAAAAATGGAGTACATGACGGCGTCAGATGTAGATCAAGGCAGTCCGAGGATTATTTTGGCGGTGAGATAATGGCGTCACAAGGTTGTTCTGGACGCCATCAGCCTCTATTATCTATATATAGTTTTCTAATTTTCATTCATAAAGAGGAACAAGTTTGGAGAAACCCTAAGGCCGAACCATATACGTATTTTACAGGTTTTTCAAGGGTTTTCAGCCCTTGAACCCTTACGTGTGTTATTGAGATAAGTATTCTTTTAATTCAATCAATATGTCTATGTTTTGGTTGTCCTTATCTTGTGCTTGTCTTAATTCCACCATGCTAGGCTAGATTTATCTTGTGTTTGCTTAGATCTAATGAAACCTAGATGTTGATTATGTGTTGATTACTTGTTTATGGTTGTATTGGATGAATGATTTCAATGTTAGGCTTAAGAAAACTGGCAGATCTCCAATTGGTAACATGCTTAAACGCTTAGGAAACATGAACCGATGTGTACTAGGTTTTATTGGTTGTATTTAATGCATGAGTAAATTCTAATGATCCCATGTTAGGAGCTTCTTAGCCGGCTCGACATAGGAGTGAAGTAGGCACTCATAGGATTGGGGAAGTAAGTACGCCACCCCATGAATGGTATTAAGGAATACAATCCGTCATCCACGCAACTATAACAAGTAATTAACGTGTAAAAGATATCTAGTGAGTAGTGAAATCTAAGTAAACACATTTCTCCACTTATTGCTCACAACCTTAGTTTAATATAGTTTTATTTTCATTTTAGTATTTTATTTTGATTGCATCTTAGTATTGGGTTAGTTGATTAGCAACTAATTCCGCCAATATCCTTAAAACCCGACATTTTTACTTGCTTTCTAAAAAATATAAAAATACAAAAAGAATCATCTCTCATCTCTAGAACTAGTAATTAGGTTTTCTAATCCTAGCGACACTATTCCTAGCTGAACGATCAATCCCCCGGTACTTGTCATTATACTATACTACATCGATCAGGTACACTGCCTGGTGGGGGTTGTAAGCTTCTCGAGATCCCTCGAGAGGTAAAGCCTGGTGCGATCCCCACGCATCAGGAACCCAAACAAGGAACGCCCAACCTTTGTATCAACAAGTGGCGCCATCCATGGGACCCTACACTAAGAACTAGAATGACGAAGCATAAAAACTCAAGCCAGTGGACTCCGCAGTTGGAAAAAACACATGGTGACCCCCAGAGGAGGAAACATCAAGATTCGACCTCTAAGCAGGCCTCTGGAACAACCAGTGCACCCAGTCACTAAGAATCAGGCCCAAGTCTGATCCTCCCAACGTTAGAATTGCCGACAGGACTACCCAGGCCACTACGGTGGCCCCTAACATGGAAGATCTTCAGCGCACTATCTTCACCACTCCCCACCAAACGGAACCCATCGTGGACACTACTGTGCCACCATGCGCGCTTAATCGAGACAGGGGACCTAATGTGGAAACAGATATCCTCGCGGTAGAGGGGGATGCGCCTGAGTTCACGCTAAGTAATTTTGTATCCCAAAATTACGAAGCCTTAACTGCCCTCATGCAAGAGGAAGCAAAAAGAAGGTCAAGTATGAGTCTACAAGCCCGTCTCAACTTTGGCCCTGAGTATGAAGCATCTCCATCGCGCTATCAGAAGGAGAGGTGCGAAAAGGATACCCACCAACTTCCAGTGTTCACTAGAGTCGAAAGGAAGGCTGCGGATGATGAAGCATCTGATTCGCAGTGCTCGGAGGAGCACAAAGATAATGGAAGGCGTACCAATGTCCACACTAGACTCGGTAGCCGCAGGATCCAGGATAGACTTGGACGGAAACGCTCATCGAGCGAGAGCCCTTCAAGGTCTAGAAGCAGAAGAGTTCATGATAGGCTGGGTAGACAGCCCTCCCCAAGTGAAAGCCCCTCAATCTCGGACTCCGAGGAAAAACGGTGTAAACACCGCAAAAGGGCCGACTCCTCCTCAAGTAACTCCTCTGACAACGAGGACGAGGAAATAGGACACTCGAAGTCCAGGAGAAGACACCGTGATGTGGAGGACGAAGATATATCCCTTCTTTGGCGTCGCCAAAAGGTCGACGCATTCACGCGGCGTGTTGGGAATTATTCTATCAGTTACCACGGCTAGTGAAGATATTACAACTGCAGAAGATTGTACTTGCAGTGGAAACTCATTACCACTGCAAGAACAAACATTACCACTGCTTGCATGATAACTGTTAGAGAAACGCGCTTAGATAAACATAGAAAAGATCTTGTGTATATCTTATTCTATTAGTATTATACTTATCTTGTACAAGAGGACTCCTTGTTGTATAAAAGGAGATCCTAGGTCATAGTTAGAATATATCTTTCTAATACGTTTTCTTAGAGCTTCAAGGTGTAACCCTAGTGATATCATAGATCACTCGTATTATTATCATTAATAATATTGGAGCTATTTGTTTTGTTACATACACTGTTCTTACATACAATTGGTTAACTTACTATCAATCTTCTAAGTATCATTAAGTAGATTCCGCATACTTAGTGGTATCACTCAAAGTATCATTATTAATACAAGTTCAAGGTGTTCACGATCCAACAAGTGGTATCAGAGTAAGGCTTTGATATTTTGATTTAGAAGATCCTATGGCAGACTCAAAAGATACAGTGGAGACAGAAACAAGCCAATCTAACATTGCTGCAAAACTTCCAAAGCTAAAGATCAATGACTTCGAGATGTGGAGGCTTATGATAGAACAATTTTTCATGGTTCAAGACTACACATTATGGGAGATCATTATGTGTGGTAATTCTTTCAAACCTGGTACAACTACAGAGCAGATTGGTGACAATACAGTAACAAAAGTTAATTCTGGTCCTGTTACTACTGAAGAAAGAAATCAACTGAAGAATGATTTGAAGGCTAGAGGTTTGCTGCTGATGGCTCTACCTAGAGAACAAGTTCTGGCTTTTAGCAAATACAAGTCTGCAAAGACTCTTTTTGATGAGATCTGTGAAGTGTTTGGTGGTAATGATTCCACCAAGAAGACTCAAAAGACTTTATTGAAGCAGACCTATGAAAACTTTGGTTCAACAAGTAATGAATCTCTTGATAGCATCTTCACAAGGCTACAAAAGATTGTTACTCAACTCACTGCTTTTAGTATTGAGGTGGAAAAGGATGACCTAAATCTTAAGTTCCTAAGAAGCCTACCTTCTGAGTTTGACACCAATGTTGCTGTTTGGGAGGATAAGCCAGATCTGGAGACAATGAAGCTTAATGATGTGTACAATAACTTCAAAGTTATTGAACAAAGATTAAAGAAAGCTGGCAAGTTAAGAACAAGTTCTGCAAGTGTAGCACTCATATCATCATCAGGTAATGATAGTTCAGATGATGAAAGTGATAGTGATGATGACAGTGGTAACATGATTGTTTCCACTGGTAATGGAAATGTTTCCACTAGGAGCTCAAAGAAACAGGTTGCAGGACTAAGTGATGCTACTTTCTATGCCTTTATATCAAGCCATGTGGGTGGTTCAATTCTCAATCATGAGGATTTGGATCAAATTGATGAAGATGATATGGAGGAGATGGACATTAAATGGCAGGTGGCATTACTAAGCTTGAGATCAAAGAAGTTTTGGAAGAAGACAGGAAGAAAGATACATATAAGTGGTGATGAGACTGTAGGTTTTGATAAAAAGAAGGTGGAGTGCTATAATTGTCACAAGAAGGGGCACTTTGCAAGAGAATATAGAAAACCAAGGAAATCTGACAATAAGTCAACTTGGTACAAGAAGGAAAAGAACAAAGAACCTACAACAGAAGAGCCAAAGGTACTATTGGCTATTGATGGAGTGAGCTTTGATTGGAGTTTTATGAATCAGGATGGAGAAGATGATTCAGAATCTGCAATGCTTGCTACTGAGCATGCACTCATGGCTTTCTCAGACTCTGAGGTACATACTGATAATGCCTGTTCTAAAAACTGTAAGGCCTTAAAAGAGTATAATAGCTTGAAAAAACAATATGATGAGCTGATGCTAGAGTTACACCATACTAATCATAACTTAGCAAATCATAAGAGAGGTCTAGGTGTTTTAGAAAAACAGATAGAGCATTATAGGGCAAATGAGTCTAAATTTAGTGATGACATTGCTGTGTTAAAAAATGATTTAGACTTTAAGATTGTTGTAAATGAGGCTCTTAGGGAAGAGATTAAAAAGGTTAAGAAGGCTAGTGAGAATATTCAGATAACTAAGCAAACACTAGACCATCAATCCAAGAGCATTGACAAAATTTGGGAAGCTCAAGTTGTGAGCAAAGCTAAATCAGGTCTAGGATACAAATCTGTTCCACCACCTCTAAGAGGTGTTCCAGCACCTCCTGGCATTGACCTAGCTCACACAGGCTTAGAAGAGTTTCAGGATCCACCCATGACCTATGGACCAAAATTTGTTAAACCAGTTGAAACTGAAAAGGTTCAGGTTGAGGTTGAGACTTTTGATAGTGCTAGTGACTCATCTCTTAAAGATGAATGTTTGAATGTTGAGTCTAAAACTAGTGTTACTGAAGATGTTAAAGTTGAGGAAAGAAAAAGTATTCCTGAAGAAGTCAAAGAGAAGCCTAGGACACAGTCAAATTACACTAGGCCTACTACTAGGTATGCAGAGATGTACAGGGATAGGTCTAAATCTCCTAGAGGGAACATGAGAAGTTGGAATCATGTTAAAACTAGGCAGTTTGGTAGTGATTTTGTGTTCAACAATAAGGCTTGTCATATATGTGGTAGCTTTGACCATTTAGCTAAAGACTGTACCTACCACATGGGAAGAAGGGAAGTATTTGTGAATAAAAGGGTGAATGGACACAATTCTAATAATATGACTCACCCAAACCCCTTAAGCAAGATGGTTCCCAGGTCTGTTTTACTTACCACTGGCATCAAACCAATTTCCACTGCTAGACCAGCAGTTACCACTGCCAGTAGTAAAAACAGATTTTATCCTAAGTCCCCTGTCACTTCTTTTGTTAAAACTTATCAAACAGGGAAAAAGACTTATTTTGAAAAGAATGATCACAAGAATCACATGTGGAGACCCAATTTTTCTAAACCAGCAGTTTCCACTGCTAGGCATGCAGTTACCACTGCAAGACCAAATGTTTCCACTGATGTCTATGTGAATAAGAAAAGGGTAAACTTGGGAAAAGCTGTTAAGGCCTCAGCTCGTTGGGAATGGAAACCAAAAGGAACAACAACCTCAGACAATCCCAATGGTGTATCAATGACCTTTGATAGATACAATTATATTGATACACGAGGCAGATCCAAGTCATTTGTGGCTTGGGTCCCAAAAGGTACTAATTGTTTTATGTTGAGTGCAGGAACAGTCAAAGACTACTCATGATTATGAATGACTTGATAATACTTTCTGAGTTTTACAGTGACTCACCAAATTGTTTGCAAGTTGTTTAGTATATGTCTGTTCTGCAAATGTTAAGAGATTACAAGAAGTGTGTTAAAGTCATCAAGAGTTGTAGCCAAAGGAATGTGGTCAAATAAGCTGAAGGTCTTACAATATTGATTAATTAAAGAAGATCTTTTCATTCATTCAAAGACATGTGTTACTGCTTACATTCAAAGTTCCAACTGAATTACAAAGACCATTCCTAAAACATTTGGCTAATTAAGAACTACTAGCTTCTATCAATTATTACATAATACTTGAGGCTATGACAAGTACAATGAAGAAGCTGAAGATGAAAATGGAAAAAGAAGAGAAGGAAGACTGTGAAGATGCTCAAGTAACAGAGTCAAGAAAATACTCAAGAACTTTGTTCCTTGGCAACATTCTTCAGTCATCTATTTCTGCTTCTCCTTTCCCTTATATGTAATCTGAGCCTTCTTGCTCTGTCCAATATGTTCTTGATGCAGAAGACCAGGTTCTGGAGCAGGAAGATCCAACACCAAATTTGATGATGTTGGGAGAGATGAATCTCTCTTACTTGATCTTGGTTGGGATCTCTCTGGTGTGGAAGGTGGAAGAAAGGTTGGATCTTCATTCTCTTCTTCTGAAGATTCTTCATCAGAGGTCCAGATAAAAGGAGAGACAAGCTCCCTCTCAGCAGGATTTGGATCATGGCTTGATTCACCCTCTATGTGTGCATTCCATTGTTTTTCTTGCACATCCCATCGTTTTTCCATCTCTCTATTATAATCAGAATCTTCAAGTCCCCATGGATATGGTGGTACATCTTCTTCTGATGATGGAACAGAAGAGTGTTGATCAGAGGACTCAGGGTTTGATGACATGGTTATGGAAGAGAATTGGGTTGATTGGGATATTTGAGTTTGAAAGATTTTTGGTGACTGAGATGTGGTATTTGGAGATGGTTAAATAAGCCAAGGTTAGGTGTTATGCTAATTAATGAAGGTTATTTAATTTCATCTGTTTTGGTTGGTTTGAGAAGTAACTGTGGTTTGACTTTTGAGAAGATATTTTTGTGTATAGTAACTTGGTTAAAAAGTTACTTGGGTTAATCTTTGTGGGCTAAGATGAGACTTATTTTTGTTGTAGTATACAACCTATATCATTGGAGTAATAAGGTGTGTATCTTAGACACACAACAAATGGTTATTGATTCACCATGTCGAACCCACATAAGAATCAGCTAGTCCATAAGCAAACGACTTCTGGTAAAGACTTATCAAATCCGTTGATAGCTGATAGTTTGCTAAAAACTATGATAAGAGCAGAAAATTTTTCATGTTTTACTTACCACTGCTCTTTGAAATTTTGTTGATTTTTACCACTGCAAGTTCACTGTTTCCACTGAAAGTGTAAATTTTACCACTGGTGAACTAGCCGTTACAACTGCGTGTCAGTAATCTCATTTTTACTAGCCGTTGCAAATATAACCATCTTTCCGTATTAATAGGGTAAAATTTTAGGGAATTATCTACTTACCAAACTTTATTTATTCTTTTCTAAAGATAAATCTTTCTATAGATAATTTCTCTATACGTGTTTTTAGGGAAACCCTATTAGTATAAATTGATTCCAATACGACTTGCACTTTATTCTCGATTACTAACACTTTTATCTCTCAAATCACAAAATCATGGTGACTCTCAAGTTTGCAGATGAACACAACCAAGTGGCTTATCTACAAAAGTCAAACGACAAGAGTGGACCCGTTTTTCATCAGATTGTGGATTTCCTAAACACAACTCATATAAGGTATGCCTTAATTATGAATCCCACAATCTTTGTTTCTCAAATCAAACAGTTTTGGAACTCTGTAGAGTCCATAACCCTTGAACAGGGAGACACACATGAATCTGTGGAAGCTCTTAGAGCCACAGTGGATGGGGTAACTATTGATGTTACTGAATCCTCTTTGAGGAGAATTCTCCAATTAGATGATCTCAATGGTATCATCACATTACCTAATTCAGACATATTCAACCATATTGCTTTGATGGGGTATGATACATCTGACCAAAAAGTAACTTTTAAGAAAGGATGTTTTTGTCCCCATTGGAGATTTTTGATACACACTCTGTTGCATTGCCTAAGTCCTAAGAAAACTTCTTATGAACAATTTGGATCAACCATGGCTTACCCTTTAGTTTGCTTGGTTTCTGATAGGACTTTCAATTTTTCAAGGTTTATATTTAATAATATGAAAGGCAATGTAAAGAGTTCATATAAATTTTTGATGTATCCAAGGTTTGTGCAAGCAGTGTTAAATGAATTTCAACTGCAAAACCACAATAGGATTTATGACACTCCATGTCTTAAGCCAAAAGTATTTCAAAACATGTGTAAGGCTTCAGATCTTTGGGATGGAGTGATTCATCCTCTTTTACCAAACATGCTTGAAAAGATTTCACAGGTACAGGGTGAAGATGCAACAATCCCAGTTGTATCCCATCACACACCCACTATTTCTATTCCACAAATTCAACATATCCCTGCTGTAACTCACACATATGAAAGGAGGCAAAAACAGCCAACTCCTTCCATGACAACATTGCATGTTGCTGACCTTTATGGTTTAGGAACAAGCAGTGGTGGTTCAAGGCTTCAATCTAGTCCAACTAGAGAAGAGCCTGGATCAATGCCTTATGATTCACCTCTCCCAGCAGGTTACACAGTTGGAAGTGATGAAGGTAGTGTGCAACAAAATGAATTGATGGAATTATGTACCAAATTAGTCAAACAGGTTCAAACTCTGGAGAAAGATCTGGCACAGACCAAAGTACAACATGCCACAGAGTTGAATCTATTGAAGGCTGAGATTCAAAAGTTGCAGGATGAAGTTGTGAATCTCAAGAAGAAAAGACATATTCAAGCTGTAGCTTCTTCTCCATCATCATCACATGATGATCTTTCTGCAGGTTCTGGTTATGGTTTGGGAACTTCTTCCAAACAGGGGAGGAAAACAGATGCAGAGATTAAGCGGAGGAGTACTAATTTTGATGATATGTTTGCTGAGCTCAATGATTCTGAAAATGCTCAAGTAAAAGATGATGTAGCTGAGATTGAGGGGAGGAAATTGGATCTTGAAGATATGGTTGTTGATACTGATGTTCTTGGAACTACTCAACAAGTTTCCACTGAAGCAGAACATGTTACCACTGATCAAATAATTTCCACTGCAAGTGAGACTGTTATCACTGATGTTCCATTTGTTGCCACTGCAGAGGAAGAAGCTGCCAGAAAAAGATCAGTCAAAGGTAAAGCAATTGTGTTTAGTGCAGAACAAGAGCATACAAGAATGATTTCCAAGAAAGATCAAGCTCAAATTGATTTTGATGCAAGATTGGCAGAACAACTTGAAGCTGCAGAGAAAGAAAATATGAAACAGCAAAAGGAGAATGATGTTGCTAGTTTTATGGAAGCACAGAGGTTAGGTAAACTTGAAGCAGTAATGGCACAACCACTCTCAGTGGTTCCACCAACCATCTTACATGAGAAACCCCCTATGTTCTCATATGTGCCATCAGATGTAGAGATTGAGCATATGATTAAGCATGATCCAGTAGTTAAGAAGAAAGCTATTGAGCTTGTTGCTAACATGACTTTGACAGAAGAACAAAGAACAGCTCAATTGGCTGATTTTATTCAAATGAAGAATCAACAAGCACTGGATGAAGCTATTGGAACTGCTAGAAAAGGTCAAAAGAAACAGAGACAACCTACAAAGGCACAAATCATTCATGAGATGAAAGTATTTTGCTGTCATGTTGGAACTTGGAAAATGGTAGATTTCAAAGGTATGTCTCATGAAAAAATTGAAGGTATTTACTACAGAATTAAAAGGCAAGATAGTACCTTCAGACCTATTGATTTTGAAGAAGTTGAAAGATTCAAGCAAAGTAAAAGGAAAGCTTCAACTGTTGATGATCATGTTACAAAAAGAATGAAAGTTCCTCAAGAGAAAGAATCTCAATCTGAGAAATGTGCAGAAGATCTACAAAGTGCTATTATTATTGTTGAAGAAGAAGAAGATTTCTACCCAGATCCTTTGCAATCAAAGCATCCAATTATTGATTGGGAAGTGTACACAGCAAAGTATTTTGCTTCTACTTGGAAGATTATAAGATTGGGAGGAGAATCTTCATCATTCATTCAGTTTGAAGATCTTTTTAAAGCATGTGACAGAGATGATCTTGATACTCTTTGGAAGCTTGTTAATGAAAGATTCAAGGCTGATACTCTCAAAGATATGAAAGAAATGCAGCTCTGGGTTGATTTAAGAAGACTATATGAACCAGATCTTAATGATAAGTATTGGAAGTTTGATGCATCAGACTTAAATACTACATGGACATATTTTGATAAATGTGAGGTTCATCAAGTTTCTACAACAAAGAAAGTGGATGTGTTTATGTTTGCTGAGAAGGAATATCCACTTAGAGCTAAAACTCTTTCTGCAATGTTGAAGTCAAAGTTAAGAGTGTATGCAAATAATGAAAAGATCAGAGTTTTGATTCAGAAGATTCAAGATCAATATGCAAGAGCTGATAAAGTGTTAAGCAGAACAAGATAAGTGTTTGGAAGAATTCCCATATCCTCATGTTTATTGTATACTTGAAGAAACTTGTTGATTTACTAATAAATCATAAGTTTAGGGGAGGATTGTTGGGAATTATTCTATCAGTTACCACGGCTAGTGAAGATATTACAACTGCAGAAGATTGTACTTGCAGTGGAAACTCATTACCACTGCAAGAACAAACATTACCACTGCTTGCATGATAACTGTTAGAGAAACGCGCTTAGATAAACATAGAAAAGATCTTGTGTATATCTTATTCTATTAGTATTATACTTATCTTGTACAAGAGGACTCCTTGTTGTATAAAAGGAGATCCTAGGTCATAGTTAGAATATATCTTTCTAATACATTTTCTTAGAGCTTCAAGGTGTAACCCTAGTGATATCATAGATCACTCGTATTATTATCATTAATAATATTGGAGCTATTTGTTTTGTTACATACACTGTTCTTACATACAATTGGTTAACTTACTATCAATCTTCTAAGTATCATTAAGTAGATTCTGCATACTTAGTGGTATCACTCAAAGTATCATTATTAACACAAGTTCAAGGTGTTCACGATCCAACACGGCGCATCAGCGATTATTCAGATGATAAGAGAAGGCGCATGCCGGCCAATGTTAAAACATATGATGGGAAGGGTGATCCTGATGACCACCTAAAGTTTTTCAAATCAGCCGCTACTATCAAAAATTGGCCACAACCAGTGTGGTGCCACATGTTTATCTCTAAATTAGTAGTTGCGAAAAGCATTCCGTTTAAACTTTACTCAAAGAAAGAAGTGCGCCAAGAACCCTGTTGAACTTGCCAGAGTAAAACAGCGCCAAGGGGAATCCACAAGCGCTTATGTGGAGCGCTATAAGGATGAATGTATACACGTCAAGGCGTGTCCCGAAGTGCTAAAGATCTCAGGGGTTCATGAATGGAATCAATAACCCAGAGCTCATCAGGAGACTGAATGATAAGGTTCCCCAAACCTTTGATGAATTGATGAAGCGCACCAGGTCTTTTATCCAAGGAGAAGCAGCTGCTGCGGATAGCAAAAAAGGTTACTCAAATTATAGGTCACAAGAACAGCCCAGGAGACGATCCAATGACGAGAGTAGCAACCGCAGCAAGAACTACCGCAGTCAGGGAAGCGGACGAGATAACGACAAATATACTTCACTCACGAATACCCCAAGGGAGATATTTGTGACAGAAGGTGCAAACTTCCCGAAACCTCCACCAATGCGCACCCCAGAGGATCGGCGCGTAGGGAATGGATACTGCGAATACCATGGACAAAAGGGCCACACGACCAACGAGTGTCTCCAACTACGCCAACTAATCGACAAATTAGTGAAAGAAGGTAAAATGGATCACGTCGTTAAAAACATCAAAGAGGGGAAGGATAAACAGAAGAATGGGGGCAAGAAAGAGACACCCAAAGATAAGGCTGACACCATCAACATAATACAATCATGGCAGAGAAAGACGAGGCAAAAAGTCAGCCAAAAGTTTTCCTTTGGGAATGAAATCTCCTTCCCCACCCTGGCTGCGGAAAACGCAGTAGTAGAGCCGCTCACCATTGAAATACATACGGGGGGTCACGATATCCACCGCATGTATGTTGATGGAGGAGCATTCGCAGATATTATATATGAACATTGTTTCAAGAGGCTGCGCCCTGAGATACGAAGTCAGTTAATTACGGCCACGACGTCGCTGACTAGCTTCACAGGAGAGAAGATATGGCCCATGAGGCAATTGCGCTTACTTGTGGTCGTTGGTGATAAGCAACTGATTGGGTCTAAACCGTCAGATATTATTGACCAAGGTCAACAAGTCAAAGATAGCCTCGTCCCAATACTCCGTGGATAGTATAGTGTTTCCCCGGGTCGTTAAAGTCCCAGCGAGATTGAAATGGTGCTTTGGGAATCGTTTATGAGAAAGTGGCACTGAGGACAGTAGACCAGATGATGTGGAATTGATTTTTCTACTGTTATTTTGGTATTTGTACACATATATAATATTCACAAAAATCAGATACTCAGATATATACACGTATTCACAATTCAGATCACGTAACGGGAAAAGTGGGGTTTTGGTATTTAACAAACTACAGGGGGTGCTTTTGACACTTGTTGAAATTTAAAATTAAAAATGAAAATGAAATTATAAAAATGATTAAAATATTATTTAAATATTATTTAATTAATAAAACTATTTAAAATCTAAATTAAAATCTAATTTAAATTAACTAATAATTATAACTACTACAAATTAAACTAAAAATTTGCAAAAACAATTTCTAAACTTAAATTAGAACTTGAAGAAAGTATAAAAAATAAAAATAAATATTTTTGCCTTTTTATGGGTTTTTTATAAATTAAAAACTAGTTAACTTAATAAAACTAATTAAACTACTTTTAATTAATATTAATACTAAATTAACTTAGAAAATTAAGATAAAATTTATAAAATTACTTAACCATCACAGGAATCCTACAAAATTATAAAAACTCTAAAAATTATGTTTTAAGATTAATCCACTAATTATTTACCTTTTAATTAACTTAATTCTAATTTAAATAATTAAAATAAGAAAAATAGAAAATGAACAGTAGAATTTAAAAATATATTTTCTAAAAGTCTATTATACTATATTAGAGCTAGGAAAAATATAAAAACTAAGTTTTACTTTCTGAAAACTAAATATGAGATTTAATACTTAATATTAATTAATAAATAAGAAAACTAAAATTAAATCTAATAAATACTAAATGGCAGAATAAAAATCTAGAAAATTTACTAAAAATAATTTACTATATAAGGTAATTAATAAAAATATAAAAATACTAAATACTTAATTAAAATCTAAAAATGAAAATTAAAATTAAATTGAATTAAATAGAAACTATCACTTAATTTAAATTGGTTTTTTCTTGGATTTTCTTTTACAAACTAACTTTACTAATAAAAATAGAAAACTTTTGTAAACACACTTTTGAAATCAGCTTATAAATAAGCAGTAGCACCCCGTTTGTCTTATCAGTTGACTTATGTTGACTGTTTTGGCAAATTAGCACTCAGGACTTAAGGTGGGGTCCACAATGGTGAAAACAGATACAAATAAGTTCAACAATCTTAAATAAGCCAGAAACAACAAGAATTAAGCACAATTAAGCTGTATGAACCAAATAAGCACTTGAGCAAAATGAAATGAACACAGATTTTGGGGACAGCCTTTAGGTGTGATTTCAAGTGGGTCCCAGTGGTTCCAAGGTCAAACTTAAGGTCAAAGGGGGGAGCCTGGTAGGAGGGGGTTGGGAAAGCCTAAAAACTAGGTATGGGGACCACTGTGGTGGCCACAAACCACCACCAAAGGTGGTGTGGTGGCTGTGGTAACTGCTGAATAGGGTAGGGGATTGCCCTGCAGTCCTCTTTGGAGGATTGTGGGGCCCACTAGAAAAATCCTAAAAATCTAATGACTATGAAATCTTGAAGATGAACTGAGAGACTACATATTCTAACAAGCTCAAGTGCTAATTCCCAACACAAAATTCCAAATAATTTCCCCAAGATCTGAGAAAAACTGAGTTCATGTCTTTTGACTTTTTGATATTTGCCACAGGTTGACTAAAATGAAATTCTATATCCTTAATATTAACCTATATGATATATTAAGCTGTTGTATCACTTGAATTTCCTACATGTACCCTAATGCTACCAAGATGCAAGATCACAGCTTCAAATTTCTTCTTATGAACACAGTATTTGGATTTGAAGCTAAATTTGACTTTATGCTTTCTAGCCTACAAGTTTTATGCTATGTCTGACTTATTTGAGCCTAGTGCAGAAGATGTAAACTAAAAATGATAACAACAGACCACAAAAACACATAAAATCAAGCAGATCCAAACACCCTTTAAGAACTTGATAAGGAAAATTTAAGAAGTAAATCAAACTTACATGCAAGGAAACTGATAAATTAGATTATACTAACATGAAATAAGAACAATTAAGCAAGTACAACCAACTAATAACCATTACAACTAACTAGATCAAATTATGAAAACTTATACTAAAAATGGAAATTAGAACTTACACTGAGCTTTGTGCTCAAAACCAGGAGTGAATCAGTTTCTAGCCCAACCTAGTACCTCCCATGAGGTTCTAAACCAATGCTTTCCACACCTTCTTGCTTCTTTTTCTGCTACCACTTTTTTTTTTTATGATTTTTGAGAATTTTATGAATTGTGAGCTAGGGTGATTTAAGCAATTTAAGAACTTAGACAGATTTGTAAATGATCTTAAATGAGCTTAATTTACCAATAAATGCCAACATTAACACCTTACAAGTTAATATGAGGTTCTGAAAATGGAAATTTGATATAAACTGAAAATGGAGTACACACTGAAATTAGAGGTTGATACAAGTTTCAAGTACACTAAAAAACAACTGAGATTACAATTTTTAGCTAAGTAAAACACTGAAATAGGTAAATTACATTAATACGATTCTACATTATTAAACTTAATCTAAATTAACTAACTACTTGGTCTCTTCTGCCTCTTCTTCCATATATAGCATCCCATAGAGTCTTGTGGGTCCCACTGGTCATATCCCACCAATTTGCTTGTATTTTGGATAACCTTTTCTTCCTTTGCAATTTTGGCAGGAAATGATTTTTTATGCAATTTGGGTCTGTGACAGTCCCTAGGGGGGGGGGGGGATGTGATTGGTCTTGGGGAATGTAATGTGGAGGGATAAGGGTATGGGTGGATGGTCAAGTGGTGCAAGAGGGGGGGGGGGGGGGGGTGATACCAGGTGGTATCCTGGTTCAGTGGTGAGGGTGGTAATGGGAAGGGGATGGTGGGTTTGACCGGATGTTTGACCCTGGGGGTGGACTGGGCTAAGTTTTGGGCTGGGAAAAATAAAAGGGTAGGGTGGGCTTAGGTATGTGTTGGGTTTGGATTTTGGGTATTAAATAAGGATCCGTTTGGTTTTGTAGAAATGTTACACAAGGACCAATATTGAAACATTCTAAAAATTGAGGGACCTGATGTGTAAATTTCCAAAAGTAATCATAAGGGTGAGTTTTTCCAATCTTGAATTATCCAAGGACCACTTTTGATAATTTCCCATTTTTTAAATGCCTAGGGACCAAAACCTCCAACTTGTGAAACTTTAGGGACCTAACTGTAATTTCTTCAAATTTTCACCCAAGGATCATTCCTGCCAAATATGAATAGAACAAGGACCAAAAACGATTTTTCTTTCAAAAATATCCCACCAGGGACCAATTCTGTCAATTTCTGAAAGTTCAGGGACCTTTTATGTCAATTTTGGATTTTGAGGGGTAAAAGTTGCCAGTTTGTTTAAACTTTCATCCAGTGATTAATTTTGAATAAGTTTGACTTCCCAAGGACTTAAGTTGACTTTTATTCCATTTTAAAACCTTCAGGGACTAGTTTTGTCAATTTATAAAACTTGAGGGACTGAAACTGCCAATTATGCAAACTTTGTTCGTTTTTCATCTGTTTTTGATACTTTTGCATTTGAAACATGTAAAACACTTTCCTGGGATATTTTCACTATTTTGATTCATTATTGAGTGTTTTTGGATGTTTTGGCAGCTCAGAAATGGTAAAAATGATGAGTATTTACACACTTATCAATCCCCCACACTAAAACATTGCTAGTCCCTAGCAATCTTTTGAGAAAAACCTGATGGATTTGAAAAACTGTTTACCAAAAGCCATCACTTCTGGAGTAGCCAGGTGTAAGAACTGTGGCACACCTGATAACCGTGTGATTTTGAGCAAACCACCAGCTGTCAACGGATTTGATTAGTCTTTACCAAAAGCCGTTTGCTTCTGGACTAGCCAGCATCTTGATGGACTAAGTCAACATCTTGGTGAGCTGATTACCAATTATGGATTTTCCACTGCCTTTACCACAAGCCATAATCTTGCGGGCTAGCCAACTCATTTGCTTATGAGGATACGGGGGAGTTGAGGAACCATACAATTTTTGGCAAATTGCCAGCCATAAACGGAGTTGAGATATCTTTACCAAGAGCCGTTTGCTCCTGGATTAGCCAATCCATTTGTCATTAAGACTTTGGCGGACTGATTTCCACAAAAATTTTGAACTTTAGTGAAAAATTTTTGAAAAATTTTGGTAAAAACGGGGGTACTAGATAGTAAAATATGATAAAATTCGCTAGAATAGCGAATACCCCCCCCCCCCCCCCCCCCCCCACACTTAGCATGAATATTGTCCTCAATATTCAAAGTCCCGGCTATTATGCCGATTCTTTGAACGTAAAAGGGCAATATTACAAGCTAAACGTAGAAACACAATTCTGTTTTTCACTTTTGTAATCATAGCATGGGGGACTCCCCCACACTTAGGGTGAAAACCCTATAAGCATGCTACTATTTTTGTTTACCGAGTCGCTAGCTTGACTCAACCCCGAATTCATTTGTCCTTGGGGAAGCATGATGTGGAAAAGATAATCTCCATCGGACTTTCATTCAAGATGTTTGGATAAACATTTGAAGCACGTGAAAGTTCCACACCGATGAGACATAATCCCGGCTCAAGATAATGGTAAATGAAAATGCCGGGATCAAAGATGGTGTCCTCACTCCCGAAGGAGTGAAGAACAGGAGAAGTCACCCTGTAGGTGAAGAAAAGGAAGAAAACCATGATGAAAATCATGATAAGATCTTCTTCCTCGAAGGCAGGCTCATTAGCCTGATTTTGGATTTCAAAGGGTAAGCTTGAAAACATCCCGGGAGGGTGGGTGGGAATGTGCAAATTCACATGATTGAGTGCATCTCCCCCCGGGTCATCATACTCCGGAGTAGTCATGATATGAGTGAGTTCACAGGAGAACTCATCAAATGTGAATGAATCATATTCTGGATTGATGCGCGTGAGTTCATAGGAAAACTCATCGAAGGTAAATGATTCATAATCGGGGAGAGAATTATGAGAATGAGAAGTGGTACTGCCACTAATCTTCTCTCCCATAGGATCAAAAGTAAAGGCTTCAAATTCCGGTATAGGGTCATCGGAGAGAATGTCACTATCCTTTATGGGGATAGGAGATGAAATAGGTTTCTCTTTGAAAGCCTCGATTTTAGAAATGAGGAGATTGACTTTCACTAATGTTGCACGAAGTGCTTCATCTTTGATTTCATTGTTAATCTCATCATTCTCTTCTTCTAAGATAACTAGCTCAGAAGGCAATCCTTCCACATGACTGATGTCTCCAAAAGATAAAGAATTTTCATCAGCATGTGAAGTACTAAGCTCGATGTTGGGATTAGAGTTTAAAAGATTTTCAGTTTCTCCTACATCGGCTTCAAGATCAAGGAGACCATCATCGTTTCCCAAAGGAAGTGGATTGATGTGAGTAAGTTCGTTTGTGAACTCCTCAATAAGAGGGTCAACATCCGAATGAGGCAGTGGTGCCTCTTCATACTCAACTTCTCCATAAGATGTACAATCATCATTAAAATCGGAGAAAGTCTCAAAATGATCTTTTGGATTTTCAGGGTGAGAAGGTAGATCACACACATGATCAAAAGTTCCCTGTGACTCTCTTGGGATTGGGACAAGGATCTCAGCACTAGACTTTATTAATACGTCTGATTCCTTATTAGGAACAGTGCTAAGATGCTCATCCCACATGATCAGAGAGTGAGTGTGAACTTTGGGTGTGATAACAGCAGACTGAGGGAGTTGAGAAGGACTAGCAGTCATGGTTTCTACAAGTTCTATGATTTCTACTGCTAGTGATTCAATCATATTCTTTTCTCCCTGTATTTCTACTGAAGCAGTTTCAACTGAAGTTGAATCAAGAGGTTTCTCAGATACCTTTGGGATTGGAACAAGGTCATCAATTTCCTCAAGAGGATTGCTTTTGACTTCCTTGTCCCCCATTGGCAAGATATCTGAAGTTTTCTTAGGTTTTACCTCTTGAAATGGCTCATCCTCATCACTTTCATCCTCAAAATAAAATGAGTTAACAGGAGGCTTTTGTTTTCTAAGAATCAAATCCTTAAGACAGTTTATATTATCTTGAATGGTCTTGTTAAATTGAGTTTGATTCATAATTATTTTAGTAATCAATTCAGCTCAAGCTAACTCGTCCTGAGGCGGTGGTTGAGGGTTTGTGTATTGTGAGGGCTGGTTAAAACCAAATTCATGATTATTACAAGGAACCTTTTCATAGAAAAACTGATCCCTAATTTGACAATCAGAGCTGTAGTGAGGGCCTCCACAATACTCACAACAGTAAAACTGTTGAGTCTGGTTTGGTGTATTTTGATACGAAGCATTGTTAAGATTTGGATAATATGATTCTTGCTCGTATGAATGTGTTGGGTAGTTGGAAAAATTTGAGGAGTTGTTGAATGAGTTCTGGTTAGGATCATAAGCAAATGAATTCCTCGAACCACAAAACAAACAACTCCCGTCTCGAATATCGTTACCACATTGTACACATGTACACCAATGACATGGAAAACCGAAAAGTGGCTCACCACAACCGACACAAGGAATAAAAGCCGGAGGTGGGACAAGTGGTGTGCTCTTAGAGCTAGCAATTTCCACCACTTCTGTTATAGTCTCGGGTTTTTGTTTTTGATAAACGTGAAGATTGGGTAAGTCATTCTTTTCAGTCACTGCCCTAAGCTTAGTATGTTTGCTTGACAAACTTTTAACCGTAAACCGTGAAAGGTTAGGGTCAATTCTTGACGATTTAGGAGCAATTGTGAGCTTAGGGGAAAGTACTGGGTCCTTTGTCATCCTGGTTTCATGATCCCTTTCCCACACTGGAGAGGGAATAGGAATCGATGGTCCATCATAATCAACACGACATCTCGATATCTTTGACAAGGCCATAAGTTTTTCAATGTTGCTCTCATAGGCCCTTTGTTCAAAGAAATCGTCATCGAGAGATGCCATTAGAATCAATTATGGGACAAGTGGAAGAAGTGAGAATCAAAAAGATAGAGGGTAAAGGGATGAAGAATCAAAAAGGTGAGAGGGTAAAGGTGAATATTTTTGGTATTTTCGAGAAACATGTTTAGTGCACATGCACCAAAAACAATTTTTCAGAACAAAATCGAGGCAAAACCACAGTGAACTTAAACCAATAATCACAAGTGAATGGCTTCTTTGAAAAAGGTACACCACTCACAGGGATATAAAGGCAAGTTTTAATCTTAAGTTTGGGAACTTATTATGGGTTTGTATTTATTAAATTGAAAAACTGCTTTAGGCTTATGGGTGTGTGTGCAGAAAACTTGGGAAATATTTTTGGAACTGATTCGTTAACCGAAATCGTTCTTTTAAGATTACTCGGAGGCTGGCGGGAGGAAAGAATGGATTCCTCTTCAATTCGCAATTTAATGTCAGAACTTACCTTAAACCAACTGTTTCAGGTTGTAATCTTAAAGAAAACGAAGTAATTTAACTTCACAGTTTGTTTTGTTGTTTTTAATTAATTTTTTTTGGTGTTGTTAACACTTCAGGAGAAGTGTTAATGAACGTTTTTTTTTTGTTATGATTATATTTTTACAAAAACTTTTTACAAATTTGTGTGAAATTTGTACAGGGAGGGTTTTTGAAAACACTAAACTTAAAGCGATTTTATAAAACACGCAACAACCTCCCCGGCAGCGACGCCAAATTTTGATTGGGTCTAAACCGTCAGATATTATTGACCAAGGTCAACAAGTCAAAGACAGCCTCGTCCCAATACTTCGTGGATAGTATAGTGTTTCCCCGGGTCGTTAAAGTCCCAGTGAGATTGAAATGGTGCTTTGGGAATCGTTTATGAGAAAGTGGCACTGAGGAGAGTAGCCCAGATGATGTGGAATTGATTTTGCTACTGTTATTTTTGTATTTGTACACAGATATAATATTCACAAAAATCAGATACTCAGATATATACACGTATTCACAATTCAGATCACGTAACGGGAAAAGTGAGGTTTTGGTATTTAACAAACTACAGGGGGTGCTTTTGACACTTTTTGAAATTTAAAATTAAAAATGAAAATGAAATTATAAAAATGATTAAAATATTATTTAAATATTATTTAATTAATAAAACTATTTAAAATATAAATTAAAATCTAATTTAAATTAACTAATAATTATAACTACTACAAGTTAAACTAAAAATTTGCAAAAACAATTTCTAAACTTAAATTAGAACTTGAAAAAAGTATAAAAAATAAAAATAAATATTTTTGTCTTTTTATGGGTTTTTTATAAATTAAAAACTAGTTAACTTAATTAAACTAATTAAACTACTTTTAATTATTATTAATACTAAATTAACTTAGAAAATTAAGATAAAATTTATAAAATTACTTAACCATCACAGGAATCCTACAAAATTATAAAAACTCTAAAAATTATGTTTTAAGATTAATCCACTAATTATTTACCTTTTAATTAACTTAATTCTAATTTAAACAATTAAAATAAGAAAAATAGAAAATGAACAGTAGAATTTTAAAATATATTTTCTAAAAGTCTATTATACTATATTAGAGCTAGGAAAAATATAAAAACTAAGTTTTACTTTCTGAAAACTAAATATGAGATTTAATACTTAATATTAATTAATAAATAAGAAAACTAAAATTAAATCTAATAAATACTAAATGGCAGAATAAAAATCTAGAAAATTTACTAAAAATAATTTACTATATAAGGTAATTAATAAAAATATAAAAATACTAAATACTTAATTAAAATCAAAAAATGAAAATTAAAATTAAATTGAATTAAATAGAAACTATCACTTAATTTAAATTGGTTTTTTCTTGGATTTTCTTTTACAAACTAACTTTACTAATAAAAATAGAAAACTTTTGTAAACACACTTTTGAAATCAGCTTATAAATAAGCAGTAGCACTCCCTTTGTCTTATCAGTTGACTTATGTTGACTGTTTTGGTAAATTAGCACTCAGGACTTAAGGTGGGGTCCACAATGGTGAAAACAGATAAAAATAAGTTCAACAATCTTAAATAAGCCAGAAACAACAAGAATTAAGCACAATTAAGCTGTATGATACAAATAAGCACTTGAGCAAAATGAAATGAACACGGATTTTGGGGACAGACTTTAGGTGTGGTTTCAAGTGGGTCCCAGTGGTTCCAAGGTCAAACTTAAGGTCAAAGGGGGGAGCCTGGTAGGAGGGGGTTGGGAAAACCTAAAAACTAGGTGTGGGGACCATTGTGGTGGTTGTGGTAACTGCTGAACAGGGTAGGGGGTTGCCCTGCAGTCCTCTTTGGAGGATTGTGGGGCCCACTAGAAAAATCCTAAAAATCTAATGACTATGAAATCTTGAAGATGAACTGAGAGACTACATATTCTAACAAGCTCAAGTGCTAATTCCCAACACAAAATTCCAAATAATTTCCCCAAGATCTGAGAAAAACTGAGTTCATGTCTTTTGACTTTTTGATATTTGCCACAGGTTGACTAAAATGAAATTCTATATCCTTAATATTAACCTATATGATGTATTAAGCTGTTGTATCACTTGAATTTCCTACATGTACCCTAATGCTACCAAGATGCAAGATCACAGCTTCAAATTTCTTCTTATGAACACAGAATTTGGATTTGAAGCTAAATTTGACTTTATGCTTTCTAGCCTACAAGTTTTATGCTATGTCTGACTTATTTGAGCCTAGTGCAGAAGATGTAAACTAAAAATGATAACAACAGACCACAAAAACACAGAAGATCAAGCAGATCCAAACACCCTTTAAGAACTTGATAAGGAAAATTTAAGAAGTAAATCAAACTTACAGGCAAGGAAACTGATAAATTAGATTATACTAACATGAAATAAGAACAATTAAGCAAGTACAACCAACTAATAACCATTACAACTAACTAGATCAAATTATGAAAACTTATACTAAAAATGGAAATTAGAACTTACACTGAGCTTTGTGCTCAAAACCAGGAGTGAATCAGTTTCTAGCCCAACCTAGTACCTCCCATGAGGTTCTAAACCAATGCTTTCCACACCTTCTTGCTTCTTTTTCTGCTACCACTTTTTTTTTTATGATTTTTGAGAATTTTATGAATTGTGAGCTAGGGTGATTTAAGCAATTTAAGAACTTAGACAGATTTGTAAATGATCTTAAATGAGCTTAATTTACCAATAAATGCCAACATTAACACCTTACAAGTTAATATGAGGTTCTGAAAATGGAAATTTGATATAAACTGAAAATGGAGTACACACTGAAATTAGAGGTTGATGCAAGTTTCAAGTACACTAAAAAACAACTGAGATTACAATTTTTAGCTAAGTAAAACACTGAAATAGGTAAATTACATTAATACGATTCCACATTATTAAACTTAATCTAAATTAACTAACTACTTGGTCTCTTCTGCCTCTTCTTCCATATATAGCATCCCATAGAGTCTTGTGGGTCCCACTGGTCATATCCCACCAATTTGCTTGTATTTTGGATAACCTTTTCTTCCTTTGCAATTTTGGCGGGAAATGATTTTTTATGCAATTTGGGTCTGTGACAGTCCCTAGGGGGGGGGGATGTGATTGGTCTTGGGGAATGTAATGTGGAGGGATAAGGGTATGGGTGGATGGTCAAGTGGTGCAAGAGGGGGGGGGGGGGGTGATACCAGGTGGTATCCTGGTTCAGTGGTGAGGGTGGTAATGGGAAGGGGATGGTGGGTTTGACCGGATGTTTGACCCTGGGGGTGGACTGGGCTAAGTGTTGGGCTGGGAAAAATAAAAGGGTAGGGTGGGCTTAGGTATGTGTTGGGTTTGGATTTTGGGTATTAAATAAGGATCCGTTTGGTTTTGTAGAAATGTTACACAAGGACCAATATTGAAACATTCTAAAAATTGAGGGACCTGATGTGTAAATTTCCAAAAGTAATCATAAGGGTGAGTTTTTCCAATCTTGAATTATCCAAGGACCACTTTTGATAATTTCCAATTTTTTAAATGCCCAGGGACCAAAACCGCCAACTTGTGAAACTTTAGGGACCTAACTGTAATTTCTTCAAATTTTCACCCAAGGATCATTCCTGCCAAATATGAATAGAACAAGGACCAAAAATGATTTTTCTTTCAAAAATATCCCACCAGGGACCAATTCTGTCAATTTCTGAAAGTTCAGGGACCTTTTATGTCAATTTTGGATTTTGAGGGGTAAAAGTTGCCAGTTTGTTTAAACTTTCATACAGGGTTTAATTTTGAATAAGTTTGACTTCCCAAGGACTTAAGTTGACTTTTATTCCATTTTAAAACCTTCAGGGACTAGTTTTGTCAATTTATGAAACTTGAGGGACTGAAACTGCCAATTATGCAAACTTTGTTCGTTTTTCATCTGTTTTTGATACTTTTGCATTTGAAACATGTAAAACACTTTCCTGGGATATTTTCACTATTTTGATTCATTATTGAGTGTTTTTTGATGTTTTGGCAGCTCAGAAATGGTAAAAATGATGAGTATTTACACACTCATCAGCAACACTCTATGGCAGCTTGGATGAACTTTATGATAATCAGATCTCCTTCGCTGTACAATGGCATTATTGGAAGACCAGGAATATCAGCCATGCGTGCGGTACCATCTACAGCACATGGAATGCTCAAATTCCCAGTAGACGGAGGTATCGTCATCCTCTACAACACCGCGGTGTCACCTAAAGAATGCAACACGGTGACGAGTGAAACGGAGGATATTCCAGAACAGCGCGCAGCCAAAGTGTCAAACCTAAAGGTCGCAATTCACCCTGACTACCCAGATCGAGAGGTATCAATTGGAGGGTTGCTGTCTGACAAAGGCAGAACGGCTGTGTGCGCACTCTTGCAAAGGAACCTAGATATCTTTGCGTGAGAACCAAAGCACATGATTTGAGTGCATGATCTATCACAGAGCACAAGCTAAAAATCCGACAAGGATATCCTCCAATACGGCAGAAAAAGCGCGGCCAGGCTCCAGATCGCGCAAAAGCCATCCTAGAGGAAGTACACAAGCTTGTAGACGCAGGCATCATGCGGGAGGTCTATTACCAGGACTGGCTTTCCAATCCAGTGATGGTAAAGAAGAGCGATGGCAGCTGGAGAATGTGCGTGGATTTCACTGACCTTAACAAAGCATGTCCACAAGACTGTTACCCGCTACCAGAGATAGACTGGAAGGTAGAATCTTTGTGCGGATACCCCTTTAAATGCTTCCTAGACGCATACAAAGGGTACCACCAAATCCAGATGGCTGAGGAAGACGGAGAGAAAACAGCCTTCCACACAAGTCAAGGGGTCTACTATTACAACAAAATGTCCTTTGGCCTAAAGAATGCGGGAGCAACATACCAGCGGTTGGTGGACAACGCGTTTGAGAAGCAAGTAGGTCGCAACCAGGAGGTTTATGTTGATGACTAGTCATAAAGAGTCATACTGAAGAAGAATTGGTGCGTGACATAGAGGAAACATTCAACACACTGGGAAGGATCAACTTGAAGTTAAATCCCAAGAAATGCACTTTTGGCGCTACAGAAGGCATGTTTCTCGGATATTTGATAGAGCCTGATGGCATTAAGCCCTGCCCAGAAAAGACAAAAGCTGTCATCCAACTACCTTCACCACGCACACTAAAAGAAGTCCAGTCATTAAATGGAAAATTAGCTGGGCAAAATCGATTCTTGTCCAAATCAGCAGATAAGTCACTCCCTCTCTTTAAGACACTCACGAAGTGTACAAAAAAGGGAGATTTTCGTTGGACTGTGGAAGCAGAAGAAGCTTTTCAACAGCTTAAGCAACATATAGCAGCACTTCCCAAACTTGTCGCACCCCGACCAGGGGAAGAATCGATCATGTACTTATCCGTAACTCATGGAGAAGTCAGCGCGGTGATATTGACAGATAGGAACTCCGTTCAAACACCAGTATACTTTGTAAGCAAAGCAGTCTAGAAGACAGAGACTAACTATACTGATGTGCTATTTGTTAGTGCAAGTTTTAAATTTATAAGGATGAGTTACCAAATCAAGAAACAACACATATGAGCAAGTGTACTCGTCCGTTATAGCAAGATATGATGGTAAGTCGGGATCGTTCGCAGGGATTTGTGAGTGAATCGAAATATAAGTCTAAAAGTAAATCTCTAATGTACGCAAATAAGATAATAAGCAAATTCAATAAATTAAAAACTACACTTGTTTAGACTAGTTTTCTACTTAATGACACACATGATTGTGATAACTTTTGATAACATGTTGGTTGAGATAATTAGATGGTGATCTAATCTATTGTTTCTACAAGTTAAACCTTCGTCAAGATTTTAGTTCATAAAAACAAGCTTTAGGTGTAAACCAATCAATTCAAGATCTATCCAAGGTTCATAAGGTATGGTGGATATCTTAAACACAAGACTAACTTTTATTACAAATCAAATACTCTTAGGAAATGGTCAATACAAAAGGTAACCTCTTCATAAACAAAAAGGTCACCATCATTTATAAACATTTAAACTTTCGTCCTACTAAAGGTTTACAAACAATCCGATTTGATGTTATAAAAGCATTCTCATTACAATCATACTTCTTGTTTCTTTGTTTAGTCAAGAATAATTATGGTGAAAAACAATCATTCATAGACAAATGATTATAACTAGTTGAGTAATAACAAATCTTTCGACCTTTGAAACTATTATCAATTAGTTAACCTTGGCTAAACAAATGTCACGATGAAACTTAAGGTACAATTGGTTCTTAGGATTGACTTGAAATTGAATTAAAACATGTTATCACAATCATCACTATCACTAAGTATAAAACATCATCAAAACAAGTGTAAAAAGATTACTAGCCACTCATAGCAATCATGCAAATAAACTCAGAATATTTAACATAAGAATCCATGGTTATAAGTCTTACAATGCTTTGAAATTGATAACAAATAACAAGGTATTGGTAACCTAAGTGTTGGTGATGATTTCTTGAGATTTTCGGACTCCAAATGTTACTTCCTTGGTCCTCCACAGTTCCTGGTTCTTTCTGCATGAACTTTCCTCCTTAGAGAGCTAGAAGATGATAATAATTGTGTGTAGTAATGAGAGTAAATGGTATCTTGAATGGTGTCTTGAATGGTGTGTTGAGTTATGCACTTTTGAGGTCCTCCTAGGCTTGTCCAACACTCTTGGTAATAAATAGGGACTTAAATGCTTGAACTTGGACAATAAGACACTAAAAAAGGCCTAGAACCATGGGACAAAAGACCAAGATTCGTGCACAAGAGTTGGAAAAAACATGCAGAAGTGGCCATCCGATCGGTTGCGGGTTGTTACCGATCGGATGGAGAAAGGTCATTATGGCAATCCGATCGGTTTCACTCCAACCGATCGGATGGTAATTCCTGGCTTCTTTGGACTTTGACTTTTCCTTGTGTAGTTCTTTATGTACTATCCAAACTTGGAACTTTGAGATGACAAAACTTAGGTTCTCATATGAATTACTTCATAGATTGGACTTTTAAGCTCGGGAATCTTCGTGTAATCGCGTATACTTCATTTTCTTCACTTTTTCTCCATTTTTCCTGCATTTGGCTACATATGCTACAAAAACATACTTTGATACGATTTAGTGGCAAAAGCATATAAAAACAACCAAATAACATACACAAAAACACTAATAACGCTTATAAAAACATGTTAACTTTGAGCGTTATCAAATCCCCCACACTTAAACTTTGCTTGTCCTCAAGCAAATCTAGAAGAAAACTAAATATCCACATGGTAACCAAAAATTATTAGAAAAATGTGATGCAAATCCACCAAGTACAAGTACAAGATAAGATTCATCCTTTTTAAGCTTCAATGGTGAAAAATCGAGATGTTTGACAATACCCAATGATTTTCTTGCTTGATTAACATTTCTAAACACCTCACGAAAAAGGAACGAAGTGTCATTCACTCAATCACTCATTTATTTGTGTAGTGGAGTAAATATAAGAGAAATCACACTTATTGCTCAGTCATGATCTAATTATTACCATAAGCTTGTACAAGAAACAAAACTACACCGCAATGGCATAAGCACCAAGTCTACATATCAAAGAGGTCTTTTATTCGGGTTATAATGTAAGGCTTTGGGTTGTACCAGGCTTATGTTTAAACATCTCATACAAAAACACAATAGATTACTGGCGCGAGTTTTTGATTACTCAAAAACCGGATGGTCACTACAATATTCTTGCACTTGACATTCTCACAAAGCCATTACAATATCCGGATAGATAGAGTAATTTGGTAAGGGTAGGGATAAGGTATGGGAATATTTATGAAATTGGTTTTAAAGAAAAATAAAATAAAGTCTAAGTCTCATTGTTGCTAGTCACCGAACAAACCACGAACCCGTAAATGATTATAGTTACAATCTTCCTCTTCTTCAAATAACGATACATCGATTCGCCATAACAATATTCTTCATACGTAGCACATCGGCTAACAACATATCACAAAATTTCCTTTATTTACATATATAGCACATTTGCTATAATTGTCACCTTATAGTTACGATGACTTTTTTTTTTACTCAAAATTCCCCCACACTTCGCATAAGCATCACCACAACAATACAAATAAGAAGCAGCAGTCTCCGTCTTTGTTGGAATGGCACACACATAATTGATGAAGTGTGGCTAACTAATAATCATCAGAAACTATCCAACAACCAAGCAACTAGCAACCCACCATTTAGACTTTGACAAGGGTTAGGCTAAGGTTTAAAGTGTAAAATATTTTTATATTTTTCTGGATTTATCAAAAACGAAAAGGATGGCTCGAAGGGTGTAACTAAGGGTATCTAGCGCTAAAAATGAACGCTAACAAAAGGTTAAAAATTGGAAATTAACTAATCAATGTGACTAGCTAAATATCAATAATGAAGGCTATTTGGTTAAAATCCTAAGGTTGCCTCTTATCACGTATGTATACTTATATTACAAAAATGTAATCTCACAACGGTCTTGTAATGATTTACAAGTACAAGTTCTAGAATAAATAAAATCACCGGCACACTCATAACAAAAGATTCAAGCATAAAAGATGTATGCTAGAGTGGAAAGGGTTATAATATGCGCTAGCAAATGTTATCAATCCCAGAAATGGATTTCAATATTAATCGGGACACATCTCAAATTTTTCAAAATTTACTAATTTTACCAGTGGATAGATCCAATATATTATTCCCAAAAGCGTGAAAACAAATAGGTCATAAGGACAAACAAAATTTAAAAATTAAATCGATATTAGACTTAATTTCTTATTTTACCTACTCACCCCCCCCCCCCCCCCACACTTAAGTTAAACATTGTCCTCAATGTGATAAACGAAAAAGCATGAAAGTAGGGAAAATGAGAAAATAAACCATGACATCCGGTGTTATCCAATCTTTTGTTTCTTGCAATCAACACCTACATTATTAGAAACAAAAACAAACAAACAAAAAGCATTGCAGTTTTATTCAAATTAGTGGCATACCCCCACACTTAAGTTCGACCAAGTGGTAAAAACTTTGGGGTATAAACACTGAAAATTAAAATAAATCAAAACAAAAATAAAAATAAAACACACGGGTTGCCTCCCGAGAAGCGCTTGTTTTATTAACGAGTCCTCAGCCGGACTCAAACTTCGAAATAGATTATGAAGTTTTAGTGTTATGTTTCCTTTTAGGGATATACAACACATTTCCTATCACAATTCCCTCTCCTGTTTGATCTATGTTTTCTAGTTTAACATTTTCCCATGCTCTAGGAAGAGCATCATAGATAAAACCATTACTGTGTGCCCAAGGAACCATTTCCTTATGTGGAGCCATGAATGTGATAGCTTCATATTCAAATTCGGATGAAATTTCTTTATTAGAAATCACGTTTAATTGCTCCCTATCATAATAGAGTTTAATTTGGTGCCCATTTACAATGAAACTTCCACCATGTTTGTCATAAAGTTCAACATAACCTGATGGAAATCCATGTTTCACTACATATGGTCCAAACCATTTTGGCTTGAGTTTCGGAGCTTTAAACTTGTACTTCATATTGAAAAGCAGAACTTTATCTCCAGCTTTGAATTGTTTTCGAATTCTCAGCTTTCTATCATGGTATGCTTTGGTTCTTGCTTTATATAGCTTGGAGTTTTCATAAGCTTGAAGTCTTAACTCATCAAGTTCATGTAATTGCAAAAATCTCTTTTCTCCAGCTATTTTTAAATCAGGATTACAACTTCTTAACGCCCAATAAGCACGATGTTCAAGTTCGAACGGTAGATGACATGTTTTCCCATACAAGAGTCTGTATGGTTTCGTACCAATTGGTGTCTTATATGCCGTACGAAATGCCCATAGAGCGTCGTCTAATTTCCTTGACCAAACGGAAGGATTGTCTTTAACCGTTTTTTCAAGTATTCTTTTTATAGCTCTATTGGTATTTTCGACTTGACCACTAGTTTGTGGATGATAAGTTGTAGCAAAACGATGATGAACTCCATATCGTTTCATTACTTTCTCCATTTGTTTATTACAGAAATGGGACCCTTTATCACTTATTAAAGCTTTAGGAATTACATAGCGAGCAAAAAGCTTTTTGAGAAAGTTAAAAACAACTCGTGCATCGTTAGTAGGAAGAGCTTCAGCTTCAACCCATTTGGAAACATAATCGATTGCAACGAGGATATATTCGTATTTGTGTGATTTAGGGAAGGGTCCCATAAAATCAATTCCCCAAATTTCGAATATTTCACATACTTGAATGCTCTTTTGAGGCATTTCATTTCTTCGAGAAAGGTTACCGGATTTTTGGCACGCATCACAGTTTTGAACAAGAGTATACGCTTCTTTGAAAATTGTAGGCCAATAAAATCCAGCATCAAAAACTTTTCTAGCTGTAGTGGTAGGACCATAATGTCCCCCAGTTGGGCCATGATGACATTCATCAAGAATTTTTCTTGTTTCGGCACCCGAAACACATCTTCGTATCATTCCATCCTTGCACATCTTACAAAGGTAAGGTTTCTCCCAATAATAGTGTTTTAGTTCTGAAAAGAACTTACTACGTTGGTAGTGACTCATCCCTTTTTTAAGAATATCTCCTGCAAGACAATTTGCGTAATTTGCAAACCATGGTATTTCCTCATCATCATCTTTATCTATCGTCATGAGAGTTTCTTCTAGAAAATAATCATTAATTTCATTTTCTTTTAATTCTTCCAAATTTGGATTCTCGAGACGTGATAAATGATATGCTGCAAGATTTTCTGCTCCTTTCTTGTCTTTTATTTCGATATCAAATTCTTGCAGTAATAAAATCCATCTGATAAGACGTGGTTTTGCATCTTGTTTGTTAAACAAATATTTGAGTGCGGAATGATCGGTAAAAACTATCGTTTTTGAAAGCACAAGATAAGATCTGAATTTGTCGAATGCAAAAACTATGTCTAATAATTCTTTCTCCGTAACCGTATAGTTTTGTTGAGCATTGTTGAGTGTTTTACTAGCAAAGTAAATAGGACGAAAATGTTTTCCTTCACGTTGTCCTAAAACAGCTCCAACAGCGAAATCACTTGCATCACACATGATTTCAAATGGTAGTGACCAATTAGGTGCAACCATAATTGGGGCACTAGTCAATTGACTTTTCAATGTTTTGAAAGCTTTAATGCAGTCAGCATTGAAAACAAATACAGAATCCTTCGTCAAGATTTTAGTTCATAAAAACAAGCTTTAGGTGTAAACCAATCAATTCAAGATCTATCCAAGGTTCATAAGGTATGGTGGATATCTTAAACACAAGACTAACTTTTATTACAAATCAAATACTCTTAGGAAATGGTCAATACAAAAGGTAACCTCTTCATAGACAAAAAGGTCACCATCATTTATAAACATTTAAACTTTCGTCCTACTAAAGGTTTACAAACAATCCGATTTGATGTTATAAAAGCATTCTCATTACAATCATACTTCTTGTTTCTTTGTTTAGTCAAGAATAATTATGGTAAAAAACAATCATTCATAGACAAATGATTATAACTAGTTGGGTAATAACAAATCTTTCGACCTTTGAAACTATTATCAATTAGTTAACCTTGGCTAAACAAATGTCACGATGAAACTTAAGGTACAATTGGTTCTTAGGATTGACTTGAAATTGAATTAAAACATGTTATCACAATCATCACTATCACTAAGTATAAAACATCATCAAAACAAGTGTAAAAAGATTACTAGCCACTCATAGCAATCATGCAAATAAACTCAGAATATTTAACATAAGAATCCATGGTTATAAGTCTTACAATGCTTTGAAATTGATAACAAATAACAAGGTATTGGTAACCTAAGTGTTGGTGATGATTTCTTGAGATTTTCGGACTCCAAATGTTACTTCCTTGGTCCTCCAAAGTTCCTGGTTCTTTCTGCATGAACTTTCCTCCTTAGAGAGCTAGAAGATGATAATAATTTTGTGTAGTAATGAGAGTAAATGGTATCTTGAATGGTGTGTTGAGTTATGCACTTTTGAGGTCCTCCTAGGCTTGTCCAACACTCTTGGTAATAAATAGGGACTTAAATGCTTGAACTTGGACAATAAGACACTAAAAAGGGCCTAGAACCATGGGACAAAAGACCAAGATTCATGCACAAGAGTTGGAAAAAACATGCAGAAGTGGCCATCCGATCGGTTGCGGGTTGTTACCGATCGGATGGAGAAAGGTCATTATGGCAATCAGATCGGTTTCACTCCAACCGATCGGATGGTAATTCCTGGCTTCTTTGGACTTTGACTTTTCCTTGTGTAGTTCTTTATGTACTATCCAAACTTGGAACTTTGAGATGACAAAACTTAGGTTCTCATATGAATTACTTCATAGATTGGACTTTTAAGCTCGGGAATCTTCGTGTAATCGCGTATACTTCATTTTCTTCACTTTTTCTCCATTTTTCCTGCATTTGGCTACATATGCTACAAAAACATACTTTGATACGATTTAGTGGCAAAAGCATATAAAAACAACCAAATAACATACACAAAAACACTAATAACGCTTATAAAAACATGTTAACTTTGAGCGTTATCAAATCCCCCACACTTAAACTTTGCTTGTCCTCAAGCAAATCTAGAAGAAAACTAAATATCCACATGGTAACCAAAAATTATTAGAAAAATGTGATGCAAATCCACCAAGTACAAGTACAAGATAAGATTCATCCTTTTTAAGCTTCAATGGTGAAAAATCGAGATGTTTGACAATACCCAATGATTTTCTTGCTTGATTAACATTTCTAAACACCTCACGAAAAAGGAACGAAGTGTCATTCACTCAATCACTCATTTATTTGTGTAGTGGAGTAAATATAAGAGAAATCACACTTATTGCTCAGTCATGATCTAATTATTACCATAAGCTTGTACAAGAAACAAAACTACACCGCAATGGCATAAGCACCAAGTCTACATATCAAAGAGGTCTTTTATTCGGGTTATAATGTAAGGCTTTGGGTTGTACCAGGCTTATGTTTAAACATCTCATACAAAAACACAATAGATTACTGGCGCGAGTTTTTGATTACTCAAAAACCGGATGGTCACTACAATATTCTTGCACTTGACATTCTCACAAAGCCATTACAATATCCGGATAGATAGAGTAATTTGGTAAGGGTAGGGATAAGGCATGGGAATATTTATGAAATTGGTTTTAAAGAAAAATAAAATAAAGTCTAAGTCTCATTGTTGCTAGTCACCGAACAAACCACGAACCCGTAAATGATTATAGTTACAATCTTCCTCTTCTTCAAATAACGATACATCGATTCGCCATAACAATATTCTTCATACGTAGCACATCGGCTAACAACATATCACAAAATTTCCTTTATTTACATATATAGCACATTTGCTATAATTGTCACCTTATAGTTACGATGACTTTTTTTTATTATTTATTTATTTATTTATTTATTTTTTTACTCAAAATTCCTCCACACTTCGCATAAGCATCACCATAACAATACAAATAAGAAGCTGCAGTCTCCGTCTTTGTCGGAATGGCACACACATAATTGATGAAGTGTGGCTAACTAATAATCATCAGAAACTATCCAACAACCAAGCAACTAGCAACCCACCATTTAGACTTTGACAAGGGTTAGGCTAAGGTTTAAAGTGTAAAATATTTTTATATTTTTCTGTATTTATCAAAAACGAAAAGGATGGCCCGAAGGGTGTAACTAAGGGTATCTAGCGCTAAAAATGAACGCTAACAAAAGGTTAAAAATTGGAAATTAACTAATCAATGTGACTAGCTAAATATCAATAATGAAGGCTATTTGGTTAAAATCCTAAGGTTGCCTCTTATCACGTATGTATACTTATATTACAAAAATGTAATCTCACAACGGTCTCGTAATGATTTACAAGTACAAGTTCTAGAATAAATAAAATCACCGGCACACTCATAACAAAAGATTCAAGCATAAAAGATGTATGCTAGATATGAAATAGGCTCAAATCCTCACAATTTAGTGGAAAGGGTTATAATATGCGCTAGCAAATGTTATCAATCCCAGAAATGGATTTCAATATTAATCGGGACACATCTCAAATTTTTCCAAATTTACTAATTTTACCAGTGGATAGATCCAATATATTATTCCCAAAAGCGTGAAAACAACTAGGTCATAAGGACAAACAAAATTTAAAAATTAAATCGATATTAGACTTAATTTCTTATTTTACCTACTCACCCCCCCCCCCCCCCCACACTTAAGTTAAACATTGTCCTCAATGTGATAAACGAAAAAGCATGAAAGTAGGGAAAATGATAAAATAAACCATGACATCCGGTGTTATCCAATCTTCTGTTTCTTGCAATCAACACCTACATTATTAGAAACAAAAACAAACAAACAAAAAACATTGCAGTTTTATTCAAATTAGTGGCATACCCCCACACTTAAGTTCGACCAAGTGGTAAAAACTTTGGGGTATAAACACTGAAAATTAAAATAAATCAAAACAAAAATAAAAATAAAACACACGGGTTGCCTCCCGAGAAGCGCTTGTTTTATTAACGAGTCCTCAGCCGGACTCAAACTTCGAAATAGATTATGAAGTTTTAGTGTTATGTTTCCTTTTAGGGATATACAACACATTTCCTATCACAATTCCCTCTCCTGTTTGATCTATGTTTTCTAGTTTAACATTTTCCCATGCTCTAGGAAGAGCATCATAGATAAAACCATTACTGTGTGCCCAAGGAACCATTTCCTTATGTGGAGCCATGAATGTGATAGCTTCATATTCAAATTCGGATGAAATTTCTTTATTAGAAATCACGTTTAATTGCTCCCTATCATAATAGAGTTTAATTCGGTGCCCATTTACAATGAAACTTCCACCATGTTTATCATAAAGTTCAACATAACCTGATGAAAATCCATGTTTCACTACATATGGTCCAAACCATTTTGGCTTGAGTTTCGGAGCTTTAAACTTGTACTTCATATTGAAAACCAGAACTTTATCTCCAGCTTTGAATTGTTTTCGAATTCTCAGCTTTCTATCATGGTATGCTTTGGTTCTTGCTTTATATAGCTTGGAGTTTTCATAAGCTTGAAGTCTTAACTCATCAAGTTCATGTAATTGCAAAAATCTCTTTTCTCCAGCTATTTTTAAATCAGGATTACAACTTCTTAACGCCCAATAAGCACGATGTTCAAGTTCGAACGGTAGATGACATGTTTTCCCATACAAGAGTCTGTATGGTTTCGTACCAATTGGTGTCTTATATGCCGTACGAAATGCCCATAGAGCGTCGTCTAATTTCCTTGACCAAACGGAAGGATTGTCTTTAACCGTTTTTTCAAGTATTCTTTTTATAGCTCTATTGGTATTTTCGACTTGACCACTAGTTTGTGGATGATAAGTTGTAGCAAAACGATGATGAACTCCATATCGTTTCATTACTTTCTCCATTTGTTTATTACAGAAATGGGATCCTTTATCACTTATTAAAGCTTTAGGAATTACATAGCGAGCAAAAAGCTTTTTGAGAAAGTTAAAAACAACTCGTGCATCGTTAGTAGGAAGAGCTTCAGCTTCAACCCATTTGGAAACATAATCGATTGCAACGAGGATATATTCGTATTTGTGTGATTTAGGGAAGGGTCCCATAAAATCAATTCCCCAAATGTCGAATATTTCACATACTTGAATGCTCTTTTGAGGCATTTCATCTCTTCGAGAAAGGTTACCGGAATTTTGGCACGCATCACAGTTTTGAACAAGAGTATACGCTTCTTTGAAAATTGTAGGCCAATAAAATCCAGCATCAAAAACTTTTCTAGCTGTAGTGGTAGGACCATAATGTCCCCCAGTTGGGTCATGATGACATTCATCAAGAATTTTTCTTGTTTCGGCACCCGAAACACATCTTCGTATCATTCCATCCTTGCACATCTTACAAAGGTAAGGTTTCTCCCAATAATAGTGTTTTAGTTCTGAAAAGAACTTACTACGTTGGTAGTGACTCATCCCTTTTTTAAGAATATCTCCTGCAAGACAATTTGCGTAATTTGCAAACCATGGTATTTCCTCATCATCATCTTTATCTATCGTCATGAGAGTTTCTTCTAGAAAATAATCATTAATTTCATTTTCTTTTAATTCTTCCAAATTTGGATTCTCGAGACGTGATAAATGATATGCTGCAAGATTTTCTGCTCCTTTCTTGTCTTTTATTTCGATATCAAATTCTTGCAGTAATAAAATCCATCTGATAAGACGTGGTTTTGCATCTTTTTTGTTAAACAAATATTTGAGTGCGGAATGATCGGTAAAAACTATCATTTTTGAAAGCACAAGATAAGATCTGAATTTGTCGAATGCAAAAACTATGTCTAATAATTCTTTCTCCGTAACCGTATAGTTTTGTTGAGCATTGTTGAGTGTTTTACTAGCAAAGTAAATAGGACGAAAATGTTTTCCTTCACGTTGTCCTAAAACAGCTCCAACAGCGAAATCACTTGCATCACACATGATTTCAAATGGTAGTGACCAATTAGGTGCAACCATAATTGGGGCACTAGTCAATTGACTTTTCAATGTTTCGAAAGCTTTAATGCAGTCAGCATTGAAATCAAATACAGAATCCTTTTCTAAAAGTTTAGTCATAGGACGTGATATTTTTGAAAAATCTTTGATAAATCGGTGGTAAAAACCGGCATGTCCTAGAAAACTTCTAACAGCTTTAACGTTAGTTGGTGGTGGTAATTTGGTGATAACATCTATTTTAGCTTTGTCAACTTCCATTCCTGAATAACACAATTCCCTCAGTTACCATGAAATGACATTTTTCCCAATTAAGAACTAGATGTGCAGCTTCACATCTCTCAAGCATTTTATCAAGATTGGAAAGACAAGTTTCAAAAGAATCACCAAAAACTGAAAAGTCATCCATGAAAACTTCCATAGATGTTTCAAGCATGTCTTGAAATATTGCGATCATACACCTTTGAAAAGTTGCAGGTGCATTACATAGACCAAAAGGCATACGCTGGTAAGCGTAGGTTCCAAAAGGACATGTAAATGTTGTTTTCTCTTGATCGGCTGGATCGATAGGAATTTGGAAATATCCCGAAAAACCATCAAGGAAGCAAAAGTATTTGTTTCCTGCTAATCTTTCGAGCATCTGATCCATGAAGGGTAAAGGAAAATGATCTTTCCTGGTGGCTTTGTTAAGTTTTATGTAATCAATACATACTCGCCATCCAGTGACAGTTCTAGTAGGAACTAACTCATTCCTTTCGTTTGTCACTACAGTCATTCCTCCTTTCTTTGGAACACAATGAACTGGACTCACCCATGGGCTATCCTCGATAGGATAAATAATTCGTGCATCAAGAAGTTTAATGATTTCCTTCTTAACAACCTCTTTCATATTTGGGTTGAGTCAACGTTGTCTTTCTACAACGGGTTTAGTATCTTCTTCACAATTGATTTTGTGTTTGCAAAAATCTGGACTAATTCCTGGAATATCAGAAGTTTTCCACGCAAAAGCGCGTTCATGCTTCCTAAGAACAGAAACGAGTCTTTCTTTTATATTTGTTTCGAGCAACGACGATATGACTACTGGAAAAAGTGAATTTTCTTCTAAGTAAGCATATTCGAGATTATTGGGAAGGGTTTTGAGTTCCAAATCAGTTGGTGGTTCTTCTAGAGATGATTTGATTTTCAATTGATCTTTCTCAATGATATCTTCAAATTTCTCTTCTTCCTCTTCTTCTAATTTTATTTCCATGAATTCCTCAAATTCTTTATCAGAATCTGTTTCACTAATCTTTTCTGAAGTAGTCATGAATGGTTTTGAATCGTCAAGTAATGCATCCAATTCTTCTTCAGTGACTTCATCAATTACATCGATGTTATAGCATGTGTCATAACTGGAATTTGGATATTTCATTGCTTTATCGATTAAGAATGTAATTCGATCTTCTCCTACTCCAAGATTGAGTTCTTTACCTTTAACTTTAATCATTGCATCAGCAGTGTTTAAGAAAGGTCTTCCTAAGATTAAGGGTACTCGACTATCTTCTTCCATTTCTAAGATTACAAAATCCACAGGAAAAACAAATTTACCAAATTGAACAAGCATATTTTCAGCAACCCCAACAGGATATTGGTATGTATGGTTGGCTAATCGTATACTCATCTTAGTAGGTTTCAATGTATTGATGGAAAGTTTAGAATACAACGAATAGGGCATCAAATTGATACTCACACCTAGATCAGCTAAAGCGTCACATGTGATGTTGTTTCCTAATGTACATGGTATAAGAAAACTTCTGGGATCTCCAAGTTTTGGTGGAATTTTGTTTTGAATTATAGCAGAGCATTCTTCATTAAGAACGATAGCGGAAATTTGTTCTAACTTGTTTCGATTATTAAGAAGTTCTTTCAAAAATTTCCCATAATTGGGCATTCCAGCTAGAACATCAATGAGGGGTACGTTAATTCTAACTTCTTTGATCATCTATAAAAACTTCTTATTTCGCTCGTCTATTTTCTCTTTTCTTAGGGCTTGTGGATATGGTATTTTCGGTGTATAAGGCTTTATTGGTTGAACTGTCGGTTTTTGGGTTGGTTCTTCTTCAGCTTCTTCCTCCTCTTCTTGAATAAGAGTATTATCGGTAGGAATGGGTGGTGGATCATATGAGAGACCACTTCGAGTGAATACAGCATTGATATGCTCATTTCTGTTGTGTGGTGGATGATAATTCTTATCATTTGATCCAGATGGTTTTGGATTGGATTGGGTGTTACTTGGTAATGTACCAGGAATTCGAGAAGAAAATTGATCAGAAAGTCTACCAAATTTTTGTTCAAGATCCTGGATAGAAGCTTGATGATTTTTCTGACCTTGCTCAACTTTGGTTTTGAGATTAAAAAATTGAGTTTTTACAAACTCATTTGTGGTTCTTTGAGCATTTACGAATTCTCGCATTTGAAATCAGATTCTTCCTTTTTATCTGAATTTGTTGGGTTTGGATTGTCTGTTCGAGGTTGAAAATCACGGTTGTTATCCCTTTGTTGGCGATCTTGCCAATTTCCAGAACTTCTTTCGTAATAATTACCACGAAAACCTCCTCCACGATATCCTCCTTGGACATACTTGGCTTCCCCTTCGTTGGGTCCATTCATAGGTTGGTCATCACACTCGGATGATGTGTGATTTCCTCCACAATTATTACAGCCATCTCGCATTTCTTTCATTTCTCCTTTTATATCTTTGTATTGCGAGTCCATTTTAGAAGACAAAGCTTCTATTTTGTCCATGAGTTTTGAATTATCTGAACTTTCGGCAAAAGCAACGGTTTTTCGTAAGGGTTTGGTTTTGGAATCTTTTGACCAATCGAGTTTAAGAATTACTCGATCTTCAAGAAGTTGTTATGCCTTGTTTAGTGTTTTGTAAAGGAAAATTCCTCCAGCATCAAGGATTGCTTGAGATGCTTCATCAAGATCATGATAAAAGATTTGGATTATTGTTCCTCGTCCTAAATTATGACCATGACAACTTCGAAGCAAATCTTTCATGTGAAGCCAAGCTTCAACAAGAGATTCATTAGGATTTTGTGAAAAAGCACGGATTTCTCCCATTAGTCTATCATACATGGTAGGTGGAAAGAATCGGCTTACAAAGCTTGCCTCATCTCCTCCCAAGTATTAATAGTTCCTGGGGTTAATTCGTTATACCATACTTTGGCATCTCCAGCGAGTGATGATGGAAAAAGTTTGAGCTTGATAGCATCGACATTAGTGTCTCCATAACGAAACATGCCACAAATTTCAATGAATTCGGCAATGTGTTAATGCGGATCGGCCCGCGAACGGCCATCAAATTTACGGTCTTTGATCATAGAAAGATGGTGACCTTTAACGGTAAAGTTTTCACCAAGGTCGGCGACAACAATAGCAGCTCCAGGAGTGGGTGCTACGGTTCTATTGGCGGCCCACATGGGTAAATCGTCAGCCATGGGTATTGGTTCAAAAAGATTAGAAATTGGGTGTTCTTCGGAAAGATTATCAAACCAATTAAGAATAGTTGAAGATCTCTTCTTACGAAACAAACTTTCGGGATCGGATAAAGGTGTACTAAGCTTTTTAGTAGTAGAACGAGTGTTCATACAACTATCAAGATAATCGAATCAATTACCTAAACAAAAGAACAATAAAAATAAAAAATAAAAACAGAAAAAATCAATCCAAATTGGTTGGGAACCAAACCGATCGGATGGACGCTACGGTAAAAATAAAAATGTGAGAAACCGATCAGTTGGAAGAGAATCCGATCGGATGGAAGCTACGGATTTTTTTTTTTTTTTTTTTTTTTTTGGAAAACGAACACGAAAAGAAACGGACTTTTAAAACTTAAAGAAACACGATCAAGATCCCCGGCAGCGGCGCCAAAAACTTGATGTGCTATTTGTTAGTGCAAGTTTTAAATTTATAAGGATGAGTTACCAAATCAAGAAACAACACATATGAGCAAGTGTACTCGTCCGTTATAGCAAGATATGATGGTAAGTCGGGATCGTTCGCAGGGATTTGTGAGTGAATCGAAATATAAGTCTAAAAGTAAATCTCTAGTGTACGCAAATAAGATAATAAGCAAATTCAATAAATTAAAAACTACACTTGTTTAGACTAGTTTTCTACTTAATGACACACATGATTGTGATAACTTTTGATAACATGTTAGTTGAGATAATTAGATGGTGATCTAATCTATTGTTTCTACAAGTTAAACCTTCGTCAAGATTTTAGTTCATAAAAACAAGCTTTAGGTGTAAACCAATCAATGCAAGATCTATCCAAGGTTCATAAGGTATGGTGGATATCTTAAACACAAGACTAACTTTTATTACAAATCAAATACTCTTAGGAAATGGTAAATACAAAAGGTAACATCTTCATAGACAAAAAGGTCACAATCGTTTATAAACATTTAAATTTTCGTCCTACTAAAGGTTTACAAACAATCCGATTTGATGTTATAAAAGCATTCTCATTACAATCATACTTCTTGTTTCTTTGTTTAGTCAAGAATAATTATGGTGAAAAACAATCATTCATAGACAAATGATTATAACTAGTTGAGTAATAACAAATCTTTCGACCTTTGAAACTATTATCAATTAGTTAACCTTGGCTAAACAAATGTCACGATGAAACTTAAGGTACAATTGGTTCTTAGGATTGACTTAAGATTGAATTAAAACATGTTATTACAATCATCACTATCACTAAGTATAAAACATCATCAAAATAAGTGTAAAAAGATTACTAGCCACTCATAGCAATCATGCAAATAAACTCAGAATATTTAACATAAGAATCCATGGTTATAAGTCTTACAATGCTTTGAAATTGATAACAAATAACAAGGTATTGGTAACCTAAGTGTTGGTGATGATTTCTTGAGATTTTCGGACTCTAAATGTTACTTCCTTGGTCCTCCAAAGTTCCTGGTTCTTTCTGCACGAACTTTCCTCCTTAGAGAGCTAGAAGATGATAATAATTGTGTGTAGTAATGAGAGTAAATGGTATTTTGAATGGTGTCTTGAATGGTGTGTTGAGTTATGCACTTTTGAGGTCCTACTAGGCTTGTCCAACACTCTTGGTAATAAATAGGGACTTAAATGCTTGAACTTTGACAATAAGACACTAAAAAGGGCCTAGAACCATGGGACAAAAGACCAAGATTCGTGCACAAGAGTTGGCAAAAACATGCAGAAGTGGCCATCCAATCGGTTGCGGGTTGGTACCGATCGGATGGAGAAAGGTCATTATGGCAATCCGATCGGTTTCACTCCAACCGATCGGATGGTAATTCCTGGCTTCTTTGGACTTTGACTTTTCCTTGTGTAGTTCTTTATGTACTATCTAAACTTGATTAACTTCTGAACTCGGAACTTTGAGATGACAAAACTTAGGTTCTCATATGAATTACTTCATAGATTGGACTTTTGAGCTCGGGAATCTTTGTGTAATCGCGTATACTTCATTTTCTTCACTTTTTCTCCATTTTTCCTGCATTTGGCTACATATGCTACAAAAACATACTTTGATACGATTTAGTGGCAAAAGCATATAAAAACAACCAAATAACATACACAAAAACACTAATAACGCTTATAAAAACATGTTAACTTTGAGCATTATCATATACCGCTATGGAAAAGCTGGTCCTAGCTTTAGTATTCGCAGCTAAAAGACTGCGCAGATATTTTCAAGCACACCCAATAGCAGTGATTACGGACCAGCCCATCAAACAAGCTATCTCTAAACCCGAAGCATCGGTGCGGCTACAAAAATGGAGTGTGTTATTGAGCGAGCATAGACCACGCACTGCGATTAAGGGGCATATATTAGCCGACTTCATTATTGAGAAACCAAATATTGACACTCCACCTTCAAAAAGCGAGGTAGAACTACAAGAACCATGGGTTCTATTCACGGATGGATCCTCGTGTGTGGATGGGTCAGGCGTAGGCCTTATCCTCACCAGCCCCGAAGGAATGGAATTCACTTACGCACTGCGTTTTGAATTCACAGCCACAAACAATGAGGCAGAATATGAAGCCCTACTTGCTGGATTACGCATTGCAACTCAAATGGGTGTACGCAACCTCGAAGCAAATGTCGATTCCCGATTAGTTGCCAATCATGTGTTGGGCAACTATGTGGCTAAAGAGGATAACATTGTCCAATACCTCGATAAGACCAAGTCCCTAATCTAGGGCTTTGACAGGTTCACCATTAAGCAAGTTCCTAGAGGAGAAAACAGGAAAGCAGATGCACTAAGCAAAATCGCATCTACAAGCTTTGCGCACCTGTCAAAACAGGTATTGGTGGAGACCTTGAAGAACAAATCCATCTCAGAGATGGATATATCCACGGTGATAGAAGAGCAGAACCCTACTTGGATGACACCTATCATCGAATTCATAAGCAAGGGGATATTACCCCAGGAACAGAAGGACGCTAAACGGATATGGCGCACAGCGCAGAGGTTCGAACTTTGAGATGGTATCCTATATCGACGTTCATTCCTACAACCATGGCTTCGGTGCGTTGGACCTCTGCAGGCAGATTATGTACTCCGAGAGATCCACGCTGGTTCATGCAGTATGCACTCAGGACCACGGTCCATTGTGGCTCGAGCCTTGCGGTCAGGATACTACTGGCCTACTATGCATCGCGATGCGGGGGACATGATACAGAAATGTAGCGACTGCCAGGTCCACAGACCTATCCCGCGCCGACCACAACAAGAGCTGACACCTATCACCTCACCATGGCCATTCTATAAATGGGGTATTGATATTGCAGGCCCTTTCCCTGTCGCAACAGGGGGACTAAAGTTTCTCATAGTGGCTATAGACTACTTCACCAAGTGGATTGAGTCAAAGGCAGTAGCAACCATCACAGGCAACCAGGTAAAACGCTTTGTGTGGGAAAACATCGTATGCCACTTTGTCCTACCTGGAGAAATTATTTCGGATAACGGAAAACAATTATGTGATAACCCATTCAAAGACTGGTGCGCGCAGCTAAATATTACACAACACTTCGCGTCAGTTAAACACCCACAAACCAATGGTCTGGTTGAGCGAGCGAACCGTAGCCTGGGAGAAGGAATAAAAGCGCGTCTCGACAAACACAAAGGAAGATGGGTGGATGAATTGTCTCATGTTTTATGGGCGCACCGTACGACAATCAAAGTTAGCACTGGAGATACACCATTCTCTCTTGTCTATGGGACAGAAGCTGTCATACCAGCAAAAATTGGGATGCCAACTATTCGTACGGCGGAAGTCAATGTTACAACCAATGACAACGAGCGACATATAGATTTGGATCTATTGGGAGAAAGGTGCGAGCGCGCAGCTATATGTGAGGCAAGAGCTAAGTCAAAGATGAAAGGGTACTATGATGCAAAAGTCAGAAACACTTCTTTCATGCCAGGAGAATTTGTGTACCGTGCCAATGATGCAAGCCACGCAGAAGATACGGGAAAGCTTGGGACAAAATGGGAAGGACCCTACGAGGTCACAGAAGCATTAGGCAGAGGCGTATACAAGCTGCGTGATATGGGTGGCCATGAGCTCGCACGCACTTGGAATATTTGCAATCTCAAGAGATGCTATCTTTAGGAAAGGCTACGGCCCACGCACAGACACCTCTGCACTTTAGTAATTGCTCAATAAATGTCCGTGTATTTACATTTTGTTTTGTTTAGGGAATTGTCTTTTCTTTTCAAAAACTTGCAAGAATTAATGGTTTCTAGCTAACTCCGCGACACATTTAACTTTATTGCTTACATTTTATTTATGTCTCAATATTGTTAATTTATACTTTTACCTACATGGCGTGCATGCATTCATTAAGACCCACGATGGCAGAAATGATGAGTAAACCTAATAAATAACTCGTTGAGTAAGAGGGTTGCAACCCCATCAACATTGGATCATGTATCCTTGCTAAACACCTTACTCTCAATACGTTGAAGTAAGTTTAATGTGCATCCCATGAAGGATACGCAACAATGCACACGGTGCACGTTTAGCAATTTAGGAGCCAAGACTCTTGGTTCCTTGATATGGTATTTGCAGCACGCTGCAAGTTAATCCATATACTTATGAATTTTTATTCACATATATTTATTAAGTTATGGACTTAATACAATTTTTCCTAAGTATGTTTTGGTTACAATTTGACTCTTGTAAAGTCTCTCACGAAAAGACAAATAATCTAAGTACAAGATGATACAAACGTGCGTACAGAAACCAATATTATTATTCAACTACGAGTTTTATACAAGTTACAAAATCAACATATACAACAAAAAAGATAATTCTATAGCAATCTACATAATGCGAGCACGCCTATGCCCTGAGCTACTAGCTGTAGACGCTACATGCCCAGCCTCATCAAGCCTTCTCAGCAGGCTGCTATCCTCCTGTGACACTGTCGGTACGCTGACAGGAATCCCATTAGACCTGGGAAGATGGCTGCACCAACACCGCACAAGATTGCCTTCCCTTTCACGCCCTTCTTCCGTGCAAGCCTTGTAGCATGGGCTTCCAAGGACTTCTTCAAAGACACTTCCTTCTCAAGGGCAAAGGGATTCAGCATGTAGCCGGGGCGAGCAAAAATGGGCACCTGAAGCTGTGACTCATCCGGCTTCAAAAAGAAGTCAAGCTGCGCCTCGGCATCCTCCGCTATGTGCCTCGCCAGAGTTAACCCCTGCATAATCACATTAATAGGGTAATCCTGGTCACGCTCCAGTTGGGCGATGTGGGGGCACTCGAAGATCTTCATCTTCTCCATGGCCGCAACCAGCTCTGCATAGCCATCTCCAACATACCCTGGCACCTCTGCGGGGGATACAGCCAGCATCTTCCCCTTGTGTAGCTCTTCCATGGCTTCAGCCTTGCCACGTGCCAAGGCACACTGCACGACATTCCCAAAAGCCTCAAGGACCTCTGGGGACTCCAGCGTGCCCATAGCAGCCAAGCGAAGACCGTGACTAATCAACCACCTAATAATACAACAACACACGCATTAAAAGATAATAACTTCAAGGGAATTAAATACAAACAGCTGGTAAAGAAATCAACAATACCTGCGCTCAACAACAGCAGACACCAAATGAGGGTATAGCTCTTCATCGTATTCGATGCTAAGCTTCCGCAGCTTACCCTCCTACGTCTCCAAGGCAGCCTCCACGGCCTTGCGGAAGTCATCCAACTGAGCAAAGAGCTTGCTCCTATTCTGCTGCAAGTACTTCAACCCCCACAAGCAATTAGCCTTATTCTGCTCAGAAGCAATACGCTCCTGGCTCAAGTCAGCCAGTAGAGACAGTCTCTCATCCGCAAGCTTTTTGGAGTATGCCGTCGTTGACTCTAAGGCAGATTGTGCACTCGCCAACTGTGTCTTTAGCAGCGCAATCTCCTCATCCTTCTGTACGCTGCTGCTACCCTCACAAGCGTACTGCGCCTTGAGTTGAGCGACCAATGTGGCCTGGCGCGTAGCAGCCACGCTCAACTCCGCGCAGCCACGCTCAACTCCTCCATCAGCGCCTCAGTAGACATTTCCTCATCAGCCTTAGAAGGCTCTTCCACCTGAGGGTGACTCACCTTAGGTGGCGACTACTCAACGTACGCTGCATCACCCCCTGCAGCTTTGTCACTGCATAGAAAAAGCAAGAAGTCAAGACATTATATCAATGACAAAAAATAAAGAGAAAGAGAAGAAGAACTGTGACATTATTACTTACATGGGAGAGGAGGTCTCAGCAGTGTCACGCGCAACCACAGATAATGACGCCTCCTCATTTGTGGACTCATCCACAGTAATAACGTGGCACCTGCGCTTGGATGTGCCTTCGCCACCATCACAAGAAGCCTTGCGCTTCACCCCTGACTCGCCTCCTCAGAGTCAGTATCAACTTTGAAGATCTCAACACCTTCAGAAGACTCAGTTTGCGTAGGCTCAAGGGCCGGCACTTCCTGAGAGGGAATATTCTGCACAGGGGTCGCCACCACCAAGGGTGGGGCGACGTTAGCTGGTTCCTCTTGCGCATACGTGCGCCCAGCTGTAGCTTCTAGAATGGGTGCCTCACCTTCCCCCAGAGGACGCACTCCCACCGTTACTTTTGTAGGCTTCGACAGCTTCACCACACTAAACAAATCCATCTCTGCGCAACAAATAACAAACAACAAAAAAAATAGAGTTATTAAAGCTACAATATAAAAGGACGCTTACACTACAGATGCGAAGGAAAGGAAGGAAAAGCACCCACCCCGGCTGCTCTCATCCAGAAACGTTGGCACCTCATCTGCGCCCTGAAAAAAGTTGCTGCTTATTCCCATGTGCACCAAAAACTCCTCGGGGTAGGAGTTGATGGGGATGCGATTAGCATTGAGGGTCTCCGCATCATCCATATTGTACGTCCCGGGGTCGGGGCACTCATCTTTCGGCAGGGTCCCCTGCGTATAGAACTCAAAGAGCCAGGGGAACACCTTATCGTCAAGCCAGAAGAACCTCTCCCTCCAATTCCTGAGGGCGTCTAATTTCTCAGTGTAACACTGAAGGCGCCCTACGCGCTTCGAAAATGATACCCACCCGTTTGACCGCGTTGTGTGGTAAAACGCGCGGAAGAGATTGAGGGTTGGGTATATCGCAAGTAAATGACAGTTTACTTCAAAATTTGTTATCTTCGCCGCACCTATACAGTGCAACTGAGATATATGCAGACGATAATAATTGAGCACGTCGCTCAAGAATAGGGATATAGGCACGCGCTGATTCGCAAACTCAAAAAAGCGCGTGTATACCCCTATCTTCCCCTCAGGGAATTCTGCAATACATGCGTATGCCTCCGGTACTTCCGGGTGCAACGCGAGGGGAATGAAATAGTCGGAGGTGAACTGACGGAGTTCATCCTCGTCCATCTTAGAGACAAAATCGATTAATTGGCGAACCATCTTTTAAATGTGCTTAGACTAAGGAGCGCACGTGCTATTACCTTAACAGACACTAGTTTTCTTGATTGATGTTTAATGATTCTAAAAGTGGAGAAATGGCGTTTTTACTGTGATAATCACAGTGAAAATGAGGAACCCTTTATATAGGGTTACCCCTCGCCTTGGATGGATATCACGTGGATCCCACTACCTTCATCGTGTAGCTAGAATACCAATAGGTACAACGCTTTTTCACGTCTTTCAAGGGATACGTGGGACTTTTTAAGCCTAGATACACCGTATATTCTTTTTGGCGGGAAATACTAGAAGCTTCCCCGCCACACTTACCGCTATAGTTATTAGTTTAGCATACGCAGCTACACCCCACACATACTAGACTGGGGGGACATGATGACGTATAGTCCATACTCGGGTCACGGACCCGATTAAGGAACATTACTAACGCCCTAGCCCATCACGAGTGGGCTATCATAATAATGATTCGGGCTACCATACTAACGGTTTGGACTCACGAAAGCCCAAACCCAAATATATTATTTATTGTCTAGATAATGATCTTTTATTTATGGGATAAAGATCAATGACCGGATAAGCATGATACGCCGAAGAGTAAGGAGCACGAAATCTACAAGGATTTCGTGCCTATATAAAGAATATCATAATTCTCATTGAGGTACGATCTAAAACCCTAACTCTTCAATACAACCCTAAAACCGATTACTTACTCTCACGTCGGAGGATAATCGTGGAGACAATCCCACGATAAGCCTAACGGTGTTTGTTTGCTTTCTTAGTGCGCAGGTCTCAAGCATTAAGGTCTAATTGGTACGAGAACAGGAACCCAAAAAAGGAACGCCCAACTTTCGTATCAAGAGAACCAAGGTTGTAATTCACTGATTATCTCTTTGGAAAAGTTTTATGCAATCCACTTGTAAGTGACAAGAGAACCAAGGTTGTAATTCCTAGAACATTTGTGTTCTGGATGGAGTGTTTTGATTTGGAATGAATGTTCAGTGCTCATCTATGAAGCCCATAGTCTAAAACCACATACTGGTATGTTATTCCTATGTTCAAATATTTTTTTTCCTTGTCCACTTAGGTGATTCAGTTGATTTGGGTGATTTGGGTGATCTCTTGTTGGAAATAGGTGACTGACTTTTAGCATATTGATGTTCACTTTGACCCTCCCCATCAGTGCTACAACCTTCCCCCAATTTTGATTTGCTTCTAGCCATGATTGGTTGGCTGAAAGTGACATGTTTCTTAACAATTTTCTTACCCACGGTAGAAGACTTGCCAACCTTGACAGACTTGGGAGACTTACTAGTACTTGTATAAATATTAGCAGACTTACCAGGAGACTTACTAGTATTTTCATTAGTCTTAGCAGGCCTAGGTGAGTCACCAAACAAATTCTTTCTTATCTTTTTTTTTCTTGTTGCTATACCTAACAGCACACCTACCTGGTTGCACATCCCTACCACAGTATACTAGCAGACTCTTCCAATCATTCCTTTCAAACCATAATTGGTAACTGTTTGCTACTCCATAGTTAGCTAAAGCTATCTTCAATTGCTCAGGGTGTTCATACCTCATTCCTAAAATTGGTGTCATTAAGTTCCAAGGGACTTAGGGGGTCATGCTTTGGATATGAAACACCTTTTTTAACTTTAAAGCTTGGGTCTATGTTAGCAGACTCACGGTCATCTAAGGCCTCACATTCTATTTGAGGGAGTGTCTGATCAAGATAATCAACATACATACCACTGTTATTGCACATTTTGTTTAGAAATGGGTCTTTAGTACTTAGGTTCTTAATAACTACATTTTCATCCCCTTCAGTATGAAAATCTACATCATCAAATTCCTCGCACTCATCACTGCTATCATATTCATCACTAGACCCACTACTTAAAACCCCATTTGCTTCTTTATTAAGAAAATCCATTACATCATAGTTAAAATGCTCAACATACAAATCAATATACCATTTGTTTTCATACCCAACTCTAACAAAGTCTTCTACATCATTATCAGTCTTAAGTTCTTTAATACCCACATTCAATGGTGTTCTAATATGGCAGTAATATAACCTATAAACAAGGCCATGAACTAAATGACTGATAACCTCACATAAATCATTAAAGCTCATACCTTCAAAGTTGATGTCAGTGATTTGTTTTTCATCACCTTGTACATATCTTAAAGGGCTGGCAATAAAAGCACCATGATGGTGTAAGTTAACAGTAAACACTTGATCTGTCATTATAAAAAAAATTAATGTTAGTAAAAATTAGTGTTTTAAATGAAATTAAATTAACTGAAATACTAACTAAAGTAGATAAACAACAATTTTAATGTTACCTTTGGGCATCTTCATTGTCAGGTTTCATAAATTGAACAATTGTAAAAATTAGGGTTTCATAATTGGGGGGTTTTTTGTTTCACTAGATCGTGTTTTTAATCTAAGTCAAAGTCAAAGTCAAGTTGGTCTTAAATGGGGGTCAATTTGCTTGCATGGTATATCCAGTGTGTAAATAAAAATGCAAAAAAGGGGGTAAAAAATGACGTGTCGGTCATTTTTTAGTTTCAACCGGTAGCAGTGTCATTTAGTGGGGCCATAAGCACTATAACGTAAAAAGTTACCAAATTTCACTTACTAGGTGTTGATTCAAAAAAAATTGTAAAACCTTTGGTTTTCTTGGTTTGACCTAAAGTTGGTAGTATCTTTCATTTGTTTAGGTTGAACAACTTATAAATGTGCCATTCCATCATTAGAATTAAAAGCACATTCAACAAAAAAATGTTACTTTGTCGTCGTATGTAATATCCATTCGACTGTCAAATGAAGGCAGCGTAAATGACAAATTAAGCCGGACATTGGCATCTAAATTGAATTTCTTCACCACCAGCCTAACTAACCTTGAGTACGTCATATCATTATACATAATGGCGCATCGTTCTTTATCATCAAAATGTAACACGCATTTGAATTTTGCTATATTTGAATTCATGGCTATATTAGAGAGATGTAAGAATGTTGTATATTTGAATTCATGGCTAGGTTATCAATTGTAGTAGAAAAACACATATGTACAGACAAAGATATGACAACTCCATGATAATTACGATGAAAGCTTAAAATTTTACACGAAATATGACATTATTAGACAAATCATTTGCTTTTTACTGACATTGATATAACTACTCAATAAATGTCGTGAAAGCTTAAAATTTTACATGAAATATGACATGATTTGACAATTCAATTTCTTTGTACAGACAAGGTGTTAGAACAGGGCTAACAAAACATATGAAATAAGAAGGATAGGTATGATTTATTGCAGAACAAGCAGAATCTGAACAAAGAACTCCAATGAAATCAACTAGTCCCTATAGGGAGGACTCAAATTGAAATACAAATGATTCATGCTTATGCTCTACCTTTTGCCTTATTTTGTAGCTAATAAAAGTAACTGAAAATACTAGAATATGGTAAGTAAATTGCTGAAGATCAGGGAATGCTTAATGTGCTTGCTCAAAATAGAATGCTGCAAATCAGGGATTGATTTTCAGTCAAATCATTGGTTAATCTGTGATCCAGATTCTTCTCTCTTTCCCTTTGATTTCTTCCTTCTAGAATATGTATGCATCAGCTCCCTATCAGTACTCTCCGCATGGAAACTTGCCTTGTCCTCAAGGCAAAAGTGTGGGAATTGTCCAGAAAGTAAATCATAATCTTCCCAAGTGGCTTCTTCAAAAGGTCGGTTTTGCCATTGCACCAACAATTCCAAGGTATTAGATCTGGATATCCAGCGGTGTTTTAGAATCTTTTCAGGAACAAGAATATGTTCCCAGTCAGCAGTGATGGGTAAGGGTGCAGGGGGTTGAGAAACCGATTGACCATGTACCAGGCGTAGTAGGGAAACATGGAAGATAGGGTGTACTTTGGAGTCAGCAGGAAGAGCGAGTTCATAGGCTACAGGACCTACTCGGCGAGTCACAGTGTACGGTCCAAAGTACCGTGGTGAAAGCTTCACAAACTTTTGTTTATAGAGGGAGCGTTGACGAAACGGCTGAATTCGAAGAAGAACAACATCCCCCACCTCAAATGATAGCTCTCTTCGCTTCGAATCTGATTGTGCTTTCATACGAGACTGTGCTTTAAGCAAGTTGGCTCGTAAAAGCTAGAGTGCATCATCACGAGCAACCAATTGTTCCTCTAAGTCTGCATTATGAGTTTCACCTTGAACATACGGGTTAAGTGGAGGCGGGTCACGACCATAAACAGACTTAAAAGGTGTCGTCTCACTAGAAGTATGATAACCAGTATTGAACGAGTATTCTGCCCAAGCCAAAAACTTGCTCCAAGAAGAGGGTCGCTCATGAGCAAAACACCGTAAGTAAGCTTCTAGGCAACGGTTAACCACTTCCGTCTGACCATCAGATTGTGGGTGATAAGCGGTGCCCATACGTAGTCGAGTTTGACTAAGACGGAACAACTCTTGCCAGAAGTTGCTTAGAAAAATGACATCTCTATCAGATATGATGGAACGAGGCATATCGTGGAAGCGAACAATTTCCTTACAAAAAAGTGCAGCCACCGACTTGGCTGTAAATGGGTGAGCCAGTGGTAAAAAGTGACTGTATTTAGTCAATCTGTCAACCACGACTAAAACGGTATCAACACCTCCTGATTTTGGAAGCCCAACAATGAAGTCCAAAGAGATATCTTCCCAAACACGACTTGGAATCGGTAGAGGCTGTAGTAGACCAGCCGGAGCAAGTGTTTGGTACTTGTTTTGTTGACATACCAAGCAATTTTGCACAAGAACTTTTACATCGCTCTTCATTTTTGGCCAAAAGAAATTTTCAGAGAGGCGCTTAAGTGTTTTAAGATAACCACCATGCCCTCCTGCTAATGAATCATGGCACTCAGACAAAAGTTTCTTGCGGAAGGACGACCTATCTGGGATAACAAGACGATTCTGATAGAACAACTTATTGTCATTTAAAGAAAACTCAGGATGAGTTGTTGGGTCTTGTCTAATAGAGGTGATGATATTATTGGTGTATGGATCGTTGAGCAAAGCTTCTTGGAGATTTAAAAAATCCATGTTAACTGGTATTGCAAGGGCTAGAAAATCAGCATGTTGAGGCCTCCTTGAAAGAGCATCAGCTCCTTGATTTTCCTTTCCAGCTTTATAAATAATGGTGAAATCGAAAGGAAGTAGCTTTATCAGGGATCGTTTGTTGGTTTAATTTTCTGTAATCGACACAGAATCTCCATGTCCCATATTTTTTCTTAACCAACAAAACTGTACTAGCAAAGGGGCTAGCACTAGGTCGAATGAACCCACAAGCTAATAGTGCATTGACTTGTTTTTCAATTTCTGTTTTTTGGTTATAAGGATAACGGTAAGGTCTGATATTAGGTGGGGTTGAATTGGGCAGCAAGGTTATTGAATGGGTGTGTGCTCTATTTGGAGGGAGTGTGTTAACTTCTGCAAAAACATCTTGATAAGCTGATAAAAGTGATTGAATACCTGGTATCACAACTTGTGTTCGTGGTGCTTCTAAAGTGGCGGCAGGAAGGGTTGAGTAAGATTGGAGAGACACATCTGTTTTAGCAGCAACTGATGGCACTCCTTGCAACTTGTATTTCTTCCCATTTACATAAAAAATCATGAACATCTCATTCCAATTGGCTTGTACCGTGTTCGGTGATGCTAGCCATTTGATTCCCAAAACAAGATCAGTACCTCCAATTGAAAATGGAAAGTAGTCTTCTGTAATTTCCAACCCTGGTAACTTTACAACAAGGTCACGACAAATTTGATTGCATTGAATTATCTGTCCATTCCCGATCTGAACTCCGAAGGCAGGAACCGTACTCACCCCCAAACCCAATTGTTTCACCAGTGATGCTGAGATGAAATTGTGAGTTGAACCACTATCGATGAGTATCAATACTTTTTTGTTCTCAAGGGTACCCTGAACCTTCATAGTTATGCCTGAAGTCTTTCCAAGAATGGCATGAAAAGATATTTCAGCCATGTCTTGCTAATTTATATCTTCATCATACTCGTTCCTATCAACATCCGCTTCTCTTTCAGTTAGTTGTTCACTATCCTCTGTAATTTCCATCAATGAGAAAGTGGATGCTTTTCATCTATGTCCTGGTGCGAATTACTCATTGCACCTAAAACATAGCCCCTTATCACGACGATTTTGTCGTTCAGTATCCCAATTCTTAGACTGCACTACTGATGATGTATTTTGAGATGTGGCAGGTGGGTTGTGCTGGTCACGATAAGAAGTTGAGGAAGAATTCAGTTTGTTGTAACTGAATGCATTGGGTACTCTCGGGTTGCTAGTGGGTCGAGACTTAGCTTCAAACTCTAGTGCCAAACTCACAGCCTTAAAAACATTCCTTGGCTTGTGAATTTGAACATCTACTTTCAATTCTTCCTTCAGACCACTAAGAAAGACTCCCAAAAGACAATGATCAGGCCAGTCATGAACTCGTGCGACTCTTTTTGCAAATTCTTGTCTATATCCTTGTACCGTGCCTGTTTGCTTGATGTTACAAAGATGTTCATATGGATTTTGAAATTCTGCTGGACCGTAATTTTTATGTAAAATTTTCACCAATTCTTCCCAATAAAGATAATTATGCTCGCCGCTGATCCATGCAAAGAGGTCCAGTGCATCACCCTCTAGGTACATGGAAGCAATTTCCACCTTCGATTCATTAGGGGTTTGATAATAGCGAAAATATTTTTCCGCCTTTAGGATCCAACCGCGAGGATCACCCCCATCGAATTTGGGAAATTCCATCTTGGTGAACGGTCTCCTTGCCGAGTTATGGTACCAGCCCGTACTTTCTGAATCATCATCTCCATGACGCGATCCAAAGGTGGCATCTTTTGACTTACCCCTAGACCCGTTAGGGCCTGCTTGTGCCTTAAGAACCGCTACATCAGCAGCAAGGGCATCAAGAGCATTGAGTTTGGAAGCAATGGAAGACAATTGTTGTGCGAGGTTGTCGGGATTTTGTGTAGGTGAAGAAGCGTGTGTGTGGTTTGGTTATTCGTTGTGGGAAGCTGAGTTTCTGGTGTTCACCATTCTGGATCAGACTGCCCTGATACCAAATGTTAGAACAGGGCTAACAGAACATATGAAATAAGAAGAATAGGTATGATTTATTGAAGAACAAGCAGAATCTGAACAAAGAACTCCAATGAAATCAACTAGTCCCTATAGGGAGGACTCAAATTGAAATACAAATGATTCATGCTTATGCTCTACCTTCTGCCTTACTTTATAGCTAATAAAAGTAACTAAAAATACTAGAATATGGTAAGTAAATTGCTGAAGATCAGGGAATGCTTAATGTGCTTGCTCAAAATAGAATGCTGCAAATCAGGGATTGATTTTCAGTCAAATCATTGGCTGATCTGTGATCCAGATTCTTCTCTCTTTCCCTTTGATTTCTTCCTTCTAGAATATGTATGCATCAGCTCCCTATCACAAGGATATGATACTCCATGACAATTACGAAGAAAACTTAAAATCGTACATGAAATATGATATAATTAGACAAATCATTTTCTTTTTTACCGATATTTGAAATGACTACTCAATGACAATGTCGTGAAAGTAAGGGTGAGCATTCCGACCGTTTGGATCGGACCGACCGATAAAACCGACCGGACCGACCGAAAACTGGACCGACCGAAGCACCAACGGTCCGGTCTCGGTCTGGGATTTTTCATTAATTCGGTCCTCGGTCCGGTCGGTCCGGTCCAGACCAATCAAAAAACCGAAAAAACTTGCCAAATCTTGCCTACTTAGACCGGACCGACAATATTCGGTCCGGTCTCGGTCTATGGTTTTTCCCTAACTCGGTCTTCGGTCCGGTCCGGTCTTGGCCGGTCCGGTCCGGTTTTTGGACCGTAATCACCCCTACGTGAAAGCTTAAAATTTTACACGAAATGTGACATGATTAGACAATTCCGTTTCTTTGTACAGACAAGGATGTGACAACTCCATGACAATTATGATGAAAGCTTAAAATTTTACACGAAATATGACATAATTAGATAAATTATTTGCTTTTTTACTAATATTGATATGACTACTTAATGACAATGTCATGAAAACTTAAAATTTTACACGAAATATGACATTATTTGACAATCTATATTTTTTATTTTTTATACATGGATATGACAACTTAATTTATTTAATTATAAATACTCTTTAACTTGGCATGAATTCCTAAGCCGCTAGGATTACTTTAATATTTCGTGTAACGCTTCTAAATTTTACATTATTTATCTATTTATATTTATTATTATTATTATTTTTAAGATGAATTGTGGTCGGGCTGTACACGTGTTATATGTGTAAATTGCTTATAGTCTTTAAACGAGATGCAGGTCTAATACCGTAAAAATTAAATAAAAAAGGCCGTCTATCTTTTGCAAGATTGATATACTCTCAACTTGGTTTCGGGAAAATGATAAAAAAATATATTGAACTTGACACTTTTTACTATTGTATGTTGTCAACTATTTTTTTTATCATTGTAACACAAAACTTGACATTTTTTGTCATTGTATGTAAAAAATGTCGCATAGTTAGTCCTTTACACTAACGGTCGTTAGTAAAATAACTTAAAATTCCGTTTTCTTCGGATTTTACACGTTTTCATCCGTTTTCTTACGTTTTTGTTCGATTTTACACGTTTTTTTCGTTTTCGTCCGTTTTTTTATGTTTACGCCCGTTTTTTTTTACGTTTTCACCCGATTTTTTACGTTTTCTTTCATTTTTTTACGTTTTCGCCTATTTTTTTACGTTTTCGCCCGTTTTTTTATGTTTTCGTCCGTTTTTTACGTTTTCAACCGGTTTTTTACGTTTTCTTTCGTTTATTTACGTTTTCGCCCGTTTTTTTACGTTCTTGCCAGGTTTTTATGTTTTCTTCCGTCTTTTTTACGTTTTCATCCATTTTTTTACGTTAACGCCCGTTTTTTTACGTTTTTGTCCTTTTTTTACGTTTACACCCGTTTTTTTACATTTTCGCCCAGTTTTTACGTTTTCTTCCATTTTTTTACGTTATCGTCCGTTTTTTACGTTTACGCCCGTTTTTTAATGGTTTCACCCAGTTTTTTACGTTTTCTTCATTTTTTTAATCTTTACGCCTGTTTTTTTTACGTTTTCACCCGGTTTTTTTTACATTTTCGCCTATCTTTTTACGTTTTCGGCTTTTTTTTTACGTTTTCATTTGTTTTTTATGTTTACGCCCGATTTTTACGTTTTCACCTGGTTTTTTACATTTTCTTCTGTATTTTTACATTTTCGCCCATTTTTTACGTTTTCGTCCATTTTTTTATGTTTACGCCCGTTTTTTTACGTTTTTGCCCGGTTTTTACGTTTTCTTCCCTTTTTTTATGTTTACGAAAACGAAAATGAAAACGAAATGAAAAAACGTAAAAACCAGGAGAAAACGGAAATAGACGAAAATGAAAAAACGTAAAAAACCGGAAGAAAACGTAATAACTGGGTGAAAACGTAAAAAAAATGGGTGTAAACGTTAAAAAAACGGAAGAAAACGAAAAAAATGGACGAAAACGTAAAACAAATGGGAGAAAACGTAAAAAACCGGGTGAAAACGAAAAAAAACTTGTGTAAACGTAAAAAACGGACAAAAATGTAAAAAAAACGGGCGTAAACGTAAAAAAACGGACAAAAAAGTAAAAAATGGTTAAGAGATGGAAGAAAACATAAAAAACCACGTGAAAACGTTAAAAAACGGGCGTAAACGTAAAAAAACGGACGAAACGGTTAAAAAACGGAAGAAAACGTAAAAACCGAGCGAAAACATAAAAAAAACGGGCGTAAACGTAAAAAAAGGGAAAAGAACATAAAAAAGCGGGCAAAAAACGGACGAAAACGTAAAAAAGACGGAAGAAAACGTAAAAACCTTGCAAAACCGTAAAAAAACAGGCGTAAACGTAAAAAACATGCGAAAACGTAAAAAGACGGGCGAAAACGTAAAAAAACAGAAGAAAACGTAAAAAACTGGTTGAGAATGTAAAAAACGGGCGTAAAAGTAAAAAAATGGACGAAAACGTAAAAAAGGGCGAAAACGTAAAAAAACGGAAGAAAACGTAAAAAACCGGGTGAAAACGCAAAAAAAATGGGCGTAAACGTAAAAAACGGACGAAAACGAAAATATCGCTTACTACCGTTCGGGCCAACATAATTCAGAGGTCATGTAGTAAACGTTCGAGGTGCCAGCACACTTTAATTCGTAAATCCACAACTCATCTCGATGGCTTACTTAATGAACCATTCACATGAAGCTCCCTACTATTGTAGTATTTGATAAAATATATATAAGTTTTTGATCCGAAAAGTTACATGTCCCATTATTTGAATAAACTTTGGAAAGTTTACTTTTGGATGAAGATTGTTATTACAATGAGTTTCTTGAGTCTAGTATGAATATTACTTGTAAAGTCTCATGGTCATTGGATGGAGTAGATCTAAATTGGATGTTTATGTTGTCATTAACTCTCTAGTTTATGTTTTCGACTTAGAAAGCCATAAGGTCTTTAGCCGTGGCCTTGCCGTGGCTTTGGTCATTGCTACCATGGTATTGAGACTCATCATTGGCCTTAGCCATGGTTATGGTCTTGGCTTTAGGTCATTAAACCTCTTGGTTTCAATTAACCATAACTATTACATGGTCATTTGGTATAAAAATGGGCTGTTAAGAATTTGAAGAAAAATATCACTCGTAAAGCGTTTTCAGGGCTCAAGCTTCTTTGCTCCTGAACGAAAACGTCGTTCCGGACAAGTTTCATGTTTTAACTTTTTGATGAATCGGACCAGAAGTGCCACTTTCAAAAAGGTCAGAATGTTTACAGCTTGTTTTAGGCAGTTTCGCCGTTTTGGTTTCGCTAACTTCTTATGGCCATAACTTTTGACTCATGTACTCGTTTTAGGTGGTTCAAATTTCTATGTTTTCCTTTTTAAGTCCTCTATAACAGTAGGTAAGTGTTTCATATCCTGGTTACTCTATTTTGGTCTTGGTTCTCAATATAAGTCACTAGTTTCCTTGATTACTTAGCATAAGTTAATATATAGTTTCCAAAACTTGTTTTAATAGTTTTTATACATCATGAACATAACACAAAGACTATATATAGAATGAATGACACATAATAAGCATGAAAATGATACTGAGCAAGAAAGTGTATTAGGGTTTCTTACAACTTTTGGCCTTAATGAAAAGGGAACTCATGAACTAAGACAAGATCTAAATCCTTCAATCGAAAACCCTAGCTTCCAATCCTTCAACAATACCTTTGCTAACCCTTGCTAGGCTTGGTCTAACCTTGTAAGAACCTTATGTGTTCAGCCCCTAACCACCTTGTGTAGCTAGTAAATTTACCATGGAATCACTAAAGAATGCAAAGGACATGATGTGGTGAACTTGGAGCTTGAAACTAGTTGAAATACTTGAAGTTGGAAATCAAATGAAGAGTGTATGGGTTTTTTTTGTGTTGTGAACGACTAGGAGGGATAGGGAGGGCTTTTATAGTGAGTTGAGGAGGTGCTAGGAAGGTGCAATGAGAAGGTGCATGAGTTGGGATATTTTCCTAACACTTGGAGGCCAAGTTTACTTGCAAAATATTTAGCTTCATATGTAAGCTTCCTATCCTTAACTTAGTGACCAAGAAAATGCCCCATGTAGCTTAAAATTTCGTTCAATGCCTATCTTGGATGACTAGTTATGTGTTTTGATAATATCTTGCTTTTATGGAGTGAGTTTTGTCCCGGTAATCGCTAACGGTAAGTCGTTAAGTCATGAAAGTTAAAATCGGGTATCCTAAAAATATGAAACTTATAAATATGTTAAAACTTATTAATATAAACTATCTTAGCATATTTAATGAGTGACAAGTTCTACCGGGTTGCTTAAACGCTGCTAAAACTGGAAACGCGGGTCTAAAACGCGTAATTCGAGTAAAACGCTGAACTGGAAAACGTAAAATTCCAAAACTTTTGGAATTGTCGTAAAATGAGAGAAAATCATATTTCTATTGTTTATAGTGTTTTATGGACATATCGGGATACTGGAATGATGTTTAAACCTAAAAGTAAATCTCGGACACGGTTTCGTGATTTTTGCAGAAATGATCCGACGAGTGTCAAACTCTCGGATTATCATTAAAATAGTTTTACTTACGAGAATATGAAATAAAAAATTTTAGGAGTGAATAGTGAAAGTGAATAGTAAAAATGAATAGTGAAATTTTCAGGAATAGAAGTTAACCTGAAAATGCGAATTGTTACAGTCTCTACCCCTTAATGGAACTTCGTCCCGAAGATCTATGTGTGTTATATGTTGGAGTGGTGTCGATGAAGAGGTGTGGTTACTTATGAGGACTAGAGTCTGTGATTACCAGTGATGTAGTTTGATTTGTCTCAGAATATGGTGTGTCAATAGAGATTGATAACATAGTTGAATATTACTAGAGATTCAAATAATTGTCGAATATCAAAGGAAATTGATATAGCAGTCGAATATTAATAGAAATTGATATGTAGTTGTATAGAAATTGATATAGTTGAATATCAAATAGAAATTGATATAGTTGTCAAGTATCAATAGCAATTGATATAGTAGTTGAACAACAATAGTAATTGACATAGGAATCGAATAAATGGAAATTGATATAGTAGTCGAATATCATTAGTAATCGATATAGTAGTTGAATATCAATGGAAATTGGGATAGTAGTTGCAATCATAGTCTAGTAGGTAATCTGTTGTTGTACCTAGTGTTTATTGACTTCATACTTTTGTTATTTCGGATACAAATAAGCCCACTTGTTTATAATTCTTTATTTACATAGAGAGGCATCCCAAACAATGTAAATAGGGGAATATAAACTTATGGTTCGGTGATTTACAATTTCTTTATTTAAATGAAAAGGCATCCCAGTCCATTCAAATAATTATAAATCATCCTACTTAAGAATTCCCAACACAACATTCATAATTAGTCGGTGAGTTACAAGGTAGTGTATTACGAGATGATACTAGTGTTCCAAAAGTACAAAATGAATATTCAATCTTGTAAAGCTAATGAGGGTGCTTGTGGTGTAACTAAGGATGATTTGAGCTTTAAAAGTGCAACAAGATCTGTTAATGAGCTTGTGGTTGCAACGATTGTGAAGATAATGATGTGATATGTTGATAAACAAAAGTGTGTAGTGTATGCTTAACATTAATATTGGTAGAGATGTCAAGTTTGCTTTAAAATTTTAATAAATTTTAAAGGTTTATGACGGAATGGTATCCTTAGGACCTAAACAGGATTGTACTTCTAAGGGATAAGAGAGAAGAATTGATAACTATCCCAAGATAGTAGTTGGGATTATCTCATAAATGAAAACTTTCAAGAATGAAATTAGGTAGTACAAATAAGGTGTTAAGATCTTGCTGAGTGGTAAGACACTATCGTGTCTCTAGATCGTTTTAAAGAATTCTGGTGGTTTATCGAGTTCAAGTAGGAAATCAATCTGAACATAACCCTAGTACAACTATTCTCAGTATTTGAAAATTTTAAGTCGAACATAGTTAGTCAAACTATGTTTCACTGTCTCTAGGTTAAATATAGGTGACTAGTCTATATTTAGCCGAGGTTCGATAAAATTTTCAAATACCTAAATTAGGCATACTTGTGATATGTCTGTTGCTTTTGGGAAACTGTCAACTAAACAAAGGCGATGTCAAACAATTCAGTTACAAGTCCCGCCCATATAAGACTTGTAACCTATGTTTTCACATTTCATTGCATAGAAGATAGTACGGGTAGATATGTGTGGAAAGGAAGTTTTAAGTAGTTCTAAAATAGTCCATACTTGGCCAGGATCACGAACTTTTAACAATGAAGGTTTCAGAAGAAAACTTTGATGAATGTAGAGAAACTTCAGCTTTTGTAGATGATGGATTAGTTTATCCTTTAGAAATATCATATTTCTATTTGGAAATCGATAGATTGTGATGGGTTTTTGATATCATATGAAATGATATTGGTGAGGTGATGGAATAATTCCAGAGACCATTGCACAAATCACAATGTCTCGGAAGTAGATTAGACCATTGTGCAATTCACAATGTCTGGGAAGTAGGTTAGACCATTGTGTGACTCAAAACATTTGAGAAATGATTAAGACCATTGTATCATACAATGTCTGAGAAATGGGGAAGACCATTGTAATTCGTTACAATATCTTAGACATAAAATGTTAGAGTAGGAACATGATTGGGAGAATGTGGTTGTGTCGAAATGCCCTAGAATAGGCATACGCAGATATGTTTAGTCCATTGTTTAGATAAAAATGATTGAAAATAAATCGAGTGTATATATCAATATACTAATATGTTCATGTAGTATAAAAAGGCTTACAGGGAAATGCTCAATTATGCTAAGGGTACATATATCAATATGCAATTATGTTTGTGTAGTATAAAATGCTTAATAAGTCCATAATCGTCTGGAGGATGGAAGGCACGAAGATCGGAAGGCTATAAAAATGTTTTTGCTTGTAATTGTGCTTATAGTTTAGGTCTCAATTAGACCCGTTTCTCTATAACCACGGCTCTGGTACCAATCTGTAACACCCCCAATTCAATGATGCAGCGGAATTCAACTTGGGTGTTACTCGACGGCACAACAGTCATAATAATAGAAAACGAACTCTAATTGAGTCGTTTTAAAAGATTTATCATTCAAATTATATAAATATCAGAGATTACAAAATGAGGTCCCAGATGGTTCCATGTTTACAAATTACATTAAATGAGTTTTCGAATGATAATAAATTTTATAGCCCTCTTGAATATCTGTGCCCTTCCGTGCCATCCTTGATCATCATGGACCTGAAATACATGCTTAAGAGGTCAATACAAAGGTTGAGTGATATTAATAGAGTTTGTTTAATGGTTGAACACAATATGTTGGTAGTGTGAGCTATAGACTCACACCAATGGTTGGAAAACAAAACAGTTATTATTATACTAAGCTCATGACACCAAAACGTTAACGGGTACCAATATCAATCGGCGGAGTTATCCCGGTAGGTACTTTGCTGTCATACCTAAATCTCAAATATAGTGCATTTGTTTGAACTTAGTCAATACAAATGTGATTCGTCAATCCCAATAGGCCTATTCACAATATTCGCGCTCACTATTACTAGTGATTAAATGATTCATAATAAGGGATATTGGATTTAGCAAGGATGGTACTTAGTAATAATAAAACAATCGGGTAACATACAATTTCAAAGCATTGTGTTCGGTTGAAAAATAATAGCATGTATTCCCCCCAAGGGTTTGTAAAACAATTAAGTAATGGAAAGTGGGGCTATGAACTCACCTTAAGTTATATAGCAAGTAGTGAATGTGATGGTCGAATCGCGAAGGTTTCTACGAGCAACCTATAATAGAATGTTGCGACTTAGGATTGGAGTAAAGAAAATGAAGAATTGCCTATATATGTCTTGCATTTAGTTCATGATGTAGTACTTAGTATAGTGTAAGTCTTTGAAAAGAAATGGTTTATGAAACATGTAAAGTTTATATATCGCTTATTACCGTTCGGGCCGACATAATTCAGAGGTCATGTAGTAAACGTTCGAGGAGCCAGGACACTTTAATTCGTAAATCCAAAACTCATCTCGACGGCTTACTTAATGAACCCCTCACATGAGGCTCCCTAATATTGTAGTATTTGATAAAATATATATAAGTTTTTGATCCGAAAAGTTACATGTCCCATTATTTGAATAAACTTAGGAAAGTTTACTTTTGGATGAAGATTGTTATTACAATGAGTTTCTTGAGTCTAGTATGAATATTACTTGTAAAGTCTCATGGTCATTGGATGGAGTAGATCTAAATTGGATGTTTATGTTGCCATTAACTCTCTAGTTTATGTTTTCGACTTAGAAAGCCATAAGGTCTTTAGCCGTGGCTTTGGTCATTGCTACCATGGTATTGAGACTCATCCTTTGCCTTAGCCATGGTTGTGGTCTTGGCTTTAGGTCATTAGACCTCTTGGTTTCAATTAAACATAACTATTACATGGTCATTTGGTATAAAAATGGGCTGTTAAGAATTTGAAGAAAAATATCACTCGTAAAGCGTTTTCAGGGCTCGAGCTTCTTTGCTCTTGAACGAAAACGTCGTTCCGGACAACTTTCGTGTTTTAACTTTTTTATGAATCGGACCAGAAGTGCCACTTTCAAAAAGGTCAGAATGTTTACAGCTTGTTTTAGGCAGTTTCGCCGTTTTGGTTTCGCTAACTTCTTATGGCCATAACTTTTAACTCATGTACTCGTTTTTGGTGGTTCAAATTGATATGTTTTCCTTTTTAAGTCCTCTATAACAGTAGGTAAGTGTTTCATATCATGGTTACTCTATTTTGGTCTTGGTTCTCAATATAAGTCACTAGTTTCCTTGATTACTTAACATAAGTTAATATATAGTTTCCAAAACTTGTTTTAATAGTTTTTATACATCATGAACATAACACAAAGACCATATATAGAATGTGATGAGGCGAAAAATGATCCCTTTTTAGGGGGTCATTTAAGCCCGGAATTGAATTTATTTGATCAAATATTGCCCTAAATCGTTCCTTTTGCGATTTTAGGTATTTTGGGAGTGAAATCTGGAAAAGGAAGCAATTCGGACGTTTTTGGAGCATAAAAGTGAAGAAAACGCCAAAGACTTAATTTTCCATGCTGGAAACAGTGTACGACGGCGTCAAGAAGGCATTCCTGACGGCGTCAAGAGTAAAATCCATGACGACCCAGTACAAACATGAAGGCGTCACAAGAAGAGCGTCAAGAGTAAATTGTGTGACGGGCTGCAAAAGGGGACTACATGACGGCGTCAGATGTAGATCAAGGCAGTCCGAGGAATTATTGGGCGTCGAGATGACGGCGTCAGACATTTGTTCTTGACGCTGTCACCTCCTAAAATCTATATATAGTTTTCTAATTTTCATTCATTGAGAGGAACTTGTGTGGAGAAACCCTAGGGCCGAACCTTGTATGAATTTTACAGCTTTTCAAGGGTTTTCAACCCTTGAATCCTTACATGTGCTATTGAGATAAGTCTTCTCTTAATTAAATCGATATGTCTATGTGTTGGTTGTCTATATCTTGTGCTTGTCTTGATTTCAACATGCTAAGCTAGATCTATCTTGTGTTTGCTTAGATCTAATGAAACCTAGATGTTGCTTATGTGTTGATTACTTGTTTATGGTTGTATTGGATGAATGATTTCAATGTTATGCTTAAGAAAACTGGCAGATCTCCATTGTGTAACATGCTTGAACGTCTTAGGAAACATGAACCGATGTGTACTAGGTTTTATTGGTTGTATTTAATGCATGAGTAAATTCTAATGATCCCATGTTAGGAGCTTCTTGCAGGCTCGACATAGGAGTGAAGTAGGCACTCATAGGATTGGGGAAGTAAGTACGCCACCCCATGAATGGTATTAAGGAATACAATCCGTCATCCACGCAACTATAACAAGTAATTACGTGTAAAAGATATCTAAGGAGTAGTGAAATCTAAGTAAACACATTTTCCCCACATATTGCTCACAACCTTAGTTTAATATAGTTTATTTTCATTTTAGTATTTTATTTTGATTGCATCTTTAGTGTTGGGTTAGTTGACTAGCAACTAATTCCGCCCCAAATCCTTCAAACCCGAGATTTTAATTTGCTTTCTAAAAAAATATAAAAATACAAAAAGAATCATCCCTCATCTTTAGATCTAGTATTTAAGTTTTCTAATCCTAGAGACACTATTCCTAGCTGAACGATCAATCCCCTGGTACTTGTCATTATACTATACTACATCGATCAGGTACACTGCCTGGTGGGGGTTGTAAGCTTCTCAAGATCCCTTGAGAGGTAAAGCCTGGTGCAATCCCTACGCATCAAGCTTTTGGCGCCGCTGCCGGGGAATAGTTATTGTCTAGGTTAGAATCTCTTTTTATTAGGTCTACTTGTTAGATTCCTTTCTAGTAAGATTTTATTTTTAGGTTTAGGTTTTCCTTAGTCTATCTTATTTCTTTGTGTTTTTGTTCGTAACTTTTCACCACCCGACATCATGGACAATGGGAACATCTTTGAACCCGTCTTCCCACCACAACAAAACCCACCACTAGAACCTCTTAGGCCCCGAACCTTAGGAGAGTATTCCCGACCTAGCCACCAAGGCTACCGAATCACCATTGAGCTCACCAGAGCCAATGTGACCCCCTTGCGATCCGACACCATCCGGTTGGTGCAAAGTGGATGTGCATTCCATGGACTTCGTTCCGAAGATCCAAATCAACATCTCAAGGACTTCCTTAAAATTGTAGATTCCATAGACCTAGATGTTGCAACTAGAGAGACAACCCGATTACGCCTATTCCAATTCTCTCTACGTGATCAAGCTAATCAATGGCTTGAGCGTTTACCCACGGGATCCATCACCACATGGGATTATCTCACCACTCGTTTTCTTGCTCAATTTTTCCAACCGGGGAGAACTACCAAGCTTAGAAATGACATCTTGATGTTCCAACAACGTCAAAATGAAACTCTCTATGAAGCATGGACTCGTTTCAAGGACTTACTCCAAAAAGTCCCTCATCGTGGCATAGATCTTTGGCTCTAAGTCCAAATCTTTTATGACCATATCGATCTCTCCACGAGGCGAGCCATTGACCAATCGGCCGGTGGTAAGCTACGTGATCTAAGTGCGGAACAATCATGGGAACTCATAGAAGATCTTGCTCTCTATGACAACGAAATTTGGAATGATCCCCGTGATTTGAACAAAATGGTCAAGGCAATATCTTTGCCTTCGAACAACTCTAGCACTCCCGACCGTAGGATCATGGAACTTGAGGACCAAGTCAAGTTTCTCATGAAATCTTACGAAGCTCCTAAGCCTTCAAGCCAAGTGAACAAAATCACTTCTTCATTCGAATTATGTAGAGATCCCCATGACACTCGTGATTGTGTGGAACTTCCCGGAACAGCTTTTGCGGACTACGTATCCTCGTGTACCGACGAAGCGGGAGATAAGTGGTACACTTTCAAACCCGAGCCAAACCCTTACGGTGATTCATACAACCCCTCTTGGAAAAATCACCCAAACCTTAGGTGGAAACAAAATCAAACCAATTCTTCCAATCCACCTAATCGTTACCAACCAAACGGTCCTCCCTCCAACCGTACTTTCAACAACAATCCTTCTAACAACTATGGTAGTACCAACAATCTTTAAGGATTGATGTCTAAGTTCATGGCATCTCAAGAAGCTCGCATATATAAGTTTGAAGCCGATTTCAAACAAAAGCAAAGCGAGATGACCACCAAAATTGACGCATTGTTGAAAGTTCTCAATGACCAAGAAATGGGAGCACTCCCAAGCGACACAGTCAAGAATCCGAAATTAAACGTTAATTTCATATCATCAGTTTCGTCACCCACTTCGTGTCCACAATACTACCCGGTTAAATCAACGAGCACGTGTTTCAAACAAAACCAAATTCTTCAAAAGGACCAATCAAGTAAAACACCCGATATAAAACTGGTCAAAAGTATAGTTGAAACACCTCCTACGCAAGACCTTGACGATGAATTCAAGGAACTTCACCTTGAACGCCCCGTCATTGATGTCTTGGCCCGTGCTCCCTACTATAGTGCCCTCCTAGAAAAGTATGAGAAAATTAAGCTAGGAAAAAATAGGACCGCCTTCGTTCTAAACCAGTTGCCTAAAAAGCTTGATGATCCGGGTATATTTGTTTTGCCTTATAAGATAGGAAGATCTGAAGCTTTCGACACACTAGCTGATTTAGGGTCAAGCCTCAACTTGATTCCCTTATCCCTATTCACCACTCTTAAGCTAGGAAAGTTAGAGGAAACGGAGGTATTGATAGGTCTAGCGGATGGAAGTATTGCCCACCCGGTTGGAATGATTAAGGATGTAGTTGTTCACATAGGGAAGTTAACTATCTTAGCAGATTTTCACGTACTAGACATGGTTAGTGACACTACATGCCCATTGTTAATAGGAAGAGGATTTTTAGCAACCGCTAGTGCCATGATAGATTGTAAGGAGTCTAAGATAGCGGTAGGTGAAGGCGATACTTGGTCGGTATACGATGTTAAGAAGCATAGTTATGATTGTGATGATGAACCGACACCACATTGGGTAGAGATTAATAGGAGACCATCTAGATATGGACCTTGGATAGAAAGGAACTTTATAGGACCTCAACGCCCATTCTATCTAGAAAAAGATTTCATTGAAAAGACACATTCGGTGGAACAACTCATAGCTAGAGATGAAGAGCTAGATCCTTTTGAGGACCCCTTAGTCTTTAGGAAGATGATTGAGTTCTTGAGCGTAATGCCTATTAATATAGAGATGAATAAGTGGAAAAGAGAGGGAGACAAGTGTAAATGGATGTGGGACAAGCCACCTAAAGAAGGTGACGGATCATGGCATATGAAGATGACTTTGTATGATCCGGATGGAGAAAAGTTTGAAAGGTCATACCGTACTAAGAAAACCGATAGGAAGTTGAAACCTAAATTTGATCCCAAAGATGTCCTCAATGAGGAACTCACCCGTGTCACGTAGTAACCCATGACCTTGAGTCTAGCTACAAGACTCGTAAATAAAGAAAAACGCTTCTTGGGAGGCAACCCATGCTTTGTGTGATTTTCTTTTGTTTGTTTGTTATTTGCTTCCGTATGCATGCTTTATTTTTATTATTGGTAGATCATGTTTCTAAACTAAAAAGTGGAAATACTTTGTTTTGTTGTTTGGCCTAATCTTAACTTCACCGAAAGGTATTTTTGCAAAAGATAAGTGTAAGGGGAAACCCCAAATATGTTTTTAAGAAACAAACCGACCATGATTCTCCACAATATTAAGTGAACATGTATATTCGTATTTGTTAGATTCAAATGCTTGTATTGAGTTATAATGAAGTTTTGCAGGATTTTCCAGGAAGTAGAACCAAGTTTTTCCAGAAATTTTCCGGAAACTTAACATAAGAATTTCTGCAGGTCACTTCTGACGGCGTCACGTGTAAAAATCTGGAAATTTTACCAGTTTTGTTTTTCTAACGGAGTTTTAAAGTTTTTGTTGAATTATTAGTTTTATAATCTCCAGGAAATCTACAAACTTCATTCCACAAGCATTATATCTTACTTTGTTTTCTAGGATTTAGTAACTTATGTAGATTGCCGCCGATTTTACGCGAGGTTGCCTTGTCTGTTTTCTCAGGATTTACAGGTTATGTATGACAAGAAGATGATTATTTTTCTGGAAGGGAAGCTTTGATTGTTCATTTTCTTGGAGGAAGATCTAACCTGGCCACCTTATTATCCATACCGAGCGAATCAGGGGAGTATTTGATTTCATTCTTTTTACTTTTTCACTTTTACATTCTTTACTTGAACATTGGGGACAATGTTCATCCTAAGTGTAAGGGGAGGGTAAAATGATGATACCTTACAGATACACTTTCCCTTGAGTTTGTTTGTTTGATAGTAGATGTGTAATAAAACTATGAGAAATACTTGTTAGTGCAATTTTAGCGCCAACTTTAAATTTTTTTTACAACATTTAGGAGTGAAACTTTAGCCATAGCAAGCGTCTCATCGATAGGAGTCGTATGACTAGCACATAACCGTACTATTCAGAAAAATTTTCCACCCAAATATGTGAGGTTCGCCTTTAGATTTGATAGGAAAAGCATTTACTATTAGTGCTTATGAGTGTACCAGTAGCATTTAGATTCTAGAACTTGCGTTAGTGATGCATCCCGAGACCGCTAGTGAGACTACATTCGTGTAGTAGGATTTACTACATGATAAGTGACATTAGGATCACCCTTGTGTTAAACCCGTATCATAATTACTTGACCATTTAAGTCATATTACTTGGCTAGTTAAGTCAACTAATTTTTCCCACACCTTAGCGTTGTACTCATTTTTAGTACACGAAACCCCTAGTACACCCCACCGAGCCTATCTTTTCGTTTCTAACTTTAAGCATTTTACTTAAAGGAAGAATTTGTTACACCCCACTTAAATGTACACCCAAATCGCCTTAGCCTTCCGTGTATGCACTCATTTTTAGTGCATTATTGTTATTTGTTAAACCCTAAATTAATTATCTTATTGATTACATGGTTGCTAAGTTGATTCATATCCTTGTACATATTATTTTGGGACGATTGGGACTCATGGGTAAAGTACTTATTTTATGGAGTAATGGGGAAGAAAGTAATTTATTACCCCCGCATGTGCGTTAATCTTAAAAGTACTCCAAGTGTTTTGATTTTCTTAATTCGAGTCATTAGATTAGTTTATTGTAAAGTATGTAAAAATTCAAGTGTAAGGGAAATTTAGATTCCCTATGATGTATTATTTTGGATGGTAGGGTAAAAGTGTATGCAAAAAAAAAAAAAAAAAAAAAAAAAAAAAAAAAAAAATCGAAAAAAAAGTAAGAAAAAAAAATAGAAGAAAATAAGAAAAGAGAAAAAACATACGGACTACCATCCCGTTTCATTCTATGTTCATTTTATGTTTTTGTTATTTTTTTATTTATTAGCTTAAGTCGAGTCTAGTCTTGGCTTAGCAACGCCATATTGTACATGTAATTAACCAAGATTGTTAACTCACAACCAGTAAAGACTGCCTATATCCAACAAAACAGTGTATTTCATATCCCTACACCTAACGTTACAACCCTTTAAAAGACCTCTTTGATAGTTTATCCTAGGTGCTTACGCCATGTGGTGGAGGTTTGATCCTTTCCCAAGCCTATGGTAATCTATTTTGTTATGACAGGTAGTGAGAGATGTTTTCCATTTCCATATTGTAATTTATACTTTATTACACCCGAGAGATGTGAGTATCTAAACACTATTTGTGAGGTGCTAGTATATGACCTCCGTGCTTGTCTTTGGTCTTTAGTGGAACGATTATTTGTTGTAATTACTTTTATATTAGTGTTAAATGACCCCTAACTTGTATTTTGATTAGAATAAAAGCACATTTGCTTGAGGACAAGCAAATCTCAAGTGTAAGGGTATATGATGAGGCGAAAAATGATCCATTTTTAGGGGGTCATTTAAGCCCGGAATTGAATTTATTTAATCAAATATTGCCATAAATCGTTCCTTTTGTGATTTTAGGTATTTTGGGAGTGAAATCTAGAAAAGCAAGCAATTCGGACATTTTTGGAGCATAAAAGTGAAGAAAACGCCAAAGACTTAATTTTCCATGCTGGAAACAGTGTATGACGGCGTCAAGAAGGCATTCCTGACGGCGTCAAGAGTAAAATCCATGACGACCCAGTACAAACATGAAGGCGTCACAAGAAGAGCGTCAAGAGTAAATTGTGTGACGGCCTGCAAAAGTGTACTACATGACGACGTCAGATGTAGATCAAGGTAGTCCGAGGAATTATTGTGCGGAGAGATGACGGCGTCAGACATTTGTTCTTGACGCCGTCACCTCCTAAAATCTATATATAGTTTTCTAATTTTCATTCATTGAGAGGAACTTGTGTGGAGAAACCCTAGGGCCGAACCTTGTACGAATTTTACAGCTTTTCAAGGGTTTTCAACCCTTGAATCCTTACATGTGCTATTGAGATAAGTCTTCTCTTAATTCAATCAATATGTCTATGTGTTGGTTGTCTATATCTTGTGCTTGTCTTGATTTCAACATGCTAGGCTAGATCTATCTTGTGTTTGCTTAGATCTAATGAAACCTAGATGTTGATTATGTGTTGATTACTTGTTTATGGTTGTATTAGATGAATGATTTCAATGTTAGGCTTAAGAAAACTGGCAGATCTCCATTGTGTAACATGCTTGAACGTCTTAGGAAACATGAACTGATGTATACTAGGTTTTATTGGTTGTATTTAATGCATGAGTAAATTCTAATGATCCCATGTTAGGAGCTTCTTGCAGGCTCGACATAGGAGTGAAGTAGGCACTCATAGGATTAGGGAAGTAAGTACGCCACCCCATGAATGGTATTAAGGAATACAATCCGTCATCCACGCAACTATAACAAGTAATTAACGTGTAAAAGATATCTAGGGAGTAGTGGAATCTAAGTAAACACATTTTTCCACATATTGCTCACAACCTTAGTTTAATATAGTTTATTTTCATTTTAGTATTTTATTTTGATTACATCTTTAGTATTGGGTTAGTTGACTAGCAACTAATTCCGCCCCAAATCCTTCAAACCCGAGATTTTAATTTGCTTTCGAAAAAATATAAAAATACAAAAAGAATCATCCCTCATCTTTAGATCTAGTATTTAGGTTTTCTAATCCTAGCGACACTATTCCTAGCTGAACGATCAATCCCCCGGTACTTGTCATTATACTATACTACATCAATCAGGTACACTGCCTGGTGGGGGTTGTAAGCTTCTCAAGATCCATTGAGAGGTAAAGCCTGGTGCAATCCCTACGTATCAGAATGAATGAAACATAATAAGCATGAAAATGATACTGAGCAAGAAAGTGTATTAGGGTTTCTTACAACTTTTGGCCTTAATGAAAATGGAACTCATGAACTAAGACAAGATCTAAATCTTTTAATCGAAAACCCTAGCTTCCAATCCTTCAACACTACCCTTGCTAACCCTTGCTAGGCTTGGTCTAACCTTGTAAGAACCTTATGTGTTCAGCCCCTAACCACCTTGTGTAGCTAGTAAATTTACCATGGAATCACTAAAGAATGCAAAGGACATGATGTGGTGAACTTGGAGCTTGAAACTAGTTGAAATACTTGAAGTTGGAAATCAAATGAAGAGTGTATGGGTTTTTTTGTGTTGTGAACGACTAGGAGGGATGGGGAGGGCTTTTATAGTGAGTTGAGGAGGTGCTAGGAAGGTGCAATGAGGAGGTGCAAGAGTTGGAATATTTTCCTAACACTTGGAGGCTAAGTTTACTTGCAAAATATTTAGCTTCCTATGTAAGCTTCCTATCCTTAACTTAGTGACCAAGAAAATGCCCCATGTGGCTTAAAATTTCATTCAATGCCTATCTTGGATGACTAGTTATGTGTTTTGATAATATCTTGCTTTTATGGAGTGAGTTTTGTCCCAGTAATCGCTAACGGTAAGTCGTTAAGTCATGAAACTTAAAATCGGGTATCCTAAAAATATGAAACTTATAAATATGTTAAAACTTATTAATATAACCTATCTTAGCATATTTAATGAGTGACAAGTTCTACCGGGTTGCTTAAACGCTGCTAAAACAGGAAGCGCGGGTCTAAAACGCGTAATTCGAGTAAAACGCTGAACTGGAAACCGTAAAATTCCAAAACTTTTGGAATTGTCGTAAAATGAGAGAAAATCATATTTCTATTGTTTATAGTGTTTTATGGACATATCGGGATGCTGGAATGATGTTTAAACCTAAAAGTAAATCTCAGACACGGTTTCGTGATTTTTGCAGAAATAATCCGACGAGTGTCAAACTCTCGGATTATCATTAAAATAGTTTAACTTACGAAAATATGAAATAAAAATTTTTAGGAGTGAATAGTAAAAATGAATAGTGAAATTTTCGGGAATAGAAGTTAACCTGAAAATGCGAATTGTTACAAGAACCAAAGGTCCAAAACCTCTAAACTTGCCACCAGGACCGCCAAAGTTACCTCTAATCGGAAACTTACATCAATTGGTCGGATTACTCCCACATCGTGCATTTCGAGATTTGACTAAAATATATGGCCCCATCATGCATATCCAACTGGGAAAGGTTTCAGCAGTTATTGTTTCATCACCTCGACATGCAAAAGAGATACTTAAAACCCATGATATTGCCTTTGCAGACCGTCCCAAAACTTTTGGTAGCGAGCTTGTGTTGTATAACAATACTGACATAGCTCTAGCTCCCTATGGAGACTACTGGAGGCAAATGAAAAAAGTTTCCTCCTTAGAACTCCTTAGTGCCAAAAAAGTACGATCATTTGGTCCGATTAGAGAGCAAGTGCTTGACGGTTTCATGGAGTTTCTCCGGTTATCTTCTGGGAAACCAATAAATATACACAAAACCGTCACAGAGCTAGTTAATAATGTTGTTTGCATGGCTTCATTTGGGAAAAATAGTAAACACCAACAAGCCCTTTTAGAGTTCCTGGAAGAATTTGCAAAAGTAAATAGTGGGTTTTATGTGGCGGATCTATTTCCTGATTTTAAGTTTCTTTACGTGGTTTCTGGACTGAGATCAAAGTTAATGAAGCTGCACAAGACTCTTGATAAGATATTTGATGACATATTGGAGGAGCATGAAGAAATGACAGTGAGGTACAAGAGGAGGATCTTCTTCAAGTTCTTAAAATCAAAGAGGAGGGTACTCTTGAGTTTCCCATCACAAACAACAACATCAAAGCCATTTTTGTTGTGAGTTGATTTTCTATAGCTCTGAATTTTACTCTCGTCTTTAAACTTTACGATGTTATGTGCTAGTACTTTTTTGGATTAAGCAATTCGTTAATGGTAATTATCTCGGGCATTCATTTATATAGCTATAATCTTACAATTCGTCAATGGTAATTATCTCAGAAGACTTTGACCAACTTTACACTCGATGTCCACACACTCTTTTTCAGATTCAACCTTGATATAGTTTACTATACTTTGATATTGTGTGTTTTGTCCATTAGAGCACAAGGCGTGGACTTAGTTGTGCCTCGCCGGTCCACGCTGGCTTCCTCGTTTTGCTTCGCCACGACACCGAAGTGCCTCTCGCCACTAATCACCTCATCGTCTGCACGGCAAGGTTGGCTTCCTCGTTTTGCTTCGCCACGACACCGAAGTGCCTCTCGCCACTAATCACCTCATCGTCTGCACGGCAAGGTTATTTCATGATTTATTTTTTTTATTTTTATTTTATTTATTTATTTTTTTAACTTTAACACACTTTAATTTACACCCTATAAATACCAAACATTACATATTATTTTTCTCACATACAATTCAACCAAAAAATAATATTACTCTCTATATCTCAACTCCAAAAAAACAATGTCTCAAAATCCAAACGATAACGGCTATTTCACGAACCTCCTCACCTCAAACCAACAACAATACGGGGGTTTGTCAAATCCGTCTACCCCTTGTCACAAAATTCTAACTCGTCCTCACCATGTGGTACGCAATTGACCCCGGAGGCAATTTACCTTAATCAACAATATGCGTTTCAAGGATTCTCAAATATCCCACAAGAACGATTTGCGGCACCACAATTTTATAACCCGTCACAACCTTCAACGTTTCCTCAATCTCAACCACAACAACAATTTGAATCACAACCATCAAGTTCACAATTCAAAGTACCACAACCCCGTGAACCAACCAAATCACGAGAAAAAAAATGATGGCAAAAAAAAAAGTCGTGGATTTGGAGGCGGACGATGAAGATGACATGGAAGAACTAGGTACGCGTGTGAATAGGAAGTGGAGCAAGGAAGAAGTAAATTGCTTAAGTTTCGTATTATTAATATGTGTTGTATTTTTTTCTCGTACCGTTTTTTTCTTCGTATCGTTATTTTAAGTTGCGTCTAATTTTAATATGTTTTAATATATTTTTATTTTTAATGAAATGAATTTAGCTTATTTGGAAATTTGAATTAAAAAAATAAAGTTGTAAGTGGTGGGCCCAAATGAGTAAGATGAGGTTAGTTGTGATAAGAGGGAGGGAGGGGTTAGTTATAAAGGTTTGTTAAAGTGATGTGGCACCTCGTAAGCCTCAAATGAGAAGTTTTGGCTAGCCACGATACCTTGCGCTCTTAGTAATACCTCACATAACATTGATATTGTCTTCTTATAATTTTGTCCACCAATTTTCCTATAGGCGCATGCAAAATTTTTTCATTATAGGGTGACTTTAAATTCACATGAAGTTGATATCAATGTTTTCAAATCCGGGTCGATTCGGCTGGTTCAATCGGTCGGACCGGTGCCTGGCCACAAAACGGGTTGACCTGGTCGAAAAAAAATATATATATTTAAATAGAAAACCGGGTTGACCCGGCGGTCGATAGAGCTGGCAAATTAGGTAACTGTTAAGGACCTGTTAAAACCTGTTAAGGGAAAAAATGTACTATGCAATTTTTTTTATTCTTTTAAATAATTGTTTTTAGTATTCTAGGGTTCAATATTTAACCTTTTTGATACATAAAATGTATAACTGTAATACTCAAACCACCAAAACCAAGTGTTAAACGAGTCGTTTTCATGTTTGAAACTTATGTTATTCGCACGCTCTGAACCTGTTAAGACACGATTTGCCAGCTCTAGCGATTGAACCGGTGCCCGGTGACTCAACCGGGTCGATTAAAAACCCAGTTTTAAAACATTGGTTGATATGCACCTAAGAGCAAGGGGTGTGTTCATTTTTGCCTTGCACCTTATATGGCAAGAGGAGCATGTTATTTGCATGTTACCACACCACCACCTTAGAATGTGAGTATACTCACATTGCGCCAATTCCAACTCTTTTTTTTTTTTCTCTTATTTTTTATTATTTTTTTTTTGCGCGTGCTTTATTTGGGTATGGTGGGGCCCAAAAAGTGAAAAATGACACGCAAACGATATGTGAAACGAGGGAGAAGTGTTTTTGGTGTGTGAATGTAAAACGATGATGTAGCGATGCTTTGGCATAACGGCTTGGGTTTGGCATGTCTTGGTCTAAGTTTGTTTTTTAGTTAGAAACTTTCTTATTACGAATTTATGTAGTTAGAAGACTTCAAGCGCGCATGAGTTTGATATGCTCCTAGGAGTTTATGCGCCTATGTTTGTCTTTTTAAGAATTTTGTGTCTTCTTACGAATGTAAGACTCAAGTGCGCATGAGTTTGATATGCACCTAGGACTTTATTCGCGCCTAGGTTTGTCCTTTTTGAATTTTGCATGGTTTTAGAAGCGCGTATGAGTAAAGTTTTGAAGGCGCATAATGTTTTATAAGTGTGCTTGAGTTTTGACTTATTCTAAGCGCGCCTATATGCATTGGCATATTTAATGCGCGGTTACCTAGTTTCGAAGTAAAAGTTCATTTTCATAAATTATAAACGCACGGTTCATTTTGTTGATGTCCTACCATAAATGTTCATTTAAGGAATTTTCTCTAATTGTAATCATTCGGCTAAACAACAATATAAAATAGAAGTACCCTAACAAAAAAGATTTGTACTGTTCCATACCAGATAGTTGTAGGTGTGAGTGAAATTCAACGTTGTTATGGTGATGATTCCGTCAAGAGCAATTTGTTTGAATCTAGTAATGTAATGTCCTTTTCGTCAGTTGATAGAACAACGATATGTAATGTCCTTTAATCATGACTTCATCGCAACATAACTTCCTTTTTACCTTGATCTAGGACGTCTTTGCAGGAGGTACTGACACGTCTTCAGTGACAATCGAATGGGCTATGACAGAGCTAATGAGAAACCCGCGCACTATGGATAAGGCTCAAGCGGAAGTGAGAAAAGCTTTCAAGGGGAAGAAGAAAATAATGGAGTCAGATATACAAAGCTTGAGCTATTTGCAATCGATAATAAAGGAAACTCTAAGGCTCCACCCCCCAATCCCTTTGTTGATCCCACATGTATGCAGGGAACAATGCCAAATTGATGGTTTCGATATACCTGTCAAAATGAAAGTGATCATCAATGCATGGGCATGCTCAACTGATCCCGAATATTGGAATGATGCTGAGATTTTCAAGCCAGAGAGATTTGAGAACACTTCTGTCGATTTCATGGGAACCAATTATCACTTCATCCCATTTGGATCTGGGAGGAGGATGTGCCCAGGCATAACTTTTGGTATGATCACAGTCGAGTTTTTTCTTGCTCAAATGCTATACTATTTCAACTGGAAACTCCCAAACGGATTAAATTCTGAAGATATTGATATGGCGGAGGGTGATGGATCAATAGCAGCGAAAAAGGTTCACTTACATTTAATTCCCACCATTTATGTTCCTTAACTCAGTTGACTAGCTAGTCAAGCCTCGTGTAAGATATTTATAACTGCGAATAAACTGAATCAGTTGAGTGCTCTTTCATTAACACTAGTTAACATTTTACTTTACTACTTTCAGAGAGGTTGGCTAAATGTTGAGTACTATATGTAGCAAAGCCTTCATATCTATGCCGCAGTATCATATGTTTAATGGGGGCAGTTTCCTTTAAGCTAACTACCAAGATGATAGTAACATAATGATCACAAAGTACAAACCAATCAGTCCACACTACTTGTTAGTAGAAAATTCAGGAGTATTGTTTGAGACAGGCCGGACTTAAAGGAAACGGGAGTTCCTGACCGTCCATCTATTTCCATCATGACTTACCGAAATATTATAATTTATATGAGAACAATTGAACTACAAAACATGACAATAGAAGAACATTTTTATTGAATTTAGCTAAAATCCACCCAAGGGTTAACTATTTCTACAATATTACTCTTTTCAGAAACTATTACATCTCATATCAGTAAAAAATTGAAATAATTGTCAGGATTTTTCCAGGTATTCAAAACTTGTAAGACTACTCATAAAAAAAAAAAATGTTATAAAGTTAACCAAAAACATCTTCTGTAAAAGATATATGTTGATTATCATTACAGGGTTTGGTATGAGATTGCAACTGCTCATAGTTTAGCTGTCTTGCAGCTTCGTATAAGCCAATGCCAACACTAATAGAAGGATTCAGACATCTTACATAAGTTTCAACCATTGGAATTTTAAGTGTACAGCCACCAAGTGGTTCATTTTTGCAGTCGTGCAAAGCTTCAGGTGGTAGCCCAGTTGTCTCTGAGCCAAACATGAGCCAATCCCCTCTCCTATATGAAAAGTCCCGCATCCATCCAACTCGAGTTAATAATATTTGAGTCAACTATATTTTGAATTGCATACGTGTCATTCTCTTTTTGTAAATGCTAAACGAAAGAAATAACAATGTTTCAGAATATTTGAAAATGTAAATGCAGAAAGAATCCTGTAGCCGACTCTTCACACTTTTTTGCAATTCGTTTTCTATGCATGATTCATCTTGGTAGTGAAAAGCCAAGACATATAACCATGTAGAAGGCGATCCACATATTTTTCTGGTTTTGTCACACCAACTCCAACATAAAAATATATAAAAATAAAAATGTGATGATGAAGGTAACTGTAAAACTTTAGAAGATACAGAGCTAAAAATGTAATTAATTAGATTCGGTACATACACGAAAATGCATTGTTCTTATTGTTAATAAAAATAAATAAAAAATAAAAAATAAGTGAAATAGAAATAATAGTGAAGCAGGTCTAATTTGATCATAGTATGGAAACCACAAGTACGATTACGGAAAAATAAAGTCTCAACTTACAGAATGAATATTTGTCCCTCTTTTTGTAAATGCCAGCAGCCTTTTTTCACCGTTCTGTAGATCACAGACAATTTCAGTCACAGAGAGCAAGTTACATGGGAACATGGCTGAACACAAGCTTGAAGACTTTAAGTACCTGCTGTTTGAAATATTCACGAAAATCTGCCCATGAGTTGTGCACTTTAACTACTACATATCTGACGTGATGATCAAGGGTAAACCTAAATGAGCGTGAATTCTAAAGCGCAAAGTGAACTCAATAGCCTCCAAAAAGCAGTCGGAATACTTGGGAGCTCAGAAAATTACTACGAGTGGTTATACCCACACAGGCTATTTTCTTAATGTAATAAATATAATTACTAGAGCTGTATTACTATATTAACGGTAATATAAAGTTATTGAACAGAGCAAGTAAATAAACTTTGAAACTCGTTTGACCCATTTGATCTGTTAAATTTTAACCAAGTTTTAATTTTTTCACTCATCCAAGTATAACCAAAATTTTCCCATGTCTAGATTAATGGGTTGAAATTGCAATATCTCAAAGAACATACAACTTAAAACAGCTATGATGCCCACTGATACAAATTAACAAGGATACGGCCAGTAATCAAGTCCAGCTCGCTTTAGCTTTGTATCATCTACTTCAAATCCCAGTGGCTGAAGTAAGAAAAAAGTTGTAAGAATATTCCGAAAATGTTGGAGTAGATGAATGGCTAGAACAACAGAAGCAACAATACCTCAACCAGGTGCAGCCCAACACCTGAAGCCGCACAACTTCAAGCAACGCAACCAGTGTTTCCAGGAATCTGAAAAGGATCCATGAAGCTTTAGAAGCAGCTAAAGGCCTAGGGAAATGCCTAGGGATGCCTGCAAATTCGTATGGACCAATTCTATGACCGTAGCTATGATCAAAGTTATTGAGCATTAACCATGAATAATTTCAGTTTTAATGCCTGAGCTGTGTCAGTATGCATAAAAAGACTTTTATGCTTAATTTCAGTTATTGTGAATAATTTCACAATAAATAAATGATAAAAAGACTTTTAAAAGGATGTAGCAACAGAAAACTTCGTAGGCTTTGTATGTAAAGTACAAAATTAACTATGTTCCAAGCAATCCACATTCTCATATTTAAAGACAAAGATGCAGAAGTTTATGTGACATAAATAGCTTCTATTTCTGAATGTCAATAAACTTCTCCCCTGCTAAACCATTTTGGCAACTGTGACCAGTTTCCCTTAATATATCTACAATCTACTTCATTTCAACTCCATTGTTGGATGGAGTGATTTCATTTCAACACATTTATAGCTCTCTAGAAACCAATGGACCTGTTGTGTACATCATCCACAAAATCTTATACTAATAGTAAGGATAATCTCCATTGGGCTCTAAATGAAATAGCCTTTATTGTGAAGATAATCAGGTTATTGCTGTGTTTGTACATTCACAAATGTGAGTCCTGAATACGGATCTTGTTGAGCTTGTTTAGAAACTATGATTAACACTAAAGTGTATGCGGAATCTGCACTTGAATGCTTAGAAGATTGAATGTAACAGTGAATAATAAACACAAACGATTCAATATTATTAATCAAATAATACGAGTGATCTTAATTATCACTATGATTTACAACCTTAATTCACAAAGTAATACGTGTATATCTCTATGCCTTAGGACCTCCTTTTATAGATTAAGGAGTCCTAGTCGGCTTACAATACTTTCTACACAAGATAAATATCTTTTCTATATCTATCTAATACATAACTTTCGGTACAAGATATTCTATAAATGATAACCGACTATAATACTTCAGCAGTAGTAACCATAAACTAGCAGTAGAAACTGTATGTCTCAACAGCAGTAACTACTTGGTGTATTTTCTTGATAAACTTCACCTTTACCAGTAGTAGTAAAATACACTAGCAGTAGTAATAATTTTACCATTGGAGTATTTTCCTTTAAGCACCTGAGCAGTTGTAATCATATGAGCAGCACAATCTTCAAATCCAACAATCCTCCCCTAAACTTGATATTTTCTTTCAAAATCTTTCAAGTTTCTTTCATAGCTTGAATAATCACTGAGAGGATGCTTCCAAACACATTAATCCTTTTTCTTTTCTTTGGGATTGAGCAATGTTGCAAAAATCGTGAATCGGTCCCGAGGCGGTCGGGGGCCGAGTTGCGATTTTTGGCCGATTAATCGGCCGATTTTCTTGACTCGGCCGATTACCTTGTAATTTCCTACAAGTTCCAGGGCCGAGGCCGATTAATCACCGATTAATCGGCCGCCTCAGCCGATTTTTGCAACACTGGGATTGAGAACTCTTTCATACTTCTTTAAAAGTTGATATGCTGAATCATTATTATAGAAATAATGATATTGCAGTTGCAACTTTCTTTTTCCATTAAGCATCTGATGAACAATTTCTTTATGATAATGTAAAGGATAATATTTCTCTACAAGCATGTAGATGATCAAACCATGTGCTTCCAAGCAATGAATACCACAAGACTGATAGAGTCCCCAAGACAAAACTGTATTATGTCTTAGTCTTTTCCACTCATCATCCTCATGATGTGGTTCAAACATCACCTTTAGATATCCCCAGATAACTCTATCATAAATTGATTTTGGCCTAACCAAACCAAACCTTTCTTTAAATAGCTTCCATGGAGTCACCCATATCCTCCCTGTCAAACTTTAGGACCATCTGAAGAAAACTTATATATCTCAAAGAGCTTCCACCAGCTCTTATAATGTCCTAATAAGCTGTTTTACCATGTATACCAGATTTGAAATCAATGATTGGTATCTTGGTTTTAAGAGGAACATCCATTACTTCTTTTTCAGAAACCTTTGCAATCTTAGTGAGTTTGCATTTTCTCTTTATCAGCTTCATGTTCATCATCAATTGTTTGCTAATCAACAATTTTCTCCTGCTCTGACTCTTACTCAACTGCCTTCCCTTTGACAGCTTTTCTTTTCTTTCTACCACCACTTTTCAATACATCACCAGCTTTTTAACTCTTGAACTTGAGCTTTCTTTTACCTTTTCTACCTTTTTCCTTAGTCTCCATGGGCATAAATGCATTCACCTCCCTTTTAGCACTTTCATACATTTTCTGAATTCCATCATCATCTATATGAGGCATTTGATTAAGTCTCATTCCTTTCATATTCTTCAGATATTGACACATGAAAGTTCTTCTTTGTTTCTTGGTAGGTGGTCTTTGCATTTTCTTCTTTAATCTTTCAGCAGCATAAAACCTTTTTCTTTCTTCAATGAGCTCCTTCATAAACTTAGATTTTTGATCAATTGTATACTGCTCTTGATCTTCCTGTGTGAAATTTTTGGAAAGTTCATAATCAGCATCACACTGGCTCTTTTCTTCATCCCATGCAGCTAACATGCTAAAGTTTTAGCTTCATTTTCTGCAGCTTTTCTTTGTTGTTCAAGAACAGCCCTATTATCTTCAGCAAACTCTTCAGCTAAAGCTTTTGCAACTTTTGCATCATGCTTCAACTGTTGAGCCTTGGTTGTTTGCTCTACATGAATATCCTCTTCAATCATCTTCCCTTTTCCTTTGCCTTGTTGAGGTGGTGGTTGTGTAGCTTTTTCTGATATGAGAGAAGGTTATTTGATTATCACACCCTTGACAGGTGCTTTTGTTGATTGAGATGATGGTTGAGATGTTTTCAGTTGAATCATGAATTGAGCCATACTAGTTTCATTATCCAATAGTTGTTTCGAACCAACAATAGAAACAGATTATGGTTCAGTAGCAGAAATTGGCAGGACTGACTAGCATCGAACAGTTACTAGCAGTAGAAACCTCTCCAATGCTCTTGACAGTCAGCAACATGATTTTAGCTACTTCAACCAACTTCTCAGCATTTACTTTCTCTATCTGTTCTTCCACAAGTTTTTCCAAAACAACTTCATTGCCCTCCATATCAGCAACCATAAAATTATTATCCTCTGCACCAGCACCAATCTCCTCCCCTGAACCCATGCCATCAGAATTCCCCCCTGTTTGCTAGCATCCTCTTGAACATCGTGGAGAACATCTTCAGAGTTATAAGATTCAACCCTTTGTGTTGTACTTATTGACGCGGGATTACAAACTCGCCAAAGTTTTACTTCTCAAGGGATCTTGAGAAGCTTGCAATCCTCCAGGCAGTGTACCTGACCGGTGTAGTATAGTGAGTGGCAAGTATCAAGGGATTGATCGTTCTCTAGGGGAATAGTGTCGTTAGGATTGAAAACTATGTCAACTAGGTCTAGAGGTGAGGGATGATTCTTTTTGTATTTTTATATCTTATGAAAGCAATTAAAATCTCGGGTATTGGAAGATTGGGCGGAATTAGTTGCTAGTCAACTAACCAAAAAATTACTATTAAACAAATTAAAATAAAATAACAATAAAATAAATGATGGTTGACTACTTATAAGAAAAAACTGTGTTTACTTAGATTTCACTACTCCCTAGTTATCTCCTACTAATTCATTTATTTGTCACGATTGTTTGGATGAAGAATTGTATTCCTTAATACCATTCATGGGGGCGTATACGTCCTTCCCCAACCCTATGAGCTTCTATATCTTATTATGACGACACGTTTAGTATCCTATCATAGCCTCTGTGGGAAACTAGAAGGGGGTTGAATAGTTTACCGACTTGTTTTCTTTAGTTATAAAAATTTCTTTGTGAAAAACTTAGATTCAAATGTAGGTGAAATCAATCAACACCGATATGAACACAATACTATGCTAACACAATCAAACAATAAGTATGTAAAGAAAAGAGATGGAAATATCAAATTGTGACAACGAGATTTATAGTGGTTCGGTCACGAAGCTCTTCTTCGCCCTACTTCACTCCCCGAGTACCACACTCGAGAGTTCTAAGCACTATGTCAACAAAGCTCCCTTCAGGCGGAGAAAACCGTACAACGTCGCTTACGTTATTTTCCGATACTAAGCTAGATGTCGAGTACTAATCTTAGCTAGTACCAATCTACCACGATCCACACGATCCTAACTTTTCACTCGATCCACAGGATCCTCACACAATATTCACGATCCTCACAAGATCCACAGAATCCTCACAATATACTCTTGATCCACTTGATCAATACTTAATCACTCAACACCCAAGAGATCCTCAAGATCTCAACAAGATCACAATGATCAACACACTAACTAAGAAATACTAAAACACTTGTTGTATATCAAGATACAATCAAGTAGACAACTAGTAGTGCAAGTGCACTACTCTATGACACCAATACTTTGTATCTTCTTGATACTTTGTGTTCTTCTCTTGACTAGTAGAGGTATGTAGATGATTCTTGGTTGGATGAAAGAATCACTCTTTAAACAAAAGAAAACTAACTAATGATCAAAGGAGAGTTTAGGTGATTAAGAATGTGACTACAGAAAGTTAAGTGTGTGAAAGGATGGCCAAAATCTGGGAAATGAAGCGGTATTTACAGAATCTGGAAATTTGACCGTTTTAAGGGGACGACACTACTAATTGTCACACGATACCACTAAATTTAGTGGTACCGTGGTACAGTGCCAGACAAAAACGCTCCAATTTTTGTCTTTAGTGGTGAAAGTTTATTTGGGGGAGTTTGGAGCTGGTTTGGGTAAAATATAGCTGTTAGGAATATTTTTGAAATGATTTTCCTAAATAAAACATTTCTTTATAATTCAAAAATAATTTAAAATGTATTTTTGAAAAGAAAGTTTTGTCAAGCTAAAAATGTGAAGTTCAAAACACAAATTCACTTCTTTGATCATTTGTCAAGTTGTAAATTTGTTTGTTCATACGTAGAGTGATTGACGTAGAAGTCGGATGTTTCGACTAAAAACTTGTTTACATTAATTTTAACGTAAGATGTTTTCAAATTTTGTTATCATCAAAACATAAAGATATCGAAAGATGAGAATAACGTTTTTAGATATTATTTGCATCAATAGCCTCATTAATAGTTACTCATGCATTAAATATAACCAATAAAACCGTAGTACACATCCAATTACGTTTTTTAAGACGTTCAAGCTTGTTACCATATAGGAGATTAGCTAGTTTTCTTAAGCCTAACGCTAGTCAATCAACCAAACAATCAATAACAAATCAACAATCAATAATTAATAACTAGGTTTCATTAGATCTAAGCAAATACTAGGAAATCTAAGCTAGCATGTTAATGTAAAGAAAAGACAAATAATTAATCAAACAACACATAGACATATTGAATGATTAAAGGGAGAACTTATCTTTAATTGAATATGGAAGAAAAGAGGGTTTGAACCCCTAAAATTACTGCAAAAGTCGGACTAGGGTTTGTACAAAAAGTTCCACCTCCAAAGTTACACACTAATGAATGAAAAATCCAAAACTATATATAGATTTACAAGGCTGACAGCGTCGGGTTATGAGTCCTGACGCCGTCAGGTCACTGCTTTTAGGGTTTCGTATCGCCCAAGAGACCTTCTGACGTCGTCCCTTTATAATAGTTGTGGTCCGCCTCGTGTAAGTGTAAAGCTAGGCGGCCTCACCTCATTTGTTCCTGACGCCGTCCCGTATAAATTTCCAAATTCTTTTCTGGGGCACCTAGTGTAAAAATTTCACCGCATCTCTTCATAAGGCAACGGCGTCAGCTCCAAAGCCTGATGCTGTCTGGTGTTATTTCCAGACTTTTCTTGGTTTTCTTGTTTACTTTATTCTTGAGCATAAAAATGTCTGCAAAGCTCCAAAATGCTCAATTTTCCAGAATTCATGTCCCAAGTAGCTAAAATGACAAAATAAACGATTTAAGATAATATTTGACCATAAAAACACGATTTAGGGCTTAAATGACCCCCTAAAAGCGTATCAAATAAATCCTTATCAAATACCCTTACACTTGGGATTTGCTTGTCTTCAAGCAAATGAGCTTTAATACCAATCAAAATACAAGTTAGGGATCATTTAACATTAATATAAAAGTAATTACCACAAATGATCGCTCCACCTTTGTCAAAAAAAGCACGGAAATTATACTCTAGCACCTCACATATAGTGTTTGGATACTCTCATATTTCGGGTGTTATAAATCTATATATCACAAATGGAAATGGAAAAGATATCTCTCACTACCTGTCATAGCATATAGATTACCATAGGCTTGGGAAAGGATCAAAAACCTACACCACTTTGGCGTAAGCACCTAGGATAAACTATCAAAGAGGTCTTTCAAAGGGTTATAACGTTAGGTGTAGGGATATGGAAAAACACGGTTTGTTGGATAAGGGATATTTTACTGGTTGCAAGTCAATTGTATTGGTCAATTACATGTACAATGCGGCATTGCTAAGCCAAGACTCGACTCAACTTAAGCTAATTATGATCAACATAAATATAAAATAAAAGAAACGGATGGTAGTCCGTATGTTTTTTCTACTTTTCTTTTTCTATTTTTTTTTCATTTTTTTTTCTTTTTTTTAATATACACTCTTGCCCTACCATAAAAAATAACACATAAAGGGGGGCTCGTTTCCTCCCCTTACACTTGAACTTTTACATAATTAAAAATAAAGACTCGAATCAAGATAATCGAAACACTTTGAGTACTTTAAGACATTAACGCATATATGGGGGTAATAAATGATGTTCTTGCTCATTACTCCATAACACTAGTACTTTACCCATGAGACCCAATCGTCTCAAAACAATATGTACAAGATATGACTCGACTTAGCAACCATGTAATCAATTAGACAAGTAACTAAGGTTTAAACATGTAACAATAATGCACTAAAGATGAGTGCATACAAGGAAGGCTAAGGCGATTTGGGTGTACATTTGGGGTGGATTGTAAATAAATTCTTCCTTTAAGTAAGATGCTTAAAGTTAGAAATGAAAAAGATAGGCTCTGAGGGTTGTACTAGGGGTATTGTTTACTAAAAATGAGTACATCGCAAAGGTGTGGGAAAATTACTTGACCAATGAAGTCAATGTAATTATAATACAGGTTTAAAACAAGGGTTATCCTAATGCCTCTTGTTGGATCGTGAACACCTTGAACTTGTGTTAATAATGATACTTTGAGTGATACCACTAAGTATGCGGAATCTACTTAATGATACTTAGAAGATTGATAGTAAGTGAACCAATTGTATGTAAGAACAGTGTATGTAACAAAACAAATAGCTCCAATATTATTAATGATAATAATACGAGTGATCTATGATATCACTAGGGTTACACCTTGAAGCTCTAAGAAAACGTATTAGAAAGATATATTCTAACTATGACCTAGGATCTCCTTTTATACAACAAGGAGTCCTCTTGTACAAGATAAGTATAATATTAATAGAATAAGATATACACAAGATCTTTTCTATGTTTATCTAAGCGCGTTTCTCTAACAGTTATCATGCAAGCAGTGGTAATGTTTGTTCTTGCAGTGGTAATGAGTTTCCACTGCAAGTACAATCTTCTGCAGTTGTAATATCTTCACTAGCCGTGGTAACTGATAGAATAATTCCCAACAATCCTCCCCTAAACTTATGATTTATTAGTAAATCAACAAGTTTCTTCAAGTATACAATAAACATGAGGATATGGGAATTCTTCCAAACACTTATCTTGTTCTGCTTAACACTTTATCAGCTCTTGCATATTGATCTTGAATCTTCTGAATCAAAGCTCTGATCTTTTCATTATCTGCATACACTCTTAACTTTGATTTCAACATTGCAGAAAGAGTTTTAGCTCTAAGTGGATATTCCTTCTCAGCAAACATAAACACATCCACTTTCTTTGTTGTAGAAACATGATGAACCTCACATTTATCAAAATATGTCCATGTAGTATTTAAGTCTGATGCATCAAACTTCCAATACTTATCATTAAGATCTGGTTCATATAGTCTTCTTAAATCAACCCAGAGCTGCATTTCTTTCATATCTTTGAGAGTATCAGCCTTGAATCTTTCATTAACAAGCTTCCAAAGAGTATCAAGATCATCTCTGTCACATGCTTTAAGAAGATCTTCAAACTGAATGAATGATGAAGATTCTCCTCCCAATCTTATAATCTTCCAAGTAGAAGCAAAATACTTTGCTGTGTACACTTCCCAATCAATAATTGGATGCTTTGATTGCAAAGGATCTGGGTAGAAATCTTCTTCTTCTTCAACAATAATAATAGCACTTTGTAGATCTTCTGCACATTTCTCAGATTGAGATTCTTTCTCTTGAGGAACTTTCATTCTTTTTGTAACATGATCTTCAACAGTTGAAGCTTTCCTTTTACTTTGCTTGAATCTTTCAATTTCTTCAAAATCAATAGGTCTGAAGGTACTATCTTGCCTTTTAATTCTGTAGTAAATACCTTCAATTCTTTCATGAGACATACCTTTGAAATCTGCCATTTTCCAAGTTCCAACATGACAGCAAAATACTTTCATCTCATGAATGATTTGTGCCTTTGTAGGTTGTCTCTGTTTCTTTTGACCTTTTCTAGCAGTTCCAATAGCTTCATCCAGTGCTTGTTGATTCTTCATTTGAATAAAATCAGCCAATTGAGCTGTTCTTTGTTCTTCTGTCAAAGTCATGTTAGCAACAAGCTCAATAGCTTTCTTCTTAACTACTGGATCATGCTTAATCATATGCTCAATCTCTACATCTGATGGCACATATGAGAACATAGGGGGTTTCTCATGTAAGATGGTTGGTGGAACCACTGAGAGTGGTTGTGCCATTACTGCTTCATGTTTACCTAACCTCTGTGCTTCCATAAAACTAGCAACATCATTCTCCTTTTGCTGTTTCATATTTTCTTTCTCTGCAGCTTCAAATTGTTCTGCCAATCTTGCATCAAAATCAATTTGAGCTTGATCTTTCTTGGAAATCATTCTTGTATGCTCTTGTTCTGCACCAAACACAATTGCTTTACCTTTGACTGATCTTTTTCTGGCAGCTTCTTCCTCTGCAGTGGTAACAAATGGAACATCAGTGATAACAGTCTCACTTGCAGTGGAAATTATTTGATCAGTGGTAACATGTTCTGCTTCAGTGGAAACTTGTTGAGTAGTTCCAAGAACATCAGTATCAACAACCATATCTTCAAGATCCAATTTCCTCCCCTCAATCTCAGCTACATCATCTTTTGCTTGAGCATTTTCAGAATTAGTACTCCTCCCCTTAATCTCTGCATCTGTTTTCCTCCCCTGTTTGGAAGAAGTTCCCAAACCATAACCAGAACCTGCAGAAAGATCATCATGTGATGATGATGGAGAAGAAACTACAGCTTGAATAGGTCTTTTCTTCTTGAGATTCACAACTTCATTCTGCAACTTTTGAATCTCAGCCTTCAATAGATTCAACTCTGTGGCATGTTGTACTTTGGTCTGTGCCAGATCTTTCTCCAGAGTTTGAACCTGTTTGACTAATTTGGTACATAATTCCATCAATTCATTTTGTTGCACACTACCTTCATCACTTCCAACTGTGTAACCTGCTGGGAGAGGTGAATCATAAGGCATTGATCCAGGCTCTTTTCTAGTTGGACTAGATTGAAGCCTTGAACCACCACTGCTTGTTCCTAAACCATAAAGGTCAGCAACATGCAATGTTGTCATGGAAGGAGTTGGCTGTTTTTGCCTCCTTTCATATGTGTGAGTTACAGAAGGGATATGTTGAATTTGTGGAACAGAAATAGTGGGTGTGTGATGGGATACAACTGGGATTGTTGCATCTTCACCCTGTACCTGTGAAATCTTTTCAAGCATGTTTGGTAAAAGAGGATGAATCACTCCATCCCAAAGATCTGAAGCCTTACACATGTTTTGAAATACTTTTGGCTTAAGACATGGAGTGTCATAAATCCTATTGTGGTTTTGCAGTTGAAATTCATTTAACACTGCTTGCACAAACCTTGGATACATCAAAAATTTGTATGAACTCTTTACATTGCCTTTCATATTATTAAATATAAACCTTGAAAAATTGAAAGTCCTATCAGAAACCAAGCAAACTAAAGGGTAAGCCATGGTTGATCCAAATTGTTCATAAGAAGTTTTCTTAGGACTTAGGCAATGCAACAGAGTATGTATCAAAAATCTCCAATGGGGACAAAAACATCCTTTCTTAAAAGTTACTTTTTGGTCAGATGTATCATACCCCATCAAAGCAATATGGTTGAATATGTCTGAATTAGGTAATGTGATGATACCATTGAGATCATCTAATTGGAGAATTCTCCTCAAAGAGGACTCAGTAACATCAATAGTTACCCCATCAACTGTGGCTCTAAGAGCTTCCACAGATTCATGTGTGTCTCCCTGTTCAAGGGTTATGGACTCCACAGAGTTCCAAAACTGTTTGATTTGAGAAACAAAGATTGTGGGATTCATAATTAAGGCATACCTTATATGAGTTGTGTTTAGGAAATCCACAATCTGATGAAAAACGGGTCCACTCTTGTCGTTTGACTTTTGTAGATAAGCCACTTGGTTGTGTTCATCTGCAAACTTGAGAAGATGATTCAGAATCTGCAATGCTTGCTACTGTTGTACGATATTGGTATTGGCTGCAACATGAGAAAAATCAGAAGCTACATGTTTACATGATTTGTGTTGTAGTGTTTTGATGTCGAGAGAATCATGGGATTGGTGGATTCGAAGTATTTACAGGTTGAATTTTACCACTGCACGTTCCTCGTTTCCACTGCAAGTCTTATACGTTACCACTGCAAGGCTAAATTTTTACCACTGCTCGCTTTGATATTTCCACTGCTGACTCGATATTACCACTGCTAGCTTTAGAGTGTTACCACTGCACGCTATTCGTTTCCACTGCTAGTGAAAAGTTACCACTGCTATGCTTAACGTTTTAAAAGGCAGTAATATGGGCATGAGTTACGAGCAGTGAGGGGAAGTATATGTTTAATTTGGAACAGGTTGGTTCCAATACACATACAGGGGAAGACACACACACAAGAGTTATGATTTTTGGTTTCGGTGTTTAATAGATTTATGGCTCATTTTTATTTGTTCTAATTGGTTACGAAGAAAGGTTTTTATCACCTATTTGATGATGAAGTGGAGTTTCACAGGTTTGTGTTTTATCATACCTTTTTCAGTTGGAGGTAACTTGTTCGTTCGTTCAGGTGACTACGAATTAGCAAAACACTTGAAGGAGTTACGTTATTGTGCTCAGTGATTTTTTGTCAAGAGGTTGCGATCTCCCTATACGTGAAGTATACGTTCAAAGTCAAATTTAGTACAAGATATAAGGCACAAGTTTGGGTGGTTCTACTTCAGCATCAAGTTGGTTATACTTAGTTTTCTTCATTAGTAATAATTACATAAGAGCCTACAGAATTGAAGATTCAACAAATGGTTAACATATGGGTTTCAGGGGAAGCTTTAGTGTTCAAATGTTTAACCATTTATGTGCTACATCGAGGTGAAGGTTTTTACTACTGCTGGTTATTATTACTACTTCTAGTTTTGATTTCTACTGTTTCAAGTCCATTTTTAGATGCGGAAAACTTAATGGAGGGCGACTTAGAAACATTAGAAAGATAGATTGGATGTGTAATATTGATTCGTGGTTGTGAAGATCAAGGTTGCTTACATTTGTCCCCTATTTGATGATGACAAAAAGGGGAAGAAGAATACTTTGAAGATTGCAGCTTGAAGATCCTTGATGATATGCATGGTTTGAGGGGAAGACGACATCTTTCATATACTTGGTTTTGTCATATCAACTAGGGGAAGATTGTTAGGAATTATATTTTGAGTTGATATTGACAAATATGAAAGATGAAGGACTTATGGAGACAAAGGAAGAAACTTGCAAAGAAAGAAAAAGATTACAGCATATCTTTTATTATTCTAGTTTATTCCTTGTAACCCTAGTATCTCTATTATATAAAGAGATACAGGGAATATGTTTTACATGTCTTCCACAATGTAAAATCAGAAAAACGTGTGTGTAAGTCTAGGGCTGGAAAAACGCCTAGACTAGTGTACAGGTGTTTTATGGGAAACACCTAGGGTAGATTGATGTTAAGCCTCAACTATCTTTGATAGCTGTTAGGATGTAACCGTGCTACACTTGATCATGTAGCATTGGGGCTTTGGTGTATGTTAGAGTAGAGATGATGACGAGAAACCTTGTTAGCAATAATAATGATGTGTTTGTTTATTCCGCTGCGTATCGTCTTATTCATTATTATTGTGTAATCCCTAGATGAGGTCTAAACAACCTCGAGCTATAAACGTTCTTAACTCCTCTTATCATATAGTAAATCCTAACTACATGAATGTAGTTTCACTAGCGGTCTCGGGATGCATCGCTAACGCAAGTTCTAGAATCTAAATACTACCGGTACACTCATAATCACTAAAGATAAATACTTTTTCCTAATAATCTAAAGGCGAACCTCACATATTTGGGGTGGAAATTTTTTAGTGGTACGGTTTTTGTGCTACTCATATAACTCCTATCCATGAGACGCTTATTAAGACTAAAGTTTCACTCCTACATGTTGCAAAAAATTTTAAATTTGGTGTCAAATTTACCCTAACAAATATTTCTTTTAGTTTTATTACAGATTAACTATTAAAAAAAACAAAAATCAAGCGAAGTTGTAGTTTCTAAGGTATCCCAATTTACCCCTTACACTTAAGTAGAACATTGTTCCCAATGTTCAATTAAAAGATGTAAAAGTAAAAATAAATGGAAATGAAAGAAACTAATACTTCCCTGATTCGCTCGGTATGGAAAATATGGTAAACATGGTTAGATATTCCTCCAAGAAAATGTGCATGTAAAGCTTCACTCCTGAGATATAATCATCTTTTTGTCCAATATAACCTGTTAAAGAAAACATAGAAAACAAACATGAAACCTCGCATAAAATCGGCGGTAAATTCTATATATAAAAGTAAATCCTAGAAAGCAAATAAAGATATAATGGTAGAAAAATAAATGTTCGCAGATTCCTATAGTTCAAAAATTTAAGATTTTAAGAAACTTTACAATTCCAGCAGAAAAACAAAATCTGAAAAAAAAATCAGAAAATATAGTCTAACGTCGTCAGGTTTTAACTATTGACGCCGTCAGAATGGACCTGACATAATTTTTATATTTTGTTTCCGGAAAATTTCTAGAAAAATCCATGTTTTAAGACCTGGAATCCTTGCAAAACATTCATTATGATTCGATACAAGCATTTGACTCAAACAAATACTAATATGTATGTTCATATCTTATTGTTCTTGTTCATGTTCAATCCGTTCTTTAAAACAAATATGAGCTTCCCTTACACTTATCTTTTTCAAAATACATTTATATGTAATTAAGATGAAGTTAAAAACAAAATAAAGCATTTTTACAAATTTATTTGAGACATGAACAATAAATAATAAGAATGAAAAATACATACGGAAACAAATAAAAACAAATAAGCAAACAAACAAACAAAATAAAATAAAGCTTGGGTTGCCTTCCAAGAAGCGCTTTTCTTTATTTACGAGTCTCGTAGCTAGACTCAAAGTCAAACCCTATTACATGACTTCATTATCCAGGACAACATCTTCTTCATTAACCATGTCATTTTTGTCTTCCTGATAATGCTTAACACGTTGTATATTTACTGTGAACTCCCTATTCTCGTTATCTACTAATAATACAGCCCCAGTTTTTGACGAGTTTTTCACAGTGTAAGGCCCATACCATCTAGACTTTAGTTTATCGGGGAATAGCCTTAAGCAAGAATTATATAGTAAAACTTTATCCCCCTAAGAGAATTTTTGGGACTCTTAATCCGCTGATCATGCCATTTTTAGCCCTTTCCTTGTATGTTATTGATGACTTGTAGGCTTCGAGTCTCAATTCATCAAGCTCCTGAAGTTGTAAGAACCTATTTGTTCATGCCGCCATATAGTCCAAATTGCAAGCTTTAAATGCCAAGTATGCTTTGTGCTCTAATTCCACCAGAATGTGGCATGCTTTATCATAGACTAGGCGAAAAGGAGTTGTCCCAATAGGTGTCTTATAGGTGGTTCTGAATGCCCATAGAGCATTGTCAAGTTTAAACGGCTAGTCTTTCCTGTTTTGGTTAACTGTTTTCTTTAGTATGTCTTTTATCGCTCGATTGGTGTTCTCGATCTGGCCATTGGTTTGAGGGTGGTAAGCGGTAGATAACCGATGAGACACCCCATATCTTTTCATGACCTTTTCCATTTGTGCATTACAGAAATGGGTACCTCTGTCACTAATGAGGGCCTTAGGGATTCCAAACCTAGCAAATAACTTCTTTAGGAAATGAATGACCACCCTAGCGTCATTAGTTCTAAGGGCTTGTGCCTCCACCCACTTTGAAACATAGTCGATGGCTACTAGGATGTATCATTCCCCCCGGATGACGGAAAAGGGCCCATAAAGTCAATTCCCCAAACATAAAAAATTTCACATACTTGTATGTAGTTTTGAGGTGCTTCGTCCCTCCTTGAAATATTTCCTGCTCTTTGACATGCGTCACAAGCCTGTATCATCCCTTTTACATGGCGAATATTGTCGGCCAATAGAATCCTGCGTCGAATTTTTTTTGTGATGTAGTGCTTATTCCATGATGGCCCCTAGAAGGACCAGCATGACATTCTCTCATGATCCTTATTGAATCCTTTTTAGAGACACATCGCCGAATAATTTGTTCAGGACATCTACGAAATAGGAAAGGTTCATCCCATAAGCAGAACCTTTTCCTTTCTTTCCTGTTCATGTGCTCTGGAATAACTCGGCTTGCTAAGTAATTAGCATAGTCCCCGTACCAAGGTTCAGAATCATTTATGGACATGAGTTATTCTTTAGGAAATGAATCCTGAATTTCACTATCATCTGATTGACCAAGGTTGGAGTTTTCGAGTCGAGAGAGACGGTTAGCCGCAAGATTTTCAGCGCCCTTCTTATCATGGATCTCGATATCAAACTCTTGTAGTAACAATATCCAACGAAGTAATCGCGATTTAGCGACTTGTTTTGAGAAAAGGTACCGAAGGGCTGAATGATTCGTGAAAACGATGGTTTTGATAAGACCAAATATTGGCGAAATTTATCGAAAGCAAATACCCCCGCTAGGAGTTCCTTTTCAGCGGTAGTGTAGTTTTCTTGCGCAGGATTCATGGTTTTGCTAGCATAGTAGATGGGCTGAAAGTATTTGTTCAACCTTTGACCCAGCACTGCTCTAACGGTATTATCGCTAGTATCGCACATGATTTTGAATGGCAGCTTCGAGTTAGGTGTAACCATAATTGGAGCTTATGTGAGATCCTGTTTCAAATGATCGAATGCTTCCCTACATTCTTGCGAAAAATCGAATGAAGTATCCTTAACCAGTAATTGAGTCATTGGTCGGGCTATTTTTGAAAAGTCCTTGATAAGCCTCCTATAAAACCCAGCATGACCCAAGAAACTACGTATTGCTTTGACGGTGGTGGGGTAAGGTAACTTAGATATAGCTTCAATTTTTGCTCGATCCACCTCAATCCCATTCCCAAAAACTTTGTGCTCGAGCACAATCCCTTCTTTTACCATGAAATGCCATTTTTCCCAATTTAGAACTAGATTGGTTTCTTCACAACGCTTGAGCATTCTCTCGAGGTTGGCAAGACAACGATCGAAAGAATCTCCAAAGACTGAGAAGTCATCCATGAAGACTTCCATGCTATCTTCCATTAACTCATGAAAGATTGCTGTCATACATCGCTGAAAGGTGGTGGGTGCATTACATAGTCCAAAGGGCATTCTGTTGTAAGCGAATGTTCCATAAGGACATGTAAAGGTGGTCTTTTCTTGGTCCTCAAGGGCGATAGGGATTTGGAAATATCCTGAGAATCCGTCCAAGAAACAGTAGTATTCGTGCCCAGCTAACCTTTCTAACATTAGATCAATGAAAGGTAGCGGGAAGTGATCTTTTCGGGTTGCATCATTTAATTTCCTATAGTCAATGCATGCACGCCAGCCGGTGACTGTTCTTTGGGGAACCAATTCATCCTTATCATTTTTCACAACGGCTATCCCTCCCTTCTTTGGTACAACCTTTACTAAACTAACCCAAGGATTGTCGGAAATCGAGTAAATCAGACCGGCGTCCAAGAGTTTGATAACTTCCTTTTTCACCACTTCTTTGATTTTGGGATTTACTCGCCTTTGAGGTCGTACGGTCGGTTTATAATCCTCTTCCACGAGGATTTTGTGTGTGCAAAAGGTCGAGTTGATTCCTTTTATATCAGCTATACTCCATGCGATAACCCCTTTATATTTTTTTAGGAGAGCTAGGAGTTTATCCTTGTACCCATCACCCAAGGAGGAGTTAATGATTACCGGGAGTTGATCCTCTCCTTGAAGGAAAGCATATTCTAAGTGATTTGGGAGCTCCTTTAGTTCTAATTTGGGTGGCTCGATAATGGAGGGTTTGAGCTTGTTTTCAGGTTTACGGAGCTCGAGTGGTTCAATTGGTTCTTTTCTAGGATAGAAAGAAACCACGTTGATAATCTCTGTCTCTCCCTTCTCTTCGTGAATTGGTAGGATATTGTCGTCTCGCAACCAACCATCTTCAATTTGTTCATCAACACATTTATCAATGATATCGGTGAATTCATCGAACTCTCCATTGAAGTACAGTCGGTTATCTGGTGTGAGAGAAAAATCCATTGTATCCTTGATGTTTAAGTTCAAGCTTTCGGTCCCTACTCGCAATGTTAATTTGCCATCATGAACATCAATGACAGCGCGAGCAGTGGCTAGAAATGATTTGCCAAGGATGATAGGCACTATGTCATCTTCTTTCATTTCCAAGATCACAAAATCAATTGGGAATTTGAACTTTTCGACCTTGACTAACACGTTCTCGCATATTCCAAGGGGATATTTGACTGATCTGTCAGCCAATTGAATGTTCATGCGCATAGGCTTCAGCCCCGAATAACCTAGCTTGAGGAACATAGAATACGGCATAATATTTATGCTTGCTCCTAAATTAGCCAGAGTGTTCTTTACAGATAAGGATCCTTTGGAGCATGGTAAGGTGAAACTGCCAGGGTCTTTCACCTTTTTCGGTAGCCCTCATTGGGTTACCATAGAACATTCTTCCCCCAAGGTTACCAGACCCTCAAGTTTCTTTCTGTTGGCAAGAAACCTCCTGAAGTATTTACTATATTTAGGCATATGGTAACATACATCAATGAGGGGGAGGGTGACAACAGAATCCTTTAAGTATGACAAGAATCTCCTGTTATCATTCTCAACCTTTTGATTCTTGAGGCGAGATGGGTATGGAAATTTTGCAGGTTGCTTGGGTGGAATGAGAAGAGAAGAAATTACACGAGGAGGAGGCTCGAGGGTTTCTTCGTTCCTATTTTCTTCTTCATGGGAAGTGTTGGGCTCAGTGGTGATGGGATGATGAGTTGGGTATGGTGGGTCCCTAGTTGTTGTTCCAGCCTGGGTTGTGATGGCGAACAATGGGTCTTGTTGATTGTGGAGTGGTTTACTCTTGCAATCAAGGCAGCATGAAGTTCGGCAAAGGTGTCATTAATTTCTCTTTGTTGCTCAATGATGAATCCATTAAGGCCTTTTAGTAACAAGCTCTTTTCATGCGTGAAGTACCCGAGATCTTCTTCAAAAATATTCCTGACTTTGAATTCAGGTCCTTCCTCTCCTTTCTTCTTTTTTACATAGTTACACCAAGAGGTATCGTCCCCAGTTTGATAGAAAACTAGAAGAGAAGGTTCATCAAAGATATCGTGACCTGACAGACAAACATGCACAGTGGCTGGTTCATTCCTGCATTCTTCCATTTCATGTGGGCCCCCACATTGGTCACAGATTAAGTAGGGGTTTGATAGTCTTCGCGACCCCTTTAGATATGACACTTTTTCTTGCAGATTTCTCATTCGGCTCTCATGGGAAGGGGCTCCTTTGATCTCGGATACACTCATGACCAAATTGGGTTCATCCAATGTATCGTCTTGGTCTTGAGTGTATTCTTCGACTCGATTCCACCCTTCCTCAGAGCTTAAGTTGGCTATTCTTCCTTTTATCGAGTTGTTAATTCCATTCTGGTCATTCTGAGAAACGTTTTCATAGAAAATTTGGACAAGGAGCCAAAGCTCGATGCCATGATGGGGGGGGGGGGGGGAGGCTGTCGTATGATATCCTTAAATCGAATCCAATATTAATGAATAGGTTCGTTTTGCCCAATACGGAAGTGAAGGATTTTGTCCCTAATTACCGAAGTTCTTCAGGGCGGGAAGAATTTATCGTAAAATTTTGGGATAAGCTGTTCGCATGTAAAGATGGATTCAGAAGGAAGTCTATCATACCATTCTTTTGCTTTTTATTGAAGGGAAAATAGAAAGAATCATTGCCGAGATGTATCCCGAGTGGCCCCATCCACATGGATGGTTTCAACTGTCTTCAAGAAGTCCTTGATGTGTTGAATTGGTCTTCCATTTTTGACCCTCGAAAATTGCATACGCTTTGGACAAGCCAGACATCGTTAGCATGTAAGACCCCATTGGTATGCTCATTTGGAAACACGATAGCATTGGAAAAGCCACAAGGGGTAGGGTTAGAGTAATCCTTGAGGCACTTAGGGGTAGGATTCTCTGGAATATTCTCACTTTGATTAGATTGGGGACTAGGGGGTGCAAGATGATGATCGGATTCCACTTCAGAAAGAGCTTCATCAAAGTTGATGGTAGTCCCGAGTGGTTCGGATGTTTGAAGTGATTGTCTTAACCTACACATTTCTCTTTCAGGTTCTGCGTAAGGTTGGACAAGGGTTTTAATGGAACTACGACTCCTAGTAATTCTAAGACTACCGGGATCTTCGTTTACCATAATGGCTAAGGAAGATTTTGGGTAAAGGATCGAGGGAAAATTATATACTACAGAAATCCTAATAAAAAGAAAATAAAAAATCTCACTAGATAGGAATCTAATGAGCAGACATAATTAAAATAAAAATCAACCTAAACAATAACTATTCCCCGACAGCGGCGCCAAAAACTTTGATGCGAGATTACAAACTCGCAAAAGTTTTACTTCTCAAGGGATCTTGAGAAGCTTGCAATCCTCCAGGCAGTGTACCTGACCGGTGTAGTATAGTGAGTGGCAAGTACCAGGGGATTGATCGTTCTCCAGGGGAATAGTGTCGTTAGGATTGAAAACTATGTCAACTAGGTCTAGAGGTGAGGGATGATTCTTTTTGTATTTTTATATTTTATGAAAACAATTAAAATCTCGGGTATTGGAAGATTGGGCGGAATTAGTTGCTAGTCAACTAACCCAAAAATTACTAATAAACAAATTAAAATAAAATAACAATAAAATAAGTGATGGTGGACTACTTATAAGAAAAAATGTGTTTACTTAGATTTCACTACTCCCTAGTTATCGCCTACTGAATCATTGATTTGTCACAGTTGTTTGGATGAAGGATTGTATTCCTTAATACCATTCGTGGGGGCGTGTACGTACTTCCCCAACCTTATGAGCTTCTATCTCTTCTTATGACGACACGTTTAGTATCCTATCATAGCTTCATTAATAGTTACTCATGCATTAAATACAACCAATAAAACCGTAGTAAACATCCTATTACGTTTCTTAAGACGTTCAAGCTTGTTACCGTATAGAAGATTAGCCAGTTTTCTTAAGCCTAACGCTAGTCAATCAACCAAACAATCAATAACAAATCAACAATCAATAATTAATAACTAGGTTTCATTAGATCTAAGCAAACACTAGGAAATCTAAGCTAGCATGTTAATGTAAAGAAAAGACAAACAATTAATCAAACAACACATAGATATATTGAATGATTAAAGGGAGAACTTATCTTTAATTGAACATGGAAGAAAAGAGGGTTTGAACCCCTAAAATTAAAGCAAAAGTCATACTAGGGTTTGTACAAAAAGTTCCACCTCCAAAGTTACACACTAATGAATAAAAAATCTAAAAGTATATATAGATTTACAAGGCTGACGGCGTCGGGTTATGAGTCCTGACACCGTCAGGTCGCTGCTTTTAGGGTTTCGTATCACCCAAAAGACCTTCTGATGCCATCCCTTTACAATAGTTCTGGGCCGCCTCGTGTAAGTGTAAAGTCAGGCGGCCTCTCCTCATTTGTACCTGACGCCGTCCCGTATAAATTTCCAAATTCTTTTTTGGGGTGCCTAGTGTAAAAATTCCATCGTATCTCTTCATAAGGCGACGACGTCAGCTCCAAAGCCTGACGCTGTCTAGTGTTATTTCCATACTTTTCTTGATTTTCTTGTTTTCTTCATTCTTGAGCATAAAAACGTCCGAAAACCTCCAAAATCCTCCATTTTCCAGAATTCATGTCTCAAGGACCTAAAATGACAAAAGAAATGATTGAAGGTAATATTTGACCATAAAAACACGATTTAGGGCTTAAATGCCCCCTAAAAGCGTATCAAATAAATCCTTATCACTTACCTTTTTCACTCTTTTTAATTTATGAGTTCTTGACCTTTTGACACCCTCTAAAAATCTAACTCTCTTATGTAGTAACCCACTAACTTCCCCACTAGCTCCCTTTAGGTTAGAAAAGCCTTACTAACTTAACTTAGGCTCTCAGTAAGCACAATCTAGGTTAGAAATACCTATAGCTATTTCCCGAGTGAAATTTTTGCTTTGCTATACCACTATTGTCTATCTAACCTCTAGACAAGCTCACGTATCCACCTATGCCAACCACCACTATGTTTACTTCATGTAAACATCCAGGTATGTCAATTCAAGGTTACAAACACATTTTCACTAAGTAAACTATCACTCTAGTACACTATACTCATTAGAAAACCCTAATTGCATCTATGTGTTCTCGGTTAGCTTTAAAACCCTAACTACTTATCTGAACTAACTTGAAAGTGTTCAAGGCTTAGGTATGAGTTACATTAGTAAATTTAGGATATCTTAGACTCCCTATATCATAGTACAACTCCATAGAACCTAGGTACAAGTCCCTTAAGCACAAAACCCTAATTAGGTCATAACTTCCCGGAAACTAGGTTTAACTTTCCCAAATCTTTACCATAAGCTACCACCACTTAGTACAATCCTCCTAGGACTTAACCTTAGTTACTAAACACCCATAGGACTCTAATTTAGGCACTAAACCCTAAGCTAGGACCAAATCTTAAACTATACAAAACTAGGTCAAAACTAAACTAAAGCTTAAACTAATCTATCTTAGCACCTCAAATAACACAACCAAGCACCATAGCACCTCATTTATACTAATCTAGCACCCTAACACCTCCCTAGCAAGCAAGCAAGGAGGTGGATCACCTCCTTGTCACCCCCTTTGACCCGTGGCACCACCATGGCCACAACCGGCCTATGGCGCCCCCTAGCTACCATGTAGCTCATCCCCATCACCCATTAGACTCTACACAACACCATCTAACTCAGCTTAGTCACCCCCTCCATGACACCTCCTTATTACATTTCTTGCTCACTATTCCCACGCACCCTATAAATAGCGAGCTCCCCTCTCCCTTTCAACTCACAACTTCCCTCTCTTCTCTATCACCAATATTCTGTAGTATTAGATCATTATAACCCTTAGGAATCGAGTAGCTAAGCCCTAGTCCTTGTCGAGTTGAGTTTTTCACCGAGAAACCCTAGAAACCCATGTTAAGGTTCCCACAACTTAGGTAAGCCTCAACTTTGATCCTAGTAGCCTTAGAACTGATATATAACACCTAGGAAGCTTTAGAACACTTAGAATAGCCTTGACCATTTTCTTTTAGAAGTTTTCATTTAGAAACCCTAATTTTAGAAAATTATGTGTTTATGTGCTAGATTGCTTTATTATATGCTATAATCTGATTTAGGTGACTTAATTGAGTAAATATAAGTTAAACATAAGCTAGGAAACTTAATTGTCTCCATAAAATACAATTTGCATGGAAAAAGGGTTAGTTTTGCAATAGTTTTCATGCATAGGGGTATATACTATAAATTTATGAAAATATAAAGTTTAGGGACTGTTTTTTACATTTCTTAGAAGTTATAAGTACCAGGACCCTTTTTGCAAAGTTTTAACACCTTAGGATTACAAGTAAAATAAGTTATAAACATATAAGGACTAGATTTGCAAATATTGTTAAGTTAAGGGTATAAAGGGTAATTATTGAAAGTTAGTGTAGTTTAAGGACCATTTCTGCCATTTTTTAAAAATATATAAGTATATCGACTAATTGGGTAAAATATAGAAAATTATATGCCTAAATGTTATAAGTTATAAGTTTAGAGTAAAAAGTGTAAATATGTAAACTTGAAGGGTATAAACGGACTATTTTCACAATAAAGTATAAAAAACCTATTGTGAGTTAGAAACATAACACAATACTAGGGAGCTTCATGTGAGGAGTATCATGTGGATATTTTGTTTTGACGAGTTTACTGGGTTTACAAATTAAAGTGCCCTGGCTCCTCAAACGATTATTGCATGACCTTTGAATTATAATGACCCGAACGGTGTTATGCTATAACTAAAACTTAATAACAACATAACTAAATAATAGGGAGCTTCATGTGAGGAGTATTAACTTCTGAATTATGATGGCCCGAACGGTATTATGTTGATAACATAATACAATAGTAGGGAGCTTCATGTGAGGAGTCATGTACTTTTGAATTATGATGGCCCGAACGGTGTTATGTTATATCTGGAAATCTTAAGAGTGATTACTTAAAAACCTAGACTAAGACTTGACATACACACACACACACCTACACTACCCAGGATACGTAAGTGAGCTGTCTAAACCCTACCCTACTTACCTTAGACCCAGGTGAGTTTTCATTGCCTCACTTTTAAATGCTTTACAACCCTGTAAGAGGGATAGATGCTTTAAATCTAATGCAAGTCTTTTTCTTTGGTTGTTGCACGAGTAAACTATCCGCCACCCCTACACAACAAAATTCATGAATCTAATCGCTTGTGATATTTTACACAAGTGAAGGCGAATATTAGTGATAGATCTATTGTAGTTTGACAACTCCCGTTGGTACTACCTCTCTCTGGAGGGTACCAATAAGTATTACATTTGAACCCTATGAAGGATTAACTTTGGCAAGTTATTCTTCCCGTCCCATCATGGTTTGGTCTGCAGACCCCATGATCTGGACCGTTAACGTGTGGTTCATGAGCTTAGTGCAATATACCTGCTATCACTAAACTTTTCCACACATAGGGTTTAAGCTGAACCCTGTGGAACTTGTATTCACCACCCTATCTACTTAAACCTATGACTCTCACTCAACATTCTTGTTGACTTTTAAGCATGTTATCCTAGGTAATTGAGCTCTTTAGGAACCCTACCACAGAGAAGTACTAGACATGCGGACGTCCATAATAGTTATCATTCATCTGTTTTACCTTAAAACGTATCTTAAGGGACCTCTCTTTTGGTAAAAGTATATCTTTTACTGTAAAAACTCTGATGAATAAATGAATGATAACAACTTTTTCAAAAACGTCTCTTTTAGAGTCATTTTCTATTATCTTGTCTTTGTTTCCATGAAGTAATACCCCAAACACTTAATCCACTGCGATTAGTGAAAAATTAGGGTGTTACATCTTATTTAACAATCTGATTTCATCACCTTGAGCAGCAATTAATTTTTGTTGGTCAAGAACTTTCTTTGACAATTTGGTACAAGTGCCCATCAATTTTTGTAAAAGTTTCATACTATCCTCACCACTTTGAGTTGTGTTACCTAGACCGAGAGGTGGATCATTGGAAGTGACATATGTATCCATCAATTCATTAGTATCCATTCTACCCTCATCACTTTGGGATCTTTTACCTTCCTTGAGATGTGAATCAATGGGTGTGTTTAACTCAGTCTCAAACCTAGTCTGAGCTTCTGAGCCCCCCATATTAGCCGTTTTACTGGGTTTACCATCACCTGTATCAAGTTTATTTGAACCCAAAACATTAGATATTGTCTTGGTTGGGGTCTTAGTAATGTTACCACTGCCCTGTGCTGCTGCTAATAACCTTCTGATTAACCCTTACTTGCCCGTTAGGCAAAATTCATATCTGATAAGTAGAAATTTGTTACGCTTTTAAGGGGTCATTTAAGCCCTAAGTCGTGATAATATGATCAATTATTACCTTAAATCGTTTCTTTTGTCAATTTAGGTACTTTTGAGAAGAATTCTGGAAAAGAAAGCATTTTGGACGTTTTCGGAGCATAAAGTAAAGAAAACGACAAAGTCAATAATCTAAGCTGGAAATTGTACTTGACGGCGTTAAGCATTTCAAAGGGACGGTGTCACTCATTGGAACAAGAGGTGGATATCACAATTTCACTTGCTGCGCCAGAAAAAAAGTTGAAGCATAAAACGTGACGGCGTCACGTTATACAGAAAGTAGGCCGTCACATGTTATTCTCAAAGCGTGACGGCCCAGAAGTCTTACAAAGGGACGGCGTCAAGAAGTTGAATTGGACGACAAGAAACCCTAAACATACCGAGATGACGACGTCAACCATTAAAATGGGATGCCGTCACCATTGTAAATATATATACTTTTCGACTTTTGATTCATTAGGGAGGACTTTTGGTAAGGAACTTTAGGGTACGAACCCTAGTCGACTTTTGCAGCAATTTTAGGGTTCCAAACCCTCTTTTCTTCCATGTTCAATTAAAAATAAGTTATCATTTAATCATTCAGTATGTCTATGTGTTGTTTGATTATATCGTATGCTTTTCTTTCTTTTAACATGCTAGCTTAGATTTACTTGTGTTCGCTTAGATTTAACGAAACCTAGTTATTGATTGTTGGTTTTTGGTTTGTCATTAATTGTTGTGGGTGATTGATTTTAGCGTTAGGCTTAAGAAAACTGTCTTATCTCCTAATTGGTAAGTCGCTTGAAGGTCTTAAGAAACGTAATCGGATGTGTACTATGGTTTTATTAGTTGTATTAAATGCATAAATGACTATTAATAAGGCCATGATAGGATACTAAACATGTCGTCCTAGGAAGAGATATAAGCTTATAAAGTTGGGGAAGATCGTACACGGCCCCACGAATGGTATTAAGGAATGCAACTCTTCACCCATGCAATTGTGACAAACCAATTAATCAATGAAAGATAACTATGGAGTAATGAAATCTTAGTAAACACGCTTTTCTCCATATTAGAAGTTCTCACATTTTATTTTCTTGTTATTTATTTTATTTGTTTAAGTAGTTATTTGGGTTAGTTGACTAGCAACTAATTCCGCCCACTCTTCCAATACCCAAGATATTTACTTGCTTTCCATAAAATATAAAAATACAAAAAGAATCATCCCTCACCTCTAGACCTAGTTAGATTACTTTCAATACTAATGAACACTATTCCCCGAGAGAACGATCAATCCCCCGGTAATTGCCACTCACTATACTACATCGGTCAGGTACACTGCCTAGTGGGGATTGCAAGCTTCTCAAGATCCTTTGAGAGGTAAAACCTTTTGCGTAGACCACAATCCACGCATCAAGTTTTTGGCGCCGCTGCCAGGGAATAGTTATTGTTTTGGTTGAAATTTATTTTCATTAGGTCTACTCACAAGATTCCTTTCTAGTGAGATTTTTATTTTTATTTTTATAGGTTTTCTTTAGTTTATCTTATTTCTTCGTTTCTTTGTTCGTAACCATTACCATCCTCCATCATGGAAGGTGGTAATATCTTTGATCCAGCCAACCCACCACAACAAAACCCACCATAACCAAACGAACCTCCTAGAGCCCGCACTTTAGGAGAATACTCCCGACCTAGCCACCAAGGCTATCGAAACACCATTGAGCTCACTCAAGGAGCCAATGTGTCTCCCTTGCGATCCGACACCATCCGGTTGGTGCAAAGCGGATGTGAATTCCATGGACCTCGTTCCAAAGTTCCAAACCAACATCTCAAGGATTTCCCCAAAATTGTAGATTTCATAGACCTTGATGTTGAAACTCGAGAGACGACCCGATTGCGTCTCTTCCAATTCTCTCTACGTGACCAAGCTAGTCAATAGCTTGAGCGTTTACCCGCGGGATCAATCACATCTTGGGATGATCTCACCTCTCGTTTCCTTGCTCAATTTTACCCACTAGCAAGAACCACCAAGTTATGGAATGACATCTTGATGTTCCAACAACGTCAAGGCGAAACTCTTTACAAAGTATTGACTCGTTTCAAGGACTTAATTCAAAAAGTCCCTCATCATGGCATAGATCTTTGGCTTCAAGTCCAAATCTTCTATGACCATATCAATCTTTCCACAAGGCAAACCATTGACCAAGTGGCCAGTGGTAAGCTACGTGATCAAAGTGTGGAAGAATCATGGGAACTCATAGAAGATCTTGGTCTCTATGACAATGAAAGTTGGAATGATCCCCATGATTTAAACAAAATGGCCAAGGCAATATCTTTACCTTCGAATAATTTAAGCACTCCCGACCGTAGGATCATTGAACTTGAAGACCAAGTCAAGTTTCTCATGAAATCCTACAAAGCTCTAAATCTTCAAGCCAAGTGAACAAAATCACTTCTTTATGTGAATTATGTAGAGGTCCCCATGACACTCATAATTGCATGGAACTCCCCAAACAAGGTTTTAAGGAATTTGCATCCTCGTGTACCAACAAAATGGGAGATAAGTGGATCACTACTAATCATGGGCTTAGGAATTTCAGTGAGGGTTATGAGGCATGGTAGTATAAGCCAAATTTCAGTTGGAACAAAACCCGAAGTGTATCATTCAATGAATCTTCCCCACTTACCTGGTCCGAGCATTATCCTCCTCAAAACACACCTAAAAAACAAAGCCAAGAAGAAATGCTGCAAAAATTTATTCTCTCTCAAGAGACACATCTTTCTAAACTCGAAATTTAGACAACAGCTGTAACAACCGTGGTTTTGGCAGGTTAGTTTGGCTAATAGTATTGACTCGGTTGACGTTTGTTTGGTGTGTATTAGGTGTTTGAAGTGATATATGTGTGATATACGTGAGTTTTAGCACTAAATCCCTTTGCGTAAGTGGTTTTATTGTGATTTGGAAAGTTTGGAATTTGGGAAAGTTCATTTTGATCACCTTTGTGGTGTAGAAATGACTTGTGTAGTTTTGGTGTTTTTGTCTTTTTGCGTAACGAGGCTTCGTTCAAGTAGTTGAGTGTTAGTAAGTTACGTGGGATTTGTTTTCATGAGTTATATTTCAAAAAGAGTGTGAAATTCTATTTTTGGAAACTTTGTTTTGAAAATGATAATTTTTCCGGTTGTCGTAAAAGTTGAGGTTTATCGCGTAAGACGTTAGGATTAGCTATGGGTATTTATAAAATATGAAAAGTATGAGGTTTTGAGTGTAATAAATAAATTTAATAAAAAAAATAAAAATATATATTTTATATATGTAAAATTCGGATTTAAGGGATAAGGGGGAAAAAGGAAACCCAATTTGAGTCCAAATATGACTCTTAGGCCCAAGGATTATCCATAATTAATATATATACCAAACCAAACACCCCTAAAACGTTTTTCCTGCAATTTTAGTCGATCCAAGGAGCAAGAGAAGGGAGGAAAAAATTAGGGTTTATAATTGTGAAGTAATAATCAAGAATCAAGGTAAAATTCTTAAAATATATGTTCAATTGTTTGATTAATTATTGGAGTTCATGTAATATTAATTATGATGGATCTAGGGTTTGTAAACTTCTGTAAATTATTGAAGTAAAACATGTTAGGATGATTAGATGTTAATATTATGGGTAATGGTTAAGGGAATTGAGTGTTAAACGCGTTAGATTATGTGTTAGGGTTTTGACAGATTTGTAAGGCTATAAAGATGTTAGTGTATATAACAGATGGTGATGTGTTAAGTCACGAATTTTAAGTCTAAATTGAAGTATAATGAAAGAGCTTTCCAAAAAGTCCAGCCACGATCAATTTGAGGTCGGGAAGTCGGTCTTTTGATTTTTCTTTGTTATGGTGTCAAAGCTGTCAAACCGGGACAGATTTTGGGTAAAAGTTTGAGGGTGGCATGTGGTTGTAAAAGTGGTATTTTGACTTGGTCTTCTGAAATAGTTAAGTTTTAGGTTATATTAGACTACCACGAAGAGGATTCGCGATAAAAACTTGTGGAAGTAATTATTAAAAATCAAAACTTTTTGGTGTGCGTTCAGATCCGAATTTGAGTAGTTGTCAAGTTTGAATTTCTTGTGAGTACTTGTGTGTGTTATTGGTCCATGGCCTTCTGGGATTAGCTTCTATGCTTATGAGAGACCATGGTAAATTTTTGGTGTGATTTGCTGAGCTTTATTTGTCGTGATTTCATGTGAGTGAATATACTCAAAAAATTTTGCGTTTTCTGAGTTTTAGAGTGCAAGGGATTTAGTGAGTATTAAGTTATGGTAGTGGTTAGTGTGGTGTCTAGGAGATCCATGGTGGGTCATATGAGTCTTAGACATCCATCATATGTGTATTACATGGGTTGTAGCTTTTAGCTTGACCTTGTGTAATGTGGATTATTTTTGTGTGCTATAGATTGTGAATTGTTTTTGTGGAAGCTGCGGAGTTTAAGGTGAGTTCATAGTCCCATATTTTTACTTTGTTTTAAACTTGGGATGGGAATGATGCTTGTCTTAAATGATTTGATTTACTGTGATTATGTGTGTGGTATTAAAGAGCTTGGGTTTATAATGTTATCGTATGCATGCTATGTGTGATATTTGTTGTGTGAATGCTTATGGGATCCAATTAGGAAGATGTTATCCTATTATTCGCACATGCAACCTAATTGATGTTTGATATGTTTGATGGGATCCAATTAGGAGGATGCTATCCTGTTACTCGCATATGAGTCCTAATTGATGATTATGGGGTCGGAGGACACGAGCCGTCCTAATGTTTGCTTTATGAGTGTTGTTGCCTTTGCGTGTGGATATGGAATTGTGAATGCATGTAACTATATGATAACTATAATTATTTGTCCAGCTATATTTTGTAATCACAGTGAATATGGTTACCTTGTGTGTTGAGTCTCAAACCTATGAATCGCACCAACATTATGTTGACGTTTTAAGCATCATTTTCAGGTGAGCTTTCTAAGGGTAAGATAGAAGGATGTGGATAGACGAGACCTTAGTTGCGTTGGAAGTGGTTTATTATCTATGTTTGGACTTATGTTTTGTTTTGGTTATTTTATTTTGGGGTATTGTTACAACACTTTGTGTTTGTACATTGCTCTAATTATGTGCATGTAGTTGTTCTCTATGTGGACACCAGGTGTTGTGATGATATCCATGAAGTTATACCCGCGGGTTTCCGCTGTGGCGAGGTGTGACAGATTGGTATCAGAGCCTTGGTTATAGAGAATTAGGTGGTTTAACCTAGACTATAGCCTAGGAGTCCTTCATATAGTTGCATTTAGGATCTATGTGTAAGTATAGTATTTTATATGTCTATTTTTCCTATATTTATGAGATGTTTTATTGAGTTTCGGACGTCTATTTTATCTCCTATACGTATTATTATATATATATCGACTTTATTATATCGTCTTCCGCGCATAAGATGCTTCGATGGACAACCGTTGTCGCTATCAGATGCGAGAGAGGTGGTAGGATGAAGCAGACTAAACGCATAATCCAAGTTTCCGATAGCATGTATCTACGTTCGGACAAGGAGAGGACGTTTATGGGAAACGTTGGTGGAGAAGAAGTGGAGAGGTTTGGAACCACGACGACTTCTGGAGATGGAGCCATTACCAAATACCCTTGGTAGTGTCCTCACTTCACCTAGGAAGGAGATGTGGTTTAGTCTATACCTCGTGATTTGTATGCACTTGTGAATTATGTAGAATTGGAAGAAAAAAAAATAGAGATGGTTTTGCATGTTGTCGACTACCTCAACATGTAGGAAACATGAATGGGTGGTTGAGTAAAGATGAAAGGGAGTTAGGATGGAATGGTGTGGATTCGGATCTAGAGTCCACAACGAGTAGTAAGTTGAATTGATCTGAGTGGGGAGATAAGTGCGAGAGTGGAGTTGAGCCATTATGCGACGTCTTTTGTTTTGTGTCATGTTTTGGAATTTGTATATTGTCTTTTGCCGTCTGGAGCCATGTTGGAGCATGATTACTCTTGGATATTGGATCGACCTTATTCAAGTAATTTTAATTATAGAGTTTACGTGATCGTCGGAATTGTTCCATGCGAGATGATTGTTTGCGACGTCTTTTGTTTTTGTTGCGTGATTGTTTGCATGATGTGTTGTCATAGGAGGGAGTACACTTGTGAAAGGGGGCATAGATAATTTTGGTGGCCAACATAATTATACATGCGTCACAACACAAGTGGACTTGCAAGTATGATAGCATGGATTGCATGGTGTATTAGGTGCTATGTGGTATATGTGTGTTATCATTGAGATGTGTGGTTTTGGAAGTAAGTATGCGTGTGAAATAGGCTTATAATTATGGTCGCGAACATAATTATAAGAGTATCACGCACGTGGACTTGTGACCATTATTGCATTGATGGATGTTAGTTGTTATATGTTGTTGTAGATGGTATGTGATATCATGTTGGTGATGGCTGTATGGTTAGAGAAGTATTCTCTTAACCGTTTGGGCAGTCGTTATATGTTGGGGGTGTGTAGGTGGTAAGATTCCATCCTACCTATCATATGTTGATATCTCAAATATCGGTGGGTACTTATATTGTGGTATTTAAGTTGATTCATTTGCTAGACGCTCCGTTTGTATACATGATTCTTTGGTTGGCATTCCTATTCGTACCATGATGGTACAGATGCCATATTCTTTCTATTTGACGTCGTGATAGGTGTTGGGTAATCGAATTCTTTTTTGTTGGATACTGGTTCGTTTCTTTGATTATTCCATACATTCATTCCTCGGATGAATGTTATACTATTCTTCGAGTATTGTTGGTTCGTGACGAATTGGTGTGGATATTTAATCCCTCACTTACACACCAATTGAAGTTTGTGACATGTTTTGTGACCTGTTAGTATCGGTGTTTTTCTATGATTTTGGTTTAATCGTTGTACGAATGAGTCTGTAAGTTCATCGTTTGGTTTGCAATGTATTTGTGTGAGTATTCACTGGTATGAGTTCGTTTGAGGATTATTTTGATTACGGAATTCTTCAATGTTTTTCGCGTTTGATTGGGAGGTTGTGTTAGAGTCTTTATGGCATTTTACAAATTCGTTTTGGGTATTTCAAGGTCGTTTGATGGAAACTAATATTTTCATGGTGAAAATGAAGTGTGGAAAAAAAATGGTTATATTGATGTCTTACATAAAATGGTTTATATATATTAAAAAAAATGTATAAGTTTAAGATATGTCTTGTGAAAAACGGTGTTCATTTGTTTTTGGGAAGGTCGAGTATGGGAATAAGAACTGTCTATGGTTCTCATTTACCAAACTTGTTATGTATTTGGTTCATCGAGTGTTTCTTTCGTTGTGGTACGTTTCTGGATGTTTTATAGGTACGTGTATTTTATATTTTCTTTGTATGGATGTTCATGAACATTTTATCCGTGTCTACTTTTATTGGGGGAAAATTTCTCAATGTGTTTTCTAGCTTTGATTTTGATGTTCATTACTTCGCTAGTCGGTAATTTGTACCCTTTTGAGTTCGTTGATATACGTTTTAGTTCGACCGGTTTCATGGTTCGCGTCGTTTACTTAGGATAGATTGTCGTTTTGATTATCAATTTGTTCGTTGAAGAAGAAGAGGATGTTTGCCAAGTTGTTCAAGTGAGAGGTGTAGCTTTAAGATGTATGTTCTTCAGGAAGGTGGTCAACGATAGCGAGTGTTCGTGGTCACTAGTAAGATAAAAGTAGTGAAGCGTGGAAAGTACCTGAGACACCATCTGAGAGACGATTGTCCTCAGGATTGGCAGGTACTATTGACGATTCATTTCTATCTTTCTATAGATTGCGTAGGCATCACGGAGGTGGAAGATCCATAAGAGGAACTGTGTGATACGTGATTTAAAGTTGGGGAGTAGAACTTGGAGATGATATTTGTATGGAGCAGAAAGTGTGGTCTACCCAGATCATGAGAATCTTTAGCATATATTTGACAAGAGGTTAATATATGTTGAAGAGAAGTTGGGTGTAGAGTTTCTCAGTGACTACGATTGTCTGATTCGCTATCGTCAAGGAAGGGAGGACATCATGGTAAGAGCGCTGAGCGGGAGTGAACGAGTGAAACTTGGATGTTTGTGAGCAATGGTTATGATAATTCGGTTCGGAGTTAAGAGGATGATACTGGCAGCCTAGAGAGAGAGGCTCAAGGTTGAGAACATGTAAGAAGAATGATTACTTGGTTTAGACCAGTAAATGGAAAAGAATGAAGATGGACGATTGTACTTTGCGGACCCGCTAATGATTTCATGGATAGGAAGCTTGAGGACATCGATCATGCAAGGTATAAGATACATCCGAGAATGGATAAGACGTATTATTACCTTAGCAAGAAATGTATTGAGGAGCAAGTGTGAAGAGGAATATAGATACCGTAGCAAGTGTTTTATACGCTTGAAGGTAAATGTTAATGTCATTGATTATTGGGGTGATGCAACAGCCATAGATACCTGGAGATTGTATTAAGGAGGAGTTGGTAAAGAACCATAGGGTGTTGCGTTGATCATCAAGAAACATGATGAAATACTTACTCCGCGAATGTGGTAAATGTTTTATGGAGCCTTGAGATAGCGTATGAAGATGAGTACGACGTATCGTTCTTAAATGAATGGACTAAGTGAGCATACAAATCAGGCGTTGGATGGTATGATGAGAGCATGGGTGTATTTGAGTTTGGAGGAAGCTGAGGTATACATTTATCTTTAGCTGAGTTCTCCTATAACAATAATTATCAGTCTAGTATTAAGAATGTGTCGTTGAAGTGTGGTATGGAAGGTAATGTAGGTCACCTGTTCTGTGGGCAAAGGTTGGAAGAAGCCAACTAATTGGTTCTGAACTGGTACGAGAGACTACGAATAAGGTTTTCCGATTAAGGAAAGACTTAAGGCAGCAAGAGATCGCCAAAAGAGTTATGCGGAATATTTCCGTAAGCCCTTAGAGTTTGGTGTTGGTGATATTGTGAGGTTAAAAGTATCTCCTTGGAAGGGTGTTGTGCGTTTCGGTAAGAAAGGTAAGCTAGCACCGAGATACGTAGGACCATTTGAGATTTACGGAAAGGATTGGATTTGTGGCATACCGGTTGAAGCTAGCTGAGGAATTGAGTGGTGTACATGATACATTCCATGTATCTAATTGAAAGAAGTGTTTGGCGGATGCTAGTCTGCACGTGCCAATAGATGAAAGTAGGGGTTGACAAAACTCTTCGTTTTGTCGAGAAACCTGTTGAGATTATAGATCGAGATGTTAAAGGTTGAAGTATGGTGAGATAGAGTTGGTAAAGGTATGGTGGGATTCTAAGCGTGGTCCTGAGTTTACTTGGGAACGTGAGGATCCGATGAAATTTAAGTACCCAAATTTTGTTTGCTGAAGTGGTTGGTGAAGTAGATCGTTTGTAGTTGGATTTTAGATCGTGGAAGTTTGATGCGGGGTATTCATAAATGGTTGTTTTATGGGTATCTGTTATTTGCGAGTGCGTTTATCGGTTATCATTTGGTTTTTCATTTGGTTCGAGAGTATCGTACCTACCTGTGAGAAGTCGTTCGGATCTTTGGTGTTATTGATCGATGTAGTGTATCTAATTTTCGTGTATTGTTGGAGTATCGATATGTTTTCTATCGTGTAAATTCGGGTATTTAGTCGGTTCACATTTTTGCGATTCTTTCTCTGTGAGTTTATGGTGTGGTATTTATCCGCTTAAAAATCCATAAATTTCCTTTTGTTGTTGTGAGTGGTGACTATAGTAGTTGAAATCTCGGGACGCGATTTCCCTAAGTGGGGGATGATGTAACAACCGTGGTTTTGGCAGGTTAGTTTGACTAATAGTATTGACTCGGTTGACGTTTGTTTGGTGTGTATTAGGTGTTTGAAGTGATATATGTGTGATATACGTGAGTTTTAGCACTAAATCCATTTGCGTAAGTGGTTTTATTGTGATTTGGAAAGTTTGGAATTTGGGAAAGTTCATTTTGATCACCTTTGTGGTGTAGAAATGACTTGTGTAGTTTTGGTGTTTTTGCGTAACGAGGCTTCGTTCAAGTAATTGAGTGTTAGTAAGTTACGTGGGATTTGTTTTCATGAGTTATATTTCAAAAAGAGTGTGAAATTCTATTTTTGGAAACTTTGTTTTGAAAATGATAATTTTTCCGGTTGTCGTAAAAGTTGAGGTTTATCGCGTAAGACGTTAGGATTAGCTATGGGTATTTATAAAATATAAAAAGTATGAGGTTTTGAGTGTAATAAATAAATTTAATAAAAAAAAATAAAAATATATATTTTATATATGTAAAACTCGGATTTAAGGGATAAGGGGGAAAAAGGAAACCCAATTTGAGTCCAAATATGACTCTCAGGCCCAAGGATTATCCATAATTAATATATATACCAAACCAAACACCCCTAAAACGTTTTTACTGCAATTTTAGTCGATCCAAGGAGCAAGAGAAGGGAGAAAAAAATTATGGTTTATAATTGTGAAGCAATAATCAAGAATCAAGGTAAAATTCTTAAAATATATGTTCAATTGTTTGATTAATTATTGGAATTCATGTAATATTAATTATGATGGATCTAGGGTTTGTAAACTTCTGTAAATTATTGAAGTAAAACATGTTAGGATGATTAGATGTTAATATTATGGGTAATGGTTAACGGAATTGAGTGTTAAACGCGTTAGATTATGTGTTAGGGTTTGGACAGATTTGTAATGCTGTAAATATGTGAGTGTATATAACAGATGGTGATGAGTTAAGTCACGAATTTTAAGTCTAAATTGAAGTATAATGAAAGAGCTTTCCAAAAATTCCAGCCACGATCAATCTGAGGTCGGGAAGTCGGTCTTTTGATTTTTCTTTGTTAAGGTATCAAAGCTGTCAAACCGGGACAGATTTTAGGTAAAAGTTTGAGGGTGGCATGTGGTTGTAAAAGTGGTATTTTGACTTGGTCTTCTGGAATAGTTAAGTTTTAGGTTATATTAGACTACCACGAAGAGGATTCGGGATAAAAACTTGTGGAAGTAATTATTAAAAATCAAAACTTTTTGGTGTGCGTTCAGATCCGAATTTGAGTAGTTGTCAAGTTTGAATTTCTTGTGAGTACTTGTGTGTGTTATTGGTCCATGGCCTTCTGGGATTAGCTTCTATGCTTATGAGAGACCATGGTAAATTTTTGGTGTGAGTTGTTGAGCTTTATTTGTCGTGATTTCATGTGAGAGAATGTACTCAAAAAAATCTGCATTTCCTGAGTTTTAGAGTGCAAGGGATTTAGTGAGTATTAAGTTATGGTAGTGGTTAGTATGGTGTCTAGGAGATCCATAGTGGGTCATGTGAGTCTTAGACATCCATCATATGTGTATTACATGGGTTGTAGCTTTTAGCTTGACCTTGTGTAATGTGGATTATTTTTGTGTGCTATAGATTGTGAATTGTTTTTGTGGAAGCTGCAGAGTTTAAGGTAAGTTCATAGTCCCATATTTTTACTTTGTTTTAAACTTGGGATGGGAATGATGCTTGTCTTAAATGATTTGATTTACTGTGATTATGTGTGTGGTATTAAAGAGCTTGGGCTTATAGTGTTATCGTATGCATGTTATGTGTGATATTTGTTGTGTGAATGCTTATGGGATCCAATTAGGAGGATGTTATCTTATTACTCGCACATGCGACCTAATTGATGTTTGATATGTTTGATGGGATCCAATTAGGAGGATGTTATCCTGTTACTCGTATATGAGTCCTAATTGATGATTATGGGGTCGGAGGACACGAGCCGTCCTAATGTTTGCTTTATGAGTGTTGTTGCCTTTGCGTGTGGATATGGAATTGTGAATGCATGTAGCTATATGATAACTATAATTATTTGTCCAGCTATATTTTGTAATCACAGTGAATATGGTTGCCTTGTGTGTTAAGTCTCAAACCTATGAATCTCACCAACATTATGTTGACGTTTTAAGCATCATTTTCAGGTGAGCTTTCTAAGGATAAGATAGAAGGATGTGGATAGACGAGACCTTAGTTGCATTGGAAGTGGTTTATTATCTATGTTTGGATTTATGTTTTGTTTTGGTTATTTTATTTTGGGGTATTGTTACAACACTTTGTGTTTGTACATTGCTCTAATTATGTGCATGTAGTTGTTCTCTATGTGGACACCAGGTGTTGTGATGATATCCATGAAGTTATACCCGCGCGTTTCCGCCGTGGCGGGGTGTGACAACAACAAACTGATATGAATAGCGAGATTAGTAACCTGATGAGTGTTATCAATGATCGTATTGCTGGTATGTCGATTAGGGGATTGGCACAAGCTGAGGGAATCAAGTCCATTACCGTCACTAACCAAACACCATCTCTTGTGAAAATAAAGGATCCTAGTAAACTCTTCAAACATATATCACCAAAAAGAAAATAAACTAAGGATCCTTCTGTTTCCTCGAAACAAATCCACTTCATAAACACCATTACCACAATACCTACCCTAAAACCCGAAAAGAACCAACAACCCACTGAGATCAACGAGGTAAGGAATGAGGTTCCTGAAGAAAACCATTATGTACCTGGAAGTTCCTTAGACCGACCTGGGGATTCAGTCATAGGAGGATTGAATGATAGAAGGGATTTAGATGAAACGCCCAAGGAGCCCAAAGGACCAGTAGGATTATTAGATAATTCCCTTATGGAAAAGCTCGAGAAAGGAACTGTGAAATTGTCCACTAGTTTTGGGAATAGGATAGAGGAGGGCGACCCCGACGTTTTCAAAGCTGCCGTTACCCTTGGAAAGGAGTACATTCCCAATACCTATATCGATCCTGAATCCCCAATGAACATGATATCTCTCCCAATGTATAACAAGATTTTTGACAAAATCTTGATCATGAGGGATTCCATTTTGTGGGAATTGCAAGGAGGACCCCAATTATGGTTGGAAAGTTTATTTACGAAATTGATCTAACAGTGGTTAATGATATTGAATTGATGAGATCAAATAAATATATTTTATTAGCATCATTTATCCTATTTAATTGTCTTGTTTTATACTGTTTTGTATGAGAATTAGTGCTTTAATATTTACTTTAGTGATTCTCAAATAAAAACAAGCAATTGGTGAAAGTTAATGATATTGGACGAATTATGGAGCTAAATGATCAAGATTTGAAAAGTCTACTGAAATTCAAGAGATGCACCGTATCACTCTCAACATATACACTGCAACATCATACTTAGATGAATTCGAAGACCATTGCCTGACTTTGAAGAATGCGCCGCATCTAATTACAATATGCGCCGCATATGAAACTTTGGTCAACGAAGGATAATCAACTTGTTCTACTTCAAATACACCGCATCTCATTTACAGCATGCGGCGTATCAGCTAAAGACTTCACCAGATACTATACAAGACGTTAAAGAACATGCGCCGCATAGAGAAACAAGTTACGCCGCATCTAAAGGCGGTGTACGTATATTCCAGAATATAATAATCTTGTACCTCACACGAAGTTAAGTAAATGCGCCGCATCTATCATTAACATGCGACGCATCGATCCCTCAGACAAAAACTATAAATACCCCATGACAGATACGAGTTTGGAGTGAAAAAAGAAACCCTAAGGAGACAAATTCAGTCAAAGAAGCATCACAAGACATGCCCCAAACAAAGATCTTAGAGCCGTAAGAAGGTCCTGCATGTGTATAATTCATTAAGTAGTTTTGTTTATTGTATTAGTAAGCTTTAATCCATTAGGATTGATGGGCTTGTGGCCTCCATATTGCTCCCCTTAAAATTGCTTTCCCATCAATTAAAGTTTATATGATGATGTTTTTGGTGACTTTTATTTGTGCATTGATAATCTCTGTGTTTAGTTGAGTCTTCTGGGCTACCATACCTGTTCCTTGCCTACTTATCTAGTGTATAGAAGGTAGGATAAACATAAGTAATCATTAAGAGTTTACTCGCCGATATTCAGGATCCAACGAGACAAATTAGATTACGATACTCATCATATAAAACTAGCAATAAAACAAGTGACAAGCTACTTAATTATAAGAACAGGTCTTTTTACGTGTTTCTATTAGCTATCTGTGTACGTGATTGCTATTCATTGATTTGTCTCATTAGTTTTACTTTTATTTAATTAAATCTGTGTTAGTCTCTCAGGCTAAACCCCTGTTTATTAGATTAGGTTGTAAAACTAACTTAGATATTAAAATACTGATTAAATCAACTAGATATTACATTCCATTCTTAGTGTTCGACACTCTACTTACCACTATATACATATTGATCGGGTACACTGCTCGTTAAGTGTGTGTGTTAGTAATAAGTCGGCTAAATATAAATTTAAAACTTGATTATGCAATAATACTCTGTACTACACTGACACATAGACACGCATCATGAATCAATCATTAATCCAATGTTAACCAATTTAGTCCTAGGGAAACCGTTTGTAAATGCCACTGGAATGACTGTCAACGAAACTAACGGTTGTATATTATTCACCAATGGGGTTAGGCGGGTAATATTTTATTATGGTAATGAAGAAATACACGAATATCGCCCACGATTGACCGGCAATACTAGGGGTATGGATGTGAGAGAATCTTGTAGGATAAAACGACGTGACCCTAATAACTTGAAAATACATTGTATGATTGAGCACAAGCATTTTTGTAATGTTTACATAGACACAGGTTTACCCATGAATGTTATGTCTCTGTTTCATTATAACAATATCTGTAGATGTGGGTTAGTTTACAAAGGAAAGGACGTGGTCGGTCAAGATGATGACGTGCAGGTATTTATTGGCAATATGATGTTCACGATGGGCTTTACAATTGTTGACAACATAGAAGATTACATAGACCCTAGGTTATCACAAGTAGTCTTCGGTGCCCCTTTTAGCAAAATCACTAATCTGGCGATAGATAGTGAGAATGGGATAATGACCTTCACCAACGGGGTTAAGGAAGTCTCATTTCAAACCCCTTATAAGTCTTGGGAGTATAAAGAATTGGGTCACGATGAGCTTGATGTACTTGATAAACTTGGATCTCAAGTAGTATTAAGTGGCGATGACGGTAGGAGAGGATGTAAGAGTCCTTTCGATTTGGAGCATGGGTTCTTCAAAGGAATTAATGAACTTAGTTCTAAATATAGCATAGAAATGTGGAGTTTTGAGGATCTCAAATACTTACGCTATCAAAGCGATTTTGACAATGATGACGAGGATGACCCAAAGGATGTGACCAACAATGGAGTCACGTAGTAAAGCATGAATTCGAGTCTAGATACAAGACTCGTTAATAAAGTAAAGCGCTTCTTGGGAGGCAACCCAAGCTTTATTTGTTTGTTTGTTTCTTTGATTTTATTTGCTTTCGTATGTATGTTTTGTTTTTATTGATTATTGTTCATGTATCAAACATTTTGTGAAATGCTTTATTTTGTGTTTAACCTCGTCTTAACTACATATAAAGATATTTTGCAAAAGATAAGTGTAAGGGAAATCCAAATTTGTTTTTAAGAATGAATTGCACATGAACGATAACAATAAGATATAAAAATGCATATTAGTATTTTTTTTTTAGTCAAATGCATGTATCGAGCCATAATGAATGTTTTGCAGGATTCCAAGAATTAGAATATAGTTTTTTTTTCTAGAAATTTTCCGGAAAAAAAATATAAGAATTTTGTGAGATCAATTCTGACGGCGTCAGGCATCACCTGACAACGTCAGGTGTAGTTTTCTAAAAATTTTACAGGTTTTGTTTTTCTGCCGGGATTGTAAAGTTATGTCAAATCTGTATTTTATAAACTCCAGGAATCTGCAAACATTCATTCTACAAGCATTATATCTTTACTTGCTTTCTAGGATTTAATTTAATATAGATTTACCAACAATTTTACGCTAGGTTTTCTTTTTTGTTTTCTCTGCTAATTAACAGGTTATATTGGACAAGAAGATGTACATGGATAATCAAGCTTTTGGCGCTGCTTTAATCTTGGAGTTTTCACATTTTCTTGAAGGAGGATTTAACCATGTTACTACATCATCCACACCGAACGAATCAGGGAAGTATTTATTTCATTCTTTCGTTCTCTTTACTTTTACATCTTTTAATTGAACATTGGGGACAATGTTCGGATTAAGTGTAAAGGAGGGGGGGGGGGGGGTAAATGAAGATTCCTTAGATATTACCATTGCACTTGATTTTTGTCTTGTCTAATGGTAGATGTGTAATAAAACTGAGAGAAACAATTGTTAGGGTAATTTTAGCACCAAATTTAAATTTTTTTGCGACATATAGTGAAACTTTAACCTTAATAAGCATCTCATGGATAGAAGTTATATGACTAGCACAAAAACCGTACCACTCAAAAAAAATTTCCACGCTAAATATGTGAGGTTCGCCCCTAGATTTGTTAGGAAAAGCCTTAGTGCTTATGAGTGTACCGGTACTATTTAGATTCTAGAACTTGTGTTAGTGATTCATTCTGAGACCACAAGTGAGACTACATTCGTGTAGCTGGATTTACTACATGATAAGAGGCATTAGGATAACCCATGTTTTTGTCACAACTCGTAATTTCGGGTCATTTTCCAAACCTCGACAATTTACTATTCACAAATTACTATTCATCATTTACTATTCACCGATCACTATTCATCATTTTTGAGGTCAATTTGACATTCCGAGAAACATTCAGAAATTTTACTATTCACTTGACACTATTCATTTCCGAGAGAAAACCACTTTTCACGTGCATTACTCATGTCATCGTAAATTTAGTTTACGAGTATTCAAATTCGCGTAACCGTATTGGTTCAAGAGCGAATTCATACATTATCATTTGGGACATTTCATTCAGACTAGAAATAGTCTGCATATCATCATTATGGCACTTGCATACTATGCCACTCGTAGGATATTTAAATTAGTACTTTTCGTATAACTAACTTTTACGTTTAATTATTTCTAAATAAACGTTAACACGCGATCAATAATGTGGCTAACACGTCCGACACTCCCGATTATGATCCCAATATATTTTTATATTCATTTTTATAATATAAAAATTATAATATTAATTTACCCGGTATTTTGGAAATTTATTTAATTTATATCGTACGCTTAATTTAATTACGACGGTTTTCGTAGAAACTAAACAATAATCATCCAAACACTCAATATTGATACCCAACATATTTTTACAATTTTTACAACTTTATTTTATCCCGGTTAACTCCGTTAAAATTTATTTTTAGTTAACCCGGTACCCGGTACACCTTAAAACTACAAATTAAACACAATAATACACAAAGTCTTCCAAGTCTTACACATTCATCCCCCCCTCCCCTTGACTTGCCGCCCCCCCCCCCCCCCCCCCCCTCATTCCAATCACTTACAATGTTTACTAACTCACTCAATCCTCATAAATACCATATACTAACTCTATATAATAATAATAATACTAATAATACATAACAATAATACTAGATATTTTTCTCATTCTCAACTAGCAAAATTTTCACTTCCTTCTCTCTTTTTCTCTCTTGAACTCACGGCAACAACAAGAAGGAGGGCAAGACCAAGAAAATTTTCCAAGATCAAGTATTTATCTAGTTTAGTTAGGTTATTCTTGTAAGGTTTTGAAATACAAACTTAAGAATACTAAGGTTTTTCATCATCTAATCACACCATCCTTCAAGTAAGTATATCAAACTCATTTTTATAATTTTTCCAAGTTTATACAAGATCCATATGGTTTTTATACTAGATCTACATGCATATGTTATTTATACCACTTTATTTTATAAACTTTTAACTTTTGAACCTTAGAAAGTGATTATTGTTAGATCTTTGTTAGATCTACTTGGTTATGATGTTTAGGAACCCATGACACCCTAAGAAGGTGTATGGTAGGATTAGACTAGTTTTGTGGTGATTGAAAGTGGTTTGATTGAAGTTAGAACTAGTTTGAAGACGTGAAAATGGTTTTTGAAACTACATATAGACCTACTGTCCCTATTTTTATTTCGTGGGAAAATCAGTTGATGGTGGTTAAATTTTGACCAAAGATTTAGAAAATACTTTCAAAAATGAAACTTTAGGAGAAAGAACGGATTAAAACGAGTTTATAACGAAGGAGATATGATTTTTGTAAATTTAACGACGAAAACTATTTTTCTAAAAACTGCATGCTGTTTGGCAGTTTTCGACGGGCAAAAAGAGGTGTTAAACGTAACCTAGTGAAGCCGAGCTATCGAAAATATATTACTACATACTAAAACGAATCCGTGAATATAAAGAACGAGGAAAATGAACCTAAAACGACCAAGTTATACGCGTTTTAAGATCACCAAAACTATATATATATATATATATATATATATATATATATATATATATATATATATATATATATATATATATTTGGTCACAAATAAAAATAATAACTTACGCACTAAATGGTATATTTTCTAGAAACGTTACTAAGGACTATATTCTTAACAAATGAATACGTACGACCCAAGAGAATATTTATACGACTTAACGACGTTACTTTAAGGTTTTCGATACGAGGAATATAACGCTAACATTTTCATACGAGATAATACGACAAGTTATATACTTCTATATTTGGACTTATTTTTCCTAAGTATGGAAACTATTTTACTATGACGATAACTAGTATTTCCAAATTACGAGTGGTATAGGTATCATGTGTATGTGCATTCATTACATCGCGGCATGATCTAAATTAGATCACGATTATTCATTTAGGTTGCGGCTAGTGTTCGCGCCTCATTGTCCCGATTACTTTACCATCGTTGTACCATCTTTGTACTATCACTCCAGGTGAGTTCTCATAGCCCCGTTTTTAGTACTTATTTGATTTTAAATCCCACGGGGGAGAATACATTGCACAATTATTTTTGTACATGCCCAAGTATTAAATTCCAGACATTGCTTAAGTTGTTAGTACTATCACTTCAAGTCCCCTTTATTATCATGGACCGTTAATTATATTGCCAAGCGAGAGTGAGTGGATAGATCTATCGAGGGTGACTCCTCCATTCGTGTTTGGGTTGCTCCATAAGGAAAACGAATGCATTTCATGTCTGAATAATTTGAGTGCCTGATAAACACTCCTTTGGGGCCAATTTTAGTACGTCGAGCTTCGGTGCCATGAGCTTAAGAGACAATGTAGCATTTTTGACATTTTAGTACTTTACTTTATACTTGTGGTTAATGTACATACGATTTACTTATAAACCTATGATTATTCACCAACTTTATGTTGACCGTTTTCGCAATGTATTTCTCAGGTTATTAAGGTAGCTCATGTGCATACATTTGGACCTTCATGGAGTCGCGGAGTCGACGCGTCTCACCTTATATTTTCTGCACTTATGAAATGTTTGATCTTGTGGAACTTATTTTAACTAAATTGGCAATATCTTTTGGGACCTAAGTTTTGTAAAGTCTGAATGTTTTAAATGATCAAACGCTGCGTTTTCTAAACGACACTTTAGGTCGTTCAATGTAACTGTAACTATGATGCTATGACAGTCACCCCTAGGTATTCCATTCCGCTGCCATTCAGGTATTTTGGGGGTGTGACAGATTGGCATCAGAGCAGAGGTTATAGCGAACTAGGATGTATCATGGACCCTAGACTATAACCACATCATCATAGCATCTCATCATTTCATCATAGGTGCATATTCACTATACATATTGCTTTACGCACACACTGTACGAGTTATTCATACCCATACTCATATATATATATATATATATATATATATATATATATATATATATATGATTATATTGACCTGGTTCACAAGTGACATGTCTTCAGATACCCACGCTGTTATCCTTTCGTCGGATTCCGACATTGAAGATGCCTTGTCATCTTCCACTACCATTATACCACCAGCTGTACTTACACCACCATTAGCACTATTGAATTGTCATAAGAGCAAGGTTCTCATTCAGCCTATACATAGAATGCCGTTTGGTAGAGTATTCAGACTTAATTTTAATGGACTTATTAGGATGCTTATTACAAGGAAGATAGACGCTTACTACTTAGGTACTACCACCACCGTTGGTTACTTATTACACTATTGGTCGTCCCATAGAGCGTACTTCAGCTTTACCTCTTAGATGTCGCGAGATAGCGCGAAAGAGGGTAGTATTCCATTCACTATTATCACCATTATCTCCTAACTCATCACTGGGATTTCATCGTCATCAATGTTATTCTCATCCTTTAGAATACCACCATTGTCAGTTTCCTTTCCCACCCCCTTGCCATATAATTAGATAACGCCTTGTGGATAATACCAAGAATTTCGGACTCAACAGGAACATCCGCAGATTCCTCAGGATTAGTTTGGAACCTACACTATCTAGGACTTGATCGATGCACAACTTCAGACACCACTTCAGGACTATCTCGACCTTATGATGCCATAAACCTGATTTCACCTAGAGGGACTACAGGAATTCTTTAAACTAGACTTATATCTTTACTAGCTTATACTATTATCCTAACCACGGGAAGTGTGACATAGTTAAAGAAACTTGTAGTATTTTGATTGTTGTACGAACGGAATCATCAAGTATCGACTCTACTATAGGGGAATAGTTGTGCTATATATGATATTGGTCCATATTGACCGAAACTTTCATGTATTATATTCATGTGTCATGAATATGATGATTTTTATTACCTATAGATTCTCATGGACTCTTATGATTTGATGGAAATAGACTTAAGCAAACAACTCCAAGCATGACGCAAGCTGCTGTTGGACAATCCATTGCCAGGAACGTAACTACCGCCCTCACCAAGGAACTTACTCATGTGGAATTTATGGGTTGTAATCCCTCCTCCTTTAGCAGAAATATAGACACAAAGGAATTTCTCAAATGGTTCGAAGAATTAGAAACAATCTTTCAATGTGGTGACTGCCGTAAGGAAGACAAAGTTAAGTTCGCCACTTGCACTTTTCGGGAGCATGCCCAGAAATGGTGGACTAAGTATGTCCAGGTAGTAGGAGTTGATGCTGCTTACTCACACTCTTGGGAGAAACTAAAAAGGATGATGAGTTTGAAGTTCTGTGTGAAAAGCGAATTACAAGCAATTGAACAGGAAACACTAAACCTTACCATGGTAGGAGATGATGTTGTTAAGTATACTGCTTCTTTTTATGATTTCGCTCGACTAGGCTCTGCAATGGATGAACCAGAAAGCAAGAAACTTGAAAGGTACATCGGAGGACTTTCTCCTGAAATTCGTATGTTGGTCAACTCATTGGAACCCGATACCATGCCTAAAGCTATCAGGATGGCGATCGAAGCAAAGGAACGCATAGCTCACCCCAAGATCTTAGGAAGAAAAAGTGACAATAAAAGGAAGTGGAACAACAACCGAGGTGAGAATGCCACACAAGGACCACACAAGAGACAAGGAGTTTCTAAACCTAATGCTACAGGTCTAAAGGAAAAGAATGATTACCTTGGTATTTTACCTAAGTGTGAAGAGTGCCAACATCATCATAACCCAGGCCGTTGCCCGGAACCATGTGGCAACTGTAAAAAGATCGGACACAAAGCCAAGTATTGCAAGGCTCCCACCTTCGCAATGCATCAGAAACTCACGGTAATCTGCCATGAATGTGGAGTTGTGGGACACTCCAAGAGTGAATGCCCGGTGTTGAGAGACCGGAACTGGAGGAGGCAGTTCATGTTTTAAAACCATAGTTCGAGCCCTCTAGGGTTGTACTTTCTTTTGGTACTTTCCATAAGTACGTCGCTGTAACCTAGTTATATTAAGCACTTTCCTATCTAATGTAATGACTATCTTTGTTATCTCTGTGATAATCGTAACCTTCGTTTATTCCATTTCCTATTGCAATTGTACAATTTTTAATCGTTTCGTAACATTATACCATTGTCTTATTTAGGGAATAGGCCGATTTCGTATTTGACGGATTAGTAGATTATTACCATTCCATAGTATTTACCCATGTATCCAATAAACCATTCCACGAGTTTTATTTCAAACTATTTTACTACCTTATGGGGAAATTGTTTTTACCGAATTTCTAAAATAAGCCGTTTTGTTACCGTACTATAAACTGATTTTTCCGATATTACGCCAAATATTTACTATTACTACGCGAACCAATTTTTATATTGCTTTGAAAGGAAATATCAGGATACCATTTTTAATAAGAATGCGTTGAACACCATCTAAAACTTTTGAGAAAAGTAATACTATTTTGACTAAATCAAGCATCGCATCATTAGTCCTCAACTATACATAGCCTGATCACCTATGTATACTTCAGGAAGGATTATGCCATGAAGGAAATAGTTATCTTTTTAAAGTATTGCTAATAACAATCTTCATTTAAAAGCGTTTTAGACAAGTAAACTCTTTTATAAGTGTTTTTTTTTTTTTTCTGAAAAACTCTCCCTGGATACTTACCCCACCTGTCACCCACTTAGTCATTAAGTTGGATTGTTCCATTGACTTCTTTAGGAGAGACTTACCGTATCAAGTACTAGGAGGATTCCTTGATACAAGAAAAACAATAAAAGGATTACGGAACTATAATACCTAGACTAAGAAAATTTATAATCCAACAACAATCCTAAGATACCACAAGACCATCCGACTCACCATCTCTGACCTAGTTGTCCGATTTTATTATTCAAAGGTACTAGCTAGACTGAGCTATAGACTCCCTTAAGGCATTGTGTTCTCAAGAAATTCTAGATAACCTCACCTATACATCAAGAGAGGCATCAGACTCAAGAATATCTTCCCGGCTACATGTGAAGACAATACGGAAATTCATCGACATAGTATCAATTGAAACCCTCATATTGCCAACATGATGACAATTTCAACGATAAAACCATCTCAAGACTTAAGCTGGTTGAATACCTAGGCTTGTAGTTTTACCAGATACCCACCAATAGGCACCATCCAATATCAGGAAACGAACATTGGACATCTATGCATTATGCGAACATTACCTATCCTATTATTTTATCCTTGTTAGTATTTTCACTTTTAAGTAAAGTTTATTTAAAATTTGTGTTTATACAAATCCCATATCTTGTAGAAAATAATTTTTGAATTGCCTATTTTGAATAAATACGATCCTTTTTAATCAATATTTAGCTAAACCATTGTACAATGGGAAATATATAAACATCAAACTTTGGTAAACAGTCCTATTCACAACCTATTTGAAAACCGCGTCACATTTCCTAACTATTGAATTTTGAATCATCAAGAAAGATATTATTTAGTAAACCATTTGCTCCATTTTCTAAATTCGTTTATTCAGAAAAAGATTTCGACCAAAAACTCAAAAATCGCGAGATAAATTTTGAAAGCCAATCACCATGCTACATCGCTTATGCATTTCGGGCTTTGTGATTTGACAATAAGGAATATTGGAAAATGTGATGAAGGAAATTAGGAGGAACACCATAGAACAATTACAAACGTCAGTAATGGAGACCAAGCACAGTAGGCAAAGAATGACACATGTCTTAGAAATCCATTAGACCAAAACACAAAGAATCAAACATTGTTACCCGTATTCTATCTTCTTCGTATAACGCCGTGTTCGAAAGACGTAACATTGTGGAATTAGTCACAAGATTTATTGTACCTATTTCAATTGTTCCTGATAAAGGTGATCGAATCACCTCAGACTTCTAGCTATCATTTTAAGACTTCCTTCGGAACCCCATTTAGATGTAAACACCGCCTACTATCCTCAGACCGATGGTCAGAACGAGAGAACGATTCAAACATAGGAAAGTTATGCTCAGAGTGAGCGATTGACTCTAGAAATGGTTGGACTAACCATTTACCATAAATCAGATTCGTTTGCAACGATAGTTATCGCACGAGCGTAGAGACTACACTATTTGAGGCACTTTATGGTCGAAGTATCAATTACCCATTTACAGACCGAAATTGGAAAGTTAAATTCACCGGTCTAGGGCTAAATTATGGAACAACAAAGGAAATTTCACAAGTCAAGAACCCGTTACAAGAAACAAGAAACTGATAGAGGTTAGGTTGGTACATGACGCACATCATACGGATTGGGTATCCTTGAACAGCAAACTAACCAGATTCACGGGAGAGAACGAACTAAGTTGAAAGCTTTGCCTTAGAGAGGCATGATACGATTTTGGTAACACGAGAGATTGAACCTTTAAGTATATTGGACCATTTCAGATTCATTTTAGAATCGACCAGCTGACATATAAGATTTGAGTTCTGACATAGTTCAGCAACATATATTACCCATATTACATTATAAACCTGAAGAAGCACTGATCATCTATTGACGAACCAAACTCGGAAAAAGCCAAACTCACTAGTCCAGTAGGCATTCATGAAATAACCAGAAATTTCCTACAAGTCAAGAATCAATTACAAATTATACAAGTTGTAAACCATTAAAACTTCAAGCTGGTAGCCAGATCATGTTGAAAGTTCTGCCTAGGAAAGGCATGATATTATTCGGAAAAATTTGGAAACTTAAACCTGATATACACTGGACCACGTAATATTTCAGACAGAGTAGGCCTAATGGCCATCAGACTTGAGCCTTGTTAGAGAACTGCCGGATTACACAACTATGTTTCACCTATTCAAACCCCAGGAAATGACTTTCAGATTAGTCACTTATGATTCCATTGGAAAGAATCCAACCCAATGACAAACCTAAACCTAGAAATCATGGACTGTTAGGTCGAACAGTAGCAGCAAAGCCGAATTCCTATCGTGAAAGTTCGCTGAAATTCTCAATTATTATCATCTTTTCACCAATACCACTCTAGAGACCAACACAAACTGAACTTCGGGACGAAGTTCCTGTTAGAGGGGAAGACTGTCACAACTCGTAATTTCCGGTCATTTTCCAAACCTCGACAATTTACTATTCACAAATTACTATTCATCATTTACTATTCACCGATCACTATTCATCATTTTTGAGGTCAATTTGACATTCCAAGAAACATTCAGAAATTTTACTATTCACTTGACACTATTCATTTCCGAGAGAAAACCACTATTCACGTGCATTACTCATGTCATCGTAAATTTAGTTTACGAGTATTCAAATTCGCGTAACCGTATTGGTTCAGGAGCGAATTCATACATTATCATTTGGGACATTTCATTCAGACTAGAAATAGTCTGCATATCATCATTATGGCACTTGCATACTATGCCACTCGTAGGATATTTAAATTAGTACTTTTCGTATAACTAACTTTTACGTTTAATTATTTCTAAATAAACGTTAACACGCGATCAATAATGTGGCTAACACGTCCGACACTCCCGATTATGATCTCAATATATTTTTATATTCATTTTTATAATATAAAAATTATAATATTAATTTATCCGGTATTCTGGAAATTTATTTAATTTATATCGTACGCCTAATTTAATTACGACGGTTTTCGTAGAAACTAAACAATAATCATCCAAACACTCAATATTGATACCCAACATATTTTTACAATTTTTACAACTTTATTTTATCCCGGTTAACTCCGTTAAAATTTATTTTTAGTTAACCCGGTACCCGGTACACCTTAAAACTACAAATTAAACACAATAATACACAAAGTCTTCCAAGTCTTACACATTCATCCCCCCCTCCCCTTGATTTGCCGCCCCCCCCCCCCCATTCCAATCACTTACAATGTTTACTAACTCACTCAATCCTCATAAATACCATATACTAACACTATATAATAATAATAATACTAATAATACATAACAATAATACTAGATATTTTTCTCATTCTCAACTAGCAAAATTTTCACTTCCTTCTCTCTTTTTCTCTCTTGAACTCACGGCAACAACAAGAAGGAGGGCAAGACCAAGAAAATTTTCCAAGATCAAGTATTTATCTAGTTTAGTTAGGTTATTCTTGTAAGGTTTTGAAATACAAACTTAAGAATACTAAGGTTTTTCATCATCTAATCACACCATCCTTCAAGTAAGTATATCAAACTCATTTTTATAATTTTTCCAAGTTTATACAAGATCCATATGGTTTTTATACTAGATCTACATGCATATGTTATTTATACCACTTTATTTTATAAACTTTTAACTTTTGAACCTTAGAAAGTGATTATTGTTAGATCTTTGTTAGATCTACTTGGTTATGATGTTTAGGAACCCATGACACCCTAAGAAGGTGTATGGTAGGATTAGACTAGTTTTGTGGTGATTGAAAGTGGTTTGATTGAAGTTAGAACTAGTTTGGAGACTTGAAAATGGTTTTTGAAACTACATATTGACCTACTGTCCCTATTTTTATTTCATGGGAAAATCAGTTGATGGTGGTTAAATTTTGACCAAAGATTTAGAAAATACTTTCAAAAACGAAACTTTAGGCGAAAGAACGGATTAAAACGAGTTTATAACGAAGGAGATATGATTTTTGTAAATTTAACGACGAAAACTATTTTTCTAAAAACTGCATGCTGTTTGGCAGTTTTCGACTGGCAAAAAGAGGTGTTAAACGTAACCTAGTGAAGCCGAGCTATCGAAAATATATTACTACATACTAAAACGAATCCGTGAATATAAAGAACGAGGAAAATGAACCTAAAACGACCAAGTTATACGCGTTTTAAGATCACCAAAACTATATATATATATATATTTGGTCACAAATAAAAATAATAACTTACGCACTAAATGGTATATTTTCTAGAAACGTTACTAAGGACTATATTCTTAACAAATGAATACGTACGACCCAAGAGAATATTTATATGACTTAACGACGTTATTTTAAGGTTTTCGATACGAGGAATATAACGCTAACATTTTCATACGAGATAATACGACAAGTTATATACTTCTATATTTGGACTTATTTTTCCTAAGTATGGAAACTATTTTACTATGACGATAACTAGTATTTCCAAATTACGAGTGGTATAGGTATCATGTGCATGTGCATTCATTACATCGCGGCATGATCTAAATTAGATCACGATTATTCATTTAGATTGCGGCTAGTGTTCGCGCCTCATTGTCCCGATTACTTTACCATCTTTGTACTATCACTCCAGGTGAGTTCTCATAGCCCCGTTTTTAGTACTTATTTGATTTTAAATCCCACGGGGGAGAATATATTGCACAATTATTTTTGTACATGCCCAAGTATTAAATTCCATACATTGCTTAAGTTGTTAGTACTATCACTTCAAGTCCCCTTTATTATCATGGACCGTTAATTATATTGCCAAGCGAGAGTGAGTGGATAGATCTATCGAGGGTGACTCCTCCATTCGTGTATGGGTTGCTCCATAAGGAAAACGAATGCATTTCATGTCTGAATAATTTGAGTGCCTGACAAACACTCCTTTGGGGCCAATTTTAGTACGTCGAGCTTCGGTGCCATGAGCTTAAGAGACAATGTAGCATTTTTGACATTTTAGTACTTTACTTTATACTTGTGGTTAATGTACATACGATTTACTTATAAACCTATGATTATTCACCAACTTTATGTTGACCGTTTTCGCAATGTATTTCTCATGTTATTAAGGTAGCTCATGTGCATACATTTGGACCTTCATGGAGTCGCGGAGTCGACGCGTCTCACCTTATATTTTCTGCACTTATGAAACGTTTGATCTTGTGGAACTTATTTTAACTAAATTGGCAATATCTTTTGGGACCTAAGTTTTGTAAACTCTGAATGTTTTAAATGATCAAACGCTGTGTTTTCTAAACGACACTTTAGGTCGTTCAATGTAACTGTAACTATGATGCTATGACAGTCACCCCCAGGTATTCCATTCCGCTGCCATTCAGGTATTTTGGGGGTGTGACAGTTTTAAGCCTGTTTATATAATTACATTGACTTCATTGGTCAAGTAATTTTCCCATACCTTTGCGATGTACTCATTTTTAGTACATGATACCCCTAGTACACCCCTCAGAGCCTATCTTTTTTGTTTCTAACTTTAAGCATTTTACTTAAAGGAAGAATTTGTTTACAATTCACCCCAAAATGTACACCCAAATCGCCTTAGCCTTCCTTGTATGCACTCATCTTTAGTGCATTATTGTTACAACATTTGTTTAAACCCTTTGTTAATTGTCTAATTGATTACATGGTTGCTAAATCAAGTCATATCATGTACATATTGTTTTGGAACGATTGGGACTCATGGGTAAAGTACTATTGTTATGGAGTAATGGGGAAGAACGTCAATTATTACCCCCATATGTGCACACATGTTTTAAAGTACTCCAAGTATTTTGATTATCTTAATTCGAGTCATTAGAATAGTTACATATAAAGTATGTAAAAGTTCAAGTGTAAGGGGAGAATCGAGCCCCCTTGATGTATTATTTTGGATGGTAGGGCAAGAGTGTATGAGAAAAAAAAATCAAGAAAAACAAAAAAAAATTAGAAAAAGAAAAAAAAAAAAACAAACAAACATACGGACTACCATCCCGTTTCCTTTTATGTTTATTTTAAGTTTTTGTTATTTTATGGTTAGCCTAAGTTGAGTCGAGTCTAGGCTTAGCAACACCACATTGTGCATGTAATTAACTAAGATAATTAACTTGCCACCAGTAAAATATCCCTTTATCCAACAAACTATGTTTTCCATATCGCTACACCTAACGTTATAACCCTTTAAAAGACCTCTTTGATAGTTTTCCTAGGTGCTTACGCCAAGTGGTGGAGGTTTTTGATCCTTTCCCAAGCCTATGGTAATCCATTTGCTATAACAGGTAGTGAGTGATATTTTTCCATTTCCATTAGATATATATAGGTTTGTAACACCCGAGAGATGAGAGTATCCAAACACTATTTGTGAGGTGCTAGTGTATAATTTTCGTGCTTATTTTGATTAATGTGGAATGATCATTTGTTGTAATTACTTTTATGTTAATGTTAAATGGCCCCTAGTTTGTACTTTTATTATAATAAAAGCTCATTTGCTTGAGGACACACAAATCCTAAGTGTAAGGGTATTTGATAAGGATAAATTTGTTATGCTTTTAATGGGTCATTTAAGCCCTAAGTCGTGATAATATGATCAATTATTACCGTAAATCATTTCCTTTCTCAATTTAGGTATTTTGAGAAGAATTCTGGAAAAGGAAGCATTTTGTACGTTTTTGGAGCATAAAGTGAAGAATACACAACGTCAAGAATCCTAGCTAGAAATTGTACCTAACGGCGTCAAGCATTTCAAAGGGACGGCGTCACTCATTGGAACAAGAGGTGGATATCACAGTTGCACTTGACGCGCTAGAAGAAAAGTTGAAGCATAAAACATAACGACGTCACGTTATACAGAAAGTAGGCCGTCACGTGTTATTCCCAAAGCGTGATAGCCCAGAAGTCTTACAAAGGGACGGTGTCAAGAAGTTGGATTGGACGACAAGAAATCCTAAACACAGCGAGATGACGCCGTCAACCATTAAAAGGGGACGCCGTCACCATTGTAAATCTATATATACTTTTTGATTTTTCATTCATTATGGAGGACTTTTGATAGGGAACTTTTGGGTATGAACCCTAGTCGACTTTTGCAGCAATTTTAAGGTTCCAAGCCCTCTTTTCTTCCATGTTCAATTAAAGATAAGTTATTCTTTAATCATTCAATATGTCTATGTGTTGTTTGATTATATCGTATGATTTTCTTTCTTTTAACATGCTAGCTTAGATTTACTTGTGTCTGCTTGGATCTAATGAAACCTAGTTATTGATTGTTGGTTGTTGGTTTGTTATTAATTGTTGTAGGTGATTGATTTTAGCGTTAGGCTTAAGAAAACTGGCTAATCTCCTAATTGGTAACTTGCTTGAACATCTTAAGAAACGTAATCGGATGTGTACTACGGTTTTATTGTTTGTATTAAATGCATAAGTGACTATTAATGAGGCCATGATAGGATACTAAACGTGTCGTCATAGGAAGAGATAGAAGCTTATATAGTTGGGGAAGATCATACACGGCCCCATGAATGGTATTAAGGTATGCAACCCTTCACCCATGCAATTGTGACAAACCAATTAATCAATGAAAGATAACTAGGGAGTAATGAAATCTAAGTAAACACGCTTTTCTCCATATTAGAAGTCCTCACCTTTTATTTTCTTGTTATGTATTTTATTTGTTTAAATAGTTATTTGGGTTAGTTGACTTGCAACTAATTCTGCCCACTCTTCCAATATCCGAGATATTTACTTGCTTTGCATAAAATATAAAAATACAAAAAGAATCATCCCTCACCTCTAGACCTAGTTAGATTAGTTTCAATCCTAACAAATACTATTCCCCGAGAGATCGATCAATCCCCTGGTACTTGCCACTCACTATACTACATCGGTCAGGTGCACTGCCTGGTGGGGATTGCAAGCTTCTCAAGATCCCTTGAGAGGTAAAACCTTTTGCGTAGACCGCAATGTACGTATCAATATCCTCAATTTTCTTAGTTGATTTATCACTTAACTGCCCTAAGCCCCACAACTACAACATTTCAAAATATCACATTTCGATTTAGTGATAAGATTTACTATTTATCCTCATCAGAAGACTCGCTCTACTATTAACATGAACTAAGTTTCGATCATTTCTCATTGTGCGTTCCTAGTCGAGGGTGAAAGCGACTCTATTAGCTAGACTCCCAAGGACCTTTGAAATGTTTAAGATTTGTTCCCCAAAATACCCTATTTCATGAATGGCTGGTAGTTCTTGACCAATTTATACTATTAAAAAATCTCATTTTAAACAAATTCCAGCAGATTTAAGTGCTTCGAACTCCTTCTTGTCAGCAAAAAATAAAGGTAGTAACATTCAACCAACCACAACAGCACCTAATCCCGTCTGAGCAAGGTATGGGGGATGTGAAGTGTAGACAAAGCATACCCCTACCCTAAGGTAAACCCGAGAGTAGGGAGACTGCTTCCATGAAGACCTTTGGCAAGTGAATGTGTGAGGGTGCATGTGTTCAAATACATGTGGATATGTGACTGTGTACAGTTGCATGAATAGAGAAAGTTAAAAGTATATAAGCATGTAAGCATATAACGGATATCAATCATATAGGGCGAACGGCAAATACCATTATAAAAACATAGAAATATATAGGAATATAATCATTCATCACATGGAAGCATAGCATATACTATAATGAGTGCATAGGGGGGAGGGGATACATGCATAAGGGCATAACGCGAACGAGCACGGGGGACATTGTTGGGTCACTGAATTCCCCAATCTTCCTCTAACTAGGATTTGAACATAAAATAACCTAAGTGTTTAATATCTGTAAACACAAACAAGTCACTGAGTGAACAGTAACTCAGTGAGTCATCTTTAGGATGCTTAGAACGAGCCTATGATTAAAGGTTCACCATTCAGTGAGGCGGAACTCAGCGAGTGGCATCTAAGTCAAGAAGAAAGTGATGGGTTCAGTGAGGATGACAATAACTCACTGAACCCCCAAGACTCCTCAACAGCTATTGAAGTACTGAAGAATGAAGACTGAAGATCTGAAGACTGAAGAATGGGTGAGACAAAGCGGGAAAGTTTGAACGTGTCAACAGGTGTCCTTATCAACCTAAAGTCAAACTTTCCTTGAATGGCATTATGTCAGGATCGTGTCATCACTGTGCATCAGAAAGGCACATTGTCCTTTACCCAATATAGTCTATTGTGACAGAGACAAAATATGTAAGTATTTTGTCTCTACTAGATAGGTCATCAATTTGTCTTTATCAGTAATGTTGTAATTTACTTGTGTATATATAGGTAGCATAATCGAGGAGTAAAAGTTGACAAGTTTGTGCTATTAATGCTTAGTTATTCACAAACCACTTTTACTCCTCCAAAGAACAACACAGTCCCTGAGATTGCTACGTGTGACCTTTAATTGTCACTCAAACATAGTTTGGGTTTAAAGAGGAGTCATACCACACTTGTCGTTTCAATCCCAAGTTTTATTCCGCAAACACTTGGGTATAATTCTTTGATTAACTTCTAATAAGAATTAAACGTTGAAAAATATTGTGTCTCTTTTCTTTACGTTTATCTTTGTTGTTAATCATTTATATCTTTGTTAATAGTCATGGAACTTGGTTAGATTAACTCTTTAGTTAATTATAACTTAGTAAACGGGACCAACAAGTTGTATCAGAGCCTCTGATTTGTAAAACTTTTCTAAATCTGTTTTCAAAACTAAAGAGTGCTCAAAATTTTTTAAAATCAAGATCCCACCATGGCTGACACTGATGTTCCCCAACTTGTCGATAAAAAGGGTGGAAGTTATTTTGCTATTGCCCCTAGACTTGAAGTTGGAAAATTTAACAAGTGGAAAAAGCGCATGATTTGCTACTTGAATTTGATGGAACCATATTACATTAAGCTTATTAATAATGGTCCATATGTCCCAACAACTGCCCAAGGTTTAGTCAAACCTGAAGCTTAGTGGACCCAAGATGAGAGGAGGGTGGTCAATCAAGACCAACGCCTGAAAAGCATAATTATATCTTGTCTTCCTGACGATCTAATGGAATCAGTCATCAATTGTCCTACTACTAAGCAGACATGGACTGACTTGGTTCACAGCTATTAGGGTCCCTCAGATACCAAGGAAAACATGATCATGGACCTGAAACTTGAGTACAATACTTTCAGAGCCAAAGTCTCTGAAAGTCTCTCAAAGACCTATACCCGGTATAAGACCCTCCTGAATGAGCTGACCAATGATGGTGTCACCCTGTCAAAGCATGAAATCAATGTTGGCTTTGTCAACAGTCTCCCTGAGAAATGGTTAAACTTCTCTCAAGGTCTTAGAAATGCCAATTATATCCAGAACCTTGAGCTCCCTGAGATTTATGGGAAGTTTGTCTATGAAGACAATCTTATCACCAGGAGATACCCTGGTAAAGCTCAAGAGACCAAGAAGACCCTGACCTCCTCACGCATATCCACTGCTTTCTATTCCAATGGTGTTGTGCAGGATTTTCAAGATGGATTTGATGATGATGTTGATGAAAGAACCTGTGATGAGTACCTGAATGATTTACAAATTGAATTTCATGAAAGGGCACTCCTTGCAAACTCAAGAATGTTTATTAAAAGGAACAAAAACTTTTCTAACACAAAAGCAAATGACAACACTGAATGTTTTAAATGTGGTAAAAATGTTTCTCAAAAACAACCTCAGAACCATCTTACAAATTCTCAGGAAACAACTTGTGGAGTTTGTTAGACTCCTTGGATCATTTAGAGCATCTAGGGTTAACAATAACATAGACAATAAGATCATGCAGTGGAATAAAAGCAAAGCATATGTTATTGACACAAGGTTTTCATCATCATCAGCTCCAAATATTATTTGATCAGAATAATACGGTTACAACTATTATGTAACAGGAATCAAGAGTCACTCGATTCTTGGAGCTACGAAACCCTAAGCATATTCTACAAACTATACGCCTAGACACACACACCTTTTGTAATCGACTACATTATGGAAGACTTAATAAAAACCTGTACCCTTAATCTCTTTATATAATAGAGAATTGGGGTTTATAAAATACTACGAAGTACTAAAATATAAATCTTCTTTTGCAAGCAAGTCCTTCTCCATCTTTTGTAGAATTCCTTCTTGTCATATTAAGTCCCTATTGTTTCATTCTTTCTTGTTTTGTATCATCAAATCTAATAGACCCAACACAACTCTTCTTCAGGAACTAGCAAGTTTCAACCAAAATTGCTTCAGTCAAGTCAGTTTGTTTAAAACAAAATTGAAAAAATTCCTAAAAAAGATTTTTAAGCCAAATACAGAAAGGCCAAGGCCAAACTTGCTCTTCTTCAGTCTGCCTCCTCAGTTACTCAGTCACCTTAGGCTCCTAAACCTGCTCACGCTAAAATCAATGGGCTAGTTACTGAAACATTTGACTGGGACAAAGTTGAAGTGTCTTCTGATGATAAAGAAGTTTATATCAGTGCCCTGATGGCTCTCTCTGAAGACAACAAGCTTGTTGTAGGAAAGAGTCATGCAAGGAATAGAGAGTGGGTGAACATCACTATGAGAAAGGTAAATATTTTACTTTCAATGGATGATGATGCTGATTAGAAATCTTACTCAGATTATATTAATGTTGATCTTAAGTATGTTGAAGAGCAAAGATTAAATTTGTTTTCAAAATTTAACAAACTGAGTTTTGAATTAAATCAGTGTAGAGATGAGCTTCTTTCTTTAAACAAGCTAAACTTGAAAATGTCACACTTCAAATTCAAAATTCTGAACTTGTAAAACAAAATCAAGCTCTTCAGGAAGAACTTAAGAAAGAAAAGGCTGTCATTTGGAAATGGACTCAAAAGAACCCCAAACTCTTTAACACACTAAGTCTCACACCCAGCACCAAAAAGGTTGCTCTGGGTGAAGATCACCTCACTGAAGTGTCTGGGTAGCTTAGCCATTCAACAGCTTTTCTATCAGCTAACAAACTCTCTAGCAAAGAACTTGCACCAAAATCCAGTGATTGGATTGAAAGAGTCAATCCTGACAGTAAAATGCCAAACTTCAACACTAGAAGAATTTTGGAGCCTGAGAGTCAAGCCATTACGGAATTGCTAGGAGTCACTGATGAACCCAGTAGTACTGAGTCCATCACCGAGTCTAAGTCAACTTCACAATCACCACACCCTCCACTGAAACAACTTCAGGGAGCTACACCTAATTCTGATCTTGCACCATCAGTCTATCAGCCTCAGTCTCTAAAGGAGAAAACATGTCCAGGAATAACCATCCTGAAAAGACCTACCTCAGTACCTTCTGAAACCCACACACCTTCAGTATCCACTGAAGTGAAACCTGAAAGCACTGATTCAAAGTTTGATCAGTTAGCTAAACTTGTCAGGAAGTTGAGTGAAAAGATTGAGTCCACTGAAAAACACTCAGACTTAAAATCTAAACAACCAGCAACTTCCTCAAGTTACTCCAAACCAAAATCCACATCTAGACCTTCAGTGAGATGTGAACTTTGCAATTATCAAAACCACTCCACTGATAATTGCTACAGAATCCTGTTCTGCATGATATGCAAACAAGAGGACCACAGGACTTCTGATCACAACTGTCACTATGCTTCTATAAAAGCACAAGGTCTTTACAAAATACAAGGCTATCGGTATGCCTCATCTTCCAAATAGAGACAGAAGGCTAAGCCTTTCTTGCCATGTCCTCACTGTGGGTTCAATGATCATCTACCTGATGATTTCATGATGAAAAATTGTTGTAACATCTGTGGAGACCCCACACATGATGACAGAGGACATGACAAGATCATTCAAGCCAGAAGAAACACCACTACCAGCACTTCTTAGTCAACTGAGTCTTCAACTACCATAAAATGTAAAACATGTGGAAGCTCAATTCACTCTAATTCTGATCATGATTCTTTAGCTAAGTTCAAAAAGTCCCTGAGGACTAAGCCCACTAGGAGGTGAGGTAACAAGAAAAACTAACCCAGTTTACTATTTGTGCAGAAACACATCAAGGATCCTGCTTGGCATCTCGACAGTGGATGTTCAAGGAGTATGACTGGTGTGCAGAGTTATCTGCACAAATATGTAGAAGAACCAGGACCCAAAGTAGTATTTGGTGATAACTCATCAGCTCCCACTGAAGGTTATGGTTCAGTAAACTGCAATGGTATAGTTTTTACAAGAATAGCTTATGTCAATGGTCTCAAGTACAATCTGATAAGTGTGAGTCAACTATGTGATGCAAAATACATAGTTCAGTTTGATGACAAGAGAGGGACCATCTTTAATGCCAACAAGGAAGTTGTTTTGATTGCTCCCAGGAAGGATGATGTTTATGTACTAGACATGTCATCCCTTACTCAAAATGGGACTTGCCTCTTCTCTAAGGCAAGTGAAACAATCAACTGGCTTTGCCATAGGAGACTCTCTCATCTCAAATTCAAAAACATCAACAACCTGGCCAAATAGAACAAGGTTCTTGGCCTTCCATCCCTGGTGTATGCCAAAGATAAGCCATGTTCTGGTTGTGAAAAAGGAAAACACCATAAGGCATCATTCAAAACCGAACAATCCTTTTTAATCAAAAGATGCATGCATCTCCTCCACATGGACTTATTTGGACCTGTCAGTCCTATGTCCATTCACCATGAGAAGTATATTCTGGTTATTGTGGATGAATACTCAAGATACACTTAGGTTTACTTCCTGACCAAAAAGAGTCAGACAGCTGACACAATCATGTCATTTGTCAGGAACATTGAAAATCAAAATGATGACAAGGTCAAACAAATTAGAACTGACAATGGCACTGAATTCAAAAACTATGACCTTGAGTGTTTTTGTGATGAGAAAGGGATTTCTCAGAACTTCACTTCTCCGTATACTCCTGAACAAAATGGAGTAGCTGAAAGGAAGAATAGAACACTCATAGAGGCAGCAAGGACAATGTTGAATGGCTCAGTCCTCTCAAAACACTTCTGGACTGAGGGAGTCAGAACAGCCTGCTACACTCAAAATAGGTCCATTATTGTAAAAAGACACAATAAGACTCCCTATGAGGTATTCAAAGGAAGGATCCCTGACATCAGTTACTTTCATGTATTTGGGTATCCTATGTTTATTCATAATCACAAGGATCAGTTAGGTAGATTTGATGCCAAAGCTGATGATGGATACTTCCTGGGATAATCTCTGGTTTCCAAAGCCTTCAGGGTGTTTACACAAGGAGACAACAGACTGAGGAAACATATCACATAACTATTGATGAGAGCACTGAATCCATCATGTTCTCCAGTTCCTCAGTTGAAGAGATTGGTATTTATGATTCATCAAGGTATCCTCCTGATGAGTATCTCCTTGATACGTGGGAATTGCACCCTCGCAACAGGTTTTACCTCTCAAGGGATCTCGAGAAGCTTACAACCCCCACCAGGCAGTGTACCTGATCGTTGTAGTATAGTATAGTGACAAGTACCGGGGGATTGATCGTTCAACTCAGGAATAGTGTCGCTAGGATTAGAAAGCCTAATAAACTAGGTCTACAGGTGAGGGATGATTCTTTTTGTATTTTTATATTTTATGGAAAGCAATTAAAATCTCGGGTGTTGAAGGAGTGGGCGGAATTAGTTGCTAGCAAACTAACCCAATTAACTAAATATGCAATCAAAATAAAATAACAGAAATGAAAATAAAACTATTAAACTAATGTGGTGGAAACAATAATGAGGAAAGTTGTGTTTACTTAGACTTCATTACCCCTAGATATCTTTTACAGGTTGATTAGCTTGTTACAATTACATCGATGACGGGTCATATTCCTTAATACTAGTCGTAGGGCCGTGTACAATATTCCCTAACTTTATAAGATCCTACTTCACTCCTATGTCGAGCCGTTAGAAGCTCCTAACATGGATCATTAGAATTCTCTTACGCATTAAATACAACCAAATATCGTAGTACACCTCCGATCATGTTTCCTAAGACATTCAAGCAAGTTACCAATGGAAGTCTGCCAGTTTTCTTAAGCCTAACATCGAATACAATCATCCTTAACAATTATAAACAAACAATCAACCCATAATCAACATCTAGGTTTCACTACATCTAAGGAAACACAATAAAGATCCAGCCTAGCATGTTAAAGAGAAGACAAGCGTAAGATATAATCACACAACACATAGACATATTGAATGATTTGAATGAATACTTATCTTCAATTGAAAATGGAAGAATCAAGGGGTTGAAACCCTTGAAAAGTTGGTAAAATTCAGACTAGGGTTTATTCTCTCAAAGTTGCACACTAAAGTATGAAATTTGGAAAACTATATATAGAGTTTACATCTTGACGGCATCATGTATTAGCTCGTGACGCCATCAACTCGCCGCCATGATGAAATTCGTATTGCCTAGATCCATTTGTAACGCCGTCATGTGTAGAAATACTCTGGACCGTCACTAGTATTTGGACCCTGGCGGCCTTGGTGACGCCGTCAGGCCATAAGCTTGAAAACTCTCTGGGCCGTCACGTTATAAATCCACATCCACCTCTTTTGTAACTCTTGACGCCGTCATGTGGAGATGCTTGACGCCGTCAGGTACTGTTCCCAGCAAGGAAAATTGAGACTTTGCCGTTTTCTTCACTTTTATGCTCCAAAAACGTCCAAAATGCTTCCTTTTCTAGATTTCCCTCCAAAAGTACCTAAAATGACAAAAGGAAATATTTAGGGCAATATTTGATCAAATAATCTCGAATTCGGGCTTAAATGACCCCTTAAAAGCGGTACACTTTTCGCCTCATCAAATACCCTTACACTTGAGATTTGCTTGTCCTCAAGCAAATGCGCTTTTATCCTAATCAAAATACAAGTTAGGGGTCATTTAACACTAATATAAAAGTAATTACAACAAATAATCGTTCCACTAAAAACCAAAAGCAAGCACGGATGTCATACACTAGCACATCACAAATAGTGTTTAGATACTCAGATCTCTCGGGTGTAATAAAGTGTATATCACAATAAGGAAATGGAAAACATCTCTCACTACCTGTCATAGCAAATAGATTACCATAGGCTTGGGAAAGGATCAAACCTCCACCACTTGGCGTAAGCACCTAGGATAAACTATCAAAGAGGTTTTTTAAAGGGTTATAACGTTAGGTGTAGGGATATAGAAAACACAGTTTTGTTGGATAAAGGCAATATTTACTGGTGGTGAGTTAATCATCTTGGTTAATTACATATATAATATGGTGTTGCTACGCCAAGACTCGACTCGACTTAAGCTAATAAATCAAAAATAACAAAAACATAAAACAAACATAGAATGAAACGGGATGGTAGTCCGTATGTTTTTTTTTTTTTTTTTTTTTCTCTTTTCTTTTTCTATTTTTTTTCTTTTTCATATATATATATATATATATATATATATATATATATATATATATATATATATATATATATATATATATATATATATATATATATTTTGCATACACTTTTACCCTACCATCCAAAATAATACATCATAGAGAATGTACATTCCCCTTACACTTGAATTTTTACATACTTTACAATAAACTAATCTAATGACTCGAATCAAGATAATCAAAACACTTGGAGTACTTTTAAGATTAATGCACATATGGGGGTAATATATGATGTTCTTCCCCATTACTCCAAAACAAGTACTTTACCCATGAGTCCCAATCGTCCCAAAATAATATGTACAAGATATGACTCGACTTAGCAACCATGTAATCAATTAGATAATTAACTAAGGGTTTAAAAAAATAATAGTAATGAACTAAAGATGAGTGTATACATGGAAGGCTAAGGCGATTTGGTTGCACATTTGGGTGGGTTGTAACAAATTCTTCCTTTAAGTAAAATGCTTAAAGTTAGAAACGAAAAGATAAGCTCGGAGGGGTGTACTAGGGGTTTCGTGTACTAAAAATGAGTACAACACTAAGGTGTGGGGAAAATTAATTGACTTTACTAGTCAAGTAATATGACTTAAATGGTCAAGTAATTATGATACGGGTTTAAACACAAGGGTGATCCTAATGCCTCTTATCATGTAGTAAATCCTACTACACGAATGTAGTCTCACTAGCGGTCTCGGGATGCATCACTAACGCAAGTTCTAGAATCTAAATGCTACCGGTACACTCATAAGCACTAATAATGAATACTTTTCCTATCAAATCTAAAGGCGAACCTCACATATTTGGGTGGAAAATTTTTCTGAATGGTACGGTTTTGTGCTAGTCATACAACTCGTATCCATGAGACGCTTGTTAAGGCTAAAGTTTCACTCCTAAATGTTGTAAAAAATTTTAAATTTGGCGCTAAAATTACACTAACAAGTATTTCTCTTAGTTTTATTACAGACCTACCATCGAACAAACAAACTCAAGTGCAATAATAGTATCCTATAAGGTATCATCTGTAACACCCCCAAAAGTCGTTAATAACAGCGGAAGACTTAACATGTCAGCGGAAGACTTTCGGGGTATTACTTCAAGGATCTTTGTCACAATCATAATAGACAACACAAAGTGAAGTATTAAAGTTTAATTTATTTCAAAATACCAAATATCTGAAATACAAGACATTATTAAGATAAGAACGTGTTTTATTCTGAAGGAAAATAAGTAGTTTATTATGGTTCTTGTCATGCTTTTGCCCACTCCGTGCCATCCAGATCCGTCTTGTTTAGTTACCTGAGATAAACATGCTAAAGTCAACATAAAGTTGAGTGATATTCATAGGTTTGAGTTTAAGAGTTTGAATCACAAGTTAAGAGTGTATTGTAATCACATACAATCAATATGTTAAAAAAAAATCAATGTTCCTGTTATTGCCTTAAGCTCATGATACTCAACGATTAACAGCCAATCATAAGTATGTATTATGATGGTAAGTAATAGGCCCCCAAAGATAGGTATTTGTCAATAACCTATTTATAAGAACAATAAAGTGCGCCTGGTGTTTTCTCCAACAACCAAACGAGGATTGTCAATCACTAATAGTACTATCCACAATTATTTACGTTCACCCTTCAGGTGATTAAGGTTCATGATCGAGGGACTTCTGACAATAGTAACTTAAGCAAATAACATTGGCCTGACGGTATTTCAATACCCGGTATAAAAGACTTGTGATCGAGTTTTAAGCATGTATCTCCCCACGGGAAAATAGTTAAAGAGTGGGCTATGAAATCACCTTAGTAGTACAGTGGTATCGTAGTCTCAACAAAGCAAGGAAACGGCTTCACACAACACAACCTAAAAGATAATGCAAGTTTCAGTTAATAGTCTAAATCTAGTTTTATCGCGATTACTTGTTATTTAGTTACGAATAAATCTCGTGTTTGTTTAAGTGTTTTAAGTTCAAAAATAAAGTTATATATACATATAACTTGTAAGTAAAATGATCGATGATTGATATAAAGTTAGTTTTTATAACGGAAATAAACGTATCGTTTTACAAGAAATAAATAACGTATTGTTATATCGTTCAAATTTTATTATCGTTATATAAGTTTTATTCGTATTATATATATATATATATATATATATATATATATATATATATATATATATATAATAAGTTACGTTTTATTATTTATCGTTTTAATATATAATCAAATATATATAATAAATATAGAATTATTATTAAAAGTAAATATTTCAATTCGATCCTTAATGTTTTATCAATCTTACACTTTTTACCCTTAACGGAAAATATTTACGCCGTTAGTCCAAAAGTTATATATTTTTACATTTTTAGTCCAAATATCAAATATATACATTTATTATCCTTAAGTTTCAATATTTACAGTTTATACCCCTTAGAAAACAGTTTTTATATTTTTCACTAAAGTTTACCGATTTGGCAATTTTAGTCCTTATCTCTCGTATTTTTGCAAAAATGGTCCCAACTTTACCAAATTCAAAACTTAACAATTTTATTATTTCATTAAGGTCAAAACATTTTGAAAAGCTTATTTTCGCAGCTTATTTTCTTTAAAAAGCACTTATTTCACTTAAATGGGCTTAACGTGACAATATCAAGGCCCGTTAAGGTTTCGTGATCCAATGGGCTTACGAACGGTTTGGGCCTGACCTTGGACTCATTTTAGGATACTAAAAACACTGGTGTTGGGCTCCCAGGCCCAGTGTATCACATAAGCTTAGTGGGCTTTACATAAGCCCACGTTGGCTTATAAAAGTTTTGTAAAATCTGGTTTTTGTCGAGACAAAAGGGGTCGAGTAAAGTAGTTAAACGAGCTCATATGGTCGAATAAAAAGTGTTTTCCAATTGTTGGTCATGTCAAAAATGAGGTCGAGCAATAAAATGGACATGTCATGTGTCGAATTTTTAAATGGCGAGACCAAAGTAAACGTTCCAACTTATTTCATAAAACAGTTTCATAGCTAAAATATTCTAAGTGTTGAAAATATTTCGAATGTGCCCAAATGACTTCTAAACGTGTCAAGTTTAATGTCAAATTGTTATTATCACTATTAAAACTTTATGGCTCTCAATTGTTAGCTTATTGAACATAAAGAAAGTCGAATAAAACATATAGGTTACGTTTGTATATTTCCAAAATAAAGGGTCAAAGTAAATGTGTAAAAACTAAAATAACGAAATGAAAATATAACAAAGGGGACTCCGTGTCTCACCTCACCACTTGGGGTGGGGTTCTCGTACGTATGGTTCGAAATGGGTATGTGGGATCAAGGTACTATGGTTCACTCCTAGCAAGGTTCACAACGAGCTATTTGGTTCCTCCTTGGATCACTTGTGCACCTCGTACTTGTTTTCTACTCCTTGTCCCGATCTTGGCTTGCAACCTCCACGTAAATTGTATTTTGGTGTGTTTGAGGGTGTGAGATTAGTTAGGTTTGCATGGAATGCTTATATAGTGAGTTTTGAGAGTGATGATAAGCACAAGAAGTTTATAAAAGCTTGTGTTGGCTCGTTTGCATGGGGTGGCACCACAAGCATGACCAATCGAGTTCTAGCAACAAGAAGAATATGTAAGACTGAATCCTATTCATTCCTGACATCAAATAATGAGTATAGTGTTCGATTTTATGCAATTGGTGTGATAGAGAGGTGCTAAGAAGTGTTTGGCCATGTTTTGGCTTATCTTGTAACATGGTTTTTGCGTTTTACTTTGGGCAGAATTCAGGTAGCAAATGAGCGAGATATATGGTAAACTTTATCATTCTTAATTCTTTGCTAGCTCGTAAATTAAGTTATGTAAAAATATGTGTGTGTTATGTGTCGAATTTAAAGGATAATAGGGGTGTTCCTTGGCTCGCTCGCGACTGGAAACAAACAAAGAAAAGAAAAAAAAAATTCATAAGGGTGTGTTTGGGCTTTGAGCCTGTTGGGCTTTGGTTTGATCTCGGTCCAGCAAGAAAAAGAAAAAAAAATATAACATGGTCCGTTTGGTTTGTTAGTTGGGTTTAAGGCCCAATGAGTTAACGGGGCCCACCTGGTGTGTTTTGTGAGTCGGGTTACGATCAAATAATATTAATGAGTGATCTCGGGAATTTTCGTAGGCTCCGGGAATATATAAATATTGTACATTAATTATACGAAACGTATATTATATAAAAATATAAATGTTTTTAATATATATATATATTCGCGATAATTTAGACTATTTAGGTTTGTGTGTAAGCAACATTTCTAAGCAAAAGATAAATCACCATTTTACCGTTGTGATTTATATATCAAGTCTAATAAAAAAAATTTCATACGTAAAAGTGGGTATTTAAATAACGTAATAACTTGTAAGTATTTACTAACCGTTGGGAAAAATTACGAGAGGCTACATCATCATTTACCCTGCCCTTACACTTAGGATGAACATTGTCCCCAATGTTCAATTAAAGAATGTAAAAGTAAAATAGGTAAAAGAATGAAAACAAATATTCCCCTGATTCGTTCGGTGTGGATAGTGTGTTAACAAGGTTAGATCTTCCTCCAAAAAAATGAACGTTCAAAGCTTCCCTTCCAGAAATATAAATCATCTTCTTGTCATATATAACCTGTTAAACCTGAGAAAACAGTCAAAGCAAACCTCGGGTAAAATCGGCGGCAATCTATATATATAAGGATATAATGCTTGTGGAATGAATGTTTGCAGATTTCCTGGAGTTTATAAAACTAAAGAATTAACAAAAACTTTTAAGACTCCGTTAGAAAAACAAAACTCGCAAAATTTCCAGAATTTTACACGTGACGCCGTCAGGAGTTTAATCCTGACGCCGTTTGAAGTGACATGCAGAAATCTTTAAATTTCTGGAAAAACTTATGTCCTACTTCCTAGAAAATCCTGCAAAACATCATTATGACTCGATACAAGCATTTGACTCTAACAAATACTAATATACATGTTCATTTAATATTGTGGCGAATCAAAATCATTTTTGTTCTTAGAAACAAATTTGGGGTTTCCCTTACACTTAGCTTTTGCAAAATACCTTTATATGAAGTTAAGACGAAGTTAAACAACAAAATAAAGCATTTTCACAATTTAATTTGAAACATGATCTACCAACAGTAAAAATAAAACATGCATACGGAAACAAATAACATCAAACAATTAAAAATCAAACAAATAAAAACACACAAAACATGGGTTGCCTCCCAAGAAGCGCTTTTCTTTATTTACGAGTCTTGTAGCTAGACTCAAGGTCTTGGGCTATCCTATATGCGTGAGCTCCTCGTCGAGGACATCTTTGGGATCAAACTTAGGTTTCAATTTCCTATCGGTTTTCTTGGTACGGTATGACCTCTCAAACTTCTCTCCATCCGGATCATATAAAATCATCTTCATATGCCATGATCCATCACCTTTCTTAGGTGGCTTGTCCCAATTCTATTTACACTTATCCCCTTCCCTTTTCAACTTGTTCATCTCTAGGTTGATAGGCATTACGCTTAAGAACTCAATCATTGTCCTAAAGACTAGGGGATCCTCAAAAGGGTCTAGTTCCTCATCTCTAGCTATGAGTTGTTCTACCGAATGTGTTTTATCGATGAAATCTTTTTCTAGATAGAATGGGCGTTGAGGTCCTATAAAGTTTCTTTCTATCCAAGGCCCATATCTAGATGGTCTCCTATTCATCTCTACCCAATGTGGTGTCGGTTCGTCCTCACAATCATAGCTATGCTTCTTAACATCATAAACCGACCAAGTCTCACCCTCTTCTACCGCTATCTTAGACTCCTTACAATCTATCATGGCACTAGTGGTTGCTAAAAATCCTCTTCCTACTAACAATGGACATGTAGTGTCACTAACCGTATCTAGGACGTGAAAATCCACTAAAATAGTTAATTTTCCTACGTGAACAACTACATACTTGATCATTCTGACCGGGTGGGAAATACTTCCATCCGCTAGACCAATTAGTACTTCCGTCTCCTTTAACTTTCCTAGCTTAAGAGTGGTGAAAAGGGACAAGGGAATCAGGTTAAGGCTTGATCCTAAGTCGGCTAGTGTGTCGAAAGCTTCGGATTTTCCTATCCTACAAATCAAAACAAATATACCCGGATCATCAAGCTTCTTAGTCAACTTGTTTTGAACGAAGGCGGTCCCATTTTTACCCAATTTAAGTTTCTCATATTTCTATAGGAGGGCACTATAGTAGGGAGCACGTGCTAAGACATCAATGACGGGGTGTTCAAGGTGGAGCTCCTTGAATTCATCGTCAAGGTCTTGTGTAGGAGGTGTTTCAACTATGGTATTGACCGGTTTAATATCGGATGTTTTGTTCAATTGATCCTTTTGAAGAATTTGGGTTTGCTTGAAACACATGCTCATTGCTTTGACCGAATAGTATTGTGGACAAGAAGTAGGTGACGAAACTGATGATATGGAATTAACGTTTAGTTTCGGATTCTTGACCGTGTCGCTTGGGAGTGCTCCCATTTCTCAATCATTGAGAGCTTTCAACAATGTGTCAATTTTATTGGTCATCTCACTTTGTTTTTGTTTGAAATCGGCTTCAAACTTAGATATGCGAGCTTCTTGAGATACCATAAACTTAGACATCAACCCTTCAAGATTATTGGTACTACCATAGTTATTGGAAGGATTGTTGTTGAAAGTACGGTTAGAAGGTGGACCGTTTGGTTGGTAACGATTAGGTGGATTGGAAGAATTGTTTTGGGGCATGTTTTGGTTTTGTTTGCACCTAAGGTTCGGGTGTTTTTAACAAGAAGGGTTGTAGGAATCACCGTAAGGGTTTGGCTCGGGTTTGAAAGTGTACCACTTGTCTCCCGCTTCGTCGGTGCGCGAGGATGCGTAATCCGCAAAAGCTTGTCCGGGGAGTTCCACGCAATCACGAGTGTCATGGGGACCACTACATAATTCACATGAAGAAGTGATTTTGTTCACATGCCTTGAAGGATTAGGAGCTTCGTAAGATTTCATGAGAAACTTGAGTTGGTCCTCAAGTTCCATGATCCTACGGTCGGGAGTGCTAGAGTTGTTTGAAGACAAAGATATTGCCTTGACCGTTTTGTTCAAATCACGGGGATCATTCCAACTTTCGTTGTCATAGAGAGCAATATCTTCTATGAGTTCCCATGATTCTTCCGCACTGAGATCACGTAGCTTGCCACCGGCCGATTGGTCAATGGTTCTCCTTGTAGAGAGATCGATATGGTCATAGAAGATTTGGACTTGGAGCCAAAGATCTATGCCATGATGAGGGACTTTTTGGAGTAAGTCCTTGAAACGAGTCCATGCTTCATATAGAGTTTCACCTTGACGTTGTTGGAACATCAAGATATCATTTCTAAGCTTGGTAGTTCTCCCCGGTGGGAAAAATTGAGCAAGGAAACGAGTGGTGAGATCAACCCATGAGGTGATGGATCCCGCGGGTAGACGTTTAAGCCATTGACTAACTTGATCACGTAGAGAGAATTGGAATTGGCGTAATCGGGTCAATTCTCTAGTTACAACATCAAGGTCTACGGAATCTACGATTTTAAAGAAATCCTTGAGATGTTGATTAGGATCTTCGGAACGAAGTCCATGGAATGCACATCCGATTTGCACCAACCGGATGGTGTCGGATCGCAAGGGGGACACATTGGCTCCTTGAGTGAGCTCAATAGTGTTTCGATAGCCTTGGTGGCTAGGACGGGAATACTCTCCTAAAGTTCGGGGCCTAGGTGGTTGGTTTGCTAGTGGTGGGTTTTGTGGGTGGTTTTGTTGTGGTGGGTTGATCGGTTCAAAGATGTTACCACCTTCCATGATGTCGGATGGTAAAGGTTACGAACAAAGAAATGAAGAAATGAGATAGACTAAAGAAAACCTAAAAATAAAAATAAAACCTTACTAGAAAGGAATCTAGCAAGTAGGCCTACTAAAAAGAAATCCTAACCTAGACAATAACTATTCCCCGGGCAGCGGCGCCAAAAACTTGGTACGTAGGAATTGCGCCCTTGCAACAGGTTTTACCTCTCAAGGGATCTCGAGAAGCTTACAACCCCCACCAGGCAGTGTACCTGATCGTTGTAGTATAGTATAGTGACAAGTACCGGGGGATTGATTGTTCAACTCAGGAATAGTGTCGCTAGGATTAGAAAGCCTAATAAACTAGGTCTAGAGGTGACGGATGATTCTTTTTGTATTTTTATATTTTATGGAAAGCAATTAAAATCTCGGGTTTTGAAGGAGTGGGTGGAATTAGTTGCTAGCCAACTAACCCAATTAACTAAAGATGCAATCAAAATAAAATAACAGAAATGAAAATAAAACTATTAAACTAATGTGGTGGAAACAATAATGAGGAAAGTTGCGTTTACTTAGACTTCATTACTCCCTAGATATCTTTTACAGGTTGAAACCCTTGAAAAGCTGATAAAATTCGGACTAGGGTTTATTCCCTCAAAGTTGCACACTAAAGAATGAAATTTGGAAAACTATATATAGAGTTTACATCTTGACGGCGTCATGTATTAGCTCGTGACTCCGTCAACTCACCGCCATGATGAAATTCGTATTGCCTAGATCCATTTGTGACACCGTCATGTGTAGAAATACTTTGGGCCGTCACTAGTATTGGGACCCTGACGGTCTTGGTGACGCCGTCAGGCCATAAGCTTGAAAACTCTCTGGGCCGTCATGTTATAAATCCACATCCACATCTTTTGTAACTCTTGACGCCATCATGTGGAGAGGCTTGACGCCGTCAGGTACTGTTCCCAGTAAGGAAAATTGAGACTTTGCCGTTTTCTACACTTTTATGCTCCAAAAACGTCCAAAATGCTTCCTTTTCCAGATTTCCCTCCAAAAGTACCTAAAATGACAAAAGGAACGATTTAGGGCAATATTTGATCAAATAATCTCGAATTCGGGCTTAAATGACCCCTTAAAAGCGGTACACTTTTTGCCTCATCACTCCTTGAGAATCACACTTCAACTCAATACCAAGCTGATGCTGATGTCTCATACTACATCATCCCTCACAATCTACCCCAACCAACCATCAGTGAATTCATTAAAACCCAACAAGTCTCCAATGAGACTGCTACCACTGAACCGGTTGTTCAGGAACCCTCAAACCAAACCATTCATCCTAAAGTCACTGAAGATCAAAATCTTGAGTTACCTCAAGTTCCTGTGACTGAACCCACTCCAACAAATCAGGCTTCTACAAGCTCTAACTCCTATACTAGACCTCAGGATAGCTGGACTAAGTCTAAAACAATTGAGCTTGTGAACATCATTGGTGAGCCCACTGAAGGCATGCTTACCAGAAGCATGGCTGCCAAACTCAAGGGAGCCTCAGCCAATGTTTGTCTCTATGTGGATTTTCTTTCTGACATAGAGCCCAAAAATGTTAAAGAAGCTTTAACTTATGAGAGTTGGGTTCAGGCCATGAGAGAAGAGTTGGAACAATTTGATAGAAATGATGTCATGACCCTTGTTGAATGCCCTAAGGATGTTTTAATCATTGGAATGAAGTGGGTCTACAAAAACAAGACTGATGAATGTGGAACAGTCATCAAAAAACAAGGCAAGACTTGTTGCAAAAGGATATACCCAATAGGAAGGTATTGATTATGAGGAAACCTTTGCACCTGTTGCTAGAATGGAAGCCATCAGGATCTTCCTAGCCTATGCAACATACATGAACTTTAAAGTTTACCAAATGGATGTAAAAAGTGCATTCCTGAATGGTACAATTAAAGAGGATTTCTATGTGCAACTGATGAGACGAAAAGTGTACAGCTTTTAGGGGTCATTTAAGCTCAAAGTTGAGATTATTTGATCAAATATTGCCCTAAATCATTCCTTTTGTCAGTTTAGGTACTTTTGTGAAAAAATCTGGAAAAGGAAGCATTTCGAACGTTTTTGGAGCGAAAAAGTGAAGAAAACGACAAAGTCTCCAAATCATGCTGAAAACAGTACTTGACGACGTCAGGATTTGCATGTGACGCCGTCACTCATTGACAAAGAGGTGGATAATCAAGATACACGTGACGCGCCAGAATGTTTTTTGGAGGATTTACACATGACGGCGTCACCAAGGCCGTCACGTACAAAATACACTAGACGGCCAAGAGACAAGTTACACATGACGGCGTTAGATTTGGATCTAGGCAATACGAAAGTTTTTATGGCGGCGAGTTGATGGCGTTAGAATTTACACTTGACGCCGTCAGACTCAAAACTCTATATATAGTTTTTGATTTTTCATTCATTAGGGTGTAACTTTAGGAAGGGAGAACTTTGGAGAAACCCTAGACGAATTGTACCTTATTTTTAAGGGTTCCAAACCCTTGTTTCATCCATGTTTAATTGAAGATAAGTTTTCCAATAATCATTCAATATGTCTATGTTTTGTTTGATTCTATCTTATGCTTGTCTTTACTTTAACAGGCTAGGCTAGGTTTTCTTTGTGTTTGCTTAGATGTAATGAAACTTAGTTATTGATTATTGGTTGGTTGTTTGTTTATAATTGTTGTGGATGAATGATTTCGATGTTAAGCTTAAGAAAACTGGCAAACTTCCAATTGGTAACATGATTAAACGTCTTAAGAAACATGATCAGATGTGTACTACGATTAATTGGTTATATTTAATGCATAAGTAACTACTAAGGAGGCCATGTTAGGAGCTAGTAGTCGGCTCGACATAGGAAGAGGTAGAAGCTTATAGAGTTAGGGAAGATCGTACACGGCCCTACGAATGGTATTAAGGAATATAACCCGTCATTCATGCAATTGTAACAAACTAACCAACTAGTAAAAGATAGCTAGGGAGTAGTGAAATCTAAGTAAACACATTTTCTCTTATTATTGTTTTTCTCCACATTTACTTAGTGTCATATTATTTTATTTGCATTTGTAGTTATTTGGGTTAGTTGACTAGCAACTAATTCCGCCCATTCTTCAAAACCCCAGATTTTTACTTGCTTTTCATAAAACATAAGAATACAAAAAGAATCATCCCTCACCTCTAGACCTAGTTTAATTGAGTTTTAACCCTAGCGAACACTATGCTTTGAGTTGAACGATCAATCCCCCGGTGCTTGTCACTATACTATACTACAACGGTCAGGTACACTGCCTAGTGGGGATTACAAGCTTCTTAAGATCCCATGAGAGGTAAAACCTTTTGCAAGGTTGCAAAACCACGCATCAAGTATTTGGCGCCGCAGCCCGGGGAATAGTAATTGTCTAGGTTGAAATTTCTTTTTATTAGGTCTACTTGCTAGATTCTTTTCTAGTAAGATTTTTATTTTAATTTTTATAGGTCTTCTTTAGTCTATCTTTTTCTTTGTTTCCTTTGTTCGTAACCATTATCATCCGCCATCATGGAAGGTGGTAATCTCTTCGACCCCATCAGCCTACTACAACAAAACCATCCACAAAACCCACCACAACAAAACCAACCTCCTAGACTTCAAACTTTAGGAGAGTACTCCCGTCCTAGCCACCAAGGCTATTGAAACACCATTGAGCTCACTCAAGGAGCCAATGTGTCTCCCTTGCGATCCGACACCATCCGGTTGGTGCAAAGCGGATGTGTATTCCATGGACTTTGTTCCGAAGATCCTAATCAGCATCTCAAGGATTTCCTAAAAGTAGTTGATTCCATAGATCTTGATGTTGAAACTCGAGAGACGACCCGATTGCGTCTCTTCCAATTCTATTTACGTGACCAAGCTAGTCAATAGCTTGAGCGTTTTCCCGCAGGATCCATCACCTCTTGGGATGATCTCACCACTCATTTCCTTGCTCAATTCTTCCCACCGGGAAGAACTACCAAGCTTAGAAATGACATCTTGATGTTCCAACAACGTCAAGGTGAAACTCTCTATGAAGCATGGACTCATTTCAAGGACTTACTGTTAGCCTTGCTTTTTTATAAAGATAACGTCACACAAGTGAAATGGACTAGATATGTAGTAAGTTGCACCCGTAGGGACTACTTATGTAAACGGGGCAAACTTAGAGTATGTTGAGCCTATAAATACCCCTCATGACTCTCCATGAGGGGTATGGGAAATTGTGTATCTTTACTTTCATTGTTAATAAACTTCCATTTTCTTCACCCTCTCTCTACTTTCACTCTCTAAAAAGATGAATACTTTCATTTTTAATCATCAACCAAGACCTCCCGAACCACATAAATCATCTATATTTTCGTTTCTACAATTGGTATCAGAGACAGGTTACATATGTCCATCAACAAGTTAGCCAAAGACAACTTCGTCACCGGACTTCCTAAATTCAAATACACCAAGGAACACCTATGTCCATCATGCGAACAAGGAAAAAGTAAAAGAGCATCATATAAACCCAAAACCGTACCTAGTTCGGAAGCAAGGTTACATATGTTGCACATGGACTTATGTGGCCCAATGAGAGTTGAAAGCATTAATGGGAAGAAGTATATTCTTGTTATTGTTGATGATTATTCAAGATATACTTGGGTAAAGTTTTTGAGATCAAAAGACGAAGCACCAGGCATCATCATCACCTTTCTGAAGCGTATTCAAGTTCTACTTCAAGCTCCAGTAAGGATTATAAGAACAGACAATGGCACAGAATTTACAAACCAGGAGTTAAGAACTTACCTTGAAGATGTTGGAATCACACACCAAACATCAGTTGTTAGAACTCCACAGCAGAATAGGGTAGTTGAAAGAAGAAACCGAACTCTTGTGGAAGCTGCTCGAACAATGCTAATTTTTTTTAGTGCACCTCTACTCTTATGGGCTAATGCTGTAGCCACTGCTTGTTTTACTCAAAACTGATCCCTAGTCCATCCGAGATTCAATAAAACTCCATATGAGCTAGTGAACAACCGAAAACCTGACATCTCTTACCTTCACGTGTTTGGCGCTTTGTGCTATCCGACGAATGACAGAGAAGATCTAGGGAAGCTAAAAGCTAAGGGTGATATTGGAATCTTCATTGGATATTCAGAAAACTCAAGGGCATTCAGGGTGTATAATAGACGAACAAAAAGGATCATGGAGACGATGAATGTGAAGTTTGACGAGATTTCACAAATGGCTTCTGAGAGATACGCTCCAGAACCCGCGCTTAATCCGATGGCTTCTAATCAAAACAGATTAGGACCCGCACCAAACATGCAGACTTCTGGACACATCAGTTAAGGACTCGTACCTCAAGGAGCTCAGTCAACAAACACGGATAAACCTTTAGAACAAGAACTGGAAAATTTCTTTGAGTTAATGTTTGATGAATATTATGGTGGAACTTCGACTAATGCATCTCAACAACATTCCGCTGCACCCGCTCAAAACCATCAACCACCACCACCATCACAAGATGCATCTACAAGAATCGAAGCTGAAGCACCAACTACATCTACATTATCTACATCTACTCAAGTAACTCCAGTACTTGAAACTGTTCTACCAAGAGTTGATGAGCAAAACCAAAACACAAATTTTCAAGAAGAACCAAGAAATAATTCAAACGATGTTGCGTTAGAAGAAGTAGAAATATTTGAAAAAACCCATTTGCAACAGACTCTGCTGAATCTTCTTCAAGGTTACAAGAACCATCTAACACACATTTGTTACACCCAAGGTACCCTTCTACGTTTCAATGGACAAAAGACCATCCAATAGAACATGTTATTGGTGAACCTTTAAAGCCAATTCAGACAAGGAGACAACTTGCCACTGATCTCGAATTGTGCATTTACGTTTGCTCAATCAGCCTCAAAGAACCAAAGAACATTCGAGAAGCAATGGCAGAAAACCCTTGGATTGAAGCGATGCAGGAGGAATTTCTTCAATACCTGTTACATGATAGTTGGGAACTTGTTGAACGACCACTTGATAAACGAGTTCTTGATCTCAAGTGGTTGTGGAAGAACAAACTGGATGAGGAAATGACTGTTATTCGCAACAAAGCTCGTCTCGTGGCTAAAGGTTATCCACAAGAAGAAGGGATAGACTTCGAAGAATCATTCGCGCTTGTAGCTAGACTTGAAGCAGTCCAGATTTTCTTAGCCTATGTCGCTCACAAAAACATCACAGTCTATCAGATGGATATTAAGACTGATTTCTTAAATGGAACTCTGAAAGAAGAAGTGTATGTGAGTCAGCCAGAGGGATTCATCGACAAAGATCATCCATACTACGTCTACAAGCTTAAGAAAGCAATTTATGGTCTAAAACAAGCTCCAAGAGCGTGACCATGCTGGTGATCAAGTTACAGTAAAGAGTACATCAGGTGGAGCACAATTTTTGGGTGAAAAGCTTGTAAGCTGGTTGTCAAAGAAACAGGATTGTACTGCGCTATCAACCGCCGAAGCCGAGTATGTGTCTCTATCTGCGTGTTGTGCCCAAGTTCTTTGGATGCGGACACAGCTCACAGATTATGGCATTACTTTTGACAAAATACCTATGTATAGTGACTCAAAAAGTGCCATAGCCATCTCGTGCAATCCCGTACATCACTCTAAGATGAAGCATATCAAAGTCCGCTACCATTTCATCAAAGAACACGTGGAAGAGGGTACCGTTGAATTATTTTTCGTTAAGAGTGATTATCAACTCGCCGATCTATTTACTAAAGCCCTTCCAAAAGAAAGGTTTGACTATTTAGTTCGACGAATTGGCATGCGAAGCCTAACTCCTGAGGAGCTAGATCGTCTTCTCGAATCTTCCTGAAAAATGTTTTCAAAATCGCTTCGCTGTAAATATTTTTGAGAAAACAAAATACAAAATTTGAAAAACCAACAAAAACAAAATACAAAAATATAAAATTTCAAAAAATACAAAAACAATATAAAATCAAAAAATCCAAAAATATTCTTCTTACGACATGTCTCTCGTATAAATCAATATTCTCTACGTTTCTAGAAATGTCATTCAACAATGATACGGACATGTACAGATGCTTGAGCGGGAGTTCTTTTTAATGTTTTTCTAAAACATGTCGTTTCTCAAAATTTTCTTCACTATGGCTTTCGTATACTTCAGTATGAAACCCGTACTTAAAAGATGACTTCTGATTATTTTTCAAATCAAGGACTCGTACGTTCAATGACGAAATCTTTTTCAAAAAGTTTGAGTCTAAACAAACGAAAAAGATTTCAAGCATAAACTCATTTTCAAAACAAAATTCTTGAGCACTTTTTCAAGATTGCTCAAAAGATTTCTCAAAATCTCTCAAAATTAGTGCTCAAGAAAAGTCCCTCTAAACCCTTAAATTGATTTTAAATAAGCTATCATTAAGGGGGAGTACAAACACAAAATGTTCCAAATTCATGCAAAATCTGTCTATCTCTCCAAAAGCTTTTTCTTAATCAGTTGATATCAAAAATATCACGTTATGCTATTTTTGAGGGGGAGAAGACATGATTAAAATGTGATCAAAGATGTTTAAAGTTTATGACTGAATCTCAAAGAGCTCGACTCAGTAAGTACCAATGAATTGACGAAGCTTAAAATGTCAGTAATCGAAAAGACTTGTCCTGGATGGGTAATAATTTGAAGCTAGTTTAACTAGTGATGTAAGCGTGTCTCGAATAGGACTTGTCTGAGTAGAATGTACCGTATCGAGAGACTTTCTTTGGACTTGACCAGGACGGGTAATAATTTCAAACTAGTCTAACTAGTGATGTAAGCGTGTCTCTAATCGGTCATGTTCGCTGAAAGTGGATCAATTCAAAAGTTCAAACTCTTTCCACATGTGCAAATTTCTTAAATATGCATGAGCACATGTGAAGGGGGAGTCCTTCAAAATTGCAAAACTCTCAAAGTGGTAACAACAATGTGTTTTATTATTACAAACACTTTGAGAGATTTTCAATTAATGGTTTCATGGCAATGATAGGATAGTCATGGAGTTATAAGGTGACTAAGGTTAGGAAAAACCGTCCTATGATCCGCCAGAGCCGGAGGGATCTACCCAAGGACAAATCCAATTGATTAGAATTAGAAGTCCTTAGGTATGATCGAAAAAAAAAGGAGAAAATGAGAAAGGAGAAAAAAGGGGTTGAAGAATTAAAAAGAAAAGTTATGATAAAGGGTGAAAAGAAATAGCCCTCCAAATGTTCAACCTTAGGGCAGACACCGGGTACAATTCGTATGCTACTGGTTGTTACTAAGGTGACACCGGTATTGAAGACAAAGACGTCATGGACCCAGTGATGCACTGCACTAAACCTTCTTAACCACTCAAGTTTTCTTAAAAGAGCTTGTTTCATTCTCACGGGGAACCGGTGTAATCTATCGACCTGTCTCTTAGAGATGGTTGATATTGAAGCAGGAGACCTCTCCCTAATCTCCGCATAGGAAACCTAATGTGCACTTATCGAGTCTAGAGCCCCAAGATTCATCAAAAGATCTCTTAGGATACACTTCCTATGAATACACTTGTGTTCGCCAAAAAGGACACAAGTTGTAAGAGTCTTTATGAGATCTACGGATTTTGCCTTATCTATCATGATGGTTACTATGTCCCAAAACGGTCTACAGTCGTGGGGTGATCTCCAGTGACTCACCTGAATCATTGATGTACTTCGGTGGATCTAGTAAGCCCTTTCGGGGGTATCTGGTTCATGAACGGCCTTGGCAAGGGTTAGAGAGAGTTTTCACACTATACTGTTAACGATCTCTATTTCCAAACCTGTAAGTACCAAATGCTTTATTGCTAACTGTTTTATGCAGGTACTGATGAATGTTCCTTGGAGAAAGACCGTTACCATCACTCAAAGATCCACATGCTCATACCCTGCAAAGCTCTCTTCAAAGATCAAAGCAAAACAAAGTTCAGAACATTTCTAAGTCAAAGTCAAAGAATCTATAAACTAAAGAAACAAAGATTAAAGCCAAAGAAAAGAGAACTTCACAAAGAATTCAATGCCAAACAAAGTATGAGCATGTTGGAAAAGACGTAAAGACAACAGAGTAAAGACGTTGATCAAAGGCAAGAACAACCAAACGACATTTATCAAAGATCACAAAGCATGATTGGAACAAAGAATCTAGCAAAGCTATTACACAAAGACTCAAAGTTCAAAGAGAAAAAGCTTCAAAGATCAAACATCAAGGTCACAAAAGAGAGATCTCAATTATCACCCTTAGGGGGAGATTGTTAGCATTAACAGTGACGATCATTATTGAGTCAACAAGTATTGTAATAGTTAAGAATATTGGGCTATGGACTTGGTACTTATTAAGTATATCATGTAAGCCTTATTAGAACATGTAAACCAAGTCCAAGCCCAAGCCCATAGAAAGCCTATGTATGGAACTGTAAAAGGCACCTTACCTCTCATTTGAGGTGTGTGCTTGTGTGTGTATTTGTGTGTGTTTCTCTTTGAATAAAAGCTCTCATTTCCATCTCTCTCTAATATACACGATATACATCTATACATTTCAAGTCACCATCTTTCATCTCTTCTTCATCTTTGCTTCTATAATGGTGTGATAAAGTTTTGATATTTAAGGTCCAACAAGTGGTATCAGAGCTACGATGTTTGTTTTGATATTTTTTGTGGTTCGATTATGTTTTGAAGCTGTTTTTTTTACATACTTTTTATGGACATGGAAATTTTTTTCCTTATCTATCACCAACAGTTTCATCTCATATGCTTGTTTTAAACTGTTTTTGTGCAATGTTTATGCAGTCGGAAAATTTTTTTTCCTGCTTTTATTGATAGACAGTTTATATACAAGTTCTATTGTATCACTTGGTCAAAAAGTTCACAGATTTCTATGCAGTTTATGATAGCTATTTTTCTTTGTGTGTCCTTGTGTCCAAAGAACAAATCTGTGGGAACTAATATATCATTTTCAAGACTTTTTGTTCCATTACCGTGAATCGTGGTCAAGACATGGTCAAGAAAATCATTGGCAAACTCATCGAAAACTGGAAAATGGGTCGCCGGAATTAGATCGGAATTTCTTGTATAAGAGGTTCTCGATATGTACTTGTTTTCGAGAACACATGTGGTTTTCGAGAACACAACCCCTAAAATTATCGAAATCATGTTCTCGTTAACCATGATCTCGATAATCCATGTTCTCGATAAATGCAAAGTTTCGAAATTTCAAGTTAACAAAGTTTCGCAAACACAAACTTAAAAAGTTTCAAAAATTTTGATATAAACTTTCGAAAACACAAAAGCGAAAACTATCGAAAACTTTAGAAAACTTGCGAGAAGAGAAGAGAAGACAATGACCAATTATCAAATACCAAATACCAAAACCAATAATCTTAACCTCAGTCTTATTCCATCATTGGTCCAAGAATCTTTAAAATAAAATTAAAATGGAAGCATAACAATTATGTTACCCTCTCCATCTTTTGTTCGATTGACACAACAACATCACCTACCTGAGATCATTCAAGACCTTGAAGATAAACCTTTGTGTTCTTCGTGGGTACATGCTTCAGTTATAATTTCGTATTGAAAATGAGATCAGTTTGTGATTAGGAGATATGTTAGGAGAAAAGACAGAGTAGATAGAGGCTGGTATGTGATAAGCTGGAATGAAGGCTGGTATGTGATAAGCTGGAATGAAGATTTGATGGATTTATCATAACCATGTATAGAAGTGAGTTGGATAACTGGATCGGATATTAAAACGTGTAAGGTGTGGATCGGGTTTATCTTTTGGGCCTACACGATTTGGATCAGATTGAATTTTGACTTAGACTGGATCATGTATTCTGTTTAATTGATATATCAATTGCCTATTGGTATTTTGGTATTAAGCAAAAATGAAATGATGTTTGTGACTAAATTAAAAATTGCTATCCGAATATTTTTCATAAAAATTTTATTGGATACAAATTTTGATATTATTCGGTTGTGTGTGGTATTTTGGTTTAAATATTTCACGGGGATATATAATTCATGGCTAAATTTTAAACGTTATCGAAATGTGACTACGGAGATTATTTGTTTATTACTTATTTGAGCTTGAAGTGACGTTTCACGGGTGCGTGTACTTAGTATCTCATGGTCTAGGGGTTGGTTGGATGCAAGACTTTTGAAGATCCTTGTTTGAGCATTTATAGAATAGTGATTAAGACTTGGACATCTAGCTATGTGTGAGATCTATAAACGCATAAGTTGGTTCTTAATGCTCACAATAGCTATCACTTTAAGGAGTTACGTTGTAGTGCTCAGTGTCACAAAATGTTGTGGATTGTTCAAGAGGCGGATATACAATAAAGGATGGATGGTTGGGTATATGCCACTACCTATATTGTAAGGAGTGACGTTGTTGTGCTCAATAGGTTCTTAATCACACATTAGTACAAGCGTAAGTCACAAGTCTAGGAATTTTACTTCATTCTCAAGTTTGTCATATCGGGTTGTCTCCATACGTAGTCACTTACTAGTAGCCGGTGAATTACAAGGAGGTTCGTTTAAAGGTTGATTTGAGAGAATAGTATTGAGAGTATATTTTTTCGACATATTCTCACAAATTATGCTTACACGGTCTATCTATATTGTATCAGAAGTGTAAAGTACGGGTAATTATGGCATGTACACAAAATTATATGATGATTTCGATAAATCGCAACCATCATGAGGGAGAAGAACATGCCAAAAGAAGTAGTGTTTCATCTCTAGTACGTTGGTTGTTTGAGGGAATTGTGCTTACACTGGAACCGAAGAAGTACTAATGATGTGTACATCAGAGCGTATTACCAACCTTCTGTGCAATGTTATGTGAGTTATATTGTCAAGATGCTCCCTGAACGACAACCATGTGCCTACACTTTTGAATCCACTTTATCCATTGCGTGATGAAAGAGGTTGTCGGTTCAGGAGGGAGCAGGAAAAAGAAATAAATGCTCACTAGTTAGGAGGGAGTAATAACCTAACTAGACCATTACAGTTGAAGTTCAGAGCTACAAAGACCTTTGTCATCAATGTCAAAGATCATATGCCGAGATCATCGGAAGAGAGAACTTCAAGTCTGCCTCAGTATCTAGACTACAGAGACTCTGCGCTTCAACAACATCAACATAGTTTACTATTGTTGTAATTTTACATTGTTAATGTATTTATAGGTCTCATTGTAACCATTCACGTGTGACAATATCTTGGAGGAAGATTACTAGATATGTAGTAAGTTGCACCCGTAGGGACTACTTATGTAAACGGGGCAAATTTAGAGTATGTTGAGCCTATAAATACCCCTCATGACTCTCCATGAGGGGTGTAGGAAATTGTGTATCTTTACTTTCATTGTTAATAAACTTCCATTTTCTTCACCATCTCTGTACTTTCTCTCTCAAAAAAGATGAATACTTTCATCTTTAATCATCAACCAAGACCTCCCGAACCACATAAATCATCTATATTTTCGGTCCTACACTTACTCCACAAAGTCCCTCATCATGGCATAGATCTTTGGCTCCAAATCCGAATCTTTTACGACCATGTCGACTTCCATACCAAACGCACCATTGATCAAGCCATCGGAGGTAGATTGCGTGACAGGAATGCCAAAGAGTCATGGGAAATCATTGATGAGCTTGCATTCGATGATAATGAATTATGGGAAGTTACCCATGTTATAGACTCGGCTGTCAATGCAATTTCATTACCAGGGGGACGACTTAACTTTCTGAAGAAAACCTTTGCGAACTTGAGAAAAAAGTTGACTATCTCATGGAAAAACGAAAAAAAACCTTTAAGTCCCAGACGTGCATCGATCAACTCTATCTCAAACGTAAACCCAACACCGTTGTCCGAATCACCTCTTAGAGAGAATGCCGAAACCTTTCAAAAATATGCTCGACCCTATTTACCTCCTCAAAACCTCAGCCCAGAATTCTAAACTCAAATGAGAGAATATATGTCAACCCATTCTGAGCGATTAGCAAAATTCGAGGAGGCAGTCGATAGACAAAAGGAGGAGATGCAAGAGAAAATGACGGAGATGATGAGCTTATTGGAGGAATACTCAAACATAAAAATTCCAGAAAAGGCGTTGTTAAGGAAGGAAAGCATCACCCCCACTACCAAGTTTGTTAACTCTATATCCATTATCCACGAGGGCAATGAAGAGAAGGAAACCGCTATTGCACAAACCATTATGGAACCACCAAAATCCTAATCATTAGGGTACTATCTAAAACATGATATAAATGGAAAAAACCATAACCAACTGGATAAAGGGTGACGGACGTGACCGATCTTCCAAAAGGGTCTCTGAAGGAGAAGAACAAGGGGAAGATGAGTATGATACATTACCTGGGGGACCGGTATACGAGAAGCTATTTAAGAAAAAGGTGGCTACGAAGCAGATGGCTTATAGGAACTTTGAAATACCAGCTAGCATTGAGAAATTGCAATATTTGGATGCTTTCGCAGATCAAGTGTCGGAGGTGAACCTGATGCCTTTAACTATTTATACCCAACTCACTAAAGAGATGTCGGCCACCACCCGCGTTAGGCTATCCTTCGCTAGTTACTCTTACGTGTATCCTTTGGGGATTGCAGAGGATGTGCTAGTCAATATAGCAGGTTTCATGTATCCTGTCGATTTCATGATCATCGATGATAAAGAAAATAGGTGTATGCTATGAAAAAGGGGAAATTGAACTTAAGTCAGGAAAAAGGAAGATTCACTTCCCTATGACCCCGCGATATGTGCGAGAAAGCATGATGGAAAGGAGGCTAAAAAACAACGCTGGCACACTTCATAATCATGTTCAAGAAAAAATCCTCGCATGGGAGACAAGAATTAAAAGCTACAAAGAAACTAGGCTTGAGAGATGCAAAAGTAATGATAAAATTCATGTCGAATTCGAGTGCAATCCGCCGATGGAGAATCATGCCCCATTTATGGAAGGAGACTTAGTACTCCGAAGACATTTAGGGATAAAAGAGCCTCCTGATAAATCAAACTCGTGGTGGTATGGACCATTCACGATCAAAAACTTAGGTACACAAAGGAGTAGCACCCTTGAACAGCGAAAGGGGTGGAGAAATGACTGTGAATATCGAACAATTGAAACATTACCACCCGAATAGCCTGGATTCTGTTGACAAGGGGTAGATCATATTGCGAGACGATGTCATGTAATAGCCTGTGACCTTGAGTCTAGCTACAAGACTTGTAAATAAAGAAAAGCACTTCTTGGGAGGCAACCTAAGTTTTATTTGTTTTATTTGTTTGTTTGTTTATTTGTTTCCGTATGCATGTTTTATTTTTTGTGGCACATGTTTCAAAATAAATTGTGAAAATGCTTTACCTTGTTGTTTAATTTCGTCTTAACTTCAAAGAAAGGTATTTCACAAAAAAATAAGTGTAAGGGAAGTCTATATTTGTTTTTAAGAACGAGCTTGAACATGGACCACAACGATATTAAAGGAACATGCATATTAGTATTTGTTTGAGTCAAATGCATGTATCGAGTCATAATGATGTTTTACAGGAAGTCCAGGAATTAACGCGTGAGTTTTTCCAGAAATTTTCCGAAAACTTAACATAAGATTTCTGGCAGAACACTCTGACGGCGTCAGGGTTATAACATGACGGCGTCAGGTGTAAAATTCTGAAAAATCTTGCAAGTTTTGTTTTTCTACCGGGGTCTTAAAGTTTTTGTTAATTCTTTAGTTTTATAAACTCCAGTAAATCTTCAAAAATTCATTCCACAAGCATTATATCTTTTTGTATATATACATTGCCGCCATTTTACGCGAGGTTTGCCATGATTGTTTTCTCAGGTTTAATAGGTTATATTGGACAAGAAGATGATTTATATTTTTGGAGGGAAGCTTTCAACGTTCATTTTCTTGGATGAGGATCTAACCATGTTACCACATTATCCACGCCGAACGAATCAGGGGAGTATTTGTTTCATTCTTTTACCTTCATTACTTTTACATCCTTTTTATTGAACATTGGGGACAATGTTCAGCCTAAGTGTAAGGGGAGGGTAAATGATGATACCTTAGAGAATACAATTGCACTTGAGTTTGTTTGTTCAAAAGTTAGGTGTGTAATAAAACTAAGAGAAATACTTGTTAGGGCAATTTTAGCGCCAAATTTAAAATTTTTTGCAACATATAGAAGTGAAGCTTTAGCCTTAATGAGTGTCTCATGGATAGGAGTTGTATGACTAGCACAAAAACCGTACCACTCAAAATTTTTCACCCCAAATATGTGAGGTTCGCCCCTAGATTTGTTAGGAAAAGATGCTTATGAGTGTACCAGTAGTACTTAGATTCTAGAACTTGCGTTAGTGATGCATCCTGAGACCGCTAGTGAGACTACATTCGTGTAGTAGGACTTACTACATGATAAGAGGCATTAGGATTACCCTTGTGTTAAACCCGCATTATAATTACTTGACCAATGAAGTCATAATTATTTGACTAGCAAAGTCAATTAATTTTTCCCACACCTTTGCGTTGTACTCATTTTTAGTACACGATACCCCTAGTACACCCCTCCGAGCCTATCTTTTCGTTTCTAACTTTAAGCATTTTACTTAAAGATAGAATTTGTTTACAATCCACCCCAAATGTGCTACCAAATCGCCTAAGCCTTCCTTGTATGCACTCATCTTTAGTGCATTATTGTTACATGTTTAAACCCTTAGTTAATTGTCTAATTGATTACATGATTGCTAAGTCAAGTCATATCTTGTACATATTGTTTTGGGATGATTGGGACTCGTGGGTAAAGTACTATTATTATGAAGGAATGGGGAAGAACATCATATATTACACCCATATGTGCGTTAATCTTAAAAAGTACTCTAAGTGTTCTGATTATCTTAATTCGAGTCATTAGAATAGTTAATTGTAAAGTATGTAAAAGTTCAAGTGTAAGGGGAATGCAAATCCCCCATGATGTATTATTTTGGATGGTAGGGCAAAAGTGTATGCAAAAAAAATAAATAAATAAATAAATAAATAATTGAAAAATCAAGAAAAAGAAAAAAAATTAGAAAAAGAAAAAGAGAAAAAAACATAAGGACTACCATCCCGTTTCCTTTTACGTTTATTTTATGTTTTTGATAAGTTTAAGTCGAGTTGAGTCTTGGCTTAGCAACACCACATTGTACATGTAATTGACAAAGATGATTAACTCGGCACCAGTAAAGATTTCCTTTATCCAACAAAACCGTGTTTATCATATCCCTACACCTCATGTTATAACCCTTTTTAAAAGACCTCTATGATAGTTTATCCTAGGTGCTTACGCCAAGTGGTGGAGGTTTGATCTTTTCCCAAGCCTATGGTAATCTATTTGCTATAACAGGTAGTGAGAGATATCTTCCATTTTCATATTTGATATATACTTTTATTACACCCGAGAGATGTGAGTATCTAAACACTATTTGTGAGGTGCTAGTGTATAATTTCCATGCTTGTTTTGGTTGAAGTGGAACGATTATTTGTTGCAATTACTTTTATATTAGTGTTAAATGACCCCTAGCTTGTATTTTGATTAGAATAAAAGCACATTTGCTTGAGGACAAGCAAATCCCAAGTGTAAGGGTATTTGATGAGACGAAAAGTGTATCGCTTTTAGGGGGTCATTTAAGCCCAAAGTCCTGATAATTTGATCAAATATTACCCTAAATCATTTCTTTTTGTCATTTTAGGTACTTTTGAGAAGAAATCTGGAAAAGGAAGCATTTCAGACGTTTTTGGAGCGAAAAAGTGAAGAAAACGACAAAGTCTCCAAATCATGCTGAAAACAGTACCTCACGGTGTCAGGATTTGCATGTGACGCCGTCACTCATTGACATAGAGGTGGATAATCAAGTTACACATGATGCGCCAAAATGTTTTTTGAAGGATTTAAACATACGGCGTCACCAAGACCGTCACGTACAAAATACACTAGACGGCCAAGAGACAAGTTACACATGACGGCGTCAGATTTGGATCTAGGCAATATGAGAGTTTTTATGGTGGCGAGTTGACGGCGTCAGAATTTACACTTGACGCCGTTAGACTCAAAACTCTATATATAGTTTTTGATTTTTCATTCATTAGGGTGTAACTTTAGGAAGGGAGAACTTTGGAGAAACCCTAGACGAATTGTACCTTATTTTTAAGGGTTCCAAACCCTTGTTTCATCCATGTTTAATTGAAGATAAGTTTTCCAATAATCATTCAATATGTCTATGTGTTGTTTGATTCTATCTTATGCTTGTCTTTACTTTAACATGCTAGGCTAGGTTTTCTTTGTGTTTGCTTAGATGTAATGAAACTTAGTTATTGATTATTGGTTGGTTGTTTGTTTATAATTGTTGTGGATGAATGATTTTGATGTTAGGCTTAAGAAAACTGGCAGACTTCTAATTGGTAACATGATTGAACATCTTAAGAAACATGATCGGATGTGTACTACGATTAATTGGTTATATTTAATGCATAAGTAACTACTAAGGAGGCCATGTTAGGAGCTAGTAGTCGGCTCGACATAGGAAGAGGTAGAAGCTTATAGAGTTAGGGAAGATCGTACACAGCCCTACGAATGGTATTAAGGAATATAACCCGTCATCCATGCAATTGTAACAAACTAATCAACTAGTAAAAGATAGCTAGGCAGTAGTGAAATCTAAGTAAACACATTTTCTCTTATTATTGTTTTTCTCCACATTTACTTAGTGTCATTTTATTTTATTTGCATTTGTAGTTATTTTGGTTAGTTGACTAGCAAATAATTCCGCCCATTCTTCAAAACCCGAGATTTTTACTTGCTTTTCATAAATCATAAAAATACAAAAAGAATCATCCCTCAATTCTAGACCTAGTTTAATTGAGTTTTAACCCTAGCGAACACTATTCTTTGAGTTGAACGATCAATCCTCCGGTACTTGTCATGATACTATACTACAACGGGCAATTACACTGCCTGGTGGGGATTGCAAGCTTCTCAAGATCCCTTGAAAGGTAAAACCTTTTGCAAGGTTGCAAAACCACGCATCAGCAACAACCTCCTGGCTTTGAAAGCATTGAATTTCCTAACCATGTCTGCAAGCTTAACAAAGCCCTTTATGGACTAAAGCTAGCACCCAAGGCATGGTATGAAACACTTTCAGCCTTCCTGATCCAAAACAAGTTTGTCAGAGGAAAGATTGACAACACCATGTTCATCTATAGAACAAAAAGTGATGTCATCCTTGTTCAAGTGTATGTTGATGACATCATCTTTAGCTCAACAAGTTACAAACTTTGTAAACAGTTTGAAAAACTCATGAACACAAAGTTTGAAATGAGCATGATGGGTGAACTCACTTACTTTCTTGGACTTCAAATCAAATAGATTGACAAAGGCATATCCATTTTTCAAGAAAAATACATTAGGAACCCACTAAAGAAGTATGAGCTCCCTAATTGCTCTTCAGTAAAAACCCCTATGGTTCCTCCAAACAACCTTGATCCTGACCTCACTGGTAAATCGGTGAATCAAACCCTATACAGAGGAATGATAGGGTCCCTGATGTACTTACTTGCCTCAAGGCCTAACATCCAATTCTCAGTCTGCCTATGTGCTAGATATCAGTCTGAACCAAAAGAGTCTCATCTCACTGCTGTCAAGAGAATCATCATATATCTAAAGGGTACACCTAACCTTGGTTTGTACTACCCCAAATGTTCTGGGTTATGCAGGCTGTAATTTGGACAGAAAAAGTACTTCAGGATCCTGCCAATTCTTTGGTGGCAAACTTGTGTGCTGGAGTACAAAGAAACAACAGTCAGTGGGGATGTCCTCAGCTGAAGCTAAATATGTGGCTGCTGAAGGGTGTTGTGCAAATGTACTTTGGATGAAAAGCCAACTCAGTGACTATGGCATTCAGTATAAGATGGTACCCATCTTTTGTGATAATACAAGTGCCATAGCCATCTCCAACAACCCTGTGCTTCATCAAAGAACCAAACACATTGACATAAGATAACATTTCATCAGGGACCACATCATGAATGGAGAAATTGAATTACATTTCATCCCCACTGATGTCACAACTCGTAATTTCATGTTCTTTTTCAAACGTTGAAATTTCATTTTTATTTCGGGAAGTTACTATTCATTTCTACTATTCACTATTACTATTCACTTTCACTATTCATTTTTGAAATTTTATTTCATATTCTCGTAAGTTAAACTATTTTAACGATAATCTGAGAGTTTGGCACTCGTCGGATCATTTCTGCAAAAATCACGAAGCCGTGTCCGAGAATTACATTTAGGTTTAAACATCATTCCAATATCCCGATATGTCCATAAAACACTATATACAATAAAAATATGATTTTCTCTCATTTTACGACAATTCTAAAAGTTTTGGAATTTTACGTTTTCTAGTTCAGCGTTTTACGCGAATTACGCGTTTTAGGCCCGCATTTCCAGTTTTAACAGCGTTTAAGTAACCCGATGGAACTTACCATTCATTTTATATTTTATTATGGAGTATATTGACAAGTTTAGTCATTCTTCCAAGTTTTATATTTTTACGATACCCGGATTTACGTTTCGTGGCTTAACAATTTATGGTTAGGAATTAACGGAACCAAAACTGACTCCATGAACGAGATAATACCAAGCTTCTCACATACTCATCCACCCATGTGCCGCCCCCCATCTCAATGATACTTCAACTTGATCTAATAATTACCATTTTGCCATTGAAATTAGATATTTGTTCCAATCTTCATGAATACACTTCATTCTTTCAAAAATAAACTAGCAACTATTCTCTCTTTTCTCTCTTTCTAGCTCACGGCAACAACAAGAACAAGAACAAGAACAAGGATCCATCAAACTTTCAAGCTCAAGTGTTTAATCTACTCCTAATAATGATCTAGTTAGGGTTTTGAAATAAAAACCATAAAGATTAAATGGGTTTCATCACCATCTTTTGATAATCATCATAAGTAAGTTACTAGTTATTTTTCTACTCTTTCAAACTATTACATGATGTATTTTCAAGTTTTATTAGCAAAACATACAAGTATTTATGTTATATATACCACTCTACAAGTTTTATGGTTTTTATGAGTATATATAAATCCTATGATCAGCCCTTTGTTATCCTACATATTTTGTGAAGTTTAGGACCCCATGACACCCTAAGAAGGTGTATGGTAGGATTGAGTAATTGTGGAGTTGATTTGGAGTAGTTTGGTTAAGTTTTGATCAAGTTATACACTAGGAAACTCATTTTTGAACAATATATAAACAAGCTGTCCATTTTTCTAACTTTCTGGAAACTCAGTCGACCATGGTAACTTTTGGACCAAAGATTTAGAAAATACTCTCAAAAACAAAACCGTGGCCACTTGAATCACTAAAATCCGAGTTACGACGAGAAAGATACGCTAAAAACAATTTAACGACGAAAACTATTATTTACTAAAAATGTGTGCTGTCACACGATTTTCATGGGTGAAAACGAGGCGTTTACCGACATTTAGTCGACCCGACTTATCAAAAATATATTACTACGTTGTCCTACGATTCCGGGGATATAAAGAACGTAGAAAACAAGCTTATAACGAAGAAGATACAAACGTTAGAACATGGGCGATTTATATATATATTTACTCAGTTTTTACACTAATAGAGTTTTGACGTAAAATGACTTTCCAAAGTGCCATGTTCGCTACCATTTTTCTCCATGTTCGGCTCAGTTTGAGACCGAGCCGTACTTAAGTAATTTCAAGTATTCCCGACACACTGTCCAAAACACTTGACCGTTTACCCGTTGGCCTTATAACGAGTAACTTACAACCTCATTTATATTACCCGAAAACCACACCAAAAATAGTTATTTTCACAACGGACCAACTAAACATATTTTTCTATCGAGGTTCGGAACTCGATGAGATCAAAACTTAATAACACGTCTTTAGACCATGTTACAAACTTACTAACAACGTCAAATTCGTTTTCCAAAACTTAATATTATTCGTTCACGACTAGCTTTTTGAGGCTATACATTAAGGATTACATCTATTATTTATGGATAATATTTTACGATGAAAAACTCTATTTTCGTAATAAATCACTAAACAACTACAAGGGATTGTCACTACAACGTAAATACGCGTGAAGTATTTTATATTTATACAAGACGTCAAAAACGTATTTTTCGAAGATAAACGTTATTTTCAAATTTCACGAGTGGTATCAATAACATACATTTTTGCATGTGTAGCATCATTTCATTTCTTACATTATATCATACCATTCATATTAGGTTGCGGTTAGAGATCGTACCTCATTTCTGTGTATCCATTTTTGTCATCGTAGCTATCGCACCAGGTGAGTCATAGCCCCTACTATTTTAATTGTTTGATAAACTCTTTGGGGGAGATACATGCTTAAATACTTGTTTTATACTTTTACAAGTCTTCTCAACTATTTGCTCATTTCTGTGAGTTTTCATAGCTAAGTTTTCGATTCAATATTTTGATTTCAAATCCTACGGGGGAAGAATACATAGTATCAATTATTTTTGTACATGCCAAAGTATTAAATTTCATACATTGCTTAAGTTATCTTCTTATCAAGACAAGTCCCCTTTATAATCATGGACCGTTAATTAATTTACAAGCGAGAGTGAGTGGATAGATCTATTGGGGGTGACTCCCCCGTCCGTGATTGGGTTGCTCCAACAGGGAACGGACGCATTCATTTTGAGTCAAATTTTGAGTGCCTGATAAACACTAATTTGGGGCCAAGTAACGTCTAGCTTCGGGGTCATGAGCTTAAGAGCCAATGTAGTTTTATTACTGACATCATGACTTTTTACATTATACTTGGGCTATTGTACATACGAATTTACTGATTTACGATGCCTTTGCATCAACCTTATTACTGATTTACGATGCCTTTGCATCAACCTTATTACGGATTTACGATGCCTTTTCTGGGAAATCTTCTTTCAAATGTTTTACATTACATACTTGTTCACTAAACTCTATGAACTCACCAACCTCGTGTTGACATTTTAGCATGTATTTTCAGGTATTAAGCAATGGCACGCTACTGGAGGTTTTGGCAGGGTATGGCATGGTCATAGAAGACTCTGATATTCATTTGGGGACCGTTTTAAAGTATTTTAAAGGCCTACTTCTGCACTACTTCTAACAATGTAAATTCAATACTTTTGGTTAAACGATTTTATTCTAAATGATTGAAGTGAAAACCATTTTTGTACTTGTGTTGAGATACCAATTGAGTTACACCCCAGCTACATGTAAGCTTCCGCTGGACCCGATTCTGGGGATATTATCATCTTCTCGGATACTATTCACTTTCACTATTCATTTCTGAAATTTTTATTTCATATTCTCGTAAGTTAAACTATTTTAACGATAATCCGAGAGTTTGGCACTCGTCGGATCATTTATTCAAAAATCACGAAGCCGTGTCCGAGAATTACATTTAGGTTTAAATGTCATTCCAATATTCCGATATGTCCATAAAACACTATAAACAATAAAAATATGATTTTCTCTCATTTTATGACAATTCTAAAAGTTTTGAAATTTTACGTTTTTCAGTTCAGCGTTTTACGCGAATTACGCGTTTTAGGCCCGCGTTTCCAGTTTTAACAGCGTTTAAGTAACCCGATAGAACTTACCATTCATTTTATATTTTATTATTGAGTATATTGACAAGTTTAGTCATTCTTCCAAGTTTCATATTTTTACGATACCCGAATTTAGGTTTCGCGGCTTAACAATTTACGGTTAGCAAGTAACGAAACCAAAACTGACTCCGTGAACGAGATAATACCAAGCTTCTCACATACTCATCCACCCATGTGCCGCCCCCCATCTCAATGATACTTCAACTTGATCTAATAATTACCATTTTGCCATTGAAATTAGATATTTGTTCCAATCTTCATGAATACACTTCATTCTTTCAAAAATAAACTAGCAACTATTCTCTCTTTTCTCTCTTCCTAGCTCACGGCAACAACAAGAACAAGAACAAGGATCCATCAAACTTTCAAGCTCAAATGTTTAATCTACTCCTAATAATGATCTAGTTAGGGTTTTGAAATAAAAACCATAAAGATTAAATGGGTTTCATCACCATCTTTTGATAATCATCACAAGTAAGTTACTAGTTATTTTTCTACTCTTTCAAACTATTACATGATGTATTTTCAAGTTTTATTAGCAAAACATACAAGTATTTATGGTATATATACCACTCTAAAAGTTTTATGGTTTTTATGAGTATATATAAATCCTATGATCATCCCTTTGTTATCCTACATATTTTGTGAAGTTTAGGACCCCATGACACCCTAAGAAGGTGTATGGTAGGATTGAGTAATTGTGGAGTAATTTGGTTAAGTTTTGATCAAGTTATACACTAGGAAACTCAGTTTTGAACAATATATAAACAAGCTGTCCATTTTTCTAGCTTTCTGGAAACTCAGTCGACCATGGTAACTTTTGGACCAAAGATTTAGAAAATAATCTAAAAAACAAAACCGTGGCCGCTTGAATCATTAAAATCCGAGTTACGACGAGAAAGATACGCTAAAAACAATTTAACAACGAAAACTATTATTTACTAAAAATGTGTGCTGTCACACGATTTTCATGGGTGAAAACAAGGCGTTTACTGACATTTAATCGACCCGACTTATCAAAAATATATTACTACGTTGTCCCACGATTCCGGGGATATAAAGAACGTAGAAAACGAGCTTATAACGAAGAAGATACAAGCGTTAGAACATGGGATATATATATATATATATATATATATATATATATATATATATACTCAGCTTTTACACCAAGAGTTTTGACGTAAAATGACTTTGCAAAGTGCCATGTTCGCTACCATTTTTCTCCATGTTCGGCTCAGTTTGAGACCGAGCCGTACTTAAGTCATTTCAAGTATTCCCGACACACTATCCAAAACACTTGACCATTTACCCATTGGCCTTGTAACGAGTAACTTACAACCTCATTTATATTACCCGAAAACCACACCAAAAATGGTTATTTTCACAACGGACCAACTAAACATATTTTTCTATCGAGGGTCGGAACTCGATGAGATCAAAACTTAATAACACGTCTTTAGACCATGTTACAAACTTACTAGAAACGTCAAATTCGTTTTCCAGAGCTTAATATTATTCGTTCACGACTAGCTTTTTGAGGCTATATATTAAGGATTACAACTGTTATTTAAGGATAATATTTTACGATGAAAAACTCTATTTTCGTAATAAATCACTAAGCAACTACAAGGGATTGTCACTACAACGTAAATACGCGTGAAGTATTTTATATTTATACAAGACGTCAAAAACGTATTTTTGGACGATAAATGTTATTTTCAAATTTCACGAGTGGTATCGATAACATACGTATTTGCATGTGTAGCATCATTTCATTTCTTACATTAGATCATATCATTCATATTAGGTTGCGGTTAGAGATCGTACCTCATTTCTGTGTATCCATTTTTGTCATCGTAGCTATCGCACCAGGTGAGTCATAGCCCCTACTATTTTAATTGTTTGATAAACTATTTGGGGGAGATACATGCTTAAATACTTATTTTATACTTTTACAAGTCTTCTCAACTATTTGCTCATTTCTGTGAGTTTTCATAGCTCAGTTTTCGATTTAATATTTTGATTTCAAATCCCACGGGGGAAGAATACATAGTATCAATTATGTTTGTACATGTCAAAGTATTAAATTCCATACGTTGCTTAAGTTATCTTCTTATCAAGACAAGTCTCATTTATTATCATGGACCGTTAATTAATTTACAAGTGAGAGTGAGTAGATAGATCTATTGGGGGTGACTCCCCCATCCGTGATTGGGTTGCTCCAACAGGGAACGGACACATTCATTTTGAGTCAAATTTTGAGTCCCTGATAAACATTCATTTGGGGCCAAGTAACGTCTAGCTTCGGGGTCATGAGCTTAAGAGCCAATGTAGTTTTATTACTGACATCATGACTTTTTACTTTATACTTGGGCTATTGTACATACGAATTTACTGATTTACGATGCCTTTGCATCAACCTTATTACTGATTTACGATGCCTTTGCATCAACCTTATTACGGATTTACGATGCCTTTTCTGGGAAATCTTCTTTCAAATGTTTTACATTACATACTTGTTCACTAAACTCTATGAACTCACCAACCTCGTGTTGACACTTTAGCATGTATTTTCAAGTATTAAGCAATGGCACGCTACTGGTGGTTTTGGCAGGGCATGGCATGGTCATAGAAGAATCTTTTATTCATTTGGGGACCGTTTTAAAGTATTTTAAAGGCCTACTTCCGCACTACTTCTAACAATGTAAATTCAATACTTTTGGTTAAACGATTTTATTCTAAATGATTGAAGCGAAAACCATTTTTGTACTTGTGTTGAGTTACCAATTGAGTCACACCCCAGCTACATGTAAGCTTTCGCTGGACCCGATTCTGGGGGTGTGACAACTGAGTATCAGTTAGCTGATATCTTTACCAAACCCGTGGATGAACCCACTTTCACCAGACTGAAAGCTGAACTGGGCATGTTGGACATTGAATCAGGCAACTGATTAAAATTATTTCGACATGATGTAAATTCTCTTAGGTCCCTGAATAAACCCACTTCTCAGTGATATACACCTCATCATTGATCATCAACACACTGAATGATTGATCATTCAGGGGGCTAAAGATATCAAATGGCATTGGATACCTAACTAAATGCTCTAAGTACTTAGTTAGTAAATGTCACAGGTAGGTAACTGATTTCTATTAAATATAGGAATATATGTTACTTACACAACTGGCATCCATATCTTGGGCCCCCACACCTACCTCACCAATTCCACTGAGCATTAAATGCTCCCTCTCACACAAATTACTTGTGTGGTGACATCACTCTGCAAAAGTGTCTTTTGCAGAGCCACGCAACTATTCATCTAATCATATTGCGAAAAAATGGGGAAATGGGAATCGTGCAAATTAATGCGGATATCAAACAAGTTTTATAACAACATTTAAATTAATCACAAAAACCGTTTGATATCCGCAAGTTTACAACCCTAATTCATTCCCTATAAATACCCCCACAAAGAAAAATACACACACGCTTTTTAAAAATTAAGAAGACTCTTGCAAAAATTTTCCAAGAACAAAACTTGATTTCAAACTGTGTGTTCTCTCTTAACCTAAACTTTTTCTCAAAACCAGAGCATTTTTTTCACAATGGCTTCTTCCAAAGCTGTTACATACGCCCCCAATGTGAAATTCCAGATTGAGGGTGTTGACATAACCAAAAATAATGTAGTGGGAAATTTTGCTTACCCTGAAGGGTTCCCTAAATACAGGGAGGTGGTAAAATACCTCCAAAACTGTTTTCTCACCACTGCATTCACAAAAACCCCCCTCTATAATCTATCATGATTACATGAGGGAATTCTGGTGTACCGCAGTGGTTGACAACCCTGATACACCAAAGGATGCAACCATAAGGTTCTCAGTGGAGAATGGGACAAAGTCCCTCACTCTCAACTTCAAGACCTTTGTCAAAGCCACATGCCTTGACTACACTAAGACCTTTGCTGCCCAACCCAAAGAAGAGGAGGTGAAGGCATTTTTGCTGGAACTAGGGCCTTATGATAAACTCCACCCTGATGTGACCCCAGGGGCCCTCCTATCCAAAGCCCCAATCATCAAAACCTAGTTTCCTGCCCCCTGGAGGATCCTGATGACCTTTTTCATTCAGGTCCTTGGGGGAAATAAATCCTCCACTGAGCAACTTAACACTACTCGATCAATGATAGTGTATTGTCTCCTGGAGGGTATAAAAATAGACCTTGGAGAAATCATCTTCAGGGACCTCATTACCAAACTGGGTGGGAAGTCTAGGCAAAAACTTATGCCATACCCTAGATTTATTTCCTGCGCCTTGCAAGACTTGTTGGGGTCCGAGTATATTAAGCCTGATGGCGTAGGCTTTGAGGTTGAGGTCTTACACAAGACCAATTACTCTTGTGACCCTACTAAGGTTACATCTGTCGCCCTGACCACGTATATGCTAACTGCTATCCAGGGTGACAACAAGATTTCACCTATTCCCTCTCCCACCAAGAAGGTGAAGAGGAAGAAGGGATAGGGGTCCAGGAAGGTGGCTCAACCTAAGTCACTTGCCACTGGTACCTCTGTCTCTAAGCCTGAAAAAAGGAGGCAAAAACAGACCCTGACTACTGACACCCTCAGGATCATTACCGAATCACTAACACCAAAACAACCGCCAACGGAGGGCACTGAGACATCACACTCAGTGTCCTCGGGCAAACCCATTCCCAAAGGCTCTGTTGACATACACAAGTCAGTGGAGTTGGAATCAACTCAACCTCCACATCCTGTTAAAGACTCTGGCAAATCAAAACCAGGGTCTCAGGGAGCAAGGGGTCCTAAATCCTCGGTGGGGCAGCACTACTCCACTAAGACGGGGACCCACACCCTTTCACATCCTGCTAAAGGCTCGGGTAAATCACAACCCAAGCATCAGGGAGTAAACGCCCCTAAATCTTTGACAGGCCAGCACAAGCCTGTTAGAAAGGGGGCATAACCACTCAGGTGCCTGATGAGGACATTCGTAAATCAAAACTTTTGTCTGAGGGCACAACAACTCTTCCTAAACACTCAGAGGGACTTACACAACCCGCTGATAGGGACACAACATTCATGATTCCTAAGGATGGCACTGAAAAACGCCTGTTAGTGTCTGAAGGGATTCCTGGGGACAAAGACTCAGAGGGAAACATACCACCTGCTGATATGGAACCCAAACCCACTCATGGAGGTGCGCACAACTTGGGAACTGGCTATAAGGACCAGGTAGATAAAACCCAGTCTGCTGGATTAGAGGGGTCAGGACCTGGCCAAAACGAAGAGGAGCCGGATACCCAACTTTTGCAGATTCAGTCCATGGCTGATGTTCAGGCAGCCTTGTTCTCAGATGATGAATTCCATAGTGACAAGGAGGTTTTTGAAGCCGGAGATGACATGGATATTGAGGAGCAAGTCCCTGAACCAAGCTCTCATTCTCCTCAATCTCCCATCCATGAAACTGGTGAGTCCCACTCCGAGTCCGAATCCTCTGATGATGATCAAGCTCCTCTCACTGGGAAGGTCTTCACCAAGTTCATCAAAAAGGCCACCAATGCCTTATTCAGGGGAGTCAGTGATGAAGTTTTTGACATGCACACTGAACAAGTTGTTCATTACTTCAATCTCAAGGATTCGGTTGAAGAATTTAATGAAGATGTCAGGGATCAGAACTCCTCCATTAACTTCTCCCTGACACAAATGGTCTCACATCTCAACCAGTTCCTTGAATCCCTCAACAAACTGAATACAGGGGTTCAGTCAATTCAAGAATTGGTTAAGGATGATCCTGAACTCACCAAGAAGCTCCTTCAGGCATCAGAGACCTATCACCTGAATTCTGTGCATCTCTCTGAGCTACTCAACCTGATGAAGTCCTCTGATCTTCAGGCTCTCAGTACCTCAGTGGAGTCTATCAAATCCTCCTTTGCTGCCTTGGATCAATCAGTGGCAGCTCAGTTTCAAAAGTCAGCTTCTATGGCTTGAAGTTTTGGTTCCCGAATGACGGCAATGGAAAATGCTCAGGAGTCACTTGAAGCAAAGTGTCCACCATTCAACATGACACTTCAAACATCAAGACTATGATGACTAAAATCTATCAGGCCTTCAAGGGTTCCTCTCCCTCTGCATCAGTCGGTCCAACTCTTGCCATCACCTCAGCTCAGGCAACAGTTGAGGGGGAGAATAATGCAACTGATGCTCCCCTTACTAAAGCACCAGAAGATTCAACCAGTCAACCAGCAGCTACCGATGTTGCTTCAAAAGGACAACCCTCTCACACTGAAGGGGAGCATGTCACTGAGGCTACTCCCATCTCTTCTTATCAACCTCATGAAGCAACAGTCTCCTCATCACTCAGGCAGGCAAAGGCAAAAACATAATTACAATACCTGAACCTGAAATAATGCTAATGCCTGCTTCCACCTTAGTTAGACAATTGATGAATCCATCAAAGTTCCATTTGAAATCAATTGAGTGATTCATCACCTCACTGACGCTAAAATTCAAGCTTATATGGAAAGAGATGAGATACTGAAGAAGGTGGTTGAGGAAGAAAGGATGAGCAAGCCTGCCCTTATAAAGGTTGTCCATGAAGAGGCTAAAAAGACGGGGTTGGACACTGAGGAACTGGTTAGTGGGCAAGCTAGTACAGTCTTCAAAAAGGCTCAGGAAGAAGAAATGAGTACCGTTAAAAAGGAAAGAGAACACAGGCTCAAGAAGGACGCTCAGGTCACAAAAACCAGGATTAAGAGGTATACGTGGGTGATGAAAGAAAGACTGAAACCCGAAACCATCACTGACATTCAGATTCATCGCAACACCAATCCTGCTATTGTCACCGTCTTCAGGGGACCTGACCAAAGAGTAATTGATATCCATAAACCATTCAGGTTTGCTGATTTTGGCATCTCTGAACTGGATGAGCTTCGACCAATCATTTCCAAGAAGCAAAATGTAGTGTTTCTTGATCTCTTAAAGTCACTAAAGCTGAGGTACGAAAGACTGATGAATATGCCTGATGCTCTTGGCATTCCCTCTCTACTTCCTGCTTCATCTACTCAAACTGCTCCACCAAAGGCCTCCAAAAAGAAAAGAAAGCAAATTGAATTGGAGCCTGAGATCAAGGTCCCTGGGCTAGATTGTGACAGGTCTCTTCCTAAAGGAATCACCTTTGTGAATAACATAGTTCTTGAAGCACCTGAAAGAGGCTTGTGCTTCACTAATGAATATGGGAGCCCTGCTTTCTAAAGACGGTCTGACATTATTAAGGCTAGGATTAAAGCGATGCTTATGTACCTCATGCTGGCTTCCCCCGTCAAGTGTGCTAAAAATATGAGGTTTTGCCTGGACCTGAAAGCCAAGATTGAGGAGCATCCTGACAAACATCTCCTGAGGTCAAAGAAGGCAAAGCTTGAAGCTCTTGGTTACCAACTGAACATCTGAATCTGCAACAACTATCTTTTTTTGTGTTTTGTAATTTCATTAGGATCTGCAATAGCTATTAATAAATATTGAAGTTTTTTTTAAGTTATCAATGTCCTACTCAAATTACATTAACACTAAGTGAGAGATGAAGACCCCTACCAACTCACACTGAATCATGAAACACTTAGGCTATTCGTATATCCAAATAGGGGGAGACTATTGGGTCACTAAATTCCCCAATCTTCCTCTAGCTAGGATTTGAACATAAAATAACCTAAGTGTTTAATATCCGTAAACACAAACAAGTCACTGAGTGAATAGTAACTCAGTGAGTCATCTTTAGGATGCTTATGATGACGCGAAAAATGAACCACTTTTAGGGGGTCATTTAAGCCCGGAATTGAATTTATTTGATCAAATATTGCTCTAAATCATTCCTTTTGTGATTTTAGGTACTTTGGGAGTGAAATCTGGAAAAGGAAGCAATTCGGACATTTTTGGAGCATAAAAGTGAAGAAAACGCCAAAGACTTAATTTTCCAAGCTAGGAACAGTGTGTGACGCCGTCAAGAGTACTTTCCTGACAACGTCAAAAGTAAAGATCATGACGACCTAGTACAGAAATGAAGGCATCACAAAGTAGAGCGTCAAGAGTTAAATATGTGACGGCCTGCAAAAGTGGATAACATGATGGCGTCAGATGTAGATCAAGGCAGTCCGAGAATTATTTTGGCGGCGAGATGACGGCGTCACAAGGTTGTTCTTGACGCCGTCAGCCTCTAATATCTATATATAGTTTTCTAATTTTCATTCATTAAGAGGAACAAGCTTGGAGAAACCCTAAGGCCGAACCATATACGTATTTTACAGCTTTTTCAAGGGTTTTCAGCCCTTGAACCCTTACATGTGCTACTGAGATAAGTATTCTTTTAATTCAATCAATATGTTATGTGTTGGTTGTCTATATCTTGTGCTTGTCTTGATTCCACCATGCTAGGCTAGATTTATCTTGTGTTTGCTTAGATCTAATGAAACCTAGATGTTGATTATGTGTTGATTACTTGTTTATGGTTGTATTGGATGAATGATTTCAATGTTAGGCTTAAGAAAACTGGCAGATCTCCAATTGGTAACATGCTTGAACGTCTTAGGAAACATGAACCGATGTGTACTAGGTTTTATTGGTTGTATTTAACGCATGAGCAAATTCTAATGATCCCATGTTACGAGCTTCTTAGCCGGCTCGACATAGGAGTGAAGTAGGCACTCATAGGATTGTGGAGTTAAGTACGCCACCCCATGAATGGTATTAAGGAATACAATCCGTCATCAATGCAACTATAACAAGTAATTAACGTGTAAAAGATATCTAGGGAATAGTGAAATCTAAGTAAACACATTTCTCCACTTATTGCTCACAACTTTAGTTTAGTTTAGTTTTATTTTCATTTTTAGTATTTTATTTTGATTGCATCTTTAGTATTGGGTTAGTTGACTAGCAACTAATTCCGCCCAAATCCTTCAAACCCGAGATATTTACTTGCTTTTTAAAAAATATAAAAATACAAAAAGAATCATCTCTCATCTCTAGAACTAGTAATTAGGTTTTCTAATCCTAGCGACACTATTCCTAGCTGAACGATCAATCCCCCGGTACTTGTCATTATACTATACTACATCGATCAGGTACACTGCCTGGTGGGGGTTGTAAGCTTCTCGAGATCCCTCGAGAGGTAAAGCCTGGTGCAATCCCTACGCATCAAGTTTTTGGTGCCGCAGCCCGGGGAATAGTTATTGTCTAGGTTAGAATCTCTTTTTATTAGGTCTACTTGCTAGATTCCTTTATAGTAAGATTTTATTTTTATTTTTAGGTTTTCTTTAGTCTATCTTATTTCTTTGTGTTTTTGTTCGTAACTTTTCACCACCCGACATCATGGACGATGGGAACATCTTTGAACCCGTCATCCCACCACAACAAAACCCACCACTAGAACCTCTTAGGCCCCGAACCTTAGGAGAGTATTCCCGACCTAGCCACCAAGGCTACCGAAACACCATTGAGCTCACCGGAGCCAATGTGACCCCCTTGCAATCTGACACCATCCGGTTGGTGCAAAGCGGATGTGCATTCCATGGACTTCGTTCCGAAGATCCAAATCAACATCTTAAGGACTTCCTTAAAATCGTAGATTCCATAGACCTAGATGTTGCAACTAGAGAGAGAACCCGATTACGCCTATTCTAATTCTCTCTACGGGATCAAGCTAGTAAATGGCTTGAGCGTTTACCCGCGGGATCCATCACCACATGGGATGATCTCACCACTCGTTTCCTTGCTCAATTTTTCCCACCGGCAAGAATTACTAAGCTTAGAAATGACATCTTGATGTTCCAACAACGTCAAAATGAATCTCTTTATGAAGCATGGACTCGTTTCAAGGACTTACTCCAAAAAGTCCCTCATCATGGCATAGATCTTTGGCTCCAAGTCCAAATCTTTTATGGCCATATCGATCTCTCCACGAGGCGAACCATTGACCAATCGGCCGGTGGTAAGCTACGTGATCTAAGTGCATAACAATCATGGGAACTCATAGAAGATCTTGCTCTCTATGACAACGAAAGTTGGAATGATCCCCGTGATTTGAACAAAACGGTTAAGGCAATATCCTTGCCTTCGAATAACTCTAGCACTCCCGACCGTAGGATCATGGAACTTGAGGACCAAGTCAAGTTTCTCATGAAATCTTACGAAGCTCCTAAGCCTTCAAGCCAAGTGAACAAAATCACTTCTTCATGTGAATTATGTAGTGGTCCCCATGACACTCGTGATTGTGTGGAACTCCCCGGAACAGCTTTTGCGGACTACGCATCCACGCGTACCGACGAAGCGGGAGATAAGTGGTACACTTTCAAACCCGAGTCAAACCCTTATGGTGATTCCTACAACCCCTCTTGGAAAAATCACCCAAACCTTAGGTGGAAAAAAAATCAACCCAATTCTTCCAATCCGCCTAATCGTTACCAACCAAACGGTCCACCCTCCAACCGTACTTTCAACAACAATCCTTCTAACAACTATGGTAGTACCAACAATCTTGAAGGGTTGATGTCTAAATTCATGGCATCTCAAGAAGCTCGCATATCTAAGTTTGAAGCCGATTTCAAACAAAAGCAAAGCGAGATGACCACCAAAATTGACGCATTATTGAAAGTTCTCAATGACCGAGAAATGGGAGCACTCCCAAGTGACACGGTCAAGAATCCGAAACTAAACGTTAATTCCATATCATCAGTTTCGTCACCCACTTCGTGTCCACAATACTACTCGGTTAAATCAACGAGCACGTGTTTCAAACAAAACCAAATTCTTCAAAAGGACCAATCAAATAAAACACCCGATATAAAACCGGTCAAAAGTATAGTTGAAACACCTCCTACGCAAGACCTTGACGATGAATTCAAGGAACTTCACCTTGAACGCCCCGTCATTGATGTTTTAGCCCGTGCTCCCAACTATAGTGCCCTCCTAGAAAAATATGAGAAGTTTAAACTAGGTAAAAATGGGACCGCCTTCGTTCAAAACAAGTTGCCTAAAAAGCTTGATGACCCGGGTATATTTGTTTTGCCTTGTAAAATAGGAAGATCCAAAGCTTTCGACACACTAGCCGATTTAGGGTCAAGCCTAAACTTGATTCCCTTATCCCTATTCACCACTCTTAAGCTAGGAAAGTTAGAGGAAACGGAGGTGTTGATAGGTCTAGCGGATGGAAGTATTGCCCACCCGGTTGGAATGATTAAGGATGTAGTTGTTCACGTAGGAAAGTTAACTATCTTAGCGGATTTTCACGTCCTAGACATGGTTAGTGACACTACATGCCCATTATTGGTAGGAAGAGGATTTTTAGCAACCGCTAGTGCCATAATAGATTTTAAGGAGTCTAAGATAGTGGTAGGTGAAGGCGATACTTGGTCGGTGTACGATGTTAAGAAGCATAGTTATGATTGTGATGATGAACCAACACCACATTGGGTAGAGATGAATAGGAGACCCTCTAGATATGGACCTTGGATAGAAAGGAACTTTATAGGACCTCAATGCCCATTCTATCTAGAAAAAGATTTCATTGAAAAGACACATTCGGTGGAACAACTCATAGCTAGAGATGAAGAGCTAGATCCTTTTGAGGACCCCTTAGTCTTTAGGAAGATGATTGAGTTCTTGAGCGTAATGCCTATTAATATAGAGATGAATAAGTGGAAAAGAGAGGGAGACAAGTGTAAATGGAGGTGGGACAAGCCACCTAAAGAAGGTGACGGATCATGGCATATGAGGATGACTTTGTATGATCCGGATGGAGAAAAGTTTGAAAGGTCATACCATACTAAGAAAACCGATAGGAACTTGAAACCTAAGTTTGATCCCAAATATGTCCTCAATGAGGAACTCACCTGTATCACGTAGTAACCCTTGACCTTAAGTCTAGCTACAAGACTCGTAAATAAAGAAAAGCACTTCTTGGGAGGCAACCCATGCTTTGTGTGATTTTATTTTGTTTGTTTGTTATTTGTTTCCGTATGCATGCTTTATTTTTATTGTTGGTAAATCATGTTTCTAAACTAAAAAAGTGAAAATACTTTACTTTGTTGTTTTGGCCTAGTCTTAACTCCACCAAAAGGTATTTTTGCAAAAGATTAGTGTAAGGGGAAACCCCAAATATGTTTTTAAGAAACAACCCGATCATGATTCTCCACAATACTAAGTGAACATGTATATTCGTATTTGTTAGAGTCAAATGCTTCTATTGAGTCATAATGAAGTTTTGCAGGATTTTCCAGGAAGTAGGACCAAGTTTTTCCAGAAATTTTCTGGAAACTTAACATAAGAATTTCTGCAGGTCACTTCTGACGGTGTCATGAGCTTGCTCTTGACGGCGTCACGTGTAAAAATCTGAAAATTTTACCAGTTTTGTTTTTCTAACGGAGTCTTAAAGTTTTTGCTGAATTATTAAGTTTTATAATCTCCAGGAAATCTGCAAACTTCATTCCACAAGCATTATATCTTATTTTGTTTTCTAGGATTTAGTAACTTATGTAGGTTGCCGCCGATTTTATGCAAGGTTGTCTTGTTCGTTTTCTCAGTATTTACAGGTTATGTATGACAAGAAGATGATTTATTATTCTGGAAGGGAAGCTTTGATTGTTCATTTTCTTGGAGGAAGATCTAACCTGGCCACCCTATTATCCATACCGAGCGAATCAGGGGAGTATTTGATTTCATTTGTTTTACTTATTTCACTTTTACATTCTTTACTTGAACATTGGGGACAATGTTCATCCTAAGTGTAAGGGGAGGGTAAAATGATGATACCTTACAAATACACTTTCGCTTGAGTTTGTTTGTTTGATAGTAGATGTGTAATAAAACTATGAGAAATACTTGTTAGTGCAATTTTAGCCCCAAATTTAAAATTTTTTACAACATTTAGGAGTGAAACTTTAGCCATAGCAAGCGTCTCATGGATAGGAGATTGTATGACTAGCACAAAAGCGTACCATACAGAAAAATTTTCCACCCAAATATGTGAGGTTCGCCTTTATATTTGATAGGAAAAGCATTCATTATTAGTGCTTATGAGTGTACCGGTAGTATTTAGATTCTAGAACTTGCGTTAGTGATGCATCCCGAGACCGCTAGTGAGACTACATTCGTGTAGTAGGATTTACTACATGATAAGAGGCATTAGGATCACCCTTGTGTTAAACCCGTATCATAATTACTTGACCATTTAAGTCATATTACTTGGCTAGTTAAGTTAACTAATTTTGCCCACACCCTTAGCGTTGTACTCATTTTTAGTACACGAAACCCCTAGTACACCCCTCCGAGCCTATCTTTTCGTTTCTAACTTTAAGCATTTTACTTAAAGGAAGAATTTGTTACACCCCACTTAAATGTACACCCAAATCGCCTTAGCCTTCCATGTATGCGCTCATTTTTAGTGCATTATTGTTATTTGTTAAACCCTAAGTTAACTATCTAATTGATTACATGGTTGCTAAGTCGAGTCATATCCTTGTACATATTGTTTTGGGACGATTGGGACGATTGGGTAAAGTACTTATTTTATGGAGTAATGGGGAAGAACATCATATTATTACCCCCATATGTACCTTAATCTTAAAAGTACTCCAAGTGTTTTGATTTTCTTAATTCGAGTCATTAGATTAGTTTATTGTAAAGTATGTAAAAATTCAAGTGTAAGGGAATTTCCATTCCTTATGATGTATTATTTTGGATGGTAGGGTAAGAGTGTATGCGCACAAAAAAAAAAAAAAAAAAAAAAAAAAAAAAAAAAAAAAAAAAAGAAAAAAAAAAAAATCAAGAAAAAGAAAAGAAAAAAATAGAAAAAGAAAAGAGAAAAAACATACGGACTACCATCCCGTTTCATTCTATGTTCATTTTATGTTTTTGTTATTTTTCATTTATTAGCTTAAGTCGAGTCTAGTCTTGGCTTAGCAACGCCATATCGTACATGTAATTAACCAAGATTGTTAACTCGCCACCAGTAAAAACTGCCTATATCCAACAAAATCGTGTATTTCATATCCCTACACCTAACGTTACAACCCTTTAAAAGACCTCTTTGATAGTTTATCCTAGGTGCTTAGGCCATGTGGTGGAGGTTTGATCCTTTCCCAAGCCTATGGTAATCTATTTTTCTATGACAGGTAGTGAGAGATATCTTCCGTTTCCATATTGTAATTTATACTTTATTACACCCGAGAGATGTGAGTATCTAAACACTATTTGTGAGGTGCTAGTGTATGACCTCCGTGCTTGTCTTTGGTCTTTAGTGGAGCGATCATTTGTTGTAATTACTTTTATAATAGTGTTAAATGACCCCTAACTTGTATTTTGATTAGAATAAAAGCGCATTTGCTTGAGGACAAGCAAATCTCAAGTGTAAGGGTATATGATGAGGCGAAAAATGAACCACTTTTAGGGGGTCATTTAAGCCCGGAATTGAATTTATTTGATCAAATATTGCCCTAAATCGTTCCTTTTGTGATTTTAGGTATTTTGGGAGTGAAATCTGGAAAAGGAAGCAATTCGGACATTTTTGGAGCATAAAAGTGAAGAAAACGCCAAAGACTTAATTTTCCAAGCTGGGAACAGTGTGTGACGGCGTCAAGAGTACTTTCCTGACGGCGTCAAGAGTAAAGATCATGACGACCCAGTACAGAAATGAAGGCGTCACAAAGTAGAGCGTCAAGAGTTACATATGTGACGGACTGCAAAAGTGGATAACATGACGGCGTCAGATGTATATCAAGGCAGTCCGAGAATTATTTTGGCGGCGAGATGACGGCGTCACAAGGTTGTTCTTGACGCCGTCAGCCTCAAATATCTATATATAGTTTTCTAATTTTCATTCATTAAGAGGAACAAGTTTGGAGAAACCCTAAGGCCGAACCATATACGTATTTTACAACTTTTTCAAGGGTTTTCAGCCATTGAACCCTTACATGTGCTATTGAGATAAGTATTCTTTTAATTCAATCAATATGTCTATGTCTTGGTTGTCTATATCTTGTGCTTGTCTTGATTCCACCATGCTAGGCTAGATTTAACTTGTGTTTGCTTAGATCTAATGAAACCTAGATGTTGATTATGTGTTGATTACTTGTTTATGGTTGTATTGGATGAATGATTTCAATGTTAGGCTTAAGAAAACTGGCAGATCTCCAATTGGTAACATGCTTGAACGTCTTAGGAAACATGAACCGATGTGTACTAGGTTTTATTGGTTATATTTAATGCATGAGTAAATTCTAATGATCCCATGTTATGAGCTTCTTAGCCGGCTCGACATAGGAGTGAAGTAGGCACTCATAGGATTGGGGAGTTAAGTACGCCACCCCATGAATGGTATTAAGGAATACAATCTGTCATCCACGCAACTATAACAAGTAATTAATGTGTAAAAGATATCTAGGGAGTAGTGAAATCTAAGTAAACACATTTCTCCACTTATTGCTCACAACCTTAGTTTAATTTAGTTTTATTTTCATTTTTAGTATTTTATTTTGATTGCATCTTTAGTATTGGGTTAGTTGACTAGCAACTAATTCCGCCCAAATCCTTCAAACCCGAGATATTTACTTGCTTTCTAAAAAATATAAAAATACAAAAAGAATCCTCTCTCATCTCTAGAACTAGTAATTAGGTTTTCTAATCCTAGTGACACTATTCCTAGCTGAACGATCAATCCCCCGGTACTTGTCATTATACTATACTACATCGATCAGGTACACTGCCTGGTGGGGGTTGTAAGCTTCTCGAGATCCCTAGAGAGGCAAAGCCTGGTGCAATCCCTACGCATCAGCTTAGAACGAGCCTATGATGAAAGGTTCACCATTTAATGAGGCGGAACTCAGCGAGTGGCATCTAAGTCAAGAAGAAGTTGATGGGTTCACTGAGGATGACAATAACTCACTGAACCCCCAAGACTCCTCAACAACTATTGAAGTACTGAAGACTGAATATTGAAGACTGAAGAATGGGCGGGACAAAGCTGGAAAGTTTGAACATATCAACAGGTGTCCTTATCAACCTGAAGTCAAACTTTCCCTGAATGGCATTATGTCAGGATGGTGTCATCACTGTGCATCAGAAAGGCACATTGTCCTTTACCCAATATAGTCTATTGTAACAAAGACAAAATATGTAAGTATTTTGTCTCTACTAGATATGTCATCAATTTGTCTTTATCAGTAACTTTGTAATTTACTTGTGTATAAATAGGTAGCATAATCGAGGAGTAAAAGTTGACAAGTTTGTGCTATTAATGCTTAGTTATTCACAAACCACTTTTACTCCTCCAGAGAACAACACAGTCCCTGAGATTGCTCAGTGTGACATTTAGTTGTCACTCAAACATAGTTTGGGTTTAATCCCAAGTGTTATTCCGCAAACAATTGGGTATAATTCTTTGATTAACTTCTAATAAGAATTAAACGTTGAAAAATATTGTGTCTCTTTTCTTTACGTTTATCTTTGTTGTTAATCATTTGTATCTTCGTTAATAGTATTGAACTTGGTTAGATTAACTCTTTAGTTAATTATAACTTAGTAAACGGGACCAACAGAAATAAATGGATAAACGCTTACAGAAAAAAGGCCCTATGATAAAATATAGTTCTATGTCCTAAGGGTGCAGCGAAGTTCGCAAATTATGCTATGGGCACTTTACCTACAAGCAATGGCAAAAATATATCTGAGATGCCACTTAAAAATCTAACATTCAATCAACCGAACACATACAATTACCATGCAAACTTTGATACATTAGGTTCTCCTTAATCTGAGTTTGGCTCACTCCGAATCTGATCACAAAGACCCCCATAATACCCCTATTAGTCATCGTCATACCCATACCTAGCATCTCGTGTTCATCCACCCCTTGAGCCTGAGATAACCAAAGAAATCAAATGGACAAATGGGTATAAGATGCCAAGTCTTAGGATGCTTATAACTACTTGGGGTCTAGTAGGGTCCCCACGGTTAAATCAGTTATGTGACAAACCTAGATAACGAAATGCCTTATGTTAACAATCAAGAAGCCATCTTGGAATGCGGCAACGTGTTCAATTAGTTCACTCATGTTGAGTAATATCCTTTTCGGTCAAGAGGGTTAACATGCGGTCGAACTGATTTTCGGGAACAAGTATAGGAAGGTTTCCAATATTCCCTTGGAGGGGAGCTATTTGAGCAGTTTCTCGCCCTTGATCATGGCATGATATCGAGTGAGAACTAAAGAAGATATGTGTTATTAGCAAACTGTGACGGGCAGTCCAATGAGTCTAAGGGTGTGTTTGATTACTTCTTAATGACACGATTCAGCACTGTTTACTATAAAATTAATCGGTAAGAGTGTTTGATTAAAAAAATGGTCATTGAATGATATGTTAGGCGCTAACCAATTTTGTGAGATGAAGTATGGTAAACGATTCAGTGATCATATATTCACAATTTACCCTTTATGTCTCCCTCCTAGTCACCCAAGTGGACCTCCTCTTCTAGTTATTCAATTTGAAAAATAATTAAAGAAATCATATTCTTACCATGATACTCGTAGTATATACTTTTACTTATATATAATATTCACTGGTATACTTTTACTTATTAAAATAATGTTGAGATGGGTTATGGTTATATATATCCGCTGGTCCATTTGATAATGAAGACATGTGATGATATTTTTGAAAAAGGTTTTGTAATTTATATGGTTTTCTTTTAGCCACTTTCTTTTCGTAGTATAAATTTATCAAGTAACATACTTCATTAGATTACATTGGAGGTTCATATGGTAATTTTCTTTATTCAAAATTAATATTCAGAAATTTATCAAACACTTAGAAAAATTTTCATTCAGCGCCTTTGAATTGTTCAGCATATTTGAATTATTCAGCACTAAATTATAGACTTTTATCAAACAGCCCATAAGTAAAAAAGAAACTTTGGAAATGAATAGAAATCATCAGATATGACCAAGAAGGGATATACTTTATGATATAATAACACTTAATCCAAAACAAAACAATGTGAATATCCACTACATAAAATGGTCAACCATAGACTCTACACATTATATCTTCTTTGTCAAAACGAGTTCCAAAATGATATAGAGAGTGAAATCTTGTAAACCCAAACCAACATCACCATCCGAAAATATGTAACTTCTAAGTAAATGCAACAATTTGCTATTCTATCAACACTAAAGAAGTAGCAAAACTATCATTTCCTAATTTACCAATCTATAAAGGGGTGTTTGTCTTAGCTTATTCGATGCACTTACGAGCCTATTGAAATTTTGATACGCTCATTTTATATGGATTATGAGCTTATCAATTTGAGCTTATAGCTTAAATGAGCTATAAGAAGTTAAGAAGCTCATAAGACATAAAAAATGAGCTAATAAAAATTTCAAAAAGCTTGAAAGCGCATCAAATAGGCTAAGACAAACACCTTTTAGAACCAATAAAATTACCTGAGGTGAAATCAAGACAACTTGAAGAAGTTTACCATCAGAAACCTTGCTTCCAGCCACACCACTAACCCCACTAACCATACTTAATTCAGCTGCACCAAAAAAAATCACTTTTAACTCATTATAAAGAAAATAAAAAATAAAAAGATAAAGAGAGTAAGTATACAGAGGGAATGATGCTTGAAATTTGTTTTTGACTTGAAGTATGAAAGATTGTTGAAGACGAAATGGAGCTGAGCACCGAGAGTAAAACAGCGTCGTCATAGTGTTCAGGGATTTATAAAACCTCAATGTCTCAATTTTTTAAAGGTTTTTCAGTTGAACTAGTTATGTTGTGTTTCTATACTTGTTGATGATAAACAAATGGATTTTGTTTATGAAAAGGTGTTTTAGTATTAAATTTGGTCCCTTGAGTATCATTATTTCTACTGTAAATTACATGAATGATCTTTGTGGTTTGTCCAAAATTGCAACTTTTGTCCCTCATAATTTAAAGTTGCATTGATCGTCCCTAATTTGGATAAGAATAACACCACCGATCCTTTTTTTAACTGGTGTTAAGTGAGTTCCATTATATTTTACATGTTAGCCCTTTTGGGTAAAGACCATTGCATCGTCTATCTTTCATAATAACGGTTGTTTATAATTTAAAGTTTTTCGACTTTAGGTATGTTTTATAGGTTTTCATATGTTTTTAACCGTTTTCATTAATTTTATACGTTTTCATCCATTTTTATATATTTTCTTACGTTTTTATCCGTTTTCGTCCATTTTTATACGTTTTCGTCTCTTTATTCTAACGTTTTCATACGGTTTTATACGTTTTTATACCTTATTATGCGTATTAATATGTTTTTATACATTTTCGTACATTTTTCTTATGTTTTTATACATGTTCATCCTTTTTATACGTTTACCGTTTTTCCCCTTTTTATACGTTTTCTCCCATCTTCATATGTTTTTGTCTTTTTAACGTTTTCGTCCATTTCCTACGTTTTTATTTACTTTCTTATGTTTTTAAAAGATGAAAAACTGGCAGTAAAAAGACAATGATTTGATAACAACTTGTGCTCTAAGATTGCTCCCAACAATGCACTGTAAGGTGCTTTTTTATGGTTGGTTACACACCGTACTTGCTGGTGGTGGCCAACTCACGCTTGTAGGACAAATTTTAAGGGAACGAAAGGTGAGTTCCTCACTGCTTATGGAGTTGTGCTCTAAGATTGCTCCCAATAATGCACCCTAAGGTGCTTTTTTTATGGTTGGTTCTACACCGCACTTGCTGGTAGTGGACAACTCACGCTTGTGGGACAAATTTCAAGGGAACGAAAGGTGAGTTCCTCACTGCTTATGGAATCGTGCAAAAGTGGGCACCTCTTATGTTATTATTTGGTTTGTAAGTGTCTGTAGGGTATTTAGTGAAATATGTTTTAATAAAAGTGAGTATTTTAATGAAAGTTGATGAAGTGATGACTGCAATATTGAGAGTTAAAAATGAGGGGGGGTGAGGGAAGAAAGAAAACTAATGTGATGCTGAAATAAAAGGTGAAGTGATGTGACTACTCGTAGTAGTCTAACAATGAAAATGTTTGTCACACAAAGTTAAAATGTTTGACTAAATAAACTTTGAAAATTAGGGTTTTGCTAAACACAACTCTATGGATTTTGTTTAAGCATTCAAAATGTATAGAAATGACAATTAATGAACTCATATGTTCCATAATTATATATTTCTAATTATTATAAAAGTGGTAAGTGATATTAATTATAGAATGTATTGTGTGGAAAACTAGGAGGGGGGTTCAATGGTGAATGTGTCAAGTCATTGACAATGTTGGTGAACCGATGGTAGTAAGATTCTAAAGACTCCCCTAGTTCAATGGTGAATGTGTCAAAAGTATCATATAGCTTAGATTCCATGTCAATTTTGTTTAACTCGATGCGTTCCATTAAAATATGTATATGTTCCCACATAGCTCTAGTCGTTGTTTGAGAATCAACACTTCGATAGATTGGATTTGGTATTCCCTGAAGAATCTATTGCATTGCAATTTCATCAGCTTCAAGGTGAAGTCGTTGTTCTGGAGTTAGCTGGCTTGCTGGAAGTTGGGTTACAGTCTCAAGTCTTGGTGGAATAGTTGTAGGATCACCCAAAATTGTTACAGTAGGCATCACAAAGGGTCCTTCAAGTATCACCTTTTTTAGATACTTTCCGTGAGGTTTCTTAAGTTCCACACACCTTAGAAATCGACTAGCCCATTGCACATAATTTCCTGGTGTTAGCATTGGAGGTCTAGTGTCTGAACCCGCTTCATGAATGGATTGCTGACTTGAAATTGCTTCACACATTTGAGCAAATCAATGTTGTTGTTGTGGAACTTGTGTCGGAGGTGGTTGCTAAGGATATTGTTGGGTAAGGTATAGTTGTTGCTGAGGATATTGTTGTTGAGGGTATTGTTGCTGAGGATATTGAGGATGAGGGTATTGCTGAGGATATTGTTTTTGCTAAAAAGGATACGGTAGTTGATACATGATTGTTGAGTTGACTAGTCTATTTTTATGGATCTTGTATACAATTGAGAAGTGTTTTGTAGTAGATGAGATGTTGGTTTTGGTTTTTGTGGAAATTCGATAACACTGTTCACCATCCAAATTTGATAACACTGTACACTATCCAAATTCGATAACACTATTCACTGTCCAAATTCGATAATAATGTTCAAACTTTGATAACTTGGTCCAAGTTCGATAACTTAATTTCACTATCTAACTTATCCAAGCTAGATGATTTCCCCTTTGTCGAAATATTTCACAGGCTTATCCAAGCAAGGGAAGTACTGAGTAATCCTTGAATCGTGAAGAAAGTAATCCTTATGAAGTTTGATAAATGCGTTCAGTAGACCAAATTCGATAAACCCTTATGTTGCAAATTCGATAAACCCTTAAATGTTGCAAATCGGTAAGTGACAGAATTTTTGAAACACGACTATACTATCAAATACAGACTTCTAAACCATTTCTTCCAATAAAAAACCTTTAAAAAACACTTAAAATAACAATAAAGTTTAAAGCTTTAACGTTTTTATGGAAATTTGACAAAGTTCGATAGAGTGCAAATAAGTTAAACAACATAAAAATGATTATGAAACTAAAAAAGACTAAACTTTAGACAATAAACTAAGCTTCTAAACACTACAAATCTTTATAACTTTCCAAACTTCATGAATAAAGTGCTAGAATCAAAGTTTATGCACAAAATGTAAACCAAAAGCAAAACTGTTTTAATAGATATGATATGTACGCTACAAACACACTGTTAGTGCAAAAAGTGTGGCTGGGTTAAGATTAGGCTTAGTCCGTGCTGGGCCTAATCCAAGTAGAAGAATGAGTCCCTATACAAGTAAAAGCACACCGTTAGCCTTATCGTGGGGACGGACCCCACGATTAAGCTTCGGCATGATAATAAGTACTCACGTAGTCAGAGTGATATGTGTGTCTAGGGATGAGTGAAATTGATGCGTAGGGATTGCACCAGGCTTTACCTCTCAAGGGATCTCGAGAAGCTTACAACCCCCACCAGGCAGTGTACCTGATCGATGTAGTATAGTATAATGACAAGTACCGGGGGATTGATCGTTCTGCTAGGAATAGTGTCGCTAGGATTAGAAAACCTAAAGACTAGGTCTAGAGATGAGGGATGATTCTTTTTGTATTTTTTAGTTTTATGTAAAGCAATTAAAAATCTCGGTTTTGAAGGAGTTGGTCGGAATTAGTTGCTAGTCAACTAACACAATTACTAAGATGCAATCAAAATAAAATACTAGAAATGAAAATAAACTAAACTATACTAAAGGTGTGAGCAATATATGGGAGAATTGTGTTTACTTAGATTTCACTACTCCCTAGATATCTTTTACATGTTAATTACTTGTTACAGTTGCGTGGATGACGGGTTGTATTCCTTAATACCATTCATGGGGTGGCGTACTTACTTCCCCAATCCTATAAGCGCCTACTTCACTCCTATGTCGAGCCGGCTAAGAAGCTCCTAACATGGGATCATTAGAATTTGCTCATGCATTAAATACAACCAATAAAACCTAGTACACATCGGTTCATGTTTCCTAAGACGTTCAAGCATGTTACACAATGGAGATCTGCGAGTTTTCTTAAGCCTAACATTGAAATTATTCATCCAATACAACTATAAACAAGTAATCAACACATAATTAACATCTAGGTTTCATTACATCTAAGCAAACACATGAAAGATCTAGCCTAGCATGTTGAAATCAAGACAAGCATAAGATATATTCAAACAACACATAGACATATTGATTTAATTGAAGAAGACTTATCTCAATTGAACATGAAAGGATTAAAGGGGTGAAAACCCTTGAAAATACAGTAAAAAACGACCTAGGGTTTTTAGGGTTCGGCCTTAGTATTCTCCACACAAGTTCCTTTTTTATGAATGAAAAATAGAAAAGTATATATAGTTTTTCTGAGGTGATGGCGTCAAGAACAAATTTATGACGCCGTCATCTCGCCGCCAAATAGTTTCTCGGACTGCCTAGATTTGGGTTTGACACCGTCATGTGTATCCCATATGCAGGCCGTCACCATTATAACTCTTGACGCCCTTCTTGTGAGGCCTTCAGGTTTTCACTAGGTCGTCACGGATTTTACTCTTGACACCGTCAGATTTTTCTTCTTGACACCGTCAGGTACTATTCTCAGCATGGAAAATTAAGTCTTTGCCGTTTTCTTCACTTTTATGCTCCAAAAACGTCCAAAATGCCTTCTTTTCCAGAATTCACTCCCAAATTACCTAAAATCACAAAAGGAACGATTTAGAGCAATATTTGATCAAATAAATTCAATTCCGGGCTTAAATGACCCCCTAAAAGTGGTTTATTTTTCGCCTCATCATATACCCTTACACTTGAGATTTGCTTGTCCTCAAGCAAATGCGCTTTTATTCTAGTCAAAATACAAGTTAGGGGTCATTTAACACTAATATAAAAGTAATAACAACAAATAATCGTTCCACTAAAGACCAAAGACAAGCACGGAGGTCATATACTAGCACCTCACAAATAGTGTTTAGATACTCACATCTCTCGGATGTAATAAAGTAATATCACAATATGGAAACGGAAAATATCTCTCACTACCTGTCATAGCAAAATAGATTACTATAGGCTTGGGAAAGAATCAAACCTCCACCACATGGCGTAAGCACCTAGGATAAACTATCAAAGAGGTCTTTTTAAAGGGTTGTAACGTTAGGTGTAGGGATATAGAATTCACGGTTTTGTTGGATATAGGCAGTCTTTACTGGTGGCGAGTTAACAATCTTGGTTAATTACAAGTACAATATGGCGTTGCTAAGCCAAGACTAGACTCGACTTAAGCTAATAAATGAAAAATAACAAAAACATAAAATAAACATAAAATGAAACGGGATGGTAGTCCGTATGTTTTTTCTCTTTACTTTTTCTATTTTTTTTTTCTTTTTCTTGATTTTTCGATTTTTTTTTTTTTTTTTTTTTTGACATAAATTCTTACCCTACCATCCAAAATAATACATCATAGGGAATGAAAATTCCCCTTACACTTGAATTTTTACATACTTTACAATAAACTAATCTAATGACTCGAATTAACAAAATCAAAACACTTGGAATACTTTTAAGATTAACGCACATATGGGGGTAATAATATGATGTTCTTCCCCATTACTCCATAACACAAATACTTTACCCATGAGTCCCAATCGTCCCAAAACAATATGTACAAAGATATGACTCGACTTAGCAACCATGTAATCAATTAGATAATTAACTTAGGGTTTAACAAATAACAATAATGCACTAAAGATGAGCGCATACACGGAAGGCTAAGGCGATTTGGGTGTACATTTAAGTGGGGTGTAACAAATTCTTCCTTTAAGTAAAATGCTTAAAGTTAGAAACGTAAAGATAGGCTAGGAGGGGTATACTAGGGGTTTCGTGTACTAAAAATGAGTACAACGCTAAGGTGTGGGAAAAATTAATTTACTTAACTAGCCAAGTAATATGACATAAATGGTCAAGTAATTATGATACGGGTTTAACACAAAGGTGATCCTAATGCCTCTTATCATGTAGTAAATCCTACTACACGAATGTAGTCTCACTAGCAGTCTCGGGATGCATCATTAACGCAAGTTCTAGAATCTAAATGCTACCGGTACACTCATAAGCACTAATAGTAAATGCTTTTCCTATCAAATCTAAAGGCGAACCTCACATATTTGGGTGGAAGATTTTTCTGAATGGTACGGTTTTGTGCTAGTCATACAATCTCCTATCCATGAGACGCTTGCTATGGCTAAAGTTTCACTCCTAAATGTTGTAAAAAAAATTTAAATTTGGCGCTAAAATTACACTAACAAGTATTTCTCATAGTTTTATTACAGATCTACCATCAAACAAACAAACTCAAGCGAAAGTGTATCTGTAAGGTATCATCATTTTACCCTCCCCTTACACTTAGGATGAACATTGTCCCCAATGTTCAAGTAAAGAATGTAAAAGTGAAATAAGTAAAACGAATGAAATCAAATACTCCCCTGATTTGCTCGGTATGGATAATAGGGTGGCCAGGTTAGATCTTCCTCCAAGAAATTGAACAATCAAAGCTTTCCTTCCAGAAAAATAAATCATCTTCTTGTCATACATAACCTGTAAAACCTGAGAAAACAGACAATGCAACCTCGCATAAAATCGGTGGCAATCTACATATGCTAATAAATCCTAGAAAACAAAATAAGATATAATGCTTGTGGAATGATGTTTGCAGATTTCCTGGAGATTATAAAACTAATGATTCAACAAAAACTTTAAGACTCTGTTAGAAAAACAAAACTGGTAAAATTTCCAGATTTTTACACGTGACGCTGTCAAGAGGAAACTCATGACGCCGTCAGAAGTGACCTGCAGAAATTCTTATGTTAAGTTTCCGGAAAATTTCTGGAAAAACTTGGTCCTACTTCCTGGAAAATCCTGCAAAACATCATTATGACTCGATACAAGGATTTGACTCTAACAAATACGAATATACATGTTCACTTAGTATTGTGGAGAATCATGATCGAGTTTGTTTCTTAAAAACATATTTGGGGTTTCCCCTTACGCTTATCTTTTGCGAAACACCTTTGGATGAAGTTAAGACTAAGCCAAACAACAAAGTAAAGTATTTTCACCATTTTAGTTTTGAAACATGATCTACCAACAATAAAAATAAAGCATGCATACGGAAGCAAATAACAAACAAACAAAAATAAAAATCACACAAAACATGGGTTGCCTCCCAAGAAGCGCTTGTTTATGTTCGAGTCACGAGCCTGACTCTACCCTTATTTAACGGAAATAGGGGAGGTTTTCCCTACACTTAGGATTAAGTGCGGGTGGAAGTAGCGATACACACTATCTCGGTGGAAGTATGCCTCGTGAGAAAAGAGTGGTGGATGAATTATATGCTCAAAGGGGTGTGCTTCTTTCATCATAACCTTACCTAATTCACTTTGGTCAATGGGTGAGTTGAAGTTTTCTCCTAAAAAGGGATCATCTTCTATCAATTTCGAGAGACTCCTAGTTGGGAATCCATCTTGACCTAATAAACCTAGTTTAAACCCATAATGTTTCTTATGATCAATCATGAATGGGTGATGTAAGTATGTAAGGTCATGGTTCACTCCTATGTCAGCTTCCTCTCTACAAGGCTTGGGGTCTACTACCTTCAACGTAAAACTACCCGGACTATATGGTTTGATGGGTGGATCGGGACCTTTTTCAATTCCTAAACTTTCATCCAAGGATGGAAGATTAGGTAACAGATTCGGTTGAGGCTCTGGTTCATCAAAACTAGGAACTTCCTTAGAACTAGAAGAGAGGTCATCGCTATAAGTGTTAAAACCTATATTCTCAATTCGTGCTTGGTCCAAGGGTTCTACCTCTATTGGGGTTCCCATAGTCTCTTCTACTTCTTCCAAATAAGTCACGAGCGGTGTGTATGCCTCAAATGATGGTAGGACTTGTGGGGTACTTGGTAGGCTTATGTTACTTACTTCATCATTACTTGTGGCAAGACCACCTATATCCTCAACATGTGTTTTATTATAATCCAACCCTAACATTTTCCCAAGTATCTCAAGTGCTTCTCTAGGCATCTCAACTTCTATATCCGAATCATAAGGATCATCCTCAATATTATGACTACTATATACAAATTGCCCAAAAGATTCATCATCTGTTTCTTGAGATTCATCATCATCGATCATAAAACCTAGGTCATTTTGATCAATGTGATCATGTTCGGCTACATCCTCCATCACATCAAGGTCACCTATGTGTTCATCCTGTATTATGGTAGGGCCTAACCATGACATGCAGCTAGGTGGCTCAAACGAAACTATCCTAGGTGAAGGCTCATATGGTGCATAGGTTTCACTAAGTGAGGCATTTTCAGGGGTTGATGGAGCTCCTAGGGTGAATTCTTTAAAAGTATTATGCACTTAGCCTCTTTTCTCAAGGTACTCAATAAAATCAATATAAGATCATGTCCGCCTCATTTCATTCGTCCATCTTGGTATATCCAAACTGGTGTAATTATATTTTTTTCTGGTTAAACTCTAGTGTCAGACTTGGTGGATTCACGTTCTCCATAATGGTGAACGGAAGAGTCAATGGAAAGGTTTTTACGAACAAAGACACAAAGAAAAGATAGACTAAAGAAAACCTAAAAATAAAAATAAAGTCTTACTAGAAAGGAATCTAGCAAGTAGACCTAATAAAAAGAAATTCTAACCTAGACAATAACTATTTCATGGGCTGCGGCGCCAAAAACTTGATGCGTAGGGATTGCACCAGGCTTTACCTCTCAAGGGATCTCGAGAAGCTAACAACCCCCACCAGGTAGTGTGCCTGATCGATGTAGTATAGTATAATGACAAGTACCAGGGGATTGATCGTTCAGCTAGGAATAGTGTTGCTAGGATTAGAAAACCTAAAGACTAGGTCTAGATATGAGGGATGATTCTTTTTGTATTTTTTAGTTTTATGTAAAGTAATTAAAAATCTCGGTTTTGAAGGAGTTGGGCGGAATTAGTTGCTAGTCAACTAACCCAATTACTAAGATGCAATCAAAATAAAATACTAGAAATGAAAATAAACTAAACTATACTAAAGGTGTAAGCAATATATGGGAGAATTGTGTTTACTTAGATTTCACTACTCCCTAGATATCCTTTACATGTTAATTACTTGTTACAGTTGCGTGGATGACGGGTTATATTCCTTAATACCATTCATGGGGTGGCGTACTTACTTCCCCAATCCTATAAGCGCCTACTTCACTCCTATGTCGAGCCGGCTAAGAAGCTCCTAACATGGGATCATTAGAATTTGCTGATGCATTAAATACAACCAATAAAACCTAGTACACATCGGTTCATGTTTCCTAAGACGTTCAAGCATGTTACACAATGGAGATCTGCCAGTTTTCTTAAGCCTAACATTGAAATCATTCATCCAATACAACTATAAACAAGTAATCAACACATAATTAACATCTAGGTTTCATTACATCTAAGCAAACACATGAAAGATCTAGCCTAGCATGTTGAAATCAAGACAAGCGTAAGATATATTCAAACAACACATAGACATATTGATTGAATTGAAAGAAGACTTATCTCAATTGAACATGAAAGGATTCAAGGGGTGAAAACCCTTGAAAATACAGTAAAAAAACGACCTAGGGTTTTTAGGGTTCGGCCCTAGTATTCTCCACACAAGTTCCTTTTTTATGAATGAAAAATAGAAAAGTATATATAGTTTTTCTGAGGTGACGGCGTCAAGAACAAATTTCTGACGCCGTCATCTCGCCGCCAAATAGTTTCTCAGACTGCCTAGATCTGGGTTTGACACCGTCATGTGTATCCCTTATGCAGGGCGTCACCATAATAACACTTGACGCCCTTCTTGTGACGCCTTCAGGTTTTCACTGGGTCGTCATGGATTTTACTCTTGACGCCGTCAGATTTTTCTTCTTGACGCCGTCAGGTACTGTTCTCAGAATGGAAAATTAAGTCTTTGCCATTTTCTTCACTTTTATGCTCCAAAAATGTCCAAAATGCCTTCTTTTCCAGAATTCACTCCCAAATTACCTAAAATCACAAAAGGAACGATTTAGGGCAATATTTGATTAAATAAATTCAATTCCGGGCTTAAATGACCCCCTAAAAGTGGTTCATTTTTCGCCTCATCAGAAATAGTCATACCGCGAAAGTGTGAATTGAGGTTTCCTTTTATAGGCAGTGGAAATATTAGGGTTTCCTAATATTTAGCATATTTGATGTAATGGCCAAGTTGGGACCCTTGTCGGGTAAGGGTCCGAAGCTTAATCGATTGTTGCAGACATGGATGATTTTCTGGACCGGGGGCCGGTCCCCGAGCGCACTTCAGAAGTGCTGCTCGCATACGTCCTTTATTTGTCCGGATCGTGCCATGCTTGTGGCATCGGGTTTAGCCATGTTCGGCTTTATTGGCTCGTTGGGCCGGAGCCCATTTTGCTTGTAGGGTCGGAGCCCAGTTCATTCGAGATAGTCCAGGCCCAGTAAGCCTACTATCCGTACTGTACGTCATCAAGTCCCCCTAGTCTAGTGTGTTCATAGCACGTGTTCTTTGCCTAGCATGCGGTGAGTACTTCTAGACTATCTTGTTATCCGATCCACTTCTAAGCTCGTAGCTTGTCCATGGTCCGTGCCTTTGGTTAGCGGTCGAGGTCTTGGGGAACGTTGACCATTTGCGTTGCCGCTTAGCTGTCATCTATATCTTTTTACTTTTGGTCGTAGGAGTTGATCTGGGCGGTTGTTGGCACCCGTCGTGCATTTGGGAATACCGTGGGTATAAATACCTAGGTAGATGTGTTATTTATTTTTTCCCTTCTTATTCTTTCTTTTCCACTTCATATATAGGATTCTTTCGATCCTCTACATTCCGTCTCCTTGCCCTCTTTTTTATCCTACACGTTGTTTTCTGATTATTCTTGTCATTATGGCTATGATCACGAGGATTAAATCTTGTTTGTCACAGAAGCAGCTTAAGGATTTGTGTCATCAGTTCCATATTCCATAGATTGTCCACCCATTTTACCTGACCTCGGCCAGACAATCGACCAGTATCCGCTGGGGAAGATAGGTCTTTATAGCCCGTTTTTTTATTATGCTGACTTCCGCTTGCACTTTCTGTTTTCCTTGTGGATATGTTGAGGCATTATCAGATTAACATTTCTTAGCTTTCCCTTTTTGGTGCGTGCAAGGTCTCTCACTTTGAGATTCTTTGCCATGCTCGTGGGATTATTCCGACGGTGTCACTTTTCCACTGTCTTTATGTCAATTCTATAAATAATGGTTGGCTATTGTTTAGTAAGCATAGTGGTTTTATTGGTACTTGTTACGATAGACCCTTGGATTCTATGAAGGGTTGGAGGGGCCGTTTTTTCTAGGTTGATGCTTTGCCTGCCCCGCTGTCTTCCCTTGGCATGTGGCCGATAGTGTCATTTCGGATTTTGTTCCTGATTCCAGTGAGTATAATGAGGAGGATTATAATACCCTTACTAGGAGCGTGCTCCTTTTCGTAGGCACCCAGAGGTTTTCCTTTGCTGGGTCGGCCTGAGCCGCTACTATCCTTTTAAGGAGGACGAGTATCCCGTATTCCGTCTCCGTGGAGAAGGTTGGTGTTTTATGTTTCTTTCCTTTTATCGAATTGTTACTGTTGTTTTTTATGTATATTTTTCCTTGTTCATGTAGATATAAGCACGTACACTTATGTTACTCATGTTGACTAGGGTGAAGTAAATGTTGAGGCACGACGGCTGGTAGAGGGTAAGCCTAAGCTCTTGGATGTTACTTCCGGTCGTTTTGTCCCTCTTTCTCCGCCTCCGCAGGATCAAGCGGAAGGCGGATTTGAGATTAATGATGGAGGTGATGGCTCGGGGCCAAGTGCCTCAGGTGCGGGCGATGCCATCACTCGAAGTGGGGATCACGCTGGGAATGCTCCTCCGTAGCCTGTTATTGCCCCTCGTAAGCAGAAGTGGAAGCCGAGATCTGGCGCGCCTGCGCCGCCCCTTCTGCCTAAGAGGTTGAGGGCAGACTATGGCCTTTTGAATAGGCCTACTACTTCTGGTAAGTCTATGGCTGCTATTAAAATCTTGATGCCTTCTAACTTTCAAGATTTGCAACGTTTTTTTAAGTCATGTCCTCATGTGCCTTCCGTATCTTTTATTTCAGCACGGGAAGTTGGTACTCGACATGATGATTCTACTAGGCCTTATTTTTGTACTGTCCATCCTGCGAAAAGGTTTGTTATTTCTCCTGACTCTCTGCCTTTTGCTAGATCTCTTGATATTGAGGTTGATATTCTTGCTAGGTCTTCTACTCCATCAGCGTCAGTTGCCACCGGGGCATTGTGCCTGCGGCTCGCCCTTCTTTGAGAAAGAAAGGAAAAGAAGTTGTTTTCGGGTCATCTTCCCTTCCGCGTGCTTCTTCAACTGCTAGGGGTTCTAAGTTCAATTTTGATGATCAAACAAATTTATTCGGGAGTGAATTTCCTTTTGGTCGTATACGCTCTATCGCCGATGTAGACCGTAATATTTTTGGCAAAGTTTATTTTCCGGAGTGGAATGTGTCTTGCGGTTCCAGATTGGAAACTGCTGCGGATTTCCGTGAGATGGTTGATGGGTTTGCCCCGCCAAGGTTCATTTCCGAAATTCATGATATGGATGATAAGGAGTTCTTTGATGAGTTCAATTATTTGACCACCAACTAGGTTTCTTTCTGTGCGGAGGTGCGACAGCACGCTGAGCGGAATATTATTTTGAAGCGGAGGTTTATGTCTCTTCATGACCGCTTGGCCGACCAGTTGAAGGCAAAGGATACGGAGATTGGGACCTTGAAGACAGAAATATCTCATCTGAATACCGAAGTTTCTTCATTAAAGTCTTCCGGTAGCCCTTGTGCGGCTGGGACATCAACTTTGATGGAAGAAAATTTGGAACTGAGGAGTGAGTGTGATTCGCTCAAAGCGGAACTAGCGGCGTTACGTTCATCCACTTATGGGCTAGCTACATCCGTTGAGGCGGAAGTGTCACGCATTTATCAGAACCGTTAGGGCCTTGTCCTTCTTGGGAAGGTAAGGGCCATGATCTTGCAGACTTGTTTGCCAAGGTCGAGGAATTACGCCGTCAGCATAAGTGGTTCGTAAGTCGGATATGTTCTTTATCTTTTTGTTCGTACCTTCCGTTTTCCTTTTTCCATGTTATTTTTTGTTTTCTTATTTGCCTTTCCTTTATTCTTTATCAAACAGGCTCGTTCTCTCCAGGATGCCATCGAGATGTTTGAAGGCCTCTTTAAGGAGTATCAGGATGCTCAAATCAAGGGGCTTACTGACAAGCTGGCCCAGTTGGACATTCGTTTTGCGGAGGTGGCCATCCAGCTTGATGAAGGTTTTTATCCATGTCTCCTTACTGCTGCTGCTAGCTGCAGGTGGCTACTTAGCAATGGTATGAGATTATTTCTTGCTAAGTGTCTGAATTCTCCGGAGTACAGTACATTGCTGAAGAATTTATTAAGTTGTGCCATCTGGAGGGGGTGCAGAGCTGTTTGGAGGCTGGCATTGTGTATGGCAGGGAAGGTAGGCAACTTGAGAATCTTGTTGCCAATTATCCTTCTGCAGGAACTGATTATGACTCCCTCTATTGGGCTTTCTGTAGCCTTGACTTACCTTTGTTATCGGCATTGTCCTCGCACAAGGATTCTGGTATTGAAGATGTTATGCCCCTTTTCCAAATAGAAGCCCAGGTCGCGGAGAACCTTGTGTTAGTTGATTTGCAGCCTAGCTTCGAGCAACTTTTCGTCCCACAGTTTAGGGATGGTTTAGTCATTGGTCAGGCTTCTCTCTCTTCATCTTTGAGTATTGCACGTCAAAGAGTTAAGAAGGTTCGAGAGAATATTGTTGTAGGTGAGTTTGCCCTGCGGACATGTTTGCCTTTTTGTCTAGTCCTTTCTCTCCTGGAACTTTGTCCGGTCTGGAAAGCATTCCTTCCAGTGGGCCAATTTCTATTAATGTTGATGCTCCCTCCGTATCTTCTGATCCTCCTATGTCAACCGGGTTTATTTTGATGGATGATATACCGGTTTCACATGTTGGGAAGCATGGAAATGCCATTACTCTGGTTATGGATTCTCGTGGGGAGGGGCTCAGTTTTTCTTCAGAGCAAGGTCATGCAGAATGAACCTTGTTGTCATTACATGTCGTGACCGCTTGTGGTCTTTCCTTGAACGGCCTTTTTGTATTTCGACAATTATTTTACTTGATAATGACAAGTTTTTTCTTTTGTAAATCTTGCACGATATGTTCCATGAATGTGTATGATATTTATGCTCCGTGCATCTTTGTTTAATGTTTATGTCATGCATGTGTAGCTTTTATGAACGTGTCCATGTTTTTGCGCTAAAGTTATATCTGACCTTTTTACGGCTTATTCGTTGCGGTAAGGTTATGTTCAACCTTTTTGCGGCTTGTTTTTTGCGCTAAGGTTATGTTCAACCTTTATGCGGATTGTTTTCTTCACTAAGGTTACATCTAACCTCTTTGCGGCTTACTTTTGAACTTATGAGTTGTGCTTTTGCTGTTGATAAGAATACATACTGATACGTGATTTTATCTTTTAGTCTTATATGGATACTTGTGGGTTATCCTCCCGATACTGGGCTTGCAATCCCTCTTACGTACATGCAGTTTGGTTGTGAGGTTCCGCACCCTTTTAGTTATACAAAATAACGTTTTTGGGACGGGCCCTTTATGTGCGCGTCCTCTTCCACGGATGTGTGCGTTTGTAAAGGAAATATTTAGAAACTCGTAATTTTAAAATGGTGAAGGTAGCTAAGCTTCACACTTTGTTTTATTAAAATTGTTATAGGAATACAATTAATAATAAATTATATCTTTACAAACGTCTAAGAATGGGTTCCACCAGAGTGGCCTATTACAAGTAGTAACTCAAACACTGATGTTTTATGCTTGCGGATATGGATTTTCGTCTTTATTTCTTTACCTTTGGCTTGCGCTTCTGCATCTTGCCTTTTATGTTGAGCGTGCTTCCTATCGTATCCGCGTACTTTTTTAGGCTTAGCGAGCACTAGTGTTTGCGTCTGGACGTGTGCTTGTTAGGGGATGTTCGCGGTCAGGAGACTAATTCGCAATGTCCCTTTCTGACTAATTCGTGCTTTTTTTTACCGTGTCGTTAGTGGACGAATTTGGTTTGTCCGGGCGGCTAGAGGTCGCTTGTGCGCTTGGCTGCAACTAAGGACTGGAAGTTCATTGACTCCATCCTTCGTTGATTGACGTTGTAGGGTGAGGCCTCTTGATCTTTGGATGTCCATTTTCACGATGGCACGTCTATTTGATGCATTTCTACCTCCTCCCCTACGGGCGTTCATGTATCTGCATTCTATCTCTCCCATCAGCGGATCCTAGTGACACATTCTTCCGCTTTATGCCTATCCGCCAGGCGGACTGGTGCCCGTGTTTTGCCGCCAATGGTCAGGTATTCAATGGGGATCCTAGCTCAGAGTTAGGCCCTCTCCGGTTGCGTGATCCCAGTTATACATTGGGTCCGTGCTTTCGGTATACCTGTCCAATGTCCTGAGACTTGGCCTCTTTTCTAGTTTTCGGCCGTTTGGGCTGGTCGGCACGCATGTATGCGGGGGAAGGTAAGACCTCTACTTTTGTGCGAGTGCGGTATGGCTTTTTCCGCACTGCTCAAGAGAAGAGGTGGAGACTGATTCGACAGGGAACTTGGATGAATGAGATTTGATGAGCCTTGTGACTCTATGTTTTATTAGTGCGGTATGGCTTTATCAGTCATCATTTAAGAACGACTAAGTTTTATTAGTAGCCATTTAAGAACATGACCGGGGTCAGGTGTCCTTTAGGGTTTTTCGCATCCGTTTCAGACAACCCATGAGAGGAAGTCATGAATCGGTAGAGGATTATCGCAGTTATGTGACATTTTGTCAGCGATCTGCGGTGGTTGCTTTAGGCAAACCTCCTAGTTTTTTGGCGCGGTTTTTGCATCTTCATTGTTATTTCGGTGAAACGTAGTTATTCTCGGATTTTTAGGTGTTTGGTGATTTTGGGGTTTGATTGTCTTCCCTTTTGGTGACTATTTATAGCGAAAGATTAGGGTGTTTCCAGCATTTTCTGCATGAGCATTTATGACCCCTAGTCATGCGTCTAAGCCTGTGACTAGGACGTCCTTTCGTTTTATCAGTTCTGAAACGGAGTCAACAGGTAGGTTATACCAATTCCTTGGGAAAGAGCGTGGATTTATAATTCTGGGGATCGTTTCATTTTCTGATCCGCGAAGCGGTCTTCCATTCCCGGGATGCCGTACCATTTTGTTTACGTACATGGATCGCTTGGTCAGTTGAGATTTTTCCTTTGGCCCTCTGGTCCGTTTGGCTGTACCGGGGTTTTCTGGGTTTGCCGTTTATACCGGAGCTAGTATGTACGGTACTTGCAGGTATTTTTATTTCATTTACTTTATTTTTTATGGGAGCGTTGCGTCTCCTTATTATATGGCTTTCGGATGTTACCTTGTGGGGTATCAGTAGCTGAGGTGGCTAGTGTTGTGTTGTACCAGTGTTACATGCCTCCTTATAGCCGCATTCTCGTAAGTTTGTCAGCGGAGGTCATCTCCACCGCCTCAGGTTCCTGACTGCTTCTTTCCCCCTGCAGTAGGCCCTGGTCATTTTTACCATTTCTTTCATGGATTCCGGTATTTCCCTGTGCAGGTACTCTATTAGCTCTGGGTCTGACACTTTCTTCATGAATTTGGTAATTTTTGCGGCCTCTAGCATTTTCTTTGCTCTCCTGCTTTCTGCCAGAAATCTTCTTGTGAAATCTTCTATTGATTCACTTCTCCTTTTTCTGGCGCAATGGATCTTCTTGTCTCCTTCTTTGTACTTTTTCATGCTAAGGAAGGTTTCTAGGAACGCATCCCTCAGTTCGTGAAAACTGCCTATGGACCCTTTGGAAACATTTTCGAACCATACTCTGGCGGCACCCGTAAGTGTATGCTCAAACATGTAGCACTGAGTAGTCACGTCCTAGTTGTATACCCATGCTGCAGCCTGGAATACCCTTACATGGTCTACAGGGTCTTCATTTCCATCATAGAGTTGGATGTTATCCGGGATGCGAGTCTTTTTGGGCAGTTTGGTAATTCGGATATTTTTCGTAAATGGGCTAATTTCCTCAACCACGTACAGTTGCATTTGATCATCCCCCATCTCATTATTTGTCTCGACGAGGCATGTATGGGAAAGTAGTGACTTCCCTTCTTGGGGCTCCTTGTTGTAATCCCCGGACCCTGCTACGTTGCCGTGGCATTGCCTCTTGCAACGTTTTGCGAGGGGGTGGTCGCGGAGCCCTTCTTCTTAGGATTACTTTTCCTTCACAGCTTCAGTGGTTTGCCTTCTGGATTTTCGAGTTTTGTCTCGTCTTGGGGATTCTATGCCTTCCTCTTCCTCCTGGTGTTTTCCCTTCCTTTGTCCATTTCACGTTTAGCCTTTCGCGGAATGCTACCGGGGTCTGGTTGGGTTTGCATCCTCGCGGGTGTTTCCCAAGATGGCTTCATGGGATGAGCTTTCTCACTCCGGTCTACCAGCGGCTGACGATTGTGACTGCTGTCGGGCTCCCGGAGGGCCGCGTTAAGTATCAGCTTGTTCCGACATTTCAGTTTTTTTATCTTTTCCTCTCATTTTCCGAGGGGCGGAAGTATTATGTGAGAGTGATGTTTGTCGAGGTGTCTTGCTCGTGGAGAGTATTTTCAGAGAACACAGTTATGCACTGGGTCCCACGGATGGCGCCAACTTGTTAGTGCAAAAAGTGTGGTTGGGTTAAGATTGGGCTTAGTCCGTGCTGGGCCGATCTTGATGGATCGTCCGTTGTATAGCCTATGCACTAATCCAAGTAGAAGAATGAGTCCCTGCACAAGTAAAAGCACATTATTAGCCTTATCGAGGGGACGGACCCCACGATTAAACTCCAGCGTGAGAATAAGTACTCATGTAATTAGAGAGATATGCGTGTCTAGGGATGAGTGAGAAAGTCATACCGCAAAAGCGTGAATTGAGGTTTCCTTTTATAGGCAGCGGAAATATTAGGGTTTCCTAATATTTCGCATATCTGCTGTAGTGGCCGAGGTGGGACCCTTATCGGGCAAGGGTCCGAAGCTTAATCGACTGTTGCGGACGTGGATGATTTTCCGGACCGGGGGCCGGTCCGCGAGTGTACTTCGGAAGTGCCGCTCGCATACGTCCTTTGTTTGTCCGGATCGTGCCATGCTTGTGGCATCGGCTTTAGCCATGTCCGGCTTTATTGGCTCGTTGGGCCGGAGCCCAATTTGGTTGTTGGGCCGGAGCCCATTTTGCTTGTAGGGCCGGAGCCCGGTTTGTCTGTAGGGCCGGAGCCCACTTCATTCCAGATAGTCCAGGCCCAGTAAGCCTGCTATCCGTACTATACGTCATCACACACTAACAAAAAGTCTATTAGGCGATTGATACCACTTGTTAGGTCACCATGTTTGACATACACAAGCTATCTTTAATGAGAGAGAGAGAGAGAGAGAGAGAGAGAGAGAGAGAGAGAGAGAGAGAGAAAGAGAGAGGAAGGATCGTATATGCTTATGAATATTGAAAGAGTAAATTGCATAAAGAACCAACAAATCTCAAGTGAGAGTTTACAATGTATTTATAGAATACATGAGCTAGGGCAACACCCATGTATTGTTTCTAAACCCATCTACACGGCCCACGGGCTTACTACATGGGTCGTGGGCTATTTCTAACAATAAGCCATATAAACAATGTAACATATTACATAAACTAATAACCGACACTTAATATTAATTACACATAATCCTAACAGCTCCGATATATCAGAGTATTGTCATCCTTAGATATATACCCACAGAAGCTCTGTATACATTCTAGCTGATATCCCACTCAACCAGTGAGTGTGTCTTCAAGTTGTCTTTGAATTCCTTGACGATGTCTGAGACTTGAACTTAACTGGGTTAGCTCGTTGAGGATGTAACTCACGAGTCTTGTGATCAGCTGATATTTAATCAGCTGGTTAATTGCCGTAGAGTAATTTATGTTCAAATCTTGTCAGTGACTTTGGGCATTTAACATTGCCCAACATATGACTACTCAATGACAATGTCGTGAAAGTTTAAAATTTTACACGAAATATGACATGATTTGACAATTCAGTTTCTTTGTATAGACAAGGATATGACAATTATGATAAAAGCTTAAAATTCTACATGAAATATGACATGATTAGATAAATCATTTGCTTTTTACTGACGTTGATTTGACTACTCAATGACAATGTCGTAAAAGTTTAAAATTTTACACGAAATATAACATTATTTGACAATTCAAATTTTTTATATTAGCATAGGTACGACAACTCAATTTATTTACCTCTAAATACCTCTTAACTTCAATTAAATCTGGAACGAATTCCTACGCCACTAGGATTATTTTAATATTTCGTTTAACATACCTAAAATTTTACATGAGTTATGAGCTGTCACTACTTTTTTTTTCCTCATAAGATGAATTGTGGGCTGTACACGATTTATATGTGTAAATCACTTATAGTCTTACACGAGTTGCAGGTCTAACACCGTAAAGAGTAAGGGTGTAAACGAGACGAGACAACTCGCGAGTTATTTGAGATCGACACGTAAATTCAAAATTGACTCGACTTAAACGAGTCGAGCCCAAGTTCGAGCTACTCGAGTTTATTGTCAAGTCGAGCTCGAACTCGAGTTCCAAAATAGTTGGCTGGTGAAGCTCGTGAGCCTTAACGAGCTTCGATTAAATTACACTTTTACCCATTCATATACATATATTTACTTAATTTTCATACAAATCGAGTCGAGGCGAGCTTGATATACCAAGTATTTATCGAGTTCGAGCAAGGAATGTTGAAATAAACGAGCTCAAGTTGAGTTTCGAGCTCGATTTTTATATGACGAGTCGAGCTCGAGCTCGAAATATAAAGCTCGACCGAGCTCGAGTCGAGTTTCGAGCTCGAGCTATAGTATTCGACTCGAGCTCGAGCTTGGCGATACTCGGCTCGTTTACAACCCTATTAAAGAGAGAGAAAAAAAAGGCACTCCATCGTTTGCAAGAATTGAGATACTCTCGAATTGGTTTTTAAACGATCCTAACCTTTTAATAATTACAACATCCTCTAAACTAGTATTTCACTAATCATTTGTTCTCTCGAAGCTTGTTACAAATTTAACAAGTGCCACATGACTTTTAATAATGTCAAAATAACTCGTATAGTCAGATGTTGCGTCAATGAAATTTGAGGCAGTTGATATAATGATATTTGAGTTCGTTCAAATAAACATGTCTATTAAGTGTCCATTTTCAGTTACACGATATCAAGAGAAAATAATACCCGCACTTGTTTTAAATATCTACAAATCCATCTTATCAGTTCACTTATGAATTGGCAGGTACCCCTTTTTTTAAGTGCACAAACGCGTTTTGTAAAAATTAAAGAGGGAAATTAAAGAGGGAAAATGAACAATATATTGATCAGATTCAAATTCAACTAACTATGAAGATTACAAGACATTAAATAGAAAAGATAAATACGAAATACTAACTATTAAACGGGACTAAACAAGTGGACCGCCAATTGGTCTTATTCACTAACATCATCCCTCAAACTCACAATACTACATTGAAAGTTTGACAAGAAAACTTCAAATTAGACGAACAGATGCAGACAACAACATACAAATACAAATTCAGCGGCATAGATATCCGAATAAAGGTAGACAAAGAGCAGATTCAGACATCAGCAAACAGACAGATACAGATTCAGTGGCAGAGAGATCCGGACAGAGATAGACGAAGAGCAGAATCAGGCATGCAGCAGTCAAAACCAGATGAGAATCAGGTGCAAAACCAGGTGTGAAACCAAAACAAGTTGTTGATGTTAAGATGCTTCACATAACTACTGAAGACATAGTCGGATTAGTTAATTGTATAACATTCACCATCACCAACACTAATGCAAAACCAAACTAGCCAAAAATAATTCTATAATAACCCAATAACACCTCGGACGAAACCAACAATTACGGACATAAACCACTTTTCTAACCATAAACCAACTCAAAACTATTAAGCCACCATTAGTGGCGAAGCCAAGAAATTAGCATATGGGGGGCAAAAGTAAATTACCTTCGTAGAAGTCGTTCAAATTTTTTTTTTAAATTGAATTACTATTTCAAAAGCATATTACACTGTGCAAAAACAACAACAAAACAAAGTTTAATGTGTGCAAATACAGCACCAAAAATATATTATCGAGAAAAACAACTTTCACTAATGGCAAAACAATGTTCGAATAACAACCAAACATATCCAAACATCACAAAAAATAGCCCAAAACAACACCAAAAACAACAACAAAATTCAGTTTTAGTGAGCAAAAAGTTAACGAAAAACTTGCTAATATAATGCAAAATACCGTTTATATTTATCAAAAAGTATAATTTTATTTGTTTGCACACACACTTACAGCAATCCTTTACCATAAGATAAAGATGTGACTATTTACATCTCTTCTCCTCCGCACTTTAGCAGACTTAGGTATTATTGTTGTTGTTATGAATCTTGTTAATTTGAGCATAAATATAACAACAATAAAAGCTAGCTGACCTTGAGCAAACTATAACAAACAAACAGAATTAAATTAACTTAAAATTAATAAAATGGAACAATATGCAACATAATAACTGAGTAATTACGAAGGCTACTGACTTTATTTCTAAGTTCTAACCAATGTACAATGGAAAAACAAAACTTTTGTTCCAATCTGAAAATCTGTGTTTTTATCCTAATAAAGTACTACAAATAGAGATAAAAATAAAAGTAAATTACGTAATTAAACCATTTGTACCACTGTTACGAATAGAAAAATGATTTGTGTGCCTAAAACAAGAACCTAAATTTATAACTAAGAATTTGATTGGTGCATTTAAAAAAAATGATTGGTGTAAAAGTATGAGAAAGAAAAAATGTATTACACTTGTAATTAAATGAATGGATTAAATCTAACTTTAAGTCTACTTGTTAGGCTTATATATCAACACTCTTACGAATATAGACCTTTTTCATTGTTTTCCAAAATGAGTGTCATATCATTATGAGCGTTCCAAAATCTCCAAGCGAACTGCTTTTAAATAATCGATTAAATATAGATGAACAATATACTTTTATCATTAAAGAAACAAGAAAAAATAAACCATGACTTTTCCAACACACAATAAATGCACATATAAAATTTGGATAAAAGAACCATGCCTTTTCAACCTACAATAAAAGCACATTTAAAGTCCTAATAAAAGAACCATGCTTTCACATAATCACACAAACACTAAAACCTGTGTCTTTCCATCAACAGCATTTTCCGACCAAACATTCAAAATGGATAACCACAAAAGAAACAAGTTTCTGACATCTCCTCCTCTTCCTCAACCCTCAACCACCACCACCTCCCTGCACAACCGTATCCTGCAAAAACAATTGATGACACAACCTTCCCTTGCCCAGCCCTCGCCTAGACCTTAACCAACTCGCCCCTCATAACCCACACTCCCCTCGTCTGGCTTTGCTCGCCCAGCCCTCGGCCAGCTTTAAGCCTCGCCCAACAATTCGCGCGTCCCTCACCCCGGCTCAAGACTCGCCCACGACTCGCCTAGCCCTCATTTTATACACATGTATAATTACAAACTAATCTACTAATGAATCTATTGAAATATATTTAAAAGTTTATTTTGGAAAATTTTATATGCAAGGTTTATATTCGTAAAGTAGAAGTATAAACGTTTCATTTAAGAAATTTTCTCTAAAAATAATGTATAAATATATTACTAGTACTGTATAACATATCATATTTAACAAATACTACTGAGACACCGAACCTTGGGTTTCCAAATATCCTTGGGACCCACCTCCCACCAACCCCACCTCCCCCACCACCTCCCCCACCTCAAAACAACCCACCTGACCTTTCCTCCACCCCATGTAACACAAAAAAACGCCTTAGACAATTCTCGCCAACCTCTGATTCACCATGCACAAAACGGGATCTCATCTCACCCCTTAATTCTTTTTCCTTCCATAACAACAACTCCCCACCTCAATGCCAAACCGCCCCTCCAAACATCCCATATAACTCCAGTTTTACAAGCATAAGAAGAAACCCAGACCCAATACCTTTCCAGTCCCTCCTTAATGGAGATCCCATTACGAATACATCTGACCCACAACTTTCCCAAATCTCTCAGTCCGATCAAAACAACCAATTCCCACTATCCGATCAAGACAACCAAAACTCTTCCTCCAATAACATAAACCCCCCAAACAACTCACCCCAAGCCACTAACCATCCCCCTCCTCCCTTTTCCAACCCAAACCCTAACTCCATAAACCCCCCTCACCCCCATAATCAACACCAACCTGACCTCGACACTTTGAGAAAGGAAGTTGAAATTACAATGACTGTTAGCGAATGCATCGGGATTGATCTCAAAGGCCATGAAGAAAAGGTAGAAGAACAAGTTCTACTTGACCGTGCTCAAAACTCTGTCCAATGAATTTCATATCAATAAATATCCGTGGCATCAAAGGCAAAGGCAAGACAAGCTGGACCCAACAATTAATAAAGGATCACCGTGTCAACTTCATTGGCATCCAAGAAACCCACACACTCGACCATCACAGCCTCAACCCACGAAGCCTATGGGGTAACAGAAACTTCGAGTTTGACTTTGTACCCTCCACGGGCAGCGAAGGCCGATCTGGAGGCATAGCAAGTATATGGGACCCATCTTTCTTCACCCTCACAAATTCCATCAAAACAACACACTACCTCATTACTTCAGGGAACATCAAAGGAGTCTCCACACCATGCAATGTTCTGAATATCTATGCTCCACAAGATCAGAACATCAAGCAAAGCATCTGGGATGAAGTCACTACACATATTACCAACATCCAAGGTCTATGGATCCTTCTTGGTGACTTCAATGAAGTTCGTTTCCCCCATGAGAGGGAGAACTCTGTCTTTAATGACAACTCTGCTCAAGCTTTTAACGACTTCATCCATCGTTGTGGTCTTGTTGAATTCACAATGCATGGACACCGATACACCTATGTTGCAGACAACGGCAAGAAAAAGAGCAAAATTGACAGGATTCTTGTATCGCCGTCTTTCTTAAACATGTGGCCAACAGCCTCTTTCACATCCCTCCCAAGATCCCTTTTAGACCACAGGCCTCTACTTCTAGCTACATCATCCCTGGATTTTGGCCCCCCACCTTTCCGTTTTTTCAACTCTTGGCTGTCCAAACCAAGAATCAACGAAGTGATCACCAACACCCTCAACTCAGGCACCTTCCATGGTCGCCCTGACCAAATCCTTACAGCTAAACTCAAAAATCTGAAAAGAACATTGAAAGAATGGAATCGATCCCAAGCAGCCCAAGAAAACAATCAAAAAACAACCCTTGTCAATCAAATGTCCTCACTTGATAGCATCACTGATCACCGAGATCTCACGGATGATGAGCTTACCTTATGGATGGAATCGAAAGAGAAACTTCAAGACTTAGAGCACACCATTGCTCTTGATCTTCACCAAAAATCAAGAGACAAGTGGATCAAATGTGGAGATGAGAACAATGCTTACTTCCACAGCTTCATCAACTGTAGAATCTCCAAAAACCGAATCCAGGGACTTGATATTAATGGAAACTGGTATGTCGATCCCCCAACTATTCGTGATACTGCCTTAGATTTTTTCAAAGAAAAGTTCAAAGAACCCATCAATGATAGACCCACGACGGTCTGCCAAGGCCTTAAAACCCTAGCCCAATCCGACATTACCCTACTCATTGCCCCATTCACCCTCTCTGAGATCACCCAAGCAGTCTGGGACTGTGGTAGTGACAAGGCCCCAGACCCAGACGGATTCAACTTTGGGTTCATCAAAAGGTACTGGAATGTTCTTAAATTCGATTTTTTCAACATTCTATTAGATTTTTACTCCACTGGTACCATCAGCCACGGTTGCAGCTCTTCTTATATCACCCTCATCCCAAAAAACACCTCACCAAAGTCACTTAATGACTACCGCCCCATAACCCTAATTGGATGCATCAAAAAAGTAATCTCAAAAACCCTAGCAAACCGATTGAAACAAGTCATCTCCCCTACCCAATCAGCCTTCCTTGCCGAAAGAAACATTCTTGATGGTCCCTTGATGCTTAATGAAATCATCACTTGGCTCAAAAAATGCAAACGTGAGGCTTTTTGCCTAAAACTTGATTTTGAGAAGGCTTTCGACACTGTTAGTTGGGATTTTCTCCTGTCCATTATGAAGCAAATGAAATTCCCAGGCAAATGGATCTTATGGATCAAAGGATTCCTACTCTCAACACGATCAGCAGTTTTAGTCAATGGATGTCCCACACCGGAATTTAACTGTGAACGTGGCATTCCCCAAGGTGACCCCCTCTCCCCGTTTCTATTTATTATCGCCATGGAAGCCTTCTCTAATGTGATCCAACGAGCAGCGAACCTGGGCCTAATCGCTGGAATCCAACTCCCCAATCACGGCCCATCTATCTCCCATTTCCTATACGCAGATGATGCAATTGTTATTGGGTCATGGTCAGCTACCTACATCTCAAATATATCCAGAATTCTGAGGGCTTTTTACATTGCCTCTGGCCTTAAAGTCAATCTACACAAATCCAACTTCTTTGGCTTAAACCTTGATCCCGACAATATTGCTTTTTCCACCAGAACACTTAACTGCAACAGTGAGCAACTTCCCATGACCTACCTGGGACTGATCGTGGGGGCCAACATGAACCTGGAAAAAAACTGGTCCCCTGTGATTCAAATTTTTGAAAATCGACTCTCACAATGGAAGGCATCCACCCTATCACTTGGTGGTCGTATCACGATTATACGCTCTATGCTTGACAGTCTCCCAGCCTACTACTTCTCGCTGTATAAGGCCCCGGTATGTGTTTTATCAAAATTAGAGTCAATTCGTATGTCCTTTTTTTGGGGTGGCTCGATTTCGCATAAAAAAATCCCATGGGTTGCATGGAAAAATGTCACTGCCCCTATTGAGTCGGGAGGGTTAGGGTTGGGTGGTCTTCATGAAAAAAACCTTTCTCTACTTTCCAAATGGTGGTGGCGTTATCGCAATGCCCCAAACTGTTTATGGAGCCGTGTCATCTCGGCAATTCATCTTTCAAAAAAGAATTGCTCTATTATCCCTCTCAAATCTGATCTAGGTGGGGTTTGGAAAGCAATTGCCAAGCTAAACTCCCACCTTGATCCTTTTGATCTTCGCTTGGAGAATTTAATTGCAGGTGTTGTTGGAAATGGAAACTCAATTCGCTTTTGGATGGACAAATGGATCGGTGATAAACCACTCTTTCGAACCTACCCGGATTTGTTCAAACTAGAAAAGTACAAAGGCTGCTGTGTAAGTGAAAGGTGTACCGGTGAAGGGCGTTTCTCTCAATGGGAATGGTCATGGGCAAGGCCTCCATCCTCCCCAATCGAACTACACCAACTCCAAGATATGCTTTCCCAGATTTCAAGGATTAATCTTACAAATTCAGAAGATACTTGGTCCTGGAAACACGACCCCTCAGGTAGCTTTACGGTTAAATCAATGCGAACTATGCTCCAGAACTCAACCCTTGGGCCACATAACTGGGTCTTCCCCTGGAATCGCATAGCACCCCTCAAAGTGAACATCATGGCCTGGCATAAACCGGCTCGCAACAAAGGATTGCCTACTTCAACGCAACATCCCTATTGCCTCTTCCACATGCTCCCTCTGCAATAACCAAGAGGAATCTGCACTTCACCTGTTCTTACACTGTTCATTCGCGGATTCCTTATGGTGCTTCATTCTCACATGGTGCAAACTATCCGTTGGAAAACCCTCAAATCTTAGAGAGCTGCTCGACTTACATAAAGACCCACAATTTACCACCGAGAAAGGGAAATTAATCAACCTCATCATCCTCGCCTACTGCTGGATTATTTGGAAGATTAGGAATGACCTCACCTTCTCCAACAAGCCTCCATCTCTCCGTTACGCAGTTAGAGAACTCAAAACGCTCACCTTCCAATGGATATCAAACAGATCCCCTAAGCTTGGCATCACCTGGTCACGTTGGAGCTGCTTTAATTTTTAATTTGTTTTGTTTCTACTGTAATTCCATTATGACTATTTGTTTTTTTTCTCTTGTATCTAGCTTCTCGCTAGCCCCCCTTTTTTTCTTATATAAGAAATTTGATCGTTCAAAAAAAAAAAAAAAAACAAATACTACCACGTGACTACGTGCCATTTCACCACCATGTACTTTCTCACCTCCCAATCCACTTACCCTTTTACTCTATTTTTTCTGGTGAACTAGACTATGCAAAATAGTTTCGACATTAAAATACACTTGGTTGTTAAATAACTTGAAAACGCTGAGGGCACTCGAATGATTTTCATGAGGGAACTGGTCATTATTGTTGCCATTTAAAAAGAATTTCTTATGTATTTTGAGTATTTGCAAGAGGTTGCCCCCACTATTGAACATGTGGCTCCGCCCCCGGCCACCATATATGACAAAACTAGAAACAAACTCTTTAGCAAATTCATAATTCAATTCTACCGGGCCATAAGTTTTTCCAACCAATCATATTCCATTGTTGACCATTGATTTTTCATTAGTCAAACACAAAGTAGTTGACGGCAATGAATTACATCAAATGAACATTTTTTTTATTTTTACTTTCTTTTGATTGGCGGCAACATGTAATGAAAGAAGATTCCAGCAATCATAAACTACAATTTTTTATTTTTATTTATTTATTTCTCTAGGTAGCTCTTGATACTATGTAAAAATCAAAGAGAGAAAATAAATACTACGTAATATATTGATCAAATTCAACTAACTATAAAGAATAAAAGACATTAAATAAAAAAGATAAATATGAAACATTAACTATTAATCGGGCTTAAACAAGTGAGTCGAGCCTATATGCCTTATTTACTTACATGTTTCACAAGATCATCTAGTACAATGTGTTTCACAAGATCACCTAGTACATTTCTACCCAAATAACCCTCATATTATCTACCCACTATCAGCCTGCAACACAATGGACACTAAAATGGCAATCTCTTTCATTGTTTCCTTTCTTATCCTCTTTCTTTACTTCGTGTTTCACAAGAGAACCAAAGGTCCAAAACCTCTAAACTTGCCACCAGGGCCGCCAAAGTTACCTCTAATCGGAAACTTACATCAACTGGTTGGATTACTCCCACATCGTGCATTTCGAGATTTGGCTAAAATATATGGCCCCATCATGCATGTCCAACTGGGAAAGGTTTCAGCAGTTATTGTTTCATCGCCTCGACATGCAAAAGAGATACTTAAAACCCATGATATTGCCTTTGCAGACCGTCCCAAAACTTTTGGTAGCGAGCTTGTGTTGTATAACAATACTGACATAGCTCTAGCTCCCTATGGAGACTACTGGAGGCAAATGAAAAAAGTTTCCACCTTAGAACTCCTTAGTGCCAAAAAAGTACGATCATTTGGTCCGATTAGAGAGCAAGTGCTTGACGGTTTCATGGAATTTCTCCGGTTATCTTCTGGGAAACCAATAAATATACACAAAACGGTGACAGAGCTAATTAATAATGTTGTTTGCATGGCTTCATTTGGGAAAAATAGCAAACACCAACACGCCCTTTTAGAGTTCCTGAAAGAATTTGCAAAAGTACAAAGTGGATTTTATGTGGCGGATCTATTTCCTGATTTTAAGTTTCTTTATGTGGTTTCTGGACTGAGATCAAAGTTAATGAAGCTGCACAAGACTCTTGATAAGATATTTGATGACATATTGGAGGAGCATGAGCGTAGAAGAAATGACAGTGAGGTACAAGAGGAGGATCTTCTTCAAGTTCTTCTTAAAATCAAAGAGGAGGGTACTCTCGAGTTTCCCATCACGAACAACAACATCAAAGCCATTTTTGTTGTGAGTCGGTTTTCTATAGCTCTGAATTTTACCATCATCTTTAAACTTTATGATGTTATGTGCTACGTACTTTTTAGGATTAAACAATTCTATTAATGGTAATTATAATCTTAAGACATTCATTTATATGGCTATAATTTAGAATTTTAATGTCATAGTTTAAACGGGTTAGTTAAAATTGACTTATATTTTGGGACAGAAAAAGTAGTTTACTTTAGTTTGATATAGTGTGTTTTGTCCATTAGTAATACTCCCATAAGATTGATATTTTTTATTTATTTATTTATTTATTTTGTCTACCAATTTTCCTATAGGCGGATGGACAATTTTTTCATTATAGGGTGACTTTAAGTGCGCATGAAGTTGATATGCACTTAGGACTTTATGCGCTTAAGTTTGTTTTTTAGTTAGAAACTTTGTCTTATCACGAATTCCTGTAGTTAGAACTTCAAGCACACTTAAGTTTGTTTTTTAGTTAGAAACTTTGTCTTATCACGAATTCCTGTAGTTAGAATTCCTGTAGTTAGAACTTCAAGCACACTTAAGTTTGTTTTTTTTGCGCCTATGTTTGTCTGAGGAATTTTGTGTCTTAGGAATTTAAGACTCAAGCGTGCATAAATTTGATATGCACCTAGGACTTTATTCGCGCATAGGTTTGTCTTTTTTGAATTTTGTGTGGTTACAAATTTTAAAAGCGCGCATGAGTTTTATAGTTTTAAAGGTGCATAAGGTTTTATAAGTGGGGAATTGCTACAACCACACACAAACTCCCATACAAAACCCCCACTCGCTGACGTGTGAGCGGGTGATTGGTTTAATCAAAGACCCCACTCACTAATTAAACCAATCACTCGATGACACATCAGCGAGTGAAGGTTTTGTGTGGGGATTTTATGTGGATGTAGCATACCCCTTATAAGTGCGCTTGAGTTTTGACTTATTCTAACCGCGCTTATATGCACTGTTATATTTAATGCGCGCTTACTAGTTTCGAAGCAAAAGTTCATTTTCGTAAATTATAAACATACGGCTCATTTTGTTAATGTCCTACTATAAATGTTCATTTAAGAAATTTTCTCTAACTGGAATCATTCGGCTAAACAACAATATAAAATACAAGTACCCTAGCAAAAAAGATTTGTAGTGTTCCATACCATATAGTTGTGTGAGTGTGAAATTCAATGTTGTTGTAGTGATGATTCCGTCAAGAACAATTTGTTTGAATCTAATAATATTGTAATGTCCTTTTCGTCAATTGATAGAACAATGATATGGTTGGCTGTCCTCTATCTAAAGAAAAAATAGTTTTCAATATAGGCAGAGGCGGAGCCAGTAGGGGGGCTGATGGGTGCTCAGCCACCCTCAACTGCTCCAACTTGTCCGACTTCTAGTTTGACTTTCAGTGCATGTTTCATGGAGTTTTTATTTTGGCCCCTGCTAAAGGCCCAACCCTTTAAGCAACACCGCTGTTGAAGCATATACTTCGTTGCAATTATGCTCATCGGAAAATGCACTGTTGAAGAACCAAAACAAGTTTTGTTTTACGATTTTTTTATGGTTTTGTTCTTTCCTAGACTGCAAACTACGAAAGAAATATATGTTGGTAGAGAAACAAAAGCAAGAAATAGTTACTTTTACAATAGTTATAAATATATATCTGGGTGTCTGAAGAAGAAGTGAACTATGAAGGATAAATTGAAATCAAGAGGAAGTAGCTAGAAAATATCTTTGGGTAATACTATAGTAGTAACCTGATCACGTGAGTACACATAGAGAGAGAGAGTTTTTATCAAAATTTCTTTGGAGAATGAGAAAATCTGATATAAAACATATTATTCATTACAGTATTTACTTTGATTTAAATGCTTTTTTTTTTTTTTTTTTTTTTTTTTTTTTTTTTTTTTCTAACAACAACCCAATGGGTGTTGTTTAAGCTTACCATAATTAATAATGTTTCCGAATATGAACTTACTTATATTAATACTTACCATACTAAATTCACTTATTCATGTATTTATTGAAATTATGAATTTATATTTGAAAACAATGTTATTTAAGGTAAGCTTAAACAACACCCCATTGGGTTGTTGTTAGCAAAACCTTTTTTTAAAAGACTAGACGAGTACCCGTGCATAGCAACGGGATTTTATAGCGACAGATAGTTTATTGATAAAAAAAGTTTATAGGTTATAAGCGAAAAATAATAAAAGTTTGAAGATTTGGGAATTAAACATAATATTTTGAAACCCGGTTCGACCCGGGTGGTTTAACTGGTTGAACCGTTTCGGTCGAAAAACGGGTTTGAAGCGTCCCGGGTCAACCCGGATTGTGTTTTAATTGGTTGTATTTAATTTGGTAGATATACTTTTAATTGGTTGTACAATGTGAATAAATCATTGTACTTTTAAGTAATGGATAATGTTTTGAAATCCGGTTCGACCCGGGTGGTTCAACCAGTTAAACCGTTCCGGTCGAAAAATGGGTCGATTTAAACCGGGTCAACTTGCTAGGTTGGGTCGAAAACGGGTCAAATTAAACCGAGTCAATTTGCCGGGTTTGAAGCGTCTCGGGTCAACCCGATTTGTGTTTGAATTGGTTGTATTTAATTGGTAGATATGCTTTAATTTGGTTGTATAATGTGAATAAATAATTGTACTTTTAAGTATTGGGGTGTTTTAATAAGAGTATTAATTACATTTCATTTTCTCTCTCATTTGACCATTGTTGAAAACTCAACATTTCACTTTTGACCATTTTTTCATTATAGGTAGTATAGATGTCTTTTGTTATGTTAATAACTAAATTTTAGCTATGTTGGATTAAATAGTTAAGCTTAGAATCTTTTATGAAAATAAATTGATTTGTAATTGGTTCGAGTTTTATTAACTTTAATAAAGAAAAAATACAATACTTTTAATTCCATAAGACTTGATCATTATCAACACTTGATATGAGACACATATTTACCGGTTCGATAATTGGTTCGCTAAATTTTTACTACTATATTGTAAAATCTGAGCCCCCTCAATCTGGCTTCGTCCCTGAATATAAGTGCCTATGAGTATGTAGAATAAACATGTGACAAGCATGTGCTTATTAATCATGACTTCATCGCAACATAACTTCCTTTTTACCTTGATCTAGGACATCTTTTCAGGAGGCACCGACACGTCTTCAGTAACAATCGAATGGGCTATGACAGAACTGATGAGAAACCCGAGCATTATGGATAAGGCTCAAGCGGAAGTGAGAAAAGCTTTCAAGGGGAAGAAGAAAATAATGGAGTCAGATATACAAAGTTTGAGCTATTTGCAATCGATAATAAAGGAAACTCTAAGGCTCCACCCCCCAATCCCTATGTTGCTCCCACATGTATGCAGGGAACAATGCCAAATTGATGGTTTCGATATACCTGTCAAAATGAAAGTGATCATCAATGCATGGGCATGCTCAACTGATCCCGAATATTGGAATGATGCTGAGATTTTCAAGCCAGAGAGATTTGAGAACACTTCCGTCGATTTCATGGGAAGCAATTATCACTTCATCCCATTTGGATCTGGAAGGAGGATGTGCCCAGGCATAACTTTTGGTATGATAACAGTCGAGTTTTTTCTTGCTCAAATGCTATACTATTTCAACTGGAAACTCCCTAACGGATTAAATTCTGAAGATATTGATATGGCGGAGGGTGATGGATTAATAGCAGCAAAAAAGGTTCACTTACATTTAATCCCCACCTTTTATGTTCCTGAACTCAGTTGACTAGCTAGTCGAGCCTCATGTAATATATTTATAACCGCGAATAAACTGAGTCAGTTTACTCTTTCATTAACACTAGTTAACATTTTACTTTACTACTTTCAGAGAAGTTGGCTAAATGTTGAGTACTATATATAACAAAGCCTTCATATCTATGCCGCAGTACCATATGTTTAATGGGGGCAGTTTCCTTTAAGCTAACTACAAACTACCAAGATGATAGTAACATAATGATCACAAAGTACAAACCAATCAGTCCACACTACTTGTTAGTAGAAAATTCAGGGGTATTGTTTGAGACGGGCCGGACTTAAAGGAAACGGGAGTTTCTAAAAGATCCTGAGAACTTGTTTTCAGACTTGTTTTCAGCTTAGTGTTGGGTCTTTGTTCTTTGTGAGATAGTGTTTGGCTGGAGCTTGTTTTCAGACTTGGTTGTGTTTAGTATGGCTGCTTTTTGTTGGCCTCATAGTAGGGTAGGGTATCCTTTTTTCTGTTTTGCTCCAGGTCCCATTTTGCTACAATTTCTTAGTTGTAGCTTTGGTCCTCTTTTTGTTTTGCTCTTGTTTGGTTTTAATACATGTTGCAGTTCAAAAAAAAAAAGATCCTGAGAACTTTGGACTAAGTGATAAGTATTAAGTATTTATGATTCCTACTAAGAAAAGAAAGCACCATCAGTCTCACCGTGGGAGGGGGATCCCACAATCGGCCTCGGGTGTGAGATTAAGATTCTAGAGAGAGAGAGAGCGAGCAATTGTATATGTGTGTTCTTAGCTAAAAAAATCTTACCTTTTGTAGCGTTATCCCTTTGTATTTTCAGGCAAGAAATTTTGTTGTGTTTTGGGGATCACGGAGTGCAGCTCATCCTATTAACTCTTGGGTTATAGGATGTTTGCCTTGAAGTCATGCCCTTTGACTTGCTTTATGTTCGTCAGTCATGCAATGCGATTTGGGAATGTTGCCCTTGTTTGGCGCATTGCCACCTTTCCCTATTTAACAGGCATATGTTTGTTCCATGATCCCCAGATTATATTTCTACTGTTGGTGAATTGTGGGCTTCCCTAGGCTTAGAAGGGACTAGGTCCCGAGGTTTGTTCATAATTTATGAGCAACACCCTTCTATGGATCACATATTTGAAAACAACGACGGTTTCTTAGCAGCACGTTTTCTGACTTATGGGACGTCTGGTGGCCGACCGTTCATTTTCTGCGTGAGTAGTGAAAAATAGACCTACAAATAGGCTCAATACATTCATAGTTTGACAAGTGTTATACACACATTCTCTCACATCATTAACCACTAATCAATTTTTCATTTCCACCAATCATATTTGTAGGTCTATCTTTAGGTCCATAAGTTAGACCTACAAATCATTTTCCTTTCTGCATAAATCCTGACCGTCCATCTACTTCCATCGTGACTTACCGAAATATTATAATTTATATGAGAACAACTTTGAAGTGGCCACGCCAACCTTCTGAAAATTGAAGGTTTTACTTGGTTTGAATCTGTGTGGCGGTGAGTTCAAACATCGTGGACAAGTCGGCCAAAAGGTCGAAAACCATGGTTACCCAAAAAAAAATTGAACTACAAAACATGAAAATAGAACATTTTCATTGAATTTAGCTAAAATCCCCCCAAGCTATTTCTACAAAATTACTCTTTTCAGAAACTATTACATCTCATACATCAGTAAAAAAAATTGAAATAATTGTCAGGAATTTTCCGGGTATTCAAAACTTGTAAGACTACTCATGAATGATAAGAACAATGTTATGAAGTTAACCAAAAACATCTTCCGTAAAAGAAATATGTTGATTATCATTACAGGGTTCGGTATGAGATTGCAACTGCTCATAGTTTAGCTGTCTTGCAGCTTCGTATAAGCCAATGCCAACACTAACAGAAAGATTTAGACATCTTACATAAGTTTCAACCATTGGAATTTTAAGTGTACCGCCACCAAGTGGTTCATTTTTGCAGTCGTGCAAAGCTTCAGGTGGTAGCCCAGTTGTCTCTGAGCCAAACACGAGCCAATCCCCTCTCCTATATGAAAAGTCCTGCATACATCCAACTCGAGTTAATAATATTTGAGTCATCTATATTTTGAATTGCATACGTATCATTCTCTTTTTGTAAATGCTAAACGAAAGAACTAACAATGTTTCAGAAAATTTGAAAATGTAAATGCAGAAAGAATCCTGTAGCCGGCTCTTCACACTTTTTTGCAATTCGTTTTCTATGCATGATTCATGTTTGTAGTGAAAAGCCAAGACATATAACCATTTAGAAGGTGACCACCAAGCTCTTCAATTTCTATTTATTAAGGTCACCCAACTATTATAACTATACAGAGCTAAAAATGTTATCAGTTAGATTCGGTACATAAACGAAAATGCATACATTGGGTATTTGGGTGACCTTAAGAACAAAGTTGAATCTCCCTATACATTGTTCTTATTGTTATAAAAATAAAAAAAATAATAAAAAAAAATTAAAAAAAAAAATAAATAAAAATAAGTGAAATAGAAATAATAGTGAAGCAGGTCTAATTTGATCATAGTATGGAAACCGCAAGTACGATTAGGGAAAAATAAAATCTCAACTTACAGAATGAATGTTTGTCCCTCTTTTTGTAAATGCCAGCAGCCTTTTTTCACCGTTCTGTAGATCACAGACAATTTCAGTCACAGAGAACAAGTTATATGGGAACATGGCTGAACAAAAGCTTGAAGATTTCAAGTACCTGCTGTTTGAAATATTCACGAAAATCTGCCCACGAGTTGTGCACTTTAACTACTACATATCTGACGTGATGATCAAGGGTAAACCTAAATGAGTGTGAATTCTAAAGCACAAAGTGAACTCAATAGTCTCCAAAAAGCAGTCGAAATACTTGGAGCACAGAAAATTACTACAAGTGGTTATACCCACAGAGGCTATTTTCTTAATGTAATAAATATAATTACCAGAGCTGTATTACTATATTAATGGTAATATAAAGTTATTGAACAGAGCAAGTAAATAAACTTTGAAACTCGTTTGACCCATTTGATCTGTTAAAGATTAACCAAGTTTTTATTGTTCACTCATCCAAGTATAACCAAAATTTTCCCATGTCTAGATAAATGGGTTGAAATTGCAATATCTGCAAAGAACATACAACTTAAAACAGCTATGATGCCCACTGATACAAATTTTAAGTTTTAACAAGGATACGGCCAGTAATCAAGTCCAGCTCGCTTTAGCTTTGTATCATCTACTTCAAATCCCAATGGCTGAAGTAAGAAAAGTTGTAAGAATAGTCTGAAAATGTTGGAGTAAATGAATGTCTAGAAGTAGAACAACAGAAGTAGCAATACCTCAACCAGGTGCAGCCCAACACCTGAAGCTGCACAACTTCGAGCAATGCAACCAGTGTTTCCAGGAATCTGAAAAGGATCCATGAAGCTTTAGAAGCAGCTAAAGGCCTAGAGAAATGCCTAGGGATGCCTGTAAATTAGTATGGACCAATTCTACGACCATAGTTATTATCAAAGTTATTGAGCATTAACCATGAATAATTTCAGTTTAATGCCTGAGCTGTGTCGGTATGCATACTTTCCTGCAAGGGGGATAATTTAAATGAATCCTGAATCAAAACTTGCTAATTTCAGCGCAAATAAGCCTTTATCCAAACATAGTCAAGCAGACTGATTTGAGTCGGATTTCAGTATTTCACAATAAATAAATGAAAAAAAGACTTTTAAAAGGATGTCAATAAACTTCTCAAGCTACAAGCCCCCTGCTAAACCATTTTGGCAACTGTGACCAGTTTCCCCTAATATATCTACAATCTACTTCATTTCAACTCGATTGTTGGATGGAGTGATTTCGTGTCAACGCATTTATAGCTGTGTCTTGGTAAACTTTAAAAAGAGGATATGCGAAGTGTTTGGAAACCCTAAGAAGTTTTATAGCGAATGAGTGTGTGTGTGATAAGGTGGTATGAGTTAGGGTTTGGTTTTGAGCCGTTGATTTTTGGTTTTAAGGATCGGACGGTGGAGACGAGGGGATTGAGTGAAGTTGGGAATACTTTTTTTAATGCTAAAATGGTCCTTGATATATTTTTTTGCTTGTAGAAAAACATAACTAACAAGTTTTTTACAACAAACAAATATAATCATGAGATGGAACTCGCTAACTACATACTTGGATCCGTTTAAATTACGTAGTAAATCAGCATATTAGGTTTTATTGTAAAAGCTTATGAATAAATGGGCTTTTGATTTTAATTAAACCAAAGTTATAAGAAACTTGTTTTGTGATTTGTGAACGTCATGTTTGACTAAGCTTGAGAGGATATTAATCTGCTGACTAGCTTTGATAATGCATATATGTTTAAAATTTACATAAAGTGCGTCTTTTGATAAGTAATGTAATCTATTTACATAAACCTTTCATCTCGACACTGTTTGCATGATTTAGTTGCAAGTTTGTGACAATTAGTTTAATATTGTATTACCACTCTAGAGTTGAGTCAAGAGGTGTCATTGGTTACAAACCGTAATTTATTTGCCACTAGGAGAAGAAAAGAGATTTGAAATTTACTAGTTTAATATATATTATACGAATATTGTCAAGAGGTGCAAGGTTTGCCAATTACATACCCTGAAAAACTAGGACCTATCACAACCTTGAAGTCATAAAAGGAAAGGAATGGTTGGGTTCTTACAAGTAGCAGCTACTCGCTCTAATAACTTGAACTAAGTTTTGATCATCTCTCACTGTGCCTTCCTAATCGAGAGTGAAAGCGACTCTATTACCTAGACTCCCATGGACCTTGGAAATATTTAAATTTGTTCCCTAAAATACCCTATTTCATGAACTGCTGGTAGCTCTTGACCAATTGATACTATTAAAAAATGTCTCGTTTTAAACAAATTCCAGCAGATTTTAGTGCTTCGAACTCCTTATCAGCAAAAAATAAAGCTAGTAACATTCAACCAACTAGGTAACTACAACAACAACAACAACACCCAATCCTGTCTGAGCGAGGTATGGGGGAGGTGAAGTGTAGACAGATCATACCCTACCCTAAGGTAAACCCGAGAGTAGGGAGGCTGCTTCCATGAAGACCTCCGGGAAGTGACGTGTGAGAGTGCATGTGTTCAAATATATGTGGATGTGTGATTTTGTACAGTTGCATGAATAGAGAAACTATGAAAGTATATAAGCATATAAGCATGTAACGGATAGCAATCATACAGGGCGAACAACAAATACCATCATACAACTCAGAAATATGCACACATATAATCATCCAACACATGGAAGCATAGCATATATTATAATGAGTGCATATAGTGGGGAAAGGGATACATGCATGAGGGCATAAATACAGGGAGGGGGGGCATAAACGCATAAACTCTTACAGACAAAAAGGGCCTATAATAAAATATAGTTCTATGTCCTAGGGGTGCAGCGAAGTTCAGAAAATATGCTATGGGCTCTATACCTACAAGCAAAGGCAAATATATACAGGAGATGCCACAAAAAATCGCCTAGTTATGGGTCTATAACATTCCACCAACCGAACACATAAAATTATCAATAAACTTTGAAACATTAGGTCTTCCTTAATCTGGGTTTGGCTCATTCCAAATCTGATCACAAGGACCCCATAATACCCCTATTAGTCATCGTCATACCCACACCTAGCATCTCGTGTGCATCCGCCCCTTGAGCTTGAGATAACCAAAGAAATCAAATGGACAAATGGGTATGAGATGCCAAGTTTTAGGATGCTTATAACTACCTGGGGTCTAGTAGGGTCCCCATGGTTAAATCAGTTATGTGCCAAACCTAGATAACGGAAGGCCTTCTGTTAACAATCAAGATGCCATCTTGGAATGTGGCAACACGTTCGATTAGTTAACTCACGTTGAGCAATATCCTTTTCGGTCAAGAGGGCTAACATGGGGTCGAACTGATTTTCGGGAACAAATCTAGGAAGGTTTCCAATATTCCCTTGGAGGGAGCTAATGGAGCAGTTTCTTGCCCTCGATCATGGCATGATATCGAGTGAGAACTAAAGAAGATATGTGTTATTAGCAGACTGTGACGGGCAGTCTAACGAGGCTAAGAATAAAAACAAAGTTTGGAAATGAATAGAAGTCATCAGATACGACCAAGAAATACTTTATGATATAAAAAAACTTATTCCAAATAGAATTATAACAATCATAAACGCATATAAACTTACACACGACAACAAAACAATGTCAATATCCACTACATAAAATGGTCAACCATAGACTCTACACATCGTATCTTCTTTGTCAAAACAAGTTCAAAAACAGTATAGAGAGCAAAATCTTGTAAACCCAAACCAACATCACCATCCGAAAATGCGTAACTTGTAAGTAAATGCAACAATTTGCTATTCTATCAACACTAAAGAAGTAACAAAACTATCATTTCCTAATTTACCAAACTATAAAGGGGTATTTGTCTTGGCTTATTTGATGCACTTACGAGCTTATTGAAATTTTGATAAGCTCATTTTATATGGCTTATGAGCTTGTCAATTTGAGCTTATAGCTTAAATAAGCTATAAGAAGTAAATAAGCTCATAAGCCATAAAAAAATGAGCTTATCAAAATTTCAAAAAGCTCGAAAGCGCATCAAATAAGATAAAACAAACACCCTTTAAAACCAATTACATTACCTGAGGCGAAACCAAGACAACTTGAAGAAGTTTACCATCAGAGACCTTGCTACCAGCCACACCACTAATCCCATGAACCTTACTTATTTCAGAGAGGGAACAAATGGGTGATGCTTGAAATTTCTTTTTGGCTTGAAGAATCAAAGATTGTTGAAGACGAAATGGAGCTGAGCACCGAGAGTAAAACGGCGTCGTCATAGTGTTTAGGGTTTTATAAAACCCCAATGTCTCCATTTTTTAAAGGTTTTTCAGTTGAACTAGTTTTGTGTTTCTGTACTTGTTGATGATAAACAAATGGATTTTATGTTCATAAAAAAAAAAAAAAAAAAAAAAAAAAAAAAAAAAAAAAAAAAAAGGTTTATGGAAAGTTGTTTGAGTTAGGGGTGATCATCGGTCGGAAACCGGACCGGACCGGCCAAGACCGGACCGGACCGAAGACCGAGAACCGGAAAACCATAGACCGAGACCGGACCGAATATGGTCGGTCCGGTCTCGGTCCGGTCTCGGTCCGGTCGGTCTTCGGTCGGTCCGGTCCAATTAGGCAAGTTTTTTCGGGTTTTTGGTCGGTCCGGACCGGACCGGACCGGACCGACCGGACCGAGACCGAATTTGGCAAAAAGCTTAGACCGAGGACCGGACCGAATGTGGTCGGTCCGGTCCGGTCGGTCTCGGTCCGGTCGGTTTTGTCGGTCGGTCCGGTCCGGCCGGTCCGTTTGCTCAGCCCTAGTTTGAGTACTAAATTTGGTCCCTTGAGTATCATTGTTTCTAACTTTCTCCTTGTAGTAACCTAATTGTTTTTAGATGCTTATTTAGAGGTTAAAAGGGGAAATTTGGAATCGCAAATATATGAGGTGAGCAAATTTGCCATCTACAGTCATATACACACTTCACAAAATGATTGTGATACTTCAATTTATTGTTTATTGACATTTATACCATTACATCATTTTTAGTTTTTTACTCATTTTCATTCGTATGAGAGTATAAATGTAAAAAAATTATAAACTAAAATGTGTTAATCATTTTGTGAAGTGTGCAAATCACCTACCATTTTTTAAAGAGATCTTATTTATTATGAAAAAATGGTGTGAATTTGACGTTAAGGTATCGTTTGTTTTTGTTAAAAGGTTTTGAATATGAATCTGATTTTCACATCTTAACCTAAATATATAAATTTTGAATTTGATTTCAACTTAATGTAAATAAGGCTAAGAAATTTGAATCTCACTGATATGACACTGTTTGTATTTGTAAAAATATCTGAATGTATTAGATTATTAATGTTGACAATTAAAATATAAGACAATTTTTATTAGGGGTGAAAAATTTTCGCCCATCACAAAATATGACTTGACACCGATGCAATAATAAACAGGCTAGGTTTGTGGTTGAATGGATGGTCGATATGGTTAACACATTTAATAACAGGTCGGGTTTGGGTTGACATTCTCAACCCATCAAAACATGTTTTGGTTTTGGTTTAACATTTCAACATGAATTGTCACCCCAATTATTAATTATCATCTTGTACATCCTTTATTTATCAAATAGTGTGTGATGATTCTCTTTAAACGTACATTTTATATGAAAGTGAACAAAATATAAAAAATAAAAAGAAAAAGAAAACTAAATATAGAAACATAACAAATAAACACATAAAAAGGCAAGTTATGGGACATTAAGAGGTGTAAGACACCCTCTCAATATCTAGTTCAATAAGAGATTTTTCTTTTTACCTCTTACCCACTAAGAATTAAAAAATAAATAAATAAATAAAACTCTCTTATTCTTGACCGCCTCTTAATAACATAGAGAAAACAAACACACTTTTTAATCTAAAGATCTGAGCGCGTGTGGTTGAGTCAGATTAAAAGGTTATTAAAAAGTTTTATTAAAAAACCAAACACAACATAAGGTTTTTCAAGTTAATGACTAAAGGGCAAGGTGTGCAAATATACTTTTAATGGTCCCAAACTATAAAGCAAGAAACAATTGTATAAAAAATGAAGACTTGCATTTAGGTGCCTATAAATCAATCCCTTTTCCATTCTCCATACTGATCGACCCTCAAAGGTTTCAATCCAATCAACTTCCAGTCAATTCTTGAGGCTTCCAACGTTGCACAAGATCTAGCTCTAGTCCTATATGTGTAGTACTAGTGGATACCTGATGCAACTCTCAAAGTGATTCTCCTCATATATCTCTCCAGTTGATCAACCAATGATTCCAACAAAAATAGAAAATCGAGAAGGTTATTCCGTGCACATAGAAAATTGTAGCTGAGGTTCCTTGTCGCAGGAGCGAATACAAAATCATATAAACGGCATTTATATCTGTTTAGGTTTAAGATACATTTCTGATCATGAGATCTTGATACCAGTTTTTGCCACATGGTCTTTATATGTTTATTTTTGCTCTTGTGCATGTTTAATTGACTGTGTGGACCTTACCAAAACCCTGCACGATCTTGGTCTTACCAAATATATACTATACGCTATACAGTCCGCTACCCGATTCTATATAAGATAGTATTAGTAATTCCTTGTTTAAATGTACAACTAAATGTCACACATCAATGAGCGTCCCCTATTTTAATCTGTTTTACTAGATCATGTTTACCTTACTTTAGTTATTAAAATATATACCGCATGCTTTTAAATATAAATCAATTTAGTTTAAATTATTATTTGATATACATGACGTCTAAAAATTTCAGCGGTATTTAACTTTTTAACATGTGCAGGATGTAAAAATAACAATTTTTTTTAAAGATATTTTTACTTAAACTATAAGAAGGAAGATAACCAATATTTATCATAAGTCATTACATTATAATCACATATAAAGATTTTTTAAAGACATGTTATAATCATATGTGATATCAAAAAGTAAACCACTAAAAAAATATTTTAAATGAATGGTTGTTATATGTACAATGTGTATTTATTTTCATATCACGGTTACATGTGCTTTCTTATTTCTATTTAAATTTTGTGCATATACAGATTTTAAGTATTACGATTAATTTAATCTAATAGTGATAATAATATTTAAAAGTAACAAGAACAATAATCGTAAATGTTTTTTTTTTCTTGAAATATAAGTCTATGAAGTATTTGTTAAATTTATTAATATTTAGAAACTAAGAATTTTACACTTAAGTATGTGAAATTAAATTTAAGATTAGATATTTTATGAAGTTTAGGGCTTAAATGTAAAGTTGCCTAGAAAATCAGAATATAACATTTTTACATTCAGCACCTAAAGTTTTATAAGTTACCCCTATTTTTTTGAAATATCATTTTTAGTAATATAAGTACATGTGTTTATAACTTTTTTTCCTCCGCTTGAAAAAATAAAATAAATTTGTAATGCTGACAAATCATCTTTAGTTTTGATTTTTATTAGCCAAGACAATTTAAATAATGAGTTCTTTTATTGGTCCAGTCAATATACTAAATTTAAGTTTTGGGTTTTTTCTTATTGTCAAAATGATGTGTTTGTTGTCTATGTTTATATATTTATGTTTATTTGTTTTATGTTTAAATATATTTCATTTATTATATACTTGCACGTGTCATGGTACCGAAAAGGGTCAACACCTTTGCTTGAGCCAAAGTCTTGGCATACTAGTGGTAGCATTTCCATTTTCTTAATTTTTGACCGTTTAAAAATGGGTATTGTGTTGGGTTTGTGTTTGTATTGTGTTTTTGAGAATGTGTGTGTGTTTTTGAGTGTGAAACGAGAGGAAGAAGATGAATCAGTCATTTTTTTTTTTTTTTTTTTTAAATCTTTTCATCTAAAACTTTTATAAATATTGAGTTTTTAGTTTATACACCTAAATTATAAAAAACTTATATATAAATTAAACTAGTATAAATTATAAAACAAAGTGCAAATTTAATCAAAATTTTATGTAATTCTTATATTTTTATGTAATTGTTTTTATAGAAAAAGTACATGTTTCGTCCCTATGGTTACTTAAAGTCACACTCGTCTTTCTTATTCGATTTAGTTTACACAAATAGTCTCTAATTTTCAAACTATTTGCATGATAGTACACATTTTGTGATGCGTGGGATTTGCACCAGGTTTTACCTCTCGAGGGATCTCGAGAAGCTTACAACCCCCACCAGGCAGTGTACATGATCGATGTAGTATAGTATAATGACAAGTACCGGGGGATTGATCGTTCAGCTAGGAATAGTGTCGCTAGGATTAGAAAACCTAAAGACTAGGTCTAGAGATGAGGGATGATTCTTTTTGTATTTTTATATTTTATAAAAAGCAAATAAAAATCTCAATTTTGAAGGAGTTGGGCGGAATTAGTTGCTAGTCAACTAACCCAATTACTAAGATGCAAACAAAATAAAATACTAAAAAATGAAAATAAACTATATTAAACTAGGGTTGTGAGCAATATGTGGGAGAATTGTGTTTACTTAGATTTCACTACTCCCTATATATCTTTTATATGTTAATTACTTGTTATAGTTGCGTGGATGACGGGTTAAATTCCTTAATACCATTCATGGGGTGGCGTACTTACTTCCCCAATCCTATAAGCGCCTACTTCACTCCTATGTCGAGCCGGCTAAGAAGCTCCTAACATGGGATCACTAGAAATTGCTCATGCATTAAATACAACCAATAAAACCTAGTACACATCGGTTCATGTTTCTTAAGACGTTCAAGCATGTTACACAATGGAGGTCTGCCAGTTTTCTTAAGCCTAACATTGAAATCATTCATCCAATACAACCATAAACAAGTAATCAACACATAATTAACATCTAGGTTTCATTAGATCTAAGCAAACACAAAATAAATCTAGCCTAGCATGTTAAAATCAAGACAAGTAAAAGATATAATCAACCAACACATAGACATATTGATTGAATTAAAAGAAGACTTATCTCAATAGAACATGAAAGGATTCAAGGGGTGAAAACCCTTGAAAATACTGTAAAATACGACCTAGGGTTTCCAAGGTTCGACCCTAGTTTTCTCCACACAAGTTCCTCCCTTTTTGAATGAAAAATAAGAAAAGTATATATAGATTTTGTTAGGTGACGGTGTCAAGAACAAAAGTCTGACGCCGTCATCTCGCCGCCAAATAGTTCCTCGGACTGCCTAGATCTGGGTCTGACGCCGTCATGTGTATTCCATCTTCAGGCCGTCACCAAAATTACTCTTGACGCCCTTGTTGTGACGCATTCAGGTTTGCATTGGACCGTCATGGATTTTACCCCTGACGCCGTCACATTATTCTTCTTGACGCCGTCAGGTACTGTTCTCAGCATGGAAAATTAAGTCTTTGGCGTTTTCTTCACTTTTATGCTCCAAAAACGTCTGAATTGCTTCCTTTTCCAGAATTCACTCCCAAAGTACCTAAAATCACAAAAGGAATGATTTAGGGCAATATTTGATCAAATAAATTCAATTTCGGGCTTAAATGACCCCCTAAAAGTGGTTCATTTTTCGCCTCATCATATACTCTTACACTTGAGATTTGCTTGTCCTCAAGCAAATGCGCTTTTATTCTAATCAAAATACAAGTTAGGGGTCATTTAACACTAATATAAAAGTAATTGCAACAAATAATCGTTCCACTAAAGACCAAAGACAAGCACGGAGATCATACACTAGCACCTCACAAATAGTGTTTAGATACTCACATCTCTCGGGTGTAATAAAGTATATATCACATTATGGAAATGGAAAACATCTCTCACTACCTGTCATAGCAAAATAGATTACCATAGGCTTGGGAAAGGATCAAACCTCTACCACATGGCGTAAGCACCTAGGATAAACTATCAAAGAGGTCTTTTAAAGGGTTGTAACGTTAGGTGTAGGGATATGGAATACACGGTTTTGTTGGATATAGGCAGTCTTTACTGGTGGCGAGTTAACAATCTTGGTTAATTACATGTACAATATGGCGTTGCTAAGCCAAGACTAGACTCGACTTAAGCTAATAAATCAAAAATAACAAAAACTTAAAACAAACATAGAATGAAACGGGATGGTAGTCCGTTTTTTTTTTTTTTTTTTTTTTTTTTTTTTTTTTTTTTTTTTTTTTTGTGCATACACTTTTACCCTACTATCCAAAATAATACATCATAGGGAATGAAAATTCCCCTTACACTTGAATTTTTACATACTTTACAATAAACTAATCTAATGACTCGAATTAAGAAAATCAAAACACTTGGAGTACTTTTTAAGATTAACGCACATATGGGGGTAATAATATGATGTTCTTCCCCATTACTCCATAATAATAGTACTTTACCCATGAGTCCCAATCGTCCCAAAACAATATGTACAAGGATATGACTCGACTTAGCAACCATGTAATCAATTAGATAATTAACTAAGGGTTTAAACAAATAACAATAATGCACTAAAGATGAGTGCATACACGGAAGGCTAAGGCGATTTGGTTGTACATTTAAGTGGGGTGTAACAAATTCTTCCTTTAAGTAAGATGCTTAAAGTTAGAAACGAAAAGATAGGCTCGGAGGGGTGTACTAGGGGTTTCGTGTACTAAAAATGAGTACAACGCTAAGGTGTGGGAAAAATTAATTGACTTAACTAGCCAAGTAATATGACTTAAATGGTCAAGAAATTATGATACGGGTTTAACACAAGGGTGATCCTAATGCCTCTTATCATGTAGTAAATCCTACTACACGAATGTAGTCTCACTAGCGGTCTCGGGATGCATCACTAACGCAAGTTCTAGAATCTAAATGCTACCGGTACACACATAAGCACTAATAATGAGTGCTTCTCCTATCAAATCTAAAGGCGAACCTCACATATTTGGGTGGAAAATTTTTTAAGTGGTACGGTTTTGTGCTAGTCATACAATCTCCTATCCATGAGACGCTTGCTAAGGCTAAAGTTTCACTCCTAAATGTTGTAAAAAATTTTAAATTTGGCGCTAAAATTACACTAACAAGTATTTCTCATAGTTTTATTACACATCTACCGTCAAACAAAACAAACTCAAGCGAAAGTGTATCTGTAATGTATCATCATTTTACCCTCTCCTTACACTTAGGATGAACATTGTCCCCAATGTTCAAGTAAAGAATGTAAAACGAATGAAATCAAATACTCCCCTGATTCGCTCGGTATGGATAATAAGGTGGCCAGGTTAGATCTTCCTCCAAGAAAATGAACAATCAAAGCTTCCCTTCCAGAATATAAATCATCTTCTTGTCATACATAACCTGTAAAACCTGAGAAAACAGACAAGACAACCTCGCATAAAATCGGCGGCAATCTATATACGCTAATAAATCCTAGAAAACAAAATAAGATATAATGCTTGTGGAATGATGTTTGCAGATTTCCTGGAGATTATAAAACTAATGATTCACCAAAAACTTTAAGACTCCGTTAGAAAAACAAAACTGGTAAAATTTCCAGAATTTTACACGTGAGAAGTGATCTGCAGAAATTCTTATGTTAAGTTTCCAGAAAATTTCTGGAAAAACTTCGTCCTACTTCCTGGAAAATCCTGCAAAACATCATTATGACTCGATACAAGCATTTGACTCTAACAAATACGAATATGCATGTTCACTTAATATTGTGGAGAATCATGACCGGTTTTGTTTCTTAAAAACATATTTGGGGTTTCCCCTTACACTTATTTTTTGCAAAATACCTTTAGATGAAGTTAAGACTAAGCCGAACAACAAAATAAAGTATTTTCACCATTTTAGTTTTGAAACATGATCTACCAACAATAAAAATAAAACATGCATACGGAAACAAATAACAATCAAACAAACAAACAATCAAACAAATAAAACGGGCTTGGGTTGCCTCCCAAGAAGCGCTTGTTTTTGTTCGAGTCACGAGCCTGACTCTACCCTTATTTAACGGAAATAGGGGAGGTTTTCCCTACACTTAGGATTAAGTGCGGTGGAAGTAGCGATACACACCCTTAGGGTGAACATATGCCACGTGAGGTAAGAGTGGTGGATGAATTATATGCTCAAAGGAGTGTGCTCCTATCATCATTACCTTACCAAATTCAATTGGGTTAATGGGTGGATTAAGATTTTCTCCTAGAAAGGGATCTTTTTCTATCAACTTCGAGAGACTCATAGTTGGGGATCCATCTTGACCTAGTAAACCCGGTTTAAACCCATAATATTTCTTATGATCAATCATGAATGGGTGATGTAAGTATGTAAGGTCATCTTCCACTCCTATATTGGCTTCCTCTCTACATGGCTTAAAGTCTACCACCTTTATCCTAAGACTACCCAGACTACATGGTTTGATGGGTGGATCGGGACCTATTTTAATTCCTAAATTCACATCTAAGGATGGAAGATTAGGTAACGGTTTTGGTTGAGGCTCCGGTTCATCAAAATTAGGAACTTCCTTAGAACTAAAAGAAAGGTCATCACTACAGGTGTTAAAACCTATATTCTCTAGTTGTGCTTGGTCCAAGTGTTCTACCTCTATTGGGGTTCCTATAGTCTCTTCTACTTCTTCCGGGTAAGTCACGGGTGACATGTGTGCCTCAAATGATGGTAGGACTTGTGGGGTATTTGGCGGGCTTGGATTTTCTACTTTATCATCCATCTTATCAAGATCACCTATATCCTCAACATGTGTTTCATTATAATCCAACCCTAACATTTTCCCAAGTATCTCAAGTGCTTCTCTAGGCATCTTAACTTCTATATCCGAATCATAAGGATCATCCTCAATATTATGACTGCTATATTCAAATTGCCCAAAAGATTCATCATGTGTTTCTTGAGATTCATCATCATTGATCATAAAACCTAGGTCTTTTTGATCAATGTGATCATGTTCGGCTACATCCTCCATCACATCAAGATCACCTATGTGTTCAGCTTGTATTGTGGTGAAATCAAACCACTCCGTATGCCCAGTTATCTCATCTATAGTTTTATCCCCAAACAAACTTCTTGCTTGCTCCCTCAAACTTGCTATCAATTGATCCGTAACAGCATTTGTTGGGTTGCCCATTTTTTTTGGCAAGTATGGCACAATTCTCTATGGTTTCCCATGCTTCATCAGCACTTAATCCCCAAAGGTCCCCATCTGAGGCATGGTCAATGTCCATTTTGGTATAATGATCGACACGATGGTAAAATATTTCAATTTGGGACCACAGATCAAAATTATGATGTGGGACTTTTTGGAGTAAATATTTAAAATGAGCCCACGCATCATAGATAGGTTCATCTTCATGTTGGTTAAACATCAAGATGTCATTAGGAGTGGGTGAATTTTGTGGTCGGTAGTATGGTGGATTCGCGTTCTCCATAATGGTGAACGGAACAGTCAATGAAAATTATGAACAAACACACAAAGAAAAAGATAGACTAAAGAAAACCTATAAATAAAAATAAAATCTTACTAGAAAGGATTCTAGCAAGTAGACCTAATAAAAAGAAATTCTAACCTAGACAATAACTATTCCCCGGCAGCGGCGCCAAAAACTTTGATGCGTGGGAATTGCACCAGGTTTTACCTCTCGAGGGATCTCGAGAAGCTTACAACCCCCACCAGGCAGTGTACCTGATCGATGTAGTATAGTATAATGACAAGTACCGGGAGATTGATCGTTCAGCTAGGAATAGTGTCGCTAGGATTAGAAAACCTAAAGACTAGGTCTAGAGATGAGGGATGATTCTTTTTGTATTTTTATATTTTATGAAAAGCAAATAAAAATCTCGGTTTTGAAAGAGTTGGGCGGAATTAGTTGCTAGTCAACTAACCCAATTACTAAGATGCAATCAAAATAAAATACTAAAAAATGAAAATAAACTATATTAAACTAGGGTTGTGAGCAATATGTGGGAGAATTGTGTTTACTTAGACTTCACTACTCCCTAGATATCTTTTATATGTTAATTACTTGTTATAGTTGCGTGGATGACGGGTTGTATTCCTTAATACCATTCATGGGGTGGTGTACTTACTTCCCCAATCCTATAAGCACCTACTTCACTCCTATGTCGAGCCGGCTAAGAAGCTCCTAACATGGGATCACTAGAATTTGCTCATGCATTAAATACAACCAATAAAACCAAGTACACATCGGTTCATGTTTCTTAAGACGTTCAAGCATGTTACACAATGGAGGTCTGCCAGTTTTCTTAAGCCTAACCTTGAAATCATTCATCCAATACAACCATAAACAAGTAATCAATACATAATTAACATCTAGGTTTCATTAGATCTAAGCAAACACAAGATAAATCTAGCCTAGCATGTTAAAATCAAGACAAATAAAAGATATAGTCAACCAACACATATACATATTGATTGAATTAAAAGAAGACCTATCTCAATAGAACATGAAAGGATTCAAGGGGTGTAAACCCTTGAAAATACTGTAAAATACGACCTAGGGTTTACAAGGTTCGACCCTAGTTTTCTCCACACAAGTTCCTCCCTTTTTGAATGAAAAATAAGAAAAGTATATATAGATTTTGATAGGTGACGGCGTCAAGAACAAAAGTCTGACGCCGTCATCTCGCCGCCAAATAGTTCCTCAGACTGCCTAGATCTGGGTCTGACGCCGTCATGTGTATTCCATCTTCAGGCCGTCACCAAAATTACTCTTGACGCCCTTATTGTGACGCCTTCAGGTTTGCACTGGACCGTCATGGATTTTACCCCTGACGCCGTCACATTATTCTTCTTGACGCCGTCAGGTACTGTTCTCAGCATGGAAAATTAAGTCTTTGGCGTTTTCTTCACTTTTATGCTCCAAAAATGTCCGAATTGCTTCCTTTTCCAGAATTCACTCCCAAAGTACCTAAAATCACAAAAGGAATGATTTAGGGCAATATTTGATCAAATAAATTCAATTCCGGGCTTAAATGACCCCCTAAAAGTGGTTCATTTTTCGCCTCATCATTTTGAAAAAGGGAAAATGGACTAAAAATACATCGAAATTGCCACTTTTTCCTTTTGTATACATCAAACTATTTTTTTCCTAAAGTATGCACATACTTTCTTAATCTTCCTATTGTAACTATATTAAGGGTGTGTTATGACGTGACAGTAATTAATTACACTAATCGCGTATTTAACCATTTTTTTCTCATTTTGGGTATGTTTTGCCAATTGCTATTACTTGGAGGTATGTTGTATCACTTTTATTTATTATCAATAACACCCCCACCATATTTATCCATCACTTTCCCTCTTAGTGTCTCTCCCTCTCTCTCTAGCACCACCACACCGACACCACAGCCACCTCCACCGCCTTGCCACGCCACCATCATCAAAAAGATGCAAGGTAGATCAAAGTCAAGGGATCGAATCAGGTTTAGATCGTGGATTAGGGTTTCGCCTGGTTCGGGTAACACCACCACTGCGACCATCATCCTTATAACTCTCTATCTCGTTTGTTTTATGGTATGTCAAACCGTTAAGCCCTCATTTGTATATTTTCTTTTCATTCTAAATCGATTGTAAAACTTTTGATAATGATTTCGTGGAAACCGCAGGAGTGTATGTTTGGTTGTTGTCCTGGTACACCAAACCACAACCCAAGAGGGTGCGTTTGGTTTTGTTTGCGTGCCACAACCCACCGCAATGACCCAGATAGGGTGATTTGGTTTGGTTATTCTCGGTTTAAAAAGAGACGACCCAAGGGGTGTTTGTCTCGAGCATGTCCACGAGGGTGTGTTGGTTGTTGCTGTTGTCGACTCAATAAAACACCCAAGGGGGTGTTGAGTTTGATTTTACCCTCTGTCAAAACACAGACCCACAAGGGGTGTATGGTTGAGCTTATTTGTCTCGGCTAAGGAAAGTATGATTTTCCTTCTAGCAGCACTCTTGAACTCTCACATTGTAGTGGAAGGTACATCATTTGGCAACAATCAGTTCCCGTAACTTAAACAATTGGGAATTTTTATATGTGAATGACTTAGACTCTTGGTATATGAGCTGTTGAAAGTCTAAAATGCAAGGTTTATGATCTATTATGGAATGGTGAATTCGGTAATTTGATGGTTTTGTCATCTTACCTGTAAGGCTGAAAGTCTAATTTCATGTCACTGAATATGTTGACGGTGAGTGCAGATTATATGTGGTTTTGATTGAAATTGTTGATCTCGTTTCTTACAAACAGCCAAAACATAATTTTGCTACCACATGTTAAATATTCAAGTGAGAAAACCATAGGAAATGTTCAAATTATCATAGGAAATTTTCAAATTATCAGATGTTATGCCCCTTCTTTCCTTCTAATCTGCAACAGATGTGGATATACGTTGGAAATTTTCAAATTGTGGTAGTCTATATCAGCAATCTTATGTTCTATACGTACGGGACCTATTTGACATTTTGATTGATGCTATTTTTGGCGTTGCAGCTCACTGGTAAAAGGCGACCAACAAACAACACGACTGTAGCATTGGTTGACCAATTGAACCTTATTCAAAGAAAGTTTGCTTATTGTGGCGCATATTGATGAGGCGAAAAATGAACCACTTTTAAGGGGTCATTTAAGCCCGAATTCGGATTTATTTGATCAAATAATGCCCTAAACCGTTCCTTTTGTCATTTTAGGTACTTTTGGAGTGAAATGCAGAAAATGAGGCATTTTGGATGTTTTTGGAGCGTAAAAGTGAAGAAAACGGCAAAGTCTCAATTTTCCTTGCTGGGAACAGTACCTGACGGCGTCACCAAATTCTTAATGACGGCGTCAAGAACAAAACAAGAGTTGGAAGAGGTGACGGCCCAGTAAAAACGTGACGGCGTCACCCAAGGCCGTCACGGTTTAAAAGTTGGTGACGGCCCATAATCAATTTGCTCATGACGACGTGAAAAATAGATCTAGGCAGTCCGATTTCATTGTGGGCGGCGAGTTGACAGCGTCAAAATTTTCTTCTTGACGCCGTCACCTTGTAAAATCTATATACAGTTTTTCAATTTTCATTCATAAATATAGAACTTGGAGGGTGTAACTTTGGAGAAACCCTAGCACGATTTTATCAGACTTTTCAAGGGTCTTTACCCTTTGAAACCTCTTATGTTTAATTGAGATAAGTACTCTTTCAATTCAATCAATATGTCTATGTGTTGCTTGAATATATCTTACGCTTGTCTTCAATTTAACATGCTAGGCTAGATTTCTTTCGTGTTTGCTTAGATGTAGTGAAACCTAGATGTTAATTATGGGTTGATTGTTTGCTTATAATTGTTACGGATGATTGTATTCGATGTTAGGCTTAAGAAAACTGGCAGACTTCCATTGGTAACTTGCTTGAACGTCTTAAGAAACATGATCGGAGGTGTACTACGATTTTTGGTTGTATTTAATGCGTAGGAGAATTCTAGTGATCTCATGTTAGGAGTTTTTAACAGCTTGACATGGAGTGAAGGAGGATCTTATAGAGTTAGGGAATATTGTACACGGCCCTACGACTAGTATTAAGGAATATGACCCGTCATCAATGCATTTGTAACAAATGATTAACCTGTAAAAGATATCTAGGGAGTAATGAAATCTAAGTAAACACAACTTTACCTATCATTGTTCACACCAAATTAGTATAATTAGTTTATTTTCATTTTTGTTATTTTATTTTGATTGCATCTTAGATAAATTGGGTTAGTTGGCTAGCAACTAATTCCGCCCACTCTTTCAAAAACCGAGATTTTACTTGCTTTTATAAAAATATAAAAATACAAAAAGAATCATCCCTCACCTTTAGACCTAGTTTTTAGGCTTTCTAATCCTAGCGACACTATTCCTGAGTTGAACGATCAATCCCCCGGTAATTGTCACTATACTATACTACAACGATCAGGTACACTGCCTGATGGGGGTTGTAAGCTTCTCGAGATCCTTTAAGAGGTAAAACCTGGTGCGATTCCCACTCATCACATATCTTGTGAGGCAAAATGATATCATGTTTGCTTATAAACTAGCAAGAGACGCAATCACTTCTCAGGTCACCCAATTTGCAGAAAATGCTTATGACGAGACATTACTTGAGCAATGTACAATATGTTTTGATTCTGTCCACAGTGGTCAAATGTTTTCTGTTAACAAATATCTGCACAAATATTGCTTTTCGTGTATGAGAAAGCATGTGGAAGTAAAGTTGCTTCAAGGGCAGCTCCCTGAATGTCCACATGAAGGATGCAAGTCTCACCTAGAAATTGAGAGTTGCAAGAAGTTTCTAAATCCAGAATTATACGATATTATGAGCTTGAGGATCAGAGAAGTACCATGGCATGATAACTTTACCTGCTATGACTACAAGAGGTATTACCCAAATCAAAACAGATGGGTATTTCTTGTTCTAAGCTATCATTATTGGTTTGGTGGTCTGATAGTAGTTGTGGTGATGGTTTAGTGGTGATGTCGTGGTGGTGGGTTGTTTGTTAGTTGATGGTGATTATTTGAAGACTTACCACATCGGAACTCACCATAAAGAGACCCAAGACAAGGAGTACACAAGTTTTAGATGGTGGCGGTAGGCGACGGATGGTGGCGGTAGGCGGTGGATGGTGGCTGTGATAAGGATTTATTTGATACATTTTAGGGGGTCATTTAAGCCCTAAATCATAAAGATATGGTCAAATATTACCTCAAATCGCTTCTTTTCTCATTTTAGGTACTTGGGACGAGAATTCTGGAAAATGGAGCATTTTGGACGTTTTTGGAGTCAAAAGTGAAGAATGACAAAATCAAGAAACTAATCTGGAAAATACAACTGACGACGTCATGCTTTACAAGGTGACGCCGTCACTTGAAGATTCAAGAGGTGGAAATAATTGCAAGTGAAATGGAAGTAGGACGTCACGTGCAAATGGAAGTAGGACGTCTGGTATTAATGTTACAAGAGACGGCCCAGAGGAAATCATGAGTGACGACGTTAAGCAGCTGGATTGGGCATCACAAAACCCTAATGATGGCGAGATGACGGCGTCAGGACCTATAACCTGACGCCGTCACCTTTGTATCTCTATATATAGTTTTGGATTTTTTTTTTCATTCATAAAAGGGGTGGAACTTTATAGTACAATTTGGGAGAAAAACCTAGTCCGAATTTTACAGCATTTTTAGGGTTTCAAACCCTCTTTTCTTCCATGTTCAATTAAAGGTAAGTTCTTCCTTTAATCATTCAATATGTCTATGTGTTGTTTGATTAATTGTTTGTATTTTCTTTGCATTAACATGTTAGCTTAGATTTATTAGTGTTTGTTTAGATCTAATGAAACTTAGTTATTGATTATTGATTGTTGATTTGTTATTGATTGTTTGGTTGATTGAATCGCGTTAGGCTTAAAAAAACTGGCTAACCTCCTATACGGTAACAAGCTTGAATGTCTTAAGAAACGTAATCGGATGTGTACTACAGTTTTATTGATTGTATTTAATGCATGAGTAGATGTTCATGATTCTATGATAGAATACTAAATGTGTCATCATAAGAAGAAATAGATACTCATAGAGTTGGGGAAGGACATACACGCCCCCACGACTGGTATTAAGGAATACAATCCTTCAACTAAACAATTATGACAACTCAATAAATCAATAAGAGATAACTATGGAGTAGTGGAATCTAAGTAAACACACTTGTCTCATATAAGAAATTCACCACTTTTAGTTTTATTGTTATTTATTTTTATTATTTTAGTTTAATTAGTAATTTTGGGTTAGTTGACTAGCAACTAATTCCGCCCACTCTTCTAATACCCGAGATTTTACTGCTTTCTATAAAATATAAAAATAGAAAAAGAATCATCCCTCACCTTTAGACCTAGTTGACCTACACTTCAATCCTAATGACACTAATCCCCTAGAGAATGATCAGTCCCCCGGACCTACCATTTACTACACTACAACGGTCAGGTACACTATCTTGTAGATTGCAAAATCACTCAAGATCCCTTGAGAGGTAAAACCTTTTGCGAGGTTGCAAAACACGTATCAATTTTTTGGCGCCGCTGCCGGGGAATAGTTATTGCTTAGGTTGAATTTTATTTCACTTAGGTCTACTCATTAGATTCATATCTAGTGAGATTTTTGTTTTCTTTTCCATAGGATTTTTTTAGTCTATCTTTTTCCTCAAATATTGTTTCAATTCTTCCTTGGCCATTATGGTAGACAATGATTCCCGTAATTTTAGACTTACTAGGAGTCACAGTTCTGTCAAAACCCTCATCCAGCCTTACGCAGAACCTGATAGAGAAATGCCTAGGCTAAGACAATCCCTTCAAGCGTCCGAACCGCACGGTACCACCATCAATATTGATGAAGGTCTTTCCGAAGAGGAATCTGACCAACACCCCACACCCCCTAGCTCTCAATCCAATCTGATTGAGGATGTCCAAGAGAATCCTATCCCCAAGTGCCTCAAGGATTAATCTTCTCCCACCCCTCGTGGTTTTTCTAATGCTATCGTTTTTCCAAATGAACATACAAATGGGGTCTTGCACGCAAACGATGTTTAGATTGTCCAGAGCGTATGCAAGTTTCATGGGTTAAAAACGGAAGACCCAATTCAACATGTTAAGGATTTCTTGAAGATAGTTGACACCATGCATGCGGATGGGGCCACTCGAGATACATCCCGGTTATGATTCTTTCCCTTCTCCTTTCAGGAAAAAACTAAAGAATGGTATGACAGGCTCCCTTCTAAATCCATCTTCACTTGGGAACAACCAAACAACTTATCTCAAAATTCTATGAAAAATTCTTTCCATCAGGGAGAACTTCGGCGATTAGGGACAAAATCCTCTGTTCCCGCACAGGGAAAACCGAACCCATTCATAAATCTTGGATTCGATTTAAGAACCTCATACGGAAAGCTCCCCACCATGGCATTGCGCTTTGGCTCTTTGTCAAAATCTTCTAAGAAATTGTCTCTTAGAATGAACAAAATGGAATCAACAATTATGTTAAAGGAAAAATAGCCAATTTGAGCGTTGAGGAAGGGTGGAAACGGATCGAGGAATATGCTCAAGATCAAGACGATACCTGGGATAAACCCAATTCTGTCATGAGTATATTCGAGATGATACAAACCCCCTCCTATGAGAACCGACTGAGAAAATTGCAAGAAAAGTGTCATATCTAAAAAGGTCGCAAAACACTCAAAGATTAGTAAACCCATACCTAATCTTCGATCAATGTGGAGGGCCGCATGAAGTGGACGAATGCAAGGATGAATCAACCACTGAGCATGTTTGTCTATCAGGCCACGATATCTTCGATGACCCTTCCCTTCTAGTTTTCTATCAAACTAGTAATGGCACCTCTTGGGATAAATATGTAAATAGGAAAGAAGAGGAGAAAGGACTGAATTCAAGGTCAGAAGTACTTTTGAAGAAGATCTCGGGCACTTCACTCATGAAAAGGGCTTGCTACTAAAAGCCTCGATGGGCTAATCACTGAGCAACAAAAAGAAATGAGTGACACCTTTGCTGAGCTTCATGATGCCCTTGATCACAAAAGTGAACCACCTCACAAGCAACATGTAATACACCGTAAATTTTTCTGTCATTAGTAAACAATTAACGAATAATAATCCATCATCACAGTTTAATTAACCATTTTTACGAGCTAAATTTTTGCTTTTATTCAAACTATTAACATTTCCAAGCTACGTATCGACAATTTATTGAACGCGTTTATTAATTTATCGAGCTTACGAACTAAACACACCCTCATAATGCAATGGGCCACGGCCCAATCCCACTGCCAACAGATAAACCCAACGGACCCTTATTACATTTTTCTTTTCTTCCTTTTCTGTTGGGCCAGTCCTCGACACAAACCCAAGCACAAACAAAACTTTTATATTATTTTCAAATTACATGTCCTAAGTATGTTTACTTTGGCTAGTTTGCTCGCAAATTTCCTTAACAACCTACGAATATTTTTGAACAACTTGATAGACCTCCTAACTAAGAATCACGAGTGACAAACCACTATCGATATCATGAACGTTTACTAACTTAAAAATTCACAAAGCTTAGCTCACTTGTCACATTTCAACTCGACTCAAAAACTTGAACTTTGATTTAGAAACCTACTCGTTAACTCATAAAAGACCCTAAACTCTCACTAGATGAGATTCAACACGTTTTATTGATGCTTTGACTTTCAAAAGCTCCCAACAATGAACAAACAAAGCATCATGATTTTCATTTTGTTTTCTTTCTCTTGGACGAGCTCCACATGGACGATTCTTGCAACAACTCTACTGTTCATCATTTTTGACTCAAATGGTAATAAGGAAACATTCATTTACCACATGTTTAAAAGGAATTGACATTCAAACGAGCAAACCGTGATTTCCTCTTGTCTTCTTTCTTTTTGGTCGAACTACACAAGGACGATCATGCTAAAAACTCTCACACTCATTTGACCACACCCTTACGTATTCTCCTATCCTCTTTTACATAATCATGCTTCATCATTACACCGGTCCTCTTCTTATTTTGTTCCTTCCTTTTGTCGATTAGAACAAACCAAGTCAAACCATGTATCATCTCACAAAACTTGCTTGCACACTCATGGAACCCCACCAACTTTCCCTGTGTTGCTTTGTTTCCATGCATTGATAGCAAGAGCAAGACAAGCAAGAAATGATAAGAAGCCATGATGACTCTTACACATTCCAAATGCCATGTGCTTGACTTTCACCTCAACCCATTTGTCCCGTTCTTTTTGTCCTTCTAGAATTCTTGCGGCCAACTCTACCAACCCAAGTTGACTAACTGTAAAATAGGAGCTCTCTTCCTCTATAAATACCATGCAAGACCAAGTCGGTTCCATGCACATTCAAAACACAAACACAAAACTCAAAACTACTTTCTTTGTTGTGCTACTGTCATGAGAAGAGGAAGAAAGAAGAAGCAAGTTGGGTCATTAATCTTCAAGTTTCTAGGGTCCTCCTGGTCTTGTACGTAATGAGTTTTAAAAGCTTCGAGAGCTTTGGACTATTTGTTTTCACATTATTGTCCCTCGTTCACTTCATTCATTCCTCGCCACCATTTGGTGTAGTAAGTCTCCTAGCTCATTTCCATACGTAGTATAAGCTTTTAGTCACATTAAGTAGTTGCTTTACAATTTACATTTCATACGTAACATTCTTTTAATTCCACATGTTATGTATAAAACTCGCGTTTAACACAACTTATCGTATCTAAGTTCTTGGTGTGGCTGTGCGTGAGGTGGTGTGACAAAATAATATTAACAAAAATATACTTCTTGTTTGTCTTCACAGTCGACACATGCTAGTAAATACAGCTAAGGAGTTGTGTTGTTGAGTTTGTGTGGTAATAATCAATAACGTGATTAACACTTATGAAAACTAGCATACTCTTGTTTTCTAAAACGACATAAGCATACATTGTAGAGTTATTTGACATTTCGAACACAAAAAGACTAAAAGAAACCATAAAAACTAAACTTAAGTGTCGGCTTTTTGGACGAAAGTGCATACCTACAAGCTCGTAGCTTATTGATTACTTTAGCTTATCTCGTTTTCATTTTTGTGTTTGGCTTGCTGGGCCACTGTTGAACCATGAAACTCATAAGGGGTCTTGGATTGCTTATTTGAGCAAGCTTATGACTTAAAGTGCTTATTTTGAAACAAACAATTAACTTAAAAATGACTTATTTTGGTGCTTGTTAAATCCTCACATGCTACCTTAGTGATTAATTATAAACTTGAGGTGCTTATTAGAAAAACTATGGCAAAACAGTTTTGGTAATACAAAAGCAAAACAAAACAAAAAGACGTCTGCATGCAAACTGAGTAGAAACATAACAAAATTTTAACACAGTTAATTGTCCCTTAAATACATATGTTGCAAGGTATAACAACAAGGCAATTGTAATATAGTGGGTTGGCTATTTGGTTGTGAACCTAATGACCTGAGTTCAAATCCTTTCGTGGACACTTTTGCTATTATTTTAGCACTTTGGCTATTACATTTGGACCCGATCTAATATATTTTTATAACACTTCATAAAAATGTAAGAACTTATATTTTTCAACATACTTGTCTAATACTTTCCTCAAACTAATATAAATATTTTCTAACTTTTCCTCCACTAACTAAATATATATATAAACACAATTATATACGTATACCGTATCACGTAAACGTTACTAATATAAATACTTAACGAATAAGTGATTTGGCCTGTCGGGTAACATGCCGGTTACTTACCTAAGAGACCCCAGTTCTCAGTTTGAATCCTGTCATTGACACTTTTTGGTGTTTATTTTTATCTTACAATTTGACGAATATTTTTGGACCCGATCATTTTTATAACTTTTAATAAAAATGACAAAATTATTATATTTTTTTTCCTAACTTATTATCCACTAACTTTAGATAAATACAAACACATTAATATTTATATTTTATATATCGTATCATGAAACATTATTAATTTAAATACTCAACTTATAGTATTTAATATTATTGGACCAACAACATATAATCTTTTATAATACTTTCATTGTGAATATTTCCGTAATAAGTCTTTCATTTATTCTCGAACCAGCAACTTATCCGTCTTGAATACTTATATATATATATATATATATATATATATATATATATATATATATATATATATATATATATATATATATATATATATATATATATATATATATTATATATATACTCGTACACTTTGTCCAAGAGCCAATACTTACAAATATTTTGAAATCAATTTAACATAAACTTTGTCACACAAGCAACATCAAACGCAAGCCACCTCTACCACAAAACCATTCTTATCATCCGACATTTATTCAAATCACTATTCCTCGATAAGTCGAACTTATCTCAGACTTACGTACTATTTAGGTTATCTATTGGAGCCATTCCCATTCTGCGATAAGATTATTTATCCTGTCTACCATTCCTCTAAGGTGAGTCATAGCCCCTCTCTTACTCTTTTACTTGTTTTATAAACGTTTTAGGGGAGATACATGCTCAACTACATGTTTTATACTTTTACAAGTACTCTTAACTATTTACAAATTACTGTGAGTTCCATAGCCCCCACTCTTTTACTTATTTTGAAATGCTTTTGAGGGAAATACATACTTGTATTACATATAAATGTTACTAGTTTTCCTCAAACCTTATACTCAGTTGATAAATCACACTACTTGTTATTGAAACGTAACACTTGCTTTTACTTACAAAGGAACTATAAACTTTTGCGAATTACTATGAACTTACGAATCCACTTTTATACGCTTTTATAGCTCATGGAGAGCTACCCACTATAAACATGATCACAAGAGATTTTCAACTGTATGTTATACCCGATTCTCTATTGCTTAAGTTTACTTTTATTGCCATGTTCTAAGTCCCTCACATCATGCACCTTAATCACTTGCGAGTGAACGTAAATAATTGTGAATAGATCTGTTTGGGACTGACAATCCCCGTTTGGTTTAGCTAGGATGAGCGACCAAGCGCACTTTATTTAAACATACTTATAGGTTATTGGCAAATACCTATCCTGAGGGCACACTGTTATACATCATACTTGATGCCTGTCAATCGTTGAGTGTCATGAGGCTTAGAGCAATAGACCAATACTGTAGTCATGATACAGTATTGCCATCCTTAATAATATTTGTATTCGTTACAAATATTATCTGAACTTAGAACTTGTGATTATTAAGAAAATCACCACTTGGCAAACCATAAATATTTTGTGTTGACCCAGTTAGGGCAGCCAAACCCACTATGGATATATAACAACTTAACCCACCACTTACTCGATAACAAACCAACTATGGGTATATTATATTGTAACCCACTACTTATTTTATTAATAATTTTATTTAGTACAATTATTACCTAAACTTGGAACTATTGAGAATCAACCGTTTAAACTATAAACCCTATGGAATTATCCATACTTTGATTTTGAGAATCAACCGTTTAAACTATAAACCATATGGAATTATCCATACTCTGATTTTGAGAATCAACCGTTTCATTTTAAACATTATGGAAAATCAACTTTTATTTACAAACACTATGGACTCACTAAACTCTTTTGATTCTGGAAATCAACTATTTTACTCATAAACTCTATGAACTCACCAACCATTGTGTTGACGCTTTTAGCATGTATTTATCTCAAGTCCATAATGAGCAAGGATGGCACGGAGGAGCACAGATACATATAAAGGCTATAAATTTTACTATCATTCGAAAAACCCATTTCTTAAACTTTGAAACCAATGGGACCTCATTTTGAAAACTCAAACTATTGGGAACTCATTTTGAAAACTCTGATTTTTATAAATTTCGAATGATAAATCTTTTAAAATGACTAAATTGACAATCGTTTTCTACTATTAAACTGTTGTGCCATGAAGTAACACTCAATCTAAATTCCGCTGCATATTTTGAAATTGGGGGTGTTACACAACAAGACCCGTTGTTTGCCATCACGACTCGTGCTGTAATAACAACTAAGGATCCACCACACCCAACTCAGCACCCCGTCACTACTGGACCTGACACTTCCAATAGAGAGGAAAATGAGAAAGACAAAGACACCTCTGAACAGCCCCCTTGCGTAATCTCCCCAGTCCCTACTCAACCCAAGCAGCCTACGAAAGTTCCATATCCATTCCGCCTCAAGAATCAAAAGACCAAAAATGATAATAAGAGATTCTTATCATACTTAAAAGATTTTGTGGTAACCATCTCCCTCATAGATACATGTTACCATATGCCTAAATATAGTACATACTTCAAGAAACTTCTTGCCAACAAAAAGAAACTTGAGGGTCTGGTAACTCTAGGAGAAGAATGTTTTGTGGTTACCCAACGAGGACTACCCAAAAAGGTAGACGACCCAGGTTGTTTCACCTTACCTTGCTCCATAGGATCCTTATCCGTAAAGAATGCTATGGCTGATTTGGGAGCAAGCATAAATCTTATGCCATATTCCATGTTCCTCAGACTTGGATACTCAGGGTTGAAGCAGACGTGTATAAACATCCAATTAGCTGATATATCGGTCAAATACCCCTTAGGAATATGTGAGAATGTGCTAGTCAAGGTAGGGAAGTTCAAATTCCCAGTTGATTTTGTAATCTTAGAAATGGAAGAGGATGACATGGTAACCATCATCCTAGGCAGAACATTTCTAGCCACTACTCGCGATGTCATTGATGTTCATGACGGCAAATTAACCTTGAGAGTGGGAACTGAAAGCCTGAACTTTGACATCAAGGATATGATGGATTTCTCTCCTGCACCAGACAACCGACTGTACTTCATTGGAGAGGTCGATTAATTCACTAATATCATTGATAAATGTGTTGATGAACAAGTTGAAGCAGGTTGGTTGCGAGACGGTAATGTCGCACCAGTTCATGAAGAGAAAGAAGAAACGGAGGTTATCAACGCGGTTTCCTTCTATCCTAAAATGGAAACCATTGAACCACTCGAGCTCCGTAAACCTAAAAACAATCTCAAACCTTCTATTATCGAGCCACCCACACTTGAACTAAATGAGCTTCCAAATCACATAGAGCATGCTTTCCTTCAGGGCAAGGACCAACTCCCGGTAATCATAAACTCCTCTTTAGAAGGCAGACAAAAGGATAAACTCCTAAATGTCTTAAAAAATATAAAGGAGTTATCGCATGGAGTGTGGCTGATATAAAATGAATCAACTCTACATTTTGTACGCACAAAATACTCATGCAGGAGGACTATAAACTAACTGTACAACCTCAGAGGCGGGTAAATCCCAACATTAAGGAAGTGGCGAAGAAGGAAGTCATCAAACTCTTGGACGCCGGCCTAATTTACCAAATTTCCGACAGTCCTTGGGTTAGCCCGGTGCAGGTTGTACCAAAGAAATGAGGGATAACTGTCGTAAAAAATGATAAGGATGAATTGGTTCCTCAAAGAACAGTCATTGGTTGGCGTGTGTGCATCAATTATAGGAAATTAAATGACGCTACCCAAAAAGATTAGCAGGGCATGAATACTACTGCTTTCTAGATGGGTTCTCAGAGTACTTTCAAATCCATATCGCCCCTGAGGACCAAGAAAAGACCACCTTTACATGTCCTTATGGGACATTCGCTTATAAGAGAATGCCCTTCGGATTATGTAATGCGCCCGCGAACTTCCAACAATGTATGACTGCAATCTTTCATGAGTTAATGGAAGATAGCATGGAAGTCTTCATGGACGACTTCTCAGTCTTTGGAGATTCCTTCGATCGTTGTCTTGCTAATCTCGAAAAAATGCTTAAACGTTGTGAGGAGACCAATCTAATTTTAAATTGGGAAAAATGTCACTTTATGGTAAAAGAAGGGATTGTTCTTAGGCATAAAGTCTCTGGGAATGGGATTGAGGTGGATCGAGCAAAAAATGAAGCTATATCCAAGCTACCTTACCCCACCACCGTCAAAGCCATACGTAGTTTCCTGGGCCATGCCGGTTTCTATAGAAGGTTCGTAAAGGACTTTTCATAAACTGCTCAACCAATGACTCAATTACTGGTTAAGGATGCCCCTTTTGAATTTTTGCAAGAGTGTAGAGAAGTGTTCGATCATTTGAAACAAGATCTCATACAAGCTCCAATTATGGTTACACCTGATTGGGAGTTACCATTCGAGATTATGTGTGATGCTAGCAACTATGCCGTTGGAGCAGTGTTGGGTCAAAGATTAAATAAGCACTTCCAACCCATCTACTATGCTAGTAAAACCATGAATCCTGCACAAGAAAACTACACCACTACTGAAAAGGAACTCTTAGCTGTAGTATTCGCTTTTGATAAGTTTCGCCAATATCTAATCTTATCTAAAACCATTGTCTTCACTGATCATTTAGCCCTTCAGTATCTTTTCTCAAAACAAGATGCTAAACCATGATTAATTCATTGGATCTTGCTGCTACAAGAGTTTGATATCGAGATCCGCGACAAAAAGGGCGCTGAAAATCTCGCGGCTGACCATCTCTCTCGACTCAAAAACCCCGACCTTGGTAAATCAGACAACAGTGAAATTCAGGATTAATTTCCTGAAGAATAGCTTATGTCAATAAATGCTCTGAACCATGGTACGCGGATTACGCTAATTACCTAGCAAGTCGGGGTATTCCAGAGTACATGAATAGACAAGAAAGGAAAAGGTTCTTCACTCAATTGACCTCTTTGATAGTTTATCCTAGGTACTTACGCCAAAGTGGTGGATGTTTTGATCCTTTCCCAAGCCTATGCTAATCTATTTACTATTACAGTTAGTGAGAGATATTTTTTCATTTCCATTTGTGATATATAAACTTATAACACCTGAGTGATGAGAGTATCCAAACACTTATTGTGAGGTGCTAGTATATAATTTCCGTGCTTGTTTTGACTAAGGTAGAATGATCATTTGTTGTAATTACTTTTATGTTAATGTTAAATGACCCATAACTTGTATTTTGATTGGTATAAAAGCTCATTTGCTTAAGGACAAGCAAATCCCAAGTGTAAGGCTATTTGATAAGATTTATTTGATACGTTCTTAGGGGGACATTTAAGCCCTAAATCATAAATATATGGTCAAATATTACCTCAAATCGCTTCTTTTCTCATTTTAGGTACTTGAGACAAGAATTCTGGAAAGTGGAGCATTTTGGACGTTTTTTGAGTCAAAAGTGAAGAAAATGACAAAATCAAGAAACTAAGCTGGAAAATACACCTAACGACGTCACGCTTTACAAGGTGACGCCGTCACTTGAAGATTCAAGAGGTGGAAATAATAGCAAGTGACGCTCCAGAAAACTTTTGGTGGAATTACACGTGATGGCGTCACGTGTAAATGGAAGTAGGACGTCTGGTATTAATGTTACAAGAGACGACCCAGAGGAAATCATGAGTGACGACGTCAAGCAGTTGGATTGGGCATCACGAAACCCTAATGACGACGAGATGACGACGTCAGGACCTATAACCTGACGTCGTCACCTTTGTATCTCTATATATAGTGTGGAAAACTAGAAGGGGGGTTGAATAGTTTACCGCTTTTAAACTTGTTTATCTTTGAAAACTTAGCGTGTAATAGACAATTGAAACTAATTGACAATAAGTAATATGCAAGAGTAAAGTAAGAAACGATCAAACCACAACACAGATGTTTATCGTGGTTCGGCTACAAGGACTTTTTTTCCTTGTCCTACTCCACGCCCCGAGTATCCAACTCGAGAGTTACTCATCACTAGTCAACAAGCTCCTTTCACCGGTGGAGAAAACCCTATACGTCGCTTACACTTTATCCGGTACAAAGCTAAATACCGGATCCTAGTTCAAGGTAGAACCACCCTAACGTCGCCTAACCAATATTTTCGACACGAAGTTAGATGCCGAGTTCTTTTACAAAGGTACAACCACTCCTATCACTTGATATATTTTGAGGACTAAAATACTAACTGATCACTTCAATACAAGATAAAAATGAATTATAAACTATAAGAGTTTATACAATACAAAGCTAACAAGTCTTGCAACGTTGAGTTGAATCTTGTAACTTCAGATGAACTTGTGAACTTCTTTGCTACAAAAGAGAATCGCACAAGTGAGTTGCTACTGAGTTAGATAAGAGAAATGAGAGTATATGTAATGTATGGCTGAAAGTGATGAGAGAATTCTTGAGTGTGGCTTGGTATTTATAGCCAAACAAGACAGCAAGCTGGCGGACCCGGTGGAACCAAAACAAGGGTTCCGCCCTTGTATCCACAGGGTTTCGCCAGACTGACAGTCAAAGCTCAAGAAATCTTTCCATATTTATGCAATGTCAAATCAAGATCCTTTAAGTCAACTACAAGATAGTTTGAGTAAGAATCTTTCCAAGTGTGTAAGAAATCTTATGGAAAATCAACTTCTAGATTTGGAAATCTTTCCATAAATACTCATGATGCATGTCATGATGTCATACAACATTTTCTATTTATAGAAATATGAAAATGTTATGTTTTATGCAAAATGTAAATGTAGCAAATGTAATGTTTAAATGAAATAAAGACTTAGTTATGAAAGGCTTAAACTATATGTATGCTTTGCTAAGAATTAAAGTTTATACTTTGTCGTTAACAAAACTTAGCAAAGATCGTAAAATATAAATAACGTTTTTAGGCGATATTTGTATTCACAATCTCCCCCTTTTTGTTGAGGACAAAACACAAACTTTTATTTTTAAGCAAGTCACTAATTATGGTGTTAAGTCTTTAAAATTTTATATTTAAACTTGTTTTATTTGACTTATGTTAGTTTAAGTTTAAATATATTTTCTTTCTCCCACTTTATGTCGAAACAAAAAGAAGAGTAGCGTAGCAGAATGGTTCAAACCAAACGCTCTCCCTTGGACAATACTCCCCCTAGTTGGGGTGCCAAGTAAGGAGACATGAATTTTGATCCTACAAAAGAAAATTAGTGTCAAAAAGACTATATATATATATATATATATATATATATATATATTATATATATATATATATATATATATATATATATATATATATATATATATGTATCCACAAGAAGGTATAGTATGAAAAACGATCACCACACCGAAATGGTCAACCAACAATGCATATAATAGCGTAGAATGGAATTCATTTCATGTAAAATTTGACTTTTGGAAAGTCAAAGACAAGAAATGAGGTGGATAACATCCTACTTTAAAAAAAATAAAAATAAAACCAAAAGGAATAAAGAAAGAAAATAAAATGAAATCCTACTTCTATAAAAGGAAGTCACCCAACATTGTCTTAAATGGGCCAAAAAGCCTCCAAACACGCTCTATGATTGGTTTAGGTGAGAAAGAGCATCCAAACGCTCAAGAATGTGTTGTAGAGCAAAGCGGGTTTCATCTTGGACTTGGTGAAGCATTATCTTAATGCTTTCACTTATTTTTTCTGCCCGCTCACAATGTGAGCACCCATGGCGAGGATTGGGTAGGATTGGGTCATTTGTTGATGGTTGTGGTGGTGGTGGTGGAATATTGGCGATTTGTTGAGATGAGGTGGGATTGAAAATGGAGGAGAGTAAGGTGGTTTGGAACTCCATTGCTTGATGGAGATGGGAGTCGACCATGCTTTTGAAAGCATAGAGGTTGTCGAGGTGATCATTGATCTCTTCGTGGGTGTTGGGTGGGTTGTTCCATAGGGTTGCCTCTATTTCCTCATACGAAGGAAAGAAGGACTCAAAGTATTGTGATTGGGATTGTGATTGTGGTTGAGATGGTTGAGGTGGTGGTTGATCATGGTGTTCAAAGTTTGGTTCTCCATAGAGAGGAACATGGATATCTTTGAAGATGGGGTGAAATAACAATGGTTTTGGTTGTGATGGTTCTTGTTGTGTGGATGGTTCTTGTTCAAATGGTTCATTAGGCTCAAAAGAATGCCCTTGTTTGATGATGTGCCATTCATTCAATTGATCCAAACGAAGGCAATGGTGGTGGATTGGTTCTTCTTGGCGAAAGATCATCTAGATCTTGTAAGAAAGGATGTGGAGATGTTGGGTGGAGTGCCAAAAAGCTCCATTGGTTCAAGTTTTGGTGATTTGGGTGGAGATGGAGATTTTGATGGTTGAGTTGGAGCCGGTGGTGGACTTGGATCAATGCCGATCTTTGTTAGTTGTGGAGTGGTGATCACATTGTTAAACCTTGGTGATGGTGTGGGAGTTGTAAGATTCAAAAAGTTTTCATCCTTGATGGGTGAAGAGATGATTAGTGGTGATTCATCTGAAGATGAGGAGATTAGGTTGATGGTAGTGTTGAAGCAACATGGTTTCACATTAATACGGGTGGTTCTCCTAATGGGTCTTGATGGTGGAGAGGTGTTTGTTGACTTTGTCATGCTCAAAATGTTGGTTAAGAAGCTTAAGATCAGAGATTGTGATGGTGATGGTGTGATTTGGAAGTGTTCTAAGGTGGTCAAATTTATAGAGTTGAAGAAATGTTGAAAGGGGTGTTTGGATTTGATGTTCTACCATACAAATTTTGAGGTTTATAATGATTTGGATGATTTATGAAGGTTGTCAAATCATTGGAAGTCAATCAAATGAAAATGGTGGAGTAAGAAGACCAAGATATGCACTAAATGCTTAGTGGCCATGTCAAAGTGATTTGGATGAGATGTTCCATGGATTCCAAGTAACCTTTTGGAGGGTTCCTTGAGTTAGTTATGGTTTAATTTGATTTTTGGCGGGAAATGGGTTCCTATTGGTTCTAGAGAATGAGAATGATCTTAATGCAGTTATGAACTAATGAGAAATGAGATTCTAACTAAAAAGGATGATTTGAGGTTGTGTGGAAGTTGGAATTTTGAAAAATTGAAAAATTTCTGTAGGTCACTGGCGGAACCAAATGAACACAAGGGCGGAACCCTGTTTTGGGTTTCGTCTGATCCGTTGGGCCAAACTGGGTTTACCCAGAAAATGCACTGGCGGAACCCTATTTTTGGTTCCGCCATATCCGCCAAGCCAAAAAAGTTAACAGAACAGTAATTTGGTAGTCGAGACGATTTCCAAATTTTCTGAAAATTCCCAAAACATAAACTTAAATTTATATCTGATTAGGAAATGCAAAAAATTGATATAGAAACATCCTTACCGATAGATTTTGATCGGGGGCTAGCGAATTTCACTATACTTAGTGAAATTTTTCATAATCTTGAAAATTTGACAACATCTCAAATGTTATCGACCTGCATAATTGTTAGTGCATACATGTTCCATACATTACCAAATATCCCTACAAATACATAAATCAATAAAACAAATTGTTTAAACGACTAAATTGTTCAAATGACACCTAGTGCCAAACACTCTCTAACCCCACACTCATTGACAATCCAATTTCTTGTTGAGCTTTCCAAGGAACCTCCTGAAGCACTTGAACACCCCCTTGGTTTGCTTAAACTCCTCGGACTCATTAAGAATACTTGGAAGTTGTGAGAGGTACTCGAGAGGAGGAAGCCTAGAGTTGGGTAAGTTATCGTCCTCACTCATTGATGATGATGATGAGGAAGTTGGAGGATGAGGACGTTTCCCTTGGGCTTTGGAGACTCTCTTGTCACTAAGTGGAACAAAGGTATGTGGAATGAGAGAGTAATCAAGATGAAGACCACTTGGAGTTGGAGGAATTGGAGCAAAGTGTCTAAAAAGACGAGTCAAGAGCATTCCATATGGCATGGCGGTGATGCCTTGAATGGGAATGTCGGCCATCCTTTTGGCTATGTAGTAAGCCAAGTTGAAGGGTTGGCGCACGGACACGGAGTAGAGCATATAGCAAAGGCAAAGATTGATGTGGTCCCTATTCCCTATAGTGCTAATGACATTGGCTCTAATGACTTCCTCCCACTTCTTAAATTGAGGCTTAAGCTCATTAAGCTCCATACCATAAGGATCCTTATCAACCTCATTTCCCGACCTAGTTCTTCTAGTGTTGGAAGTCCTAACAAAAAGATGATCACGAATAACATCCTTGGATACTAGAGGAGTATCATAGGGATGGATGCGGTCAATGACTGAGTCAAGAATTGAGAGAGAGTATTTGTCCGAATAGAGACAAGTACCATAATTTGGAACACCTAGGACTTGAACAAATTCATTGAGAGAGATGGTGTATTGGTGACCACTAATCAAGAAATTTAAAGACATGAGACCATAATCATCGGTGGAGAGAGTGATGGAAGCATAGAACTCTAGAATGAATCTAGGACAAATAGGCTCATCAATGTCAAGGAGGCAATCAAAGTGGATGCCGGCAAGTTCCCTACGAATGTTGGTGTTTTCTAGGAAGGAGGGGTCAATGGTTCTACCCTCATGGACATATCATTTTTCTAGGGCCTTAAAGATGTTGACTTGAGCGCGAGTAAGACCTTTGGTTTTGTGGTGTTTTGGTAGGTAGTGAAGGGTGTCCTTGTGGTCATAGTGAGTTGCGGGAGGCATGATGATTCCTAAAACACAAAATTTCACATTTTAGTCTAAGTTAGCGACTTTTATAATGTGGATGTTCTAGTGTGTGCCTATATGCAAACAATGTGGAGGTGCGGTTATCTTGACTCATTTTGATGCTTAAAACATTTTATAATGCAAGTTTTGTCATAAAACAAAAGATAACCTAAACACTCCTCCTAATTCAATGTAGCTTCGTTTGAATGTACCTGAAAATACATATTAGTTATGTATTCCCTTTAGCATGCAAGAGACATTATGTAAGTGATGTTTTAAATGTAACGTTTTGATTTTGTATTCACAATGTGAGACGAAAAAAATATTTTTCCTATTTGTGAGAAGTCATTTTTGCAAAAATGTGACATGGGGTCTTTTAGTAAACATGTTAATTTCTTATAAGAATGCAATTCCTAACTATGGGAAAACATGATTAGTTTGGTTTTTACAACTAATGTCCTATATGAATTTCTCAAGTTAATGCATAACCCCAAGTTTTAGTTTTCGTGCATAAATAGAATTCCTAGATACAGATCAGGAGTGTAATTATGTTCAGAATACTTACAATGATGATTTTTGAGCAAGGAGGATGATGGAAAGACCAAATTTTCGTATGTGGATGAGTAGTGAAGTGAATAGTAACTATTTTGAAGTGGTGGTATGGGATAAGGAGTGTTTTGTTTAATATAAAATAAGAAAAAGGTGCCTGCAGGTTAGCGGATACGGCGGAACCAAAAATGGGGTTCCGTCAGTTTTGGCTGAAGGTTCCACCAGATCAGTAGAAAGGAAAAATTGTTTTGATTTGCTTTGATTTTTGTGATTTTATTCTATCGTTCAAAACTACAATGTAGGCTCCATAAGTCCTAAGCCAAGCCTAAGAAGGTTAAATGGTTCTCGTTTAAGAGGTTTTGTGAGAATGTTGGCAATGTTGTCTTCGGAAGAAATTTTCTTTATTGAGATGTTTCCTTTTTGAACATTGTCACGAAGGAAATGATGACGGATTTCAATATGTTTAGTGCGAGCATGTTGAATAGGATTCTTACTAAGATCGATGGCTCCTTTGTTGTCACAAAGAATGGAGATGTCGTTAAGTTGAATTCTGTAGTCGACAAGAGCTTGGTTCATCCAAAGAGCTTGTTGACATGCTTTTTCATCCGATACGTATTCGGCTTCAGTTGTTGAGATAGTGAGAGCCGTTTGTTTCTTAGAGAACCATGAGGTGAGACAATGTCCAACAAAAGTACAAATACCACTTGTGCTTTTTCTATCAACATAGTCACCGGCATGGTCCAAGTCGGCATACACTATGGTGTCTACTCCCGTTCCTTTGGGATACCATAATCCTAAATGTGTAGTGCCCTTAATATATCTAAAAATCCTTTTAACGACTTCAAGATGAATTATTTTAGGATCTTCTTGAAAACAAGCACATAGACAAACACTAAACATAATGTCGAGTCTACTAGCCGTTAGGTAAAGTAGACTACCAATCATACCTCTATATTTAGTGCTATCTACACATTCACTTTCCTCATCCTTGGTGAGTTTAGTTTCCGTGGACATAGGTGTTTTGATTGGTTTTGAATCTTCAAGACCAAATTTCTTAAGCATATCCTTTATATATTTCGATTGGTTAAAGAAGATACCATCTTCTAATTGTTTGATTTGGAGGCATAAGAAAAAGTTGAGTTCTCCCATCATACTCATTTCAAACTCATCATGCATGAATTTTGAGAAATCGACACATAATTCTTGACAAGTTGATCCGAATATAATGTCATCAACATAGATTTGGACTATGATAATGTGTGAACCTTTCTTCTTAGTGAAGAGAGTATTATCGAATAAGCCCATGGTATACCTATGGTCAACTAGGAAGATTTTAAGTCGATTATACCATGCTTTTGGAGCTTGCTTAAGTCCTTTTTAAGTTTGTAGACATGATTAGGTTTTTCAAAATCGGTGAAGCCCGGTGGTTGAGCTACATATACTTCTTCATTTATAAACCCGTTTAAGAATGCACTTTTGACGTCCATGTGAAAGAGTTTAAAATTGTGTGCGCATGCATATGCAAGTAAAATCCTTATTGACTCGAGCCTAGCAACCGGAGCAAAAGTTTCATCGTAGTCAATACCTTCTTGTTGATTATATCCTTGTGCTACTAGCCTAGCTTTGTTTCTAGACACAATACCATTTTCATCCATTTTATTGCGAAAGACCCATTTTGTTCCAATTATTGTTTGACATTTTGGTTGAGGAACTAATGTCCAAACGACATTTCTCACAAATTGGTTTAATTCTTCTTGCATGGCTATTACCCATGACTCATCTTTTATGGCTTCATTTATATCATTGGCTGTTTTACAAAAATACACTCTTTCATATTCAATCCTCGGTAAAGCTTTATAGATCATTATCTTCGCTTTAGTGTTTTTATCAAATTTGAGATAATCATATTGATTTTCAAAACTTGTTTTTGTTGGTTTAAAATCACCAATGGAAATAATATGCCAAAGATCTTGATCAATTGATCTGATATAGTTTTCAAATTTATTTTTCCATTCAAGGAAATTTTCTTTTTCAAATAGCGGTGGTCTTTTAGTAGATTGCCCTTCTTTGAGATTTTCAAAATCCATGGATCGATCCAAGTTTTAAAATAAAATATATTTTAAAGATCTTGAGTATCGTAGCTCTTGATGCCAATTGTGGAAAACTAGAAGGGGGATGAATAGTTTACCGCTTTTAAACTTGTTTATCTTTGAAAACTTTGCGTGTAATAGACAATTGAAACTAATTGACAATAAGTAATATGCAAGAGTAAAGTAAGAAACGATCAAACCACAACACGGATGTTTATCGTGGTTCGGCTACAAGGACTCTTTTTCCTTGCCCTACTCCACGCCCCGAGTATCCAACTCGAGAGTTACTAATCACTAGTCAACAAGCTCCTTTCACCGGCTGAGAAAACCTTACACGTCGCTTACACTTTATCTGGTACAAAGCTAAATACCGGGTCCTAGTTCAAGGTAGAACCACCCTAACGTCGCCTAACCAATATTTCCGACACTAAGCTAGATGTTGAGTTTTTTTACAAAGGTACAACCACTCCTATCACTTGATGTATTTTGAGGACTAAAATACTAACCGATCACTTCAATACAAGATACACATGAAGTAAAAAGTATAAGAGTTTATACAATACAAAGCTAACAAGTCTTGCAACATTGAGTTGAAACTTATAACTTCTCGGATGAACTTGTGAACTTCTTTGCTACAAAAGAGAACCACACAAGTGAGTTGCTACTGAGTTAGATAAGAGAAATGAGAGTATGTATGTAATATATGGCTACAAGTGATGAGAGAATTCTTGAGTGTGGCTTGGTATTTATAGCCAAACAAGACAGCAGGCTGGCGGACCCAACGGAACCAAAACAAGGGTTCAGCCCTTGTATCCACAGGGTTCCGCCAGACTGACAGTCAAATGCTCAAGAAATCTTTCCATATCTATGCAATGTCAAATCAAGATCATTTAAGTCAACTACAAGATAGTTTGAGTAAGAATCTTTCCAAGTGTGTAAGAAATCTTATGGAAAGTCAACTTCTAGATTTGGAAATCTTTCCATAAATACTCATGATGCATGTCATGATGTCATACAACATTTTCTATTTATAGAAATATGAAAATGTTATGTTTTATGCAAAATGTAAATGTAGCAAATGTAATGTTTAATTGAAATAAAGACTTAGTTATGAATGGCTAAACTATATTCATGATTTGCTAAGAATTAAAGTTTATAGTTTGTCGCTAACAAAACTTAGCAAAGATCGTAAAATATAAATAACGTTTTTAGGCCATATTTGTATTAACATATAGTTTTGGATTTTTTCATTCATAAAAGAGGTGGAACTTTAGAGTACAATTTGGGAGAAAAACCCCTAGTCCGAATTTTACAGCATTTTTAGGGTTTCAAACCCTCTTTTCTTTCATGTTCAATTAAAGATAAGTTCTTCCTTTAATTATTCAATATGTCTATGTGTTGTTTGATTAATTGTTTGTATTTTCTTTACATTAACATGTTAGCCTAGATTTATTAGTGTTTGCTTAGATCTAATGAGACCTAGTTATTGATTATTGATTGTTTGGTTGATTGACTCGCGTTAGGCTTAAGAAAACTGGCTAACCTCTTATACGGTAACAAGCTTGAACGTCTTAAGAAACATAATCGGATGTGTACTACGGTTTTATTGATTGTATTTAATGCATGAGTACATGTTGATGATTCTATGATAGGATGCTGAACGTGTCGTTATAGGAAGAAATAGATACTCATAGAGTTGGGGAAGGACGTGCACGCCCCCACGACTGGTATTAAGGAATACAATCCTTCAACTAAACAATTGTGACAACTCAATAAATTAATAAGAGATAACTAGGGAGTAGTGAAATCTAAGGTTGCGTTTGTTTTTTTTTTCAACCTCTCAACGCCTCTGAACGGGCACTGTGTCTGAATCGGTCAGACATTTACGCCGTTTAGACTGTTTGTTTTTTTTTTTCTTCGTTCAGACGCGTTCAGATGCAGTTAGATCTTAATGGTCAAGACTTGAGAGGGGTGTCTTAACGCGTCTGAATGCCTCTTGTTGACACAAAATAACCAAAAAAAAAAAAATTCTTGTTCAAACATGAGTTTTTTTTTTTTTTTTTTTTTTTTTTTTTTTTTTTTTTTTTTTTTTCCTTTCAGATGCATTCAGATTCAGACATTTACGCATCAGATTCAGATTCAGACGTGCGGTTCAGATTCAGATTCAGACCCTCTTAATAAACAAACACCACCTAAGTAAACACACTTGTCTCAAATAAGAATTTCACCACTTTTATTTTTATTGTTATTTATTTTTTTTGTTTTTATTTTAAATTAGTAATTTTGGGTTAGTTGACTAGCAACTAATTCCGCCCACTCTTCGAATACCCAAGATTTTACTGCTTTCTATAAAATATAAAAATACAAAAAGAATCATCCCTCACCTTTAGACCTAGTTGACCTACACTTCAATCCTAACGACACTATTCTCCTAGAGAATGATCAATCCCCAGACCTACTAATTATTACACTACAACGGTCAGGTACACTGCCTGGTGGTTTGCAAAATCTCTCAAGATCCCTTGAGAGGTAAAACCTTTTGCGAGGTTGCAAAACACGCATCAGGCTGCTTGAATTAGTTTACGTTTTTAGCCACAAGGACGAAATGTGTAAATTATTAGAGCCACGGGGACCTTTTATGTAATTGTATCAAGGATGAATGGTGTAATTGTTTAGAGCCACATGGACGATTTATGTAAATTAGTGTAATTAACTCTTGATTAGATCATGCTACGTCAGATTTATGGCTACAATAGGAAGATTAAGAAAGTATGTGCATACTTTAGGAAAAAAATAGTTTGATGTATACAAAAGGAAAAAAGTGGCAAGTTCGATGTATTTTTAGACCATTTTTCCTTTGAAAAATATGGACTATTTTTGTAATAACGTTAAGGACTACCCGTGCTATAAAAACTATAGATTATTACACAGATGATCCTTATTTTTCAAAATATGTAACAACTGTGTAATAATCTTTTTTTTTTTTTTTTTTTTTTTTTTTTTTTTTTTTAATACTGATGGTCGTTAACTTTGTTGCACGGATTCTCTATTTTACAAAATATGGACTATCAATGTAAATAGTTTGAAAAATAGGGATTATCAATGTAATGAAAATCGAACGGGGACGGTAAGTGTGAGTTTGGCTAAACCACGTAGACGAAACGAAACATTTAATTTATAAAGTATTTTTATTTTAGTGAATCAAAATTTAGTTGGTTTAGAACAATAAAAAAAATAAAATAATGGATTTGAAAAATGTGTCTGCCATGAGAGACGATGTTTTTGAGTGTGTGGGTGGGTGAGTGAAAAAAGATGTAAAAGAGGAAAAAGTGACATAAAAAGACCATGACTTGATAACAACTTGTGCTCTAACAATGAAAATGTTGTCACACAAAGTTAAAAGGTTTATCACTTTTAAAACAAACAACCCTTCCTTAACTTTTATATAATCCAGTTCCACTTGAAAAAAAAATAATAATAAAAAAAAAGACGTTCACCTTCGCGAGTATCATATCCCTTCACCAGTTCACCTCTTTACCGGTATTTGAACTTTATGAATTTTGACTCTTTTCTTCTCTTTAATATAATTTCAAATAACTGCTTGTGAATATTCCAACACCTAATTCTCATGTTTTTAATTCCTAAAAGATTTTTTTTTTTCTTAAAATTATAATCAATGTCTATTTTGTTTTATCATCACTTGGAGACAATTCTATACATATTATTATTTTTTAGCATGTATGAAATCACTCAGAATCGATATACGTGTGAACCAGTTTAGTTGTATTAATTATTTTGAGAATCCACTGGATCAATATGTGTTATGGTTTTATATTTATAGGATGATTGCATGGAACATATTGAGGCTTGTATATACTTTTACAATGAAATTATGTGTTTGTTTAAGTGGCCAACTTGATATGGGACCACCGAAATCCACTGGGTGGCCTTTACTATAGGGTTTAGTTCTCGAATCCAAGTATTTTTAATTTGGGTTTTAGCCGTACAATAACAACACACTTTCTACTTTATTCTGTTTTGGTACATGTATTTTTTTTTTGTTCCATTTAACGTAACGTACTTTTGTGTTTTGGGTTACCTTGCTATGTGATACTTTCTGTTACCGGATACAAATGTATTTTTCCTACCTGGACATGCCACGTAGGCATTCCACTTATAATAAATCTATTTTTATAATCCCTTTTATATTAATTTATCATTCTTTCCCAAATCTTAAACACAACAAATACGAAAAACCCTAACCCTAACCATCTAATTTAGCCATTATCATCTATCTTGTAAACATAAAATGTCTTACTCATCATTTGATCGATTCCGTCGTGATCCACCACCAACCCATTGCAAATTGAAGAACCAGTGATTCTACAAACCTCAAAAACTATTAATTTTCCACTAAGACGTTTTCTGGGATGTATAAATTACTATCAAGTAAGTTATAATTTTTTTTTAAATGTACGGGCATTTGCTTAGCTTTGTTGATTTTGTAGGTTTCAGAGTGTAAAACATTTCATTGGGTGGATCCTGATTTACCAAATAAGTACTACAAACAAGAGGTTTTCAAGTTGATGAAAGAGGTTAAACTTCATCAAAACAAGATTGATGCAGATAAGTGCACAATAAGAGAAATGCAAATGTCTTTTGACTTTGAAAAGTCAACTATGCATAAACAAGCTTTGGGTCTGCAAATGGAGTTGAAAGAAATGAAAGCAAGTGTAGGTTTTTATAGGAAGCTTGTTGTGTTCATGTGTATGGTTGTTTTTATCTTGTTGTTAGTTAAGTAAGCTTTGTAATGGTGACTGTAATGATGATAATGAAAAGCTTGTTTTGTTTATTGCATTTGTTGTGTTATTCACTCTTTTACTGATGCACATGGACCACAAAGACACAAAGTCAATTAACATATGCACCACACAAAATACATTATTGGTGTTTTATGCACTCTTTTCCTGCACATGGACCACACAGACAATAAAGAGTCATTGCACATGGAGCTACATGAAAAACATAAATATGCAGAAAGAAACACAATAAACTAAACTCTTGGATTCATTACTGCAATTGAAAATTTGTGGACATAAAGTCCACTATTCAAGATAATGTATTAAAATAGCTATTGTCTAGTGCTAATACAGCTAATACCAACACATCCAACATAAGGTTTTAAAGTACAAGACCCAAGACATTGTTTTTAAACACACATGCTAATACACCTAACACCAACACATCCAAACTACTAAGGTTCTCTCAGAACATCCTCCACATCCCATGCCTTATCAGCACTTGTATCACACCCCCAATTTGACTGACTTGCAGCGGAATGGAATGCCTGAGGGTGTAACTGTCCATAGCATCACATCTGTCACAAGGTTATATAGAACGACCTAAAGTGTCGTTTGGAAAACATATCGTTTGATTTATTTAAAAAGATTCAGAGTACAAAGTATAGGTCTCAAAGGTTGAAACGTTTACAGAAACAAGTTCAGAAAATGTCAAACGATAATTTACACAAGTGCATGAAAAATCCAAAATGTAGTGCATCATCCTTGGCACATCCTAATGTGACTCCATGCATGTAATATGATAATGCCTTTAGTTACCTGAAAATACATTGCGAAAACGGTCAACATAAAGTTGGTGAATAATCATAGGTTTATAAGTTAAATCGTATGTACAATAACCACAAGTATAAAGTAATGTGACAATATGTCAAAAGTGCTACATTGTCTCTTAAGCTCATGACCCCGAAGCTAGACGTATTAAACTTTGCCCCAAATGAGTGTTTACCAGACACTCTAATAAATTAGACATGAAATGCATTCGTAATTCCGTTGGAGCAACCCAAACACGAATGGAGGAGTCACCCTCAATAGATCTATTCACTCACTCTCGCTCGTACTTTAATTAACGGTCCATGAAATAAAGGAGACTTGTCGTGACGTGGTAATAAGGCAACTTAAGCAATGTAAGGAATTTGTAATACTTGGGCATGTACGAAAGTAATTGATGCAATGTATTCTCCCCCGTGGGATTTGAAATCAAATAAGTAATTGAAAACGGGGTTATAAAAACTCACCTTAACTGATGATACTGTAATGAAGTGAAATGAACAACAATGAACGGTTAGCTGCCGCAACCTAATATGAATGATGAACGATCTAATTTAGATCATGAAATGATATGGTGAATGTCCATGCACATGTTTCCTATACCACTCTACTCTTGAGAAAATACTTGTTATTATCAAAATAATACCTTTTCCAACACTTAGGAAAAATAATGCAACTAGAAAATAAAACTAGTCGAAATGTATATATATCGAATATATAAGTGTTAGTGTTAAAATCCTCGATTAGAAATCCTTGAAATAACGCCTTGTAGTAATGAAAATATACTTGTATTAACTAATACTTCATTAGTTATGAATTTGGATACTTGGTTATTATTTTTAGAATCTAGAGTTACTACGTAGTAGTGGTATTATTATTTTTAAAAAGCTACCAAAATAATATAAGTTTTGCCGATATTGAAACGTGAATATCTTTGTCGTTATAAGTCCGTTTTACTCGTTCTTTATATCTATGGTTACGTCTTAGTATGTAGTAATATATTTTTGAAAGCTCGGCCTCTCTAGGTTAGGTTTAAAGCCTCGATTTGTCCGACGAAAATCGTCCAACAGCATACATTTTTCCGGAAAATAGTTTTCGTCGTTAAACTTGAAATATTCGTAACTTCTTCGTTATAAATCCGTTTTAGTCCGTTCTTTCGCCAAAAGCTTCTTTTTTGAAAGTATTTTCTAAAATTTTTGCCAAAGTTTACTTTATATTTACTGATTTTCCTGGGTTTGCAAAAATGGGACAGAATGTATATATACTTGTTACAAATCCATTTTCAAGGTTCAAAACTAGTTTCTAACATTACCAAAATCTCTTGTAACCACCACAAAGATATACTATTCCTACCATACACCTTATTAGGGTGCCATGGGTTCCTAATGATCACTAAACAAGTTAATTTAACAAGGGAGTACCTAAAACAAATTCTAGGGTTTGTATGTTCAAAAAGTCTACAAAAATAAAGTGGTATAGCTAGCTTGTGCATGAAATTAAGCATGAAAACCATAAGATACAAGTGTTAATTAGATGAAAACATGAAAATAAATTTGACAACTCACTTTGAAATAATAGGTGATTAGATGGAGCAAAACCTTGAGTTTCTTGAGTTTATATTTCAAAACTCTTAATAAGGAAAGCAAAATGAACAACTTTGTAGCTTTATACTTTGAAAAATCTTCACTTGATCATGGATTTTGGGATTGGGTCGTGGGTTAGAGAGGAGGAAGAAGGGGATGAAAACCTTTTTGATCTTGAAATAGTTATGAATGATTTTGGTTTTGGTTTAAGTATAAGTTTTTAGAGGTTTATTAGTTTAATATTTAGAATTAATGCATGAGGTTAAAGGGTGTTCATGTGGCCGGTTTTAGGAGTGAGCATGGGGGGGGGGGGGGGGGGGGTTGGGGGTACTTGGTATTTAATTAGGAATTGTGGTGATTTAGTGTATATTAGTGTAGGGTTTTGAGTTATTTAATTAAAATCGGGTACCGGGTTTGATAGAAATAAATGTTCACGAAGTTATCCGGGTCTAAATAAAGTTATAAAAATGTTAAAATTATGTCGGGTACAAATGTTGAGTGATCGGGTGATTATTGTTTAGTTTTCACGAAAACCGTCGTAATATTTATAAACTTACGATATAAAGAAAATAAATTTCCAAAATACTGGGTAAATGAATTTTATGACTTTTAAGATGTTATAAGAGATATAGAAATATGTCGGGACCATTGTGGGAATATTTAGATATATTCGTCGTATATATATATTAACCGGGTGTTAACGTTTATTATAAATACTTATAACAAAAACGATAAATGTGTCAAATATATAAATTTGAAAATCCTAAGAGTGGTATAACATGTAAATGACCTACTGATGATATGCAGACTGTCTCTAGTCCGTATGCAATGTCCTTACTGATAATGAAATGAATTCGCACCTAAACCAATCCGGTTACGCGAATTTGAATACCCGTAAACTAAATTTACGATGAAATGAGTAATGCAAGTGAATAGTGAAATTTTTTCCGGAAATGAATAGTGTTTAGTGAATAGTAAAATTTTCAAATGTTTCTCAGAATATCAAACGGACATAAAAAACGATGAATAGTAAAATGATGAATAGTGTTTTGATGAATAGTGTTTTGTCGAAGTTTGGAAAATGGCCTGAAATTACGAGTTGTGACAACTTGAACCTGCACCATCTGCCCCAAACTTGCTAATACAGCTAATACCAAGACATCCAACATAAGGTTTTAAAGTACAAGACCCAAGACATTGTTTTTAAACACACATGCTAATACACCTAACACTAACACATCCAAACTACTAAGGTTCTCTCAGAACATCCTCCACATCCCATGCCTTATCAGCACTTGAACCTGCACCATCTGCCCTAAACTTGAATGATTTTCATTTTTTTGCAATTCTCTCAAATTTGGCTTTTCTCCTCATGCTAAAACTCTTAAATACACCAGCTGCAATATCATCATGAATCTCCTTTGCAGTATTAATTGTTGTACTTTGTTGGGTGGGAATCTCATCACCCTGGCATTCTTGATCCACAATGATTGTTTCTTCCTTTTCTTGGGTTGGAATGTCATCACCCTGCAAATATAGAAGGGGTTAGTATAAATCAATTTAACGGCACACCCTTGTGCTACTACATAAATCCATTAATTAATAAAGTTGTATTCATACCTTAGGCATAAAACCAGATTCACAGGTGCCTGCACCACTTGGTCCTGCACCACTTAAATCCGAATCCATTGGGTCTGCACCACTGTCTTCACCACCCCAAGCATTTAACCACATCCTTCTAGAGTACCAAGCACTAACCCCTAAGACTGGATCTTTTTTCAGGAAACCAAATGATGCTACAACACGAACACATGGAACACCACTCAAATCCCACCACTTACAGGTACACTCCCGTTTCTCTATGTTAACACCAAATGACTCATCACCCTTCCTAACCTTATAATTATTATCACCACAGGGATAGACTCCCAAAATCTTTATATATCTTTCAAATGTTCTATTACTTTCCTACACCCTACAATCCACCCACCTTTCATTGCCTTGAAACAAATATACATCCTTTTGAAGTTTAGTTTTATTTGCTCTTGAATATTCTTATAACTAATAGTAGGGTTCTGAATCACTTTTTGAGCAAACTGCTTGGCAATCTATTTAAATGTGACCAATGCCCCTAAGTCAAAGTTCCTAGAGCAATAGTGTTGGAGAATCAATGTCTTGATCTGAAAACAGCTTCCATCTTACACCCATGAAGCATAAAGCCTAAATGTGCAACCAAGTACTGTCTTTTTTCCTTTCTTTGCACAAGTTTTTTTTTTTTCTTTTCTTTGTTGGTGTCTTAGCCTCTATACCCTTTTCATTTCCTTTCTTTGGTGTACTAGCCTCTATAACCTTCTCTTTCCCTTTATTTGTTGGTGTCACAGCCTGTGCACCCTTGCTTTTTCCTTTCTTTGGTGTCTCAGCCTTTGCACCCTTATAATTTCCTTTCTTTGGTGTTCCAATCTGCAAACCCTTAGCAGCTTCCCTTTTCCTAGCTTTTGTATCACCACTTCTACTGTCACACCCCCAATTTACCTGACTTGCAGCGGAATAGAATGCCTGGGGGTGTCTGTCATAACATCACATTTACAGTTACATTGAACGACCTAAAGTGTCGTTTGGAAAATACTTCGTTTGATCATTGAAATAATCCAGAGTTTACAAAATGAGGTCCCCAAAAGGTGTTGCAAGTTTATGAAAAACAAGTCATACTAGATCAAACATTTACATAAGTGCATGAAGTAATAGTGAGACGCGTCGACTCCGCGACTCCATGAAGGTCCAAATGCATGTGACATGAGCTACCTTAATAACCTGAAATACATTGCTAAAACGTCAACACGAATGTTGGTGAATTCCATAGGTTTATAAAATGTAATGTTGTACGGCCACCACAAGTATAAGTGCATGACAAAAGTCACGTAAAATAGTACAATAGACCTTAAGCTCATGACCCCGAAGCTAGACTGATGAAATATATGCCCCTCCTGAATGTTTTACCAGAACACTCCCAAAATGACAGACATGAAATGCATCCGCTTACTGTTGGTAATAACTACCACGGATGGAGGCGTCACCCTCAATAGATCTATCCACTCACTCTCGCTTACCGGCAAATTAACGGTCCATGATAATAATAGGGGACTTTAACATGTTGGTATGGCAACTTAAGCAATGTACATATGTTTTGGTACTTGGGCTCGTACTAAAATGATTGATGCAATGTATTCCCCCGTGGGATTTGAAATCAAAATATTGAATTGGAAACGGGGCTATGAAAACTCACCTGATATGATGGTACCATGAACATGTAATGAGCTGAAAAAAACAAGGCGCGCACACTAGCCGCAACCTAATATGAATGATGATGATCTAATTTAGATTATGAAATGGTATTGAAAATTTCCATGCACATGTTTCCTATACCACTCTTAACTTGAAAAATACTTGTTGATATCAAATTAATACATTTTTCAAAACTTAGGAAAATAAGGCAACTAGAAAATAAAACTAGTCGAAATGTATATATATCGTATATATAAGAGTTAGTGTTGAAATCCTCGATTTGAAATCCTTGAAATAACGCCTTGTAGTAATAAAAATATACTTGTAATCACTAATACTTCATTAGTTATGATTTTGGGCATTTGGGTATTATTTTTAGAAATCTAGAGTTACTACGTAGTAGTAATATTATTATTGTCAAAAGCTGTCAAAATAATATATGTTTTGCCGATATTGAAACGTGAATATCTTTGTCGTTATAAGTCCGTTTTACTCGTTCTTTATATCCGTGGTTACGTCTTAGTATGTAGTAATATATTTCTGATAACTAGGCCTCTCTAGGTTACGTCTAATGCCTTGGTTTGTCCGACAAAAATCGTCCAACAGCTTAATATTTTCAGAAAAATAGTTTTCGTCAATAAACTTGCAAAAATCATATCTCCTTCGTTATAAACTCGTTTTAACCCGTTCTTTCGCCTACGGCTTCGTTTTTGAAAGTATTTTATAAATCTTTGGTTGAAAAGTTCCCCTGTGTTACTGAGTTTTCCAGGAATTCAATTTTGGGACAGTAGGTTTGTAAATAGGTTCCAAATCCATTTCAAATGTCTTAAACTAGTTTCTAATCCACCCAAATCATTTCCAATCACCACAAATCTAGTCTAATCCTACCATACACCTTCTTAGGGTGTCATGGGTTCCTAATCATCACTAATCAAGTGATTTTAACAAGGGAATACCTAAAACCAATTCTAGGTTTTGTATGATCAAAAAGTTAACAAAAATAATGTGGTATAGCTAGCTTGTGCATGAAATTAAGCATGAAAATCATATGATACTAGTAAATATAAGATGAAATCATGAAAATAAATTTGATAACTTACTTTGAAATATAAGGTGATTAGATGATGAGAAATCTTGTGTTTCTTGAGTTTGTATTGCAAAACTCTTAACTAGAATGATGAAATGAACAACTTTGTAGCTTTAATCTTTGAAAAATAAACACTTGATCATGGTGTTCTTGGTCCTTGTGGTTTGGTCGTGGATTTGGAGAGGAAAGGGAAGGAAGAAACTTTTTTTGATCTAAAAAATGTGATGAAATGATTTTGGTTTTAGGTTTTGATATTTAGTTTAGAGGTTTATTATTAAGATAATAGGTAATTAAGTCATAAGGTTAAAAAATGCATATGGAGTCTAGGGGGGGGGGGCATGTGTGGCCGGTCATACAAAGGAGAAAAAGAGGGCAAAAGTGTTTTGATAACTTTAGAATTGTAGTGTAGTTTAATGTAAGTATTAGTTAGTTTAGTTATAATCGGGTTCCGGGTTTGCTAGAAATAAATTTTAACAAAGTTAACCGGGACTTAATAAAGTCATAAAAGTTGTGAAAATATATTGGGTACAAGTATTGAGTGATCGGGTGATTATTGTTTAGTTTTCACGAAAACCGTCGTAATATTTATAAACTTACGTTATAAATAAAATAAATTTCCAAAATACTGGGTAAATGAATATTATAACTTTTATGATGATATAATGGATATAAAAATATGTCGGGACCATTGTGGGAATATTTAGATATATTCGTCTTGTTTATTAACCGTGTGTTAACGTTTATTGTAAATAATTATAAGAAAAACGTTAAATGTATCAAATATATAAATTTGAAAATCCTAAGAGTGGTATAACATGTAAATGACCTACTGGTGATATGCAGACCATCTCTAGTCCGTATGCAATGTCCTTACTGATAATGAAATGAATTCGTACCTAAACCAATCCGGTTTTGCGAATTTGAATACCCGTAAACTAAATTTACGATGAAATGAGTGATGCAAGTGAATAGTGAAATTTTTTCCGGAAATGAATAGTGTTCAGTGAATAGTAAAATTTCTGAATGCTTCTCGGAATATCAAACGGACATAAAAAATGATGAATAGTAAAATGATGAATAGTATTTTGATGAAGTTTGGGAAATGACCTGAAATGGTGAGTTGTGACATCTACCTTCTGCAACATCTCTACCACACAAAAACATCAAACTCCTATAATCATTTCTCCTGTACCAAACCTGGAATCCATTGGCCACACCATAATTGGTCAAACACTCTTTTAGTTGTTCTGGGTGTTGAAACCTAGAGCCTAATGTTGGTTTCATTTCATTCCATGGAAGTGTAGGTCAAATTCAGGATAAAATACACCAGGAACAATCTTAGACTGTTTGTTTACATCTTCATCATCACTATCTATGTCTAACTAATGACCACTAGGTTAACTACATTCACCACTATCATATTGGTCAGCAAAATCACTTATAAAAGACCCGTTGCATAATTTTTTCAAAATATGATCATTAATGGACCTATTTGCTATCACTAAATTTTCTTCCCCTACATAATCACTAGGACCATAGGGTTGTAAATCTTCCATTTCACCAACATCAGACAAATCATCATCTTCTTCTATCTTAGATTGAGTCCAATGCATTAGATCATATGTAACAACCCACAAAATCTCATCACTATCATTCCCATTACAAATACCTATAGTAGGTATTTCACAGGTAAATTTTTGCTTTTTATGTATATTCATTACTTGCATGACTCTCTAGACCCGCTCACGTATCCACACAAGACAAATAACTCAACAATCACATCCTATAAACCTCTGGTATGTCAAGCATAAGATCACAACAACACCATAATAAGTAATCTACCAATCTAATACACTAAACATATCACAAGACCCTAATAAACCCTAATTAAGCCCTAATTAGGTCTATATGCTTACTAAACCCTATATGCTTAACTAAACTTGTTTGAAAGTGTCCAAGGCTTAAGTATGAGTTACCTTAGGAACATTAGGATACCTTAGGACCCTTAGGCACTATTACAACCCCTTAGAGCTTAGGTACAAGTCCCTTAGGCACAAAACCATAACTAGGTTATAACTTCCCAAAATTAGGTCTAAACTATACCAAAACTTCACCATAAGCCACCACCACTTAGTATAAGCTTCTTAAGACCTAGGATTAGTAATTAGGCACTCATAGGACCTTAACCTAGACACTAAACCTTAGGATAAACCCTAATATCTCACTAAGTAAAATTAGGTCATTTAGGTCCTAAAACTAGGTCAACCCTTCCTAAATCTTTCCCATAAGCTACCACCACTTAGTATAAGCCTTTTAGGACTTAGGATTAGTCACTAAACACTCTTAGGAACCTAACCCAAGCACAAAACCCTAGGTATAAACCCTAAACTCTCACTAGACAAAACTAGGTCTAAACTTAACCTAAACTAGTAAAACCTAAATATAAGCACCTCAAGCACCTCAACCTAGCACCCTAGCACCTTAGTCATGCTTAGAACACACCCTAGAAACTCTAAGCACCCACACAAGTAGGTGCATCACCTACTTGTCACCTCCTTCTACCTCTCGACTCACCACCACTACAACCAGCCTAGGCAGCCCCCTAGCTACAACCATAGCTCGTCCTCATCACCATATAGCCTCACCACATCACCCTCTAGCTTTGATTACTCACCCCTCCCCTTCCTTGAAACCTCCTTCTTCCTTTCTTGGTCGCTACTCCAAGCGTACCCTATAAATACCCCCAGTCCCCTCTCCATTTCATTCACACCTCTTCTCTTCTTTCTGTCCACACATATTCTGGTCCTCGTGGTTGTACACGAGCTGTAGTAGGCCTAGGAGTCGAGCTAGCTAAGCCTTGACCTTGTCGAGTTGTGGTTTGAGCCGAGAAAACCCTAGAAACCCTAGGAAACCCTCGTTAACCCTACCCTAGTCATGTAAGCTTTCATACTTGCTTTCTTTAGCTTTATTTTAGTACTAGGATAGTTATAGGTTGCCTTAGATCACCTAGGATCCCTTGCCTAAGCCTTGATAGAGTCGTATTGACTTTAACATGATATAAGCCCTTTACATAAGCTATAATCTGATTTAGGTAACTTAGATAAGCTAATATTAGTTAAACATAAGCTAGGAAACTTAGTTGTTACATAAAAATATAGTTTACTTGAATTTAGGACTAGTTTTGCAAAGTTTTCCATGCATAGGGGTATATATGGTAACTTTCTGAAAATATTAAGTCTAGGGACTATTTTTGACATTTCTTAGAAGTTATAAGTATAAGGACCCTTTTTGCAAAGTTATAAAATCTTAGGATAGAAAGTTAAATAGTTATAAACTTAAAAGGACTAGTTTTGCAAAAGTTATAAAGTTAAGGGTATAAATGGTAAATATAGAAAACTTATAAGTACAAGGGTTATTTTTGTCATTTTCTTTAAATATTGAAGTTTAGGGACTAATTGTGTCAAGTATAGATAGTTATAAGTATAAATAATATAAGTATTATAAGTTTAGGGTAGAAAGTGTAAATATATAAACTATAAGGGTATAAAGTGAAAATAGTATATAAATATAAAACTTAATTAAAGTTTGAAGCATAACACAATACTAGGGAGCTTCATGTGAGAAGTACCATGTGGATTGATGTGTGCTTATTCACACATCCTTTTTAGACCCAAAATCAGACCAAAAATACCAAATACTAACCAAATATGCCAAGAGAATGTGTGTTTTTGTATTTGTGTATGTGCAGGTACGGATATGTGAAAATGGACAAAAACTAAGCCAAAACCGACAAAAACGAGCACGAGAATGAAAAAAGGTCAAAAGCCGGAGCCGGGGAAGCTTAACGATCAAAGAAAGCTCAAAATATCAAGAAAAGTCCTCAAAGATTCATAAAGTTGCAAGAATAGTCCCTGGTCAAAGTTTGAAGAGATCGGCAACTTCAGTCCTCTAAGTTTCAATTATTGACAAATTTGTTCCTTTGAAGAAATTATTGAAGAAAAGTCAATATTGATCCTTCATAAATCAGAGAATTACAACAAAGACCCTTGGAAAATATTTTGGATGAATGGCAGTTTTGGTCCCTCAAAGTTTTCAGATTTACACATTTTGGTCCTTTTCAAAATTACAAATCCTAATACTAAAACCAACCGGATCCAAAGCTAATTTGTAAATCCAATTTCTACTTTGGCCCAAAACACAACTCAGCCCAATCACCTTTTTATTATATCCAATCCACCTCCTGCCTACCCGATCCACCACCACCCCATCTTATCCGAGTCAAACAAACCCGGTCAACACAAACTAATGAAAACCCAATCCCTATTTCCCGCCCCCCAAATTTTACCATACCCAGGCTCATTACTGTTTCATGAACCCTAGAAATAACCCCCACCAAATTTACCTCGTACTAAAACAATTACCCAATGATTGGGATTCTAGAAGCTGTCAGGGAATGTCAGGAAGCATCCAGAGTGCATACATGGACCAATAGAGAAGCACACGCAGGATCACCAATCATTGAAATCTAATCCAAGGGCTAATACTAATAGATTGGGCACCAAGGATGATCAAACGGCTGAGAGGGACTCAAAGAAGCACACAACACACCTGGATTGATGAGCTATCACATCCTAGAAGGATCCAAGAGCTTCACCTCACCCCTATAAATACCCCCCCCCCCCTCATTCAGTAGTTTTTGTGTAGGTTTTATTGTAATTGTTAGTTTATTTTCCTTGTAATCTCTCTTATAATTGTACTTAGCTTTTTAAGTTTAATGAAATTCTACTTTTATTGCAAATTTTAGCTTTTAATCTTAATTTCTTCTTTAGTTTTATTTAAAGCTTATTTCCTGTTTACTTAGTTTAAATTAGTCATTATTAGTATGTTTAAAGTTATCATTTCAGTTTTGTTTATCTTATATATATATAAAAAAAAAAAAAAAAAAAATCGGAAAATTCAAAAAATTCCAAAAATAAGTTTACTACAACAAAAGCTTCAATAAGCTTATTTACTGTTTTGTATGCTCATATAAGTTCATTAATAGCTTATTGTGAGTTATAGTTAAGATAGTACTGTTTCATTCTTCAAAATCACAAAAAGTCAACTGAAGTCAAACACTCAGCTTATCCAATAAGCTGAGCCTATTCAGAAGGGAATTGACAGTCCAAAAAGGAGCATTTGGCCTGTCTAAAGACAGGCAAGCTAAGTGAACCCCCTCTGTTTGAGCTGAGGGGGAATTACTTTGTAAGTTTCTAATTTAAATTTCCTTTTAGATTGCATTAATAGTATTTGTAGTTTAGATCTGATTTTGTTGCTTATTTCTGTTTCAAGAGAGTAGTATAATCAGTATTTAGTCCTACTTTAACTGTTTGAAATTCATAATAATAGTTTACAATTTCAGTTGAGCTTACTATTTCATTAATGTTGCATTAGTTGTATCTGTGTTCCTATTGTGGTTTGGGTTTGAAATCTATGTTCCTTTGTTATATAAGCTTAAGTGATCATTATTGGAATTGATTTTGGTAGTTTGGATTGCTGTTACACCTTGGTGCTTAACTAAATCACTAATTTAGTCACATACAAGGGTGTTTGGATCAGTGGTGTACTCTCTGTTTGAGTGTTTTCCTGGGGGATAATTTAGTTCAGTCACATCAAGTTAGGCATAAGTAAGATAGCTGAGTCATAAAACTCAGTAAGTTTAAGGCCAAAAGTCAAAATCAATATTCACTAGGCTTATACCTATTTTTGAGGATCTGTGTCTTGGTTAACTGTTAGGATTAGGGTACTTTTAGTTTAATTAAGTATTAAATTAGCTTATTACTTCATTTAGGATAAATTTAGATCAGTAGAATATCCATTTAGTCAAAATAGATGTGCAATCAAAAAGTAAAAAAAAAAAAAAAAATAGTGTAAACTCAGATTTTGCCAGATCTTTGTGAGCCATTGTAGGACTCAATACTATTTGAAAATAGGATTTATTTGCTGATTTAGGGAGTTTAGCAGCTTAAGATTCATAAATAAAAAGAAAATTTTAATTCAGATCTCAACTGCTTATTAGGATTTTGGGTTTGAATAGCCTGTTTGAACAAAAGGTACCCTGCACCATCAGTTTGGTCAATAATTATGAGTACCATTTAGGCCATTGAATAAGTTCAAGAGTTAATTATTTTGGTAGATTTGTGTTCTCAGTAGGTTAGTGAAGTATTTGCCCCTATAATCTCACAAGTTTCAGCTTATTAGAACTGCTTTTTGGTCCTGTCAAGTTTAGTAGATTAAACCTAGTGACTGATTTCCATTTTAGGCCTGCTAGTGTGTTTTATTGTTTGAAACTTTGGATTTGTGGGTCATTTAAGTTCCTCAGTGCTTTTAGTTACTTATTGCATTGGTTGGGAACCCATAGCTTATTCTGTTGCCATCTGCTTATTCTATTAATTGCTTATTTTACTGTTTTTAGTCCATAGCTGTGTTTCTGTGATCCTTTTGACCTTATCTGAGTACATTTAAGCTTACTTGAGTCAAAAACATCTTTGGTCAAAGTTTGGTATAAATTGGTCAAGAGTGCTTATCAATAAGCACTCTAAATAAGCACTTTGCAAAGCAATAAGCACTTCTTAAGCTTAATTTTCAGATTTTAAATTTTTTTATAGGTTTAGAATATTATTTTAAAATTTTCCTGAATTTTTCATATTTTTCTAAATTAGTTTGCTATTTTTCTCATTAAATATTAGTTTTTAATCAATTTTTAATACTTTTTAAATACCAAAAATCCAAAAAAAATCAGAAAAAAATCCAAAAATATTTTAGAAAATAGTTTAGTTATTTTAGATTTTTCAAAATTAATTTTGTATTTTTCTCACTTAATTTCCATTTTCTTTTAATTTTTAATTAGTTAAATTAGTTTTTAATTCATAAAAATTAAATAAAAAGTCAAAAAAATATTTTTTCTTTTTTTCTCAAAATTTTCTTTTATCATTTTTAACTTAGGAAAATTATTTTTAAACCCGTAGGAATAGTATAGCTTCAAATTCACTTTTTAATTCGCGCGTTTACGTTTATTTTGCGTTTTAGCTTACGATTTTGATTCTAAGTTACGTTGTAGGTTTGGTAATTTGAATTACTTGCTTAATTGGTTAATTGTGCTTCATTTTCATATTCATTAGTGTAATTCTCATTGAAATAACTTTTTCTCACTTTCACGACACTTTTCACGAACCGGGAATTTCAAATTCCATTCACACCTTCACACGGACTACGACCTCGGGTTTTGCTTATTTCCTTAGCAATTCCTTTGAGAAATACTATACTATAAACTATATTTGATTTTCAAACGATCAAATTTTAGCGCCGCTGCCGGGGAAAGTTGAAGTGAATTTTTGATTTTTGTTTTTCGAATCGTGTTTTGAAAACCTTCCTTCTTTCTTGTATATATATTTTCTATAAAAATATAAAAAGTAAAAAATCAAAAACACTTTTACTAAAGTGTTTTCAAAAATCCAAAAATAAAATAAACATCCTCGTTCTCGAGAGAACGTTGTAAACCATTCCCAAAAAACAACAAAAGAGATCGTGAAATTAGACGTATTCGGATTACTTTATTACTAGAACCAACTAAACGGGGAATACGGAGGTCTTGACCTTAAATTGCAGACCGAAGAGAGATCCATTCTTCTCTCCCGCTGCGCTGCGCATAGTATAGAGGAAACGGTTACAAATAACGTAATGGTTACAAAAAGAGAATAAAAGTTTTAAGTTTTGTGTTTTGTTTTTCAATATATTAAAAAAGCCAAAAATAATTCCAACCAAAAATACAAAAAAGATTTTCATTTTCCATTTTGATATTTTTTCAATTTTGATTTTTGTGGTGTATGAACACCCGCTCATCTTCTAAACGTCTTATTTCTCCACTTTCGAATCCAGAAAGTTTATTTCGTCACACACACCGAGTTCTTTTCCCAACCGTTGAGGAAATGAACCAAAACGAACAACACTTGGGACCCCCGCCGATGGGTGGTGCTCAAAACAACAGGATCCCTCCGATGGGACCCCAACTGGCTTATGATTTACGTCCGATGGAGGAACAACTCCAATCACCATTCAATGGTGTGAGGAGGGCCATCGTGATACCAGAATTTCAAGCAAATCAATTTGAAATTAGTCACGGGTTACTCAATATCATCACGTGTATCTCATTTCATGGTTTAGAAAGTGAGGATCCTTATGCTCACATTAGGAATTTCACCGATATCACTGAAACTATAAAATTGAATCAAGTTCCGTATGATGTGGTTAAGATGAAATTGTTTCCTTTCTCCTTCAAAGGAGCAGCCCGGACTTGGCTTGAAAAGGACCCACCAAACTCAATTCATACTTGGAATGATCTAGCTTCTAAGTTCGTGAATTATTTCTGTCCTCCTTCTAAAACGTCTAATCTCCGCACTCAAATCTTTCGATTTCAGTAAGCTTTCGATGAATCGTTCAGCGAAGCTTGGGATAGATTTAAGGAGTTGTTGGAAAAATATCCAAATCATGGGTTTTCACCTTTGCATCAGATTGATACTTTCTACAATGGGTTGTGTCTTGCCGATCAAGACTCACTCAACTCTGCTGCGGGTGTAAACTTGTTGACCCGAAACATTCAAGATGCCTTCACAAGTATTGAGAATAAAGCTAAAGTGAGGATGGCTAGAAACAAACTTCAAGCTTCAACTGCTAATGGCAAATCTAATGATGAGATCATGAGTATGCTAGCAGCCATTAATAAGAAAGTTGAATCAATGGCTATTGAAAAGTCATCTCATCAAGTCAACATAGTGAATCAAAATTGTGAGACTTGTGGTGGTCCACACTCGTATTATGAATGTCCGGCCACCAGTGCCTTTTCTCATGAGAATGTGTATGCTACTTCGGGAACCTACAATAATGGTTACCAACCACAGGGAGACCGTAATCTTCTTAGCTACCTTTCTAACAATTATCTTGGACCACCCGGTTTCAATCAACCCAATCAAGTCAATCAAGTCAATCAAGTGCAAAACCGAAACAATCAATTTAACTAGAATCAAAATCAAAATCGGATGAACAATGGTTTTCAAAATCAAAATCAAGGTTTTCATCAAAATCAAAATCGGGGGAATTACAATCAAGGCCCGAATCAAGGGAATTTTCAAAACCAGGGAAATTATGGAAATTTTCAAAATGCTAATCATGGGAATTGCAATTATGGAAATCAAAATTATGGAAATTTTCAAAATCAAGGTTACAACAACAATAACCGTGGTCAAAATTTTCAAAACCAAAATCCAGTTGTGAATCAAAATCAGTCGTCCTCGGATGAGTTACATAAGCAATTTATGAAAAGTCAAGAGGAAATGAATAAAATGCTAATTAATCAAATGGCTGAATTAAAGAAGTCTTTAAATGATCGACCCTCGGGTTCGGGTTCTCTTCCTAGCAACACGATCACTAACCCGAGGGGCGATGTCAAAGCGATCACGACTCAAAGTGGTGTTTCATACGATGGACCCACGGCTTCGACTACCTCTTCTTCTCTTCCTCCTAAGGTAGTTGACCGTGAGACCGAGGCGACAAAGGACACGGTTATTCCTACTAACAATGGAAGTACCGAAAACGTCCAACCTCCGGTTGTCCAGCCATCAAAACAGAAGGAAAAAGTTGTTGAACATGAAAAAGAAGTTCCAGTTAACACTAAATTGCCTTATCCGTCAAGATTGAATGATCAGAAGCTCCATGACAAAGATAATCATCAAATGGAGAAGTTCTTCCAAATCTTCCAAGATTTGCACTTCGACATTAGCTTCGCGGATGCTATACTTTTAATGCCGAAATTTGCGTCTATGATTAAAAATCTTTTGAATAATAAGGAAAAATTGTTTGAAATGACAAGAACCCAGATGAATGAGAATTGCTTGGCGGTTATTTTCAAAAAGCTTCCCGAAAAGCTTGAAGACCCCGGTCGATTTCTCATTCCTTGCAATTTTCCGGGGATGGGTGAGTGCTTCGCCTTGGCCGATCTCGGTGCTAGCATTAACCTAATGTCATTATCTATTTGGAAAAAGTTGTCTTTACCCGATTTGACTCCGACTTGCATGACCCTCGAGCTTGCCGACCGAACTACTTCCCGCCCGATGGGAATAGCCGAGGATGTCTTCGTCAATGTGGGAAAATTCCATTTCCCCATCGATTTTGTCATTGTTGATTTTGATGCTGATCCACGGGTACCTCTCATTCTTGGGAGAGGTTTCCTAAGGACTGGCCATGCGTTAATTGATGTTTATGATGAAGAAATTACCCTGCGTGTTGGTATCGAAGCCGTTACATTTAATTTGGATCAAATCGCGAGATACTCCTCCAATTATAACAAATTTTTTGTGAACCGTATCGATGTGAGTGATGTTGCTACGGAAGAGTATTCTCAAGAACTTCTTGGTTTTTCTGAAAATGCTTCGAGTGGCAATCCCACTCCTTCTTCTCAACCAATTATTTTCGATCTTTCCCCTTCCCTCACTCTGTTTTAGGGATTTCAACTTGGAAGAGATCGAGGCTTGTCTTTCTAATGATTCGATTTCACCGGAAATTGATCATTCTGATATTGACTTGTAGGGAGATATTCTTTTACTTGAAAAACTTTTGAATGAAGACCCGAATCCATCTCTCCCTCTGATGGACCTTAAAATGGCCGATGTTAAAGAAGTTAAGCCGTCTACCGAGAATCCTCTGAAGCCCGAGCTCAAGGATTTACCTCCTCATCTTGAATACGCTTTTTTAGAAGGAACCGACAAATTGCCCGTCATTATTTTGAAAGACCTTAAAGATGAGGAGAAGACCCGTCTCTTAGATGTGCTCAAGAAGCATAAGCGTGCCATCGCTTGGCAGATTTCCGATATCAAGGGCATAGACCCTCGTTTTTGTACTCACAAGATTTTACTTGAAGATAACTACAAACCGTTTGTCCAACAACAGCGACCGGTTAACCCGAAAATTCATGAGGTTATAAAAAAGGAAGTTATCAAACTCCTTGATGATGGGATGATTTACCCCATTTCTGACAGCTCATGGGTTAGCCAGATCCACTGCGTACCGAAGAAGGGCGAAATAACCGTCGTTACTAATGATGATAATGAGTTGATTCCGATACGTCTCATCACCGGATGGAGAGTGTGTCTTTGTTAGCATTAAAAAATGTATTTAGAAGTGATGGTCATTCTCATTTATTGTAACGTTGTAATGTGTCGTAGTTTTCATTGTTATAATAGTCAATGGGCTTTGGACTTGGCAAGCTAATATGTTATGTGCTATGTTTCATAAGCCTTGTTATCCAATCATGTAACCAAGTCCAAGCCCAAGCCCATATAAAGCCTTTTAGGGCAACATGTATCTTACTATATAAACACCTCAAAGCTCATTTGAGGTGTGTGCTTGTGTGTGTATTGTGTGTGTTTTCTTTGAATAAAAGCTCTCCATTTCCATCTCTCTCTAGTATACGAAATACATATACATATACATCAAGTCACCATCTTTCTTCATATTGTGCTTACATTGTTTAAGGATAAAGTTGATAGTATCTTAGGTCCTACAAGTGGTATCATTCGCCTAACAATGATTTAGGAGGGTAAAGAGGTTGTTTGTTTTGAGTTTTAAGCTTATTTTTACCCGGTTTAGATATAAAAATTCCTTACTTTTCTTGTTTTTCTTAGTTTTTAACACTTTTTTTTATTACAAACTAGTGTTATAAACCTTATCTAACAAGAAAGTATCAATTTTTTTGACGTTTTAAGCTTTAAAAATTCGGATCTTGTTTTTGTACTTGTTTTCGAGATCTTCATAAGTTTCATAAAAATCATCAAGTTTGCAACTTTCTACAAGTTTTGGTGTTTTTAAGCTTAGAAGTACAAGAATCTTGGATTAAAAACTTCATTTGGGTGAGCTTTTATCATAATCAAAAAACTGCCACAGTTTCGCAATCTTCAAGAGAGTTTCGCAATCCCATTTTGACTAGTTTTCGAAATCACAAGAAAAGGCTCCGTTTGTGCTCACCGTTGGATACTCGGTATTTTCTCTCTTGTATAAGAAAGAAATTACTTCGACTTTTGGGCTAAATTTCGAAATTGTATAATTTCGAAATTTTGTTGTGAGATTGGGTTTTCGAAATTTTGCAAAATTTTCGAAATCACTGTTTTTTCGAAAAAATCCAACATTTTCGAGAACACTGATTTTTCGAAAAAATTCAAAACTTTCGAGAACTTATATTTTCGAGAACACAAAGTTTCGCAATCCTAAGTTTCGAAATCCAAAGTTTCGCAATCTTAAGTTTCGAAATCCAAAGTTTCGCAATCCTATATTTTCGAGAACACAGCCAAGTTTCGAGAATTTTGACAAAAGAAAGGTTTTTGACGACCAAACTTCAAACGGCCATAACTTTTGAACCGTAACTCCGTTTTCGATGAATCAGCTGTCAAAACGACCGTGAGACCGAGGAGAACGACACGCTGAATCGATTTATTCAAGCGAAGTTTCGAGGCCTAAAAACGCTCCAGGAAGAAGTTATTGAGGTTTCAAGGTTTTAGATCAAATTTTTCACCTCAAAAACCTGCATCAACCTTCACCAAACTCAACTCCTATTTCGTTGGAACGATCCAAGAATCAACTTTATCCATCTACACTTCATCAATGGCCTCTCAGCAAGACATTCATGCAGCCGGTGCTGAAAACCGACCTCCAATGCTTGAAAAAGGTGGATATCTCCCATGGACAAGCCGCATGCTTCGTTACATCAAAACATAGGATAACGGTCACCAAATGATCAAATCCATTAAAGAAGGTCCATTTCAGCCAAGACAAGTTCAAATTGACGGTAACCCAAATACAACACCTCCTACTCAACCGTTCGTGCGTGTACAAACAGAAGCAGATTACACAGATGAAGACAAGACGCAGATCAAAGCTGATGATATGGCAATGCATTTAATCCAACTTGGATTACCACGGGAGATCTTTGCTGCGGTCGACAGTTGTGAAACTGCTTTTGACATGTGGGAACGAGTTAGAAGGATATGTCATGGAACAGAGATTGGGCAACAAGACGTTGAGAACAAACTTCTAACTGAATGGTAGAACTTTAAAAGCACTGAAGGTGAACAGATTGAATCCTACTACACAAGGTTTTGCACAATCATGAATGAGCTAATCAGAAACAAGTTGACACCACGAACAATTGCAACAAACATCAAATTCCTCAACAACCTTCCAGAAGAATGGGGTCGTTATGTTACAATTGTCAATCAAACAAAGGATTTGCATAAGGTGAACTATGATCAACTCTATGACTTTCTGAAGCAAAACCAAGCTGAGGCTAATGAAGTAAGGAAAGAAAGATTGGCTAAAAAGCATGATCCTCTCGCATTAATTGCTACTACACCAACACCGTTAACAGTGAATACACAACAACCATCATCATCTTCCACTCACAACTACATGCAACCATCATTCATTCAACAACCAACACCGGTCTACCAACAACAGTTCTACCCACAACAACAACAACATGTTATTCCACAACAGCAATACCCACAATTTCCAGAACCCGAATTCACTGAAAATGATGAAGCATCTGCAGCCTTGACTCAAGCGTTTGCTTTTCTGACAAAGGCATTCCAAGGACGCTATTCTACACCAACAAACAACAACCAAAGGATTTCATCGAACACTCGTAACAAGCAGATTGCTCAGCCGAGTTTCAATATGGGCAATGGAGGCCAAATGGTTGGAGTTTATGGGAATCAGCAAGGATATGCAACTGGATTTAACATGGGTAATCAGAATATGCAAAATCAGTTGGGTCAGTATGCAGGGAATCAGATCGGTCAGTATGCAGGGAATTAGATGGGTCAGTTTGTTGGAAATCAGAGGGGTCAGAATGTTGGTAATCAGGCAATGGGTAATCAGAATCGGAATGTTGCAGCTCCAGTTGTTGGGAATCTGGGAAATGTGAATCAGGGTAATCAGGTTAATCCCGTAAAGTGTTTCAACTGCCAGGGTGTAGGTCATATGGCAAGGAACTGTCCTACTAAGCCGAAAAAGAAAGATCTAGAGTACTTGCAGAAAGCAGTGCTGTTGGTGCAAAAGGAAAACGCAGGGTTTCAGTTGAATGCAGAGGAAAATGATTTTCTGGCACTCATGGATGACATGGAAGACAGAGAGGATATCGATGCAAACTGCATATTTATGGCAAATCTTCAGGAGGCTAAGTATGACACTGATTCTGACACACCTCCGGTTTATGACATCAATGCAGTTTTTGAGGTATCAAGCTTCAACACATGTCACAATAATGATATATTTGATATGTCTCCTCATGAGAAACAGCATTTTGAGAAGCTTGCACCCAATTATGATACATATCCGGATACGCCAAGTAGTAGCAATACTCCTTCAGCAACTCCAGATGTGAATCATAATGGAGGCGTCGTTTCACAGCATGCTGAGAATGATGAGGAAACACGTGCTTTGTTTGAATCATTATTGAATAATTGTCGTATTGAAATTGAGAATGTGCAAAAGGTCAATCGCGATGTTAAGGCCGCGAATGTTAAATTGACCGCTGAGCTTGAGAGTTACAAGAAAAACGTTAAAGCTTTTGAATTTCATCATGAAAAATTGTCAGAATTAGAAACTGGTTATCAAAATTCCGTCTCAAGGGAAAAACTTTTGCAACTCAAGTTTGATACACTAGATGTTAATTCTTTCAAAAAGATAAAAGCTTTAAACGCGGAAATTTCTGATTTGCAAAACCAACTCTCTAAACAAAAATCAGCTTATTCAAATCTTGAAAAAGAAATGGATGAGTTGAAAAAGGAATTTGCAAAGAAAGAAGATAAACTTTTGGATGAAATCGTCGAGTCAGAACACATGATTGCACATCTAGAGGAACTAGTGGTTAAGTCGGGTCAGTCAACTCAAACAATGAACATGATTTCAAATCAAACTAATCCGCTTTACCATACGAAACATAAAGTGGCTCTTGGTAACAAAACTCCTTGTAATCTCAAGAAAGCTCAGCAAGAACAGAATGTTTTGTATAATGGTAATGTGCTTTACACCAAACATGATCCTCCCGTCGTTCGGGATTCTGTGGAAACGATGGAACTTGCCGAAGAGAGCATTTCTAAAATGAAACAAAAGGATTTGAAACCCATTAATTACAACAAATTGAACAAACTTTCGGGAATTACTTTTGTTCCACAAACAGAACCATCTGTGTTTTCAATAAAACGACCATTTTCAAAAATGTTTTCTAAGAAAGTAATTGCTTCAAAATCTCTTTCTAAAATGGAACAAATGTCTTCGAACAACACTTTTAATACAAGTGAGGCTAGATACATTCTGGATGATGTCAAAAAGAGAATTCAAGAACTTCAAAATATTGTTGCTTCTAAAACTACAATCAGTATTAACAACTGGCATTCCAGTTTTCATATTGAACAGAAAAAGGTTTTTGAAAATGAAATTACTATCCCACTGAATAACATCAGTGCGAGGGTAATTCACTTTGAGCAAGAATTTTTGAAAGAAACAGCCGACTTTGTCAAGGACCACAAATCCCTGGTAAACGAAGCTAATGAAACTCGTGAAAACATGAATGTTTTGGAAAGGTTAAATGATTCTCTCTTCGAAGCAGTTCTGTCTACTGATATAATGTCTATCATCATACAAACATATTCGGTTCAAGACGATGACAGACTGAGAGCTGAGACCTCCGAAATTGTTTCAAAATATGAAAATGCTCTTATAAAGCTTGAAAAAGAAAATGTGTCATGTTTTAAACAACTTGATCGAAAAAAGGAAGAATGCAAGTATGACAAACTGTCGTATGAGCGTGCTTTCAAGAAAATGAAAGAGCAAAATGATCTTTTGAGAGCTCAGCTTGAAAGTCAAAAAGGGAAGGGTGAGGAAACTAAGCTTGCAAAACCATCCACTTCGGACAAACCAAATGTTTCAAACACGGTACAAAAACCAAAAATGTCAATTTCACGGTTTGCTCCAAAAGTCGATGAGAAAAATGATTTGTCAAAACCAGTCACTCCAACACCCTTGCCCACGAAAAGTGAAAATGAAAAGCGTGTTGATAAAGGAAAAGCGGTTGTCGAAACACCAAAAGTGCTAGCTCCTGGTCTTTTTAGGATTAGTCCCACTAATGCGTCTGCCTCCACATCTAAGACACATGACGAGTGCAAAAAGGATAATTCTAAAGAGTCTAGTAAAGCTAAAATGGACAACAATATAAATCCTAACGTGTGTGCCTTACCTTCTACAGGATTAGAAAGCACCTCTAAGAGCAGCAGACTAAAGCCTAGGAGCAATACAAGGAACAATAGAGTCTCAACTGCCTCTAAGAGTAGTAGCAAGAATAAAGTTGAAGAAGTAGAAGAACACCCTAGGAATTTATCGCTTTTTAATAAGAGACATGTTTCATCTGAATGTAATGTCAAAAGTACTGTTTCTAATGCATGTAATGACTCTGTTTGTTTAATGCAAAAGGAATGTTTAATTAATGATGTTCATGATGAATGTGTTTCCAAGAATGTGAATGTTTTGCCTGAACAGAAGAAGGTTCCAAAAGGAACTAGTGCTAGATCTAGATCTTTAGAAAGATTAGTTGCACGCTTTAGGTCTACCACTAGTAGCCGAATGCCTAGGAACTACCTTAAGTATTGTATGTGGATACCCACGGGTAGAGAATTCACTCTTCAGGATGGCAAATTAGAAATAGTTCAAGCTAAACAAGTAGCAACTGTCCCTGAGTGTGATTTGAACTTTACTCCTAACCCCATGGAACCAAATTCAAAACGGTTTCCAAATACAAACTCTTCTGTTCTTGGCAGGTTATCGAAATATGTCTTTGGATCGTCGACTCGGGTTGCTCCAAGCACATGACCGGGAATTTAAAGCTGCTGATCAACTTCATCTGGAAATTCATGGGAACTGTTCGCTTTGGAAATGATCATGTTGCAGCTATTCTGGGTTATGGAGATCTTCAATTTGGAAATTTTTTAATCACTCGAGTTTACTACGTCGAAGGGTTGGGACACAACTTGTTTTCAGTTGGGCAGTTTTGTGATGCAGATTTAGAAGTTGCATTCAGGAGAAACACGGTTTTTATTAGAAATTTGGTTGGTGATGATCTCTTAACTGGTAATCGTGGAAACTTGTACGCTATCGACATCAACCAAATGGCTTCTACATCACCAATTTGTCTTATGACAAGGGCAACCGAAACTAAGTCCTAGCTGTGGCATAGACGTTTATCCCATCTCAATTTCGACGATCAACAAATTAGCCAGAGACAACATCGTCACCGGTCTTCCTAAGTTCAAATACACCAAGGAACATCTATGTCCATCATGCGAACAAGGAAAAAGCAAAAGAGCATCATACAAACCCAAAACCGTACCTAGTTCGGAAGCAAGGTTACATATGTTGCACATGGACTTATGTGGCCCAATGAGAGTTAAAAGCATTAATGGGAAGAAGTATATTCTTGTTATCGTCGATGATTATTCAAGATATACTTGGGTAAAGTTTTTGAGGTCAAAAGACGAAGCACCAGGAATCATCATCACCTTTCTGAAGCGTATTCAGGTTTTACTTCAAGCTCCAGTAAGGATTGTAAGAACAGACAATGGCACAGAATTCATAAATCAGGAGTTAAGAACTTACCTCGAAGATGTGGGAATCACACATCAAACATCAGTTGTTAGAACTCCACAGCAAAATGGAGTAGTTGAAAGAAGGAACCGAACTCTTGTGGAAGCTGCTCGCACAATGCTGATTTATTCTAGTGCACCACTATTCTTATGGGCTGATGCTGTAGCCACTGCTTGTTTTACACAAAACCGATCCCTAATCCATCCGAGATTCAATAAAACACCATATGAGCTTGTGAACAATCGAAAACCGGATATCTCTTACCTTCACGTATTTGGCGCTTTGTGCTATCCGACGAATGACAGAGAAGATCTAGGAAAGTTGAAAGCTAAGGGTGATATTGGAATCTTCATTGGATACTCAGAAAACTCGAGGGCATTCAGGGTGTATAATAGAAGAACGAAAAGGATAATGGAGACGATGAATGTGAAGTTTGACGAGATTTCACAAATGGCTTCTGAGAGATACGCTCTAGAACTCGCGCTTAATCCGATGGCTTCTAATCAAAACGGATTAGGACCCGCACCAAACCTGCAGACTTCTGGACACATCAGTTCAGGACTCGTGCCTAATGGAGCTCAGTTAACAAACATGGACAAACCTACAGAACAAGAACTGGAAAATTTCTTCGAGTTGATGTTTGATGAATACTATGGTGGAACTTCGACAAATGCATCTCTACAACATTCCGCTGCACCCGCTCAAAACCATCAACCACCACCACCATCACAAGATGCATCTACAACAATCGAAGCTGAAGCACCAACTACATCAACATCATCTACATCTACTCAAGCAACTCTAGTACTTGAAACTGTTCTACCAAGAGTTGATGAGCAAAACCAAAACACAAATTTTCAAGAAGAACCAACAAATAATTCAAACGATGTTGCGTTAGAAGAAGAAGAAGAAGAAGAAGTATTTGAAAACCCGTTTGCAACAAACTCTGCTGAATCTTCTTCAAGGTTACAAGAACCGTCTAACACACATACGTTAAACTCAAGGTACCCTTCTACACTCAAATGGACAAAAGACCATCCAATCGAACATGTTATTGGTGAACCTTCAAAGCCAGTTCAGACGAGGAGACAACTTGCCACCGATCTCGAATTGTGCATTTACATTTGCTCAATCAGCCTCAAAGAACCAAAGAACATCCGGGAAGCAATGGCAGAAAACCCATGGATTGATGCAATGCAGGATGAAATTCTTCAATACCAGTTACATGATAGTTGGGAACTTGTTGAACGACCACTTGATAAACGTGTTCTTGATCTTAAGTGGTTGTGGAAGAACAAATTGGATGAGGAAATGACTGTTATTCGCAACAAAGCTCGTCTCGTGGCTAAAGGATATCCACAAGAAGAAGGGATAGATTTCGAAGAATCATTCGCGCCTGTAGCTAGACTTGAAGCAGTCCGGATTTTCTTAGCCTATGCCGCTCACAAAAACATCACAGTCTATCAGATGGACATTAAGACAGCTTTCTTGAATGGAACTCTGAAAGAAGAAGTGTATGTGAGTCAGCCAGAGGGATTCGTTGACAAAGATCATCCAGACTACGTCTACAAGCTTAAGAAGGCCATTTATGGTTTAAAATAAGCTCCAAGAGCGTGGTATGACGAACTATCATCCTTCTTACTCAAAAACAATTTCACAAAAGGAACGGTTGATGACACCTTGTTTATCAAAAAATTCAAAGATGATATTTTGATCGTTCAAATTTATGTGGATGACATAATTTTTGGATCAACCAATCCTGACCATTCAAAACATTTTGAAAATCTCATGAAAAGCAAATTTGAAATGTCCATGATGGGGGAATTAAAATTCTTTCTTGGTTTACAAATACATCAATCCCCTCGTGGTATTTTTATCAATCAAGCTAAATATACAATAGAGATTTTGAAAAAACATGGAATGGAAAACTGTGATTCTGTTGGTACACCAATGGTCACTTCACCAAAAATAGGTGCTGATTTGTTTGGGAAACCCATCGATCCGAAGAAATATCGGAGCATGATCGGTTCTCTCATGTACCTAACTGCTAGCCGACCCAATATTCAATTTGCTGTTTGTTTATTAGCACGGTTTCAGGCAAAGCCTACCGAACTTCACCTCAAAGAGGTTAAACGGATCTTTCGGTACCTACGAAGCACCATTAACTTGGGACTTTGGTATCCGAAGGATTCGGGGTTTGATCTAACAGCATTTTCAGATGCAGACCATGCTGGTGATCAAGTTACAGCAAATAGTACATCAGGTGGAGCACAATTTTTGGGTGAAAAGCTCGTAAGCTGGTCGTCACGGAAACAGGATTGTACTGCGCTATCAACCGCCGAAGCCGAGTATGTGTCTCTATCTGCGTGTTGTGCCCAAGTTCTTTGGATGCGGACACAGCTCACAGATTATGGCTTTACTTTTGACAGAATACCTATGTATTGTGACTCAAAAAGTGCCATAGCCATCTCGTGGAATCCCGTACACCACTCAAAGACGAAGCATATCAAAGTCCGCTACCATTTCATCAAAGAGCACGTAGAAGAGGGTACTGTTGAATTATTTTTCGTTAAGACTGATTACCAACTCGCCGATCTATTTACTAAAGCCCTTCCAAAAGAACGGTTTGATTATTTAGTTCGACGAATTGGCATGCGAAGCCTAACTCCTGAAGAGTTAGAACGTCTTCTCGAATCTTCTTGAAAAATGTTTTCAAAATCGCTTCGCTGTAAATATTTTTGAAAAACAAAATACAAAATTTGAAAAACCAACAAAAACAAAATACAAAAATATAAAATTTTCAAAAAATACAAAAACAATATAAATCAAAAAAAAAATCCAAAAATATTCTTCTCACGACATGTCTCTCGTATAAATCAATATTCTGTACGTTTCTAGAAATGTCATTCAACAATGATACGGATATGTACAGATGCTTGAGCGGGAGTTTCTTTTTAATGTTTTTCTAAAACATGTCGTTTCTTAAAAGTTTCTTCACGATGACTTCTTAGTACTTCAGCTAAGGACTCGTTCTTCAAAGAAAGGAAAGTGCTTAAATCAAAACACTGGTTTTCAATATCTTTTGTGCACTTATCCTAAAAACTTTATGGCTTTTGTATACTTTAGTACGAAACCCGTACTTAAACGATGACTTCTGATTATTTTCAAATCAAGGACTCGTACGCTCAAAGACGAAATCTTTTTCAAAAAGTTCGAGTATAAACAAACGAAAAAGATTTCAAACAAAAACTCGTTTTCAAAACCAATTTCTTGAGCACTTTTTCAAGATTGTTCAAAAGATTTTTCAAAATCTCTCAAAATTAGTGCTCATGAAAACTCCCTCAAAACCCTTAAGTGATTTTAAAATGAGCTATCATTAAGGGGGAGTTCAAAAATAAAAAGTTCCGAATTCATGCAAAATGCAATCTGTCTTTCTCTCCAAAAGCTTTTTCTTAATCAGTTGATATAAAAAATATCACGATATGCTATTTTTGAGGGGGAGAAGACATGATTAAAAATGTGATCAATGATGTTTAAAGATTGTGGCTGAATCTCGAAAGAGCTCGACTCAGATATAACCCTCGAATTGACGAAACTTAAATGTCAGTAATCGAAAAGACTTGTCCTGGACGGGTAATAATTTCAAGCTGGTCTAACCAGTGATGTAAACGTGTCTCGAATAGGACTTGTCCGAGTAGAATGTACCAATTCGAGAAACTTTCTTTGGACTTGACCAGGCCGGGTAATAATTTCAAGCTTGTCTAACTAGTGATGTAAACGTGTCTCGAAGTGGTCTTGTTCACTGAAAGTGGATCAATTCAAAAAGTGCAAACTCCTCCCACATGTGCAAATTTCTTAAATATCCATGAGCACATGTGAAGGGGGAGTCCTTCAAAAGAATATCAAAACTCTCGAAGTGTCAACAATGTGTTTTTATTATCATAAACACTTTGAGAGATTTTCATAAATGGTTTCATGGCAATTATAGGATAGTCATGGAGATATAAGGTGACTAAGGTTAGGAAAAACCGTCCTATGATCCGCCAGAGCCGGAGGGATCTACCCAAGGACAATTCCAATAGATAGAATTAGAAGTCCTTAGGTATGATTGAAAAAAAGGAGAAAAAGAGAAAGGAGAAAGAAGGGGTTGAAGAATTAAAAAGAAAAGTTATGAAAAAGGGTGAAAAGAAATAGCCCTCCAAATGTTCAACCTTAGGGCAGACACCGGGTTCAATTCGTATGCTACTGGTTGTTGCTAAGGTGACACCGGTATTGAAGATAAAGACGTCATGGACCCAGTGACGCGCTGCACTTAACCTTCTAGCCACTCAAGTTCTCTTAAAAGAGCTTGTTTCATTCTCACGGGGAACCGGTGTAATCTAGAAACTGGAGACCTCTCCCTAATCTCCGCATAGGAAACCAAATGTGCACTTATCGAGTCTAGAGCCCCGAGATTCATCAAAAGATCTCATAGGAACACATGATATTTCTACACTGGTTGTTCATCATTAAGGACGCCAGATGTAAACTTTAGAGTCCTACGCAGATCTTAGCAATCTGCCAGAACATTTATGAGAGAATTCACACTTGTGATTCTCAATGATTGAATGGAAATTAGTGTTCACGGTGGTTTCAAACGGTCTACAGTCGTGGAGTGATCCCCAGCGACTCACCCAGTCATTGAGCTACTAAGTAGGTCTTGTAAGCTCCCTTGGGAGTATCTGACATGGGAACGGCCTTGGTAAGGGTTAGAAGGAGTCTTCACACTATGCTGTTGACGATCTCTAATTCGAACCTGTAAGTACCGGTTGATTTATTGCTAACTGTTTACCCGCAGGTACACATCATCTCCATGGCGACAGATTCCACATGCTCATACATGCATCTCAAAGTCAAAGGAAAGTTCTCATCAAAGATCAAAGCAAAGAAAAGATCAAAGAAAGATTCTACGCAATGTGAAAGAATCTACAGAAGTAAAGTGACAAAGATCAAGGTGAAAGAACGGGAATAGCAAATGCATGTATCACAAAGACTAAAGACGTATGAGTATGTTGGAATGGCGGACAACCACCACAGACACAGAAGTGACAAAAGGCAGATTGCTCCACATCACAAAAGAAACAAACAACGATGAAAAATCAATCATCAAAGATCACAAAGCATGAAGGAACAAAGACTAAAGACTATTCTGCTACGACACACAATGGTCAACAACAAAGAATAAAGAAGACCTAATCACGTGGAGCATCATTCGAATGACCACCCCTTAGGGGAAGATTGTTAGCATTAAAAAATGTATTTAGAAGTGATGGTCATTCTCATTTATTGTAACGTTGTAATGTGTCGTAGTTTTCATTGTTAGAATAGTCAATGGGCTTTGGACTTGGCAAGCTAATATGTTATGTGCTATGTTTCATAAGCCTTGTTATCCAATCATGTAACCAAGTCCAAGCCCAAGCCCATAGAAAGCCTTTTAGGGCAACATGTATCTTACTATATAAACACCTCAAAGCTCATTTGAGGTGTGTGCTTGTGTGTGTATTGTGTGTGTTTTCTTTGAATAAAAGCTCTCCATTTCCATCTCTCTCTAGTATACGAAATACATATACATATACATCAAGTCACCATCTTTCTTCATATTGTGCTTACATTGTTTAAGGATAAAGTTGATAGTATCTTAGGTCCTACAAGTCTTGATTACCGAAAATTGAACGATGCGACTCGTAAGGACCATTTCCCACTTCCTTTTATGGATCAAATGGTCGAACGTCTAGCGGGAAATGAGTTCTATTATTTTCTTGATGGCTTTTCCAGGTATTTTCAAATACCGATTGACCCTCCAGACCAGCAAAAGACCTCTTTTACTTGCCCTTATGGAACGTTTGCTTATCGTCGTATGCCTTTCGGCTTATGCAATGCTCCTGGCACGTTCCAGAGGTGCATGATGTCTATATTCTCTGATATGATTGAAAAAACCATGGAAGTTTTCATGGATGATTTCTCGGTTTATGGAAATTCTTTCGATTCTTGCCTCTCCCATTTAGAAAATATGCTGAAACGGTGTGAAGACACCAACTTGGTTCTAAATTGGGAGAAGTGCCACTTCATGGTTAAAGAGGGCATTGTCCTCATCTATAAGATTTCAAAATCTGGGATTGAGGTCGATAGAGCTAAAGTCGCCGTGATTGCTAAGTTACCTCATCCCACGACCATAAAAGGAATTAGAAGTTTTCTCGGTCATGCCGGCTTTTACCGACGTTTTATCCAAGATTTTTCCAAAATAGCCCAGCCCCTGACCCATTTACTTGAAAAAGATGCTTCGTTTATCTTCTCAAATGAATGCATTGAAGCATTTAATATTCTTAAAAAGAAGTTAACGGAGGCTCCGATCTTAGTTGCCCCTGATTGGGACTTGCCTTTTGAGTTAATGTGCGATGCGAGCGATTATGCTATCGGGGCAATTCCTGGGGCAACGTAAGAATAAATATTTTTAGCTGATACACTATGCTAGCAAAACAATGGCCGATGCTCAATACCATTATACGACTACTGAAAAAGAAATGTTAGCCATCATTTATGCTTTTGAAAAGTTCCGACCCTATCTCGTCTTAAAGAAATGCATAGTGTATACGGATCATTCAGCTTTGAAATATATTACGGCAAAGCAAGATGCTAAGCCAAGATTGATGCAGTGGGTTCTACTCCTTCAAGAATTCGATGTTGAAATTCAAGACAAAAAGGGAGCTGAGAACCTCGCCGCCGATCACCTTTCTAGATTAGAGAATCCACATCAAAGTGATTCCGAGAAAAAGGAAATTACTGAAACATTTCCTCTCGAGACATTTGGGAGTTTATCACATAGTGATCCTAGTACCCCATGGTTCGCCGACTTTGCGAATTACCATGCGGGGAATTTCATAAGAAAAGGGATGTCGTCCTAACAAAAGAAGAAGTTTTTCAAAGATGTTAAACATTATTTCTGGGACGACCCCTACTTGTTCTAAATTTGCACGGATCAAGTGATCCGGCGGTGCGTTCACGGCAAGGAAGCCGCTGAAATTCTCATGGCATGCCACAATGGACCCAGGGGGGACATCATGGTGCCAACTTCACCGCTAAGAAAGTTTTCGATTCCGGATTCTACTGGCCGACGATATACCGGGATGCCCATGAATTGATAAAATCATGTGATTCTTGGCAGCGTCAAGGAAAAATCTCTCAAAGAGATGAGATGCCTCAAAATGCTATCCAAGTTTGTGAGATCTTTGACATCTGGGGTATTTATTTCATGGGTCCATTCCCGTCATCTAGAGGAAACAAATATATATTCGTGGCCATCGATTACTTGTCAAAATGGGTTGAAGCAAAGGCGCTCCCCACCAATGGCGCCCGAGTTGTCGTGAAATTTCTGAAAAGTCTCTTCGCCCAATTTGGTGCACCTCGTGCTATTATAAGTGATCGTGGGACCCATTTCTGTAATGACCAATTCGCTAAAGTTATGCTTAAATATGGTGTCACACATCGTCTTTCTACTGCATATCATCCGCAGACGAGCGGTCAAGTTGAGGTGACCAATCGTGGTTTGAAACGTATCTTAGAAAGGACCGTAGGAGAACATCGTGCTTCATGGGCTGATAAGTTAGATGATGCATTATGGGCTTTTCGGACCGCTTACAAAACACCCATTGGGTGTACTCCTTACAAGCTGGTTTACGGAAAGGCCTGCCATTTGCCCTTTGAACTTGAGCACAAGGCCTACTGGGCCTTAAAACATGCCAATTTTGATCTCAAGACCGCGGGTGATCATCGTAAAGTTCAATTGAATGAATTGACTGAGCTTCGTGATTAGGCCTATGAGAATTCTTTGATCTACAAAGAGAAAACGAAGAGGATTCATGATGCTAAGATTAAAGATCGCGTTTTCAATGTTGGTGATCAAGTCCTTCTTTTCAATTCTCGATTGAAGATATTCTCGGGCAAGTTAAAAACCCGTTGGTCTGGACCATTCACCATTACCCAAGTTTTTCCTTATGGAACCGTCGAGTTAGCTCAACCCGACGGTCCCAACTTTAAGGTGAATGGTCATCATCTCAAACACTATTTTGGAGGGGACATACCACCCATGGTTGTCCCAGATCTCCAAACTTTCCCCAAGGACAATTAAATTCGGGGATCGAGTCAAGCTCATGTGACTCGGTGAACAAAAACAAGCGCTTAGTGGGAGGCACCCCATGCTTATCCTTTTTCATATTCTTTATTATCTTATTTCTTTAGTAACATGACGTGAGGGGGGTGACCCTTTCCAAACTCGTGTTTTCTGGTTGTTTGTGAATCTCCAGGAATTTCCTCGAAGATTGAGGACTCTCGTACTCGTGTTTTGTTGTTCTCTCCACTCGAGTCTCATTCTTCGCTGCTCTTTCAGAAATTCACCATATCCAAAATCTTATCGACTAACGTTTATCTCTTGGCATACTTAATAAACGGCCTTAGATATTACGTAGGATTACCTTTACCCTTAAAACAGTGAGGACAATGTTTCACTTTAGTCTGGGGGGGGGGGGGGGGTGAATCTTCGATTCAATTTGACCTGACACTTTTGTCTGAGCTGTTTACTTGTGCAACTCCGTTTTCCACCAAAATTTTAAAATTTTTTGTCAGCTTTTTATTGCAAAAAAAAAAAAAAAAAAAAAAAAAAAAAAAAATGATGATGATATGTAAATAATAATAAGATTTGACACCTTGTTTGACTTTCCTGCTGGTGAGAGTAGAAATAAATGTTCTGACTTGACCGGGCGTGTTGAGCCCTAGCTTGTCTCATTTAACCAATGATAATCAAATAAGCTTGTGCTAGTCTTGTACACCAGGAGCTATAAAATGCGAATTCTTTCTTAAGAATCTGCAAGTTCCCGTACTTGACTTTAAACATGCGCAGCTTAAAAGCTTTCGCTAGTCTTTTACATAAGGAGCTAGAAAACGCGAATTCTTTTTCTAGAATTTGCAAGTTTCCGTAACTGACTTTATATATGCGTGGCTGATTATCGGCTAAGTATTCACGGGTTTCATTACTTGGAATCTTAAATTGCGAAGAGCGAGAGATGATAGAGTTTATTCAGAGGTTAGATGCTAAACGTGGAGTAGTTGGTTCTCTTTAGAGCTCATGAAAGGTACTTGTTGCTTTTTGCTCCCACAAAATTGTTTCACCAATATAAAATAGATGTTCTAGGTTAATTAGTCGTATTTAGGTTTGGGCAAAATTTAGTTTCTTATTTTCTTAAAAGAATATTTGCTTTAGAAGTAGGGTACATATCAAGGACACATCAAAAGCAAAAATATGAAAAGTCAAAAAATCAAAAGATGATATATATGTGGTTTTGGAGCTACCTGATAAGCTTCCATTATTGTTGAAAAAAGAAAAGTATGAAAAAAATGATGATAGTGAAAAAAAAGAAAGAAAAAATGAAAAAGTGAAAGTTGTATCAAATAAGAGCTTAAGTGTATAAAAGTTGTTAGCGCGTGAAGTGCATGTGGATGATTTTGAATTAGTCACATGAGGTGCACGTGTAGTACTCCGCAACTTATATATGATATTGTATGTACCCAAAAATCTTTGATGTGGACCGAATTTCTAAAGCAGAGGTTCTTGAGAGAAAATGAAAAACTACTTAGCGTTTAAACTTGGTATCTCTATCGGACTAAAAAGTTATTGAAACGAGAAAATATGAAGTAATTCATTTCTCAATAAAAGTAAAAAAAATCTAGATGCATTAAGAAAATGGGAGTAAGAAGTTTTCACAAGTAACTCTTATGGGTAGTGTTAGCATCTAACTTGTAGATAAGCTGTGATCTCGTTTTTATGCTTAGTTTGGGAGCTTGTGAAAAATCAAGTGTAGAACCGTAGAGGGGGGGGGGGGGGGGTGAATACAGTTTCTTTGGCTTTTAAGACGTTTAAAAACTTTAAGCCTCAAAGAAAACCAAGTGGTTGTATAATCAATCGAAACAACCACAAACACAACCAAAGTATAAAGCGAGTAAAGAGAGACACCACGATATATACTGGTTCGGGATGGGGGTTTATACCATCCGTACGTCCAGTTGCGAATCCACGACACCGATACTATTACACTAGTATAATCCTTTAGGTGGACTATAAACCGTTACAATTCACTCCACCGATATTCACCAATATCGATGCTCACAAAGAAGGAGTTACTCCCACGGTATTCCGCCCTCGGAAACCACCAAAAAGAATCTCACGATTCGACTTAACCTATGGGCCACCAAGACCACTATCCAAACTTCCCACGGAAGTATCAAACCCCAACCAGATCCCCAATGATCTAGGCTTGGTCACCAAGATACAAGACTTCCCTTACAAACACTTGAATGAATATAAGTTTGTTTAATCAAGCCCTAACCTAACCTAGAGACTCGATTGTAGTAGAAAGGGTATAAGATAGAAGACCCTCGACACAATTACAAGAGTGGATTAGGTTCTTGTGATTCTTCCCTTGCAAAGAGATGTGTTCTTCCAATAGATGTTAATGTAAAAGATTAAGAACACAAGAGTAGAGATAGAGAGATTTGAGAGAAAGAATGTAGAGAGAAATAATAATGGCAAGGGGTGAGGAATATAAGAGGCAAGGCATAGTATTTATAGGCAAAACCCAAACTTGGGAATATTTTACCGAGGCCGGCGCGTCACCCACGTGTTGACGCGTGGGAGGCGCGCAAGACACCCAGGGAAAATATTCCCGAGGCTTTGGGTGTTTGGCATTATAAATGCCTTACCTTGCTAAACCCCCAATTGTACTTCACACTAAACCTTAACATTAATCAATCTAAGGTTTACCAACTCAAATAGCCAATTTGAAAAATCATTTGTGAAGTGTTTATAAGAAAACCAAATACCAAGGGTAGAAGAGTAGAAAGGGTAGTTTGGTAGGGGTAGAAATGGTATTCCTCACATGGTATAATAGAGAAGAGAATATGCCATGGGATATTCCTCAAGGGAAGGGTTAAGGTATAACTATGGATAGGTTAAAGGTTTAGAGGTTAACCATGGTTAGGTATAGAAAGTTTAAGTGTATAGAAGTAACCATGGTTAGGTTTAGAGAGAAGTGTATAGAGAATGAACCATGATTAGGTTAAAGGGTTTACCCAAGGGAATGTTCCATCCTTGGTGTGGTTAAGAGTTAACCATGGTTGGGTGTAGAGAGGTAACCATAGTTGGGTTAGGTTGTATGTTGGTTACGTTAACCAAGGTTGGGTTAGGGTTGTGTGTTGAGGACTAACCATGGTTGGATGAGGTGAACCATGGTTAGGTTAATAAGGGAATATTCCAAAGGTATATTCCTTTGCTTGGGGGGGGGGAGGTTGGTTGAAGGGTTGAAATTGTTTTGGTTTGAAATAGAAGGTTGAGATGTGTTGTAAGAGATTGGATGGTTGAGATGGTTTTGATTTGAAATGAATGGATGAGATCAAAGGAGCCCTTTTGCTTGGGGAGGAAGGTGTGATCAATGGTTGAGATTGGTTTGGGTTTGAAATGGATGGTTAGGATTAAACACATGTGATGGAAATAGAGAGTAGATTGGATGGATGGTTGAAATGTGTTTAATTTGAATTGGATGGTTGAGATTGAAGATGTGTAAGGAATATAAGAGATGTGTAAGGGATGTGTAAGAGATGTGATGTTGTAAGGGAATGGATGGTTGAGATGAGTTGAGTTTGAATTGGATGTCTAGGATCAAAAGTGTGTAGGGGACAAGAGTACACTTTTGTGTAAGTGGTGTAAGGGAATGTTGGTAAAGGATATTTGGGAAGGATTGTGGGAGATTTGGTGGTATTGGGTTTGATGGTTTTGAGCTAAGTGGTATTTTGATGAAGAAGATAATTAGGAAAAGTAATTAAGAAGAAAATAATCTAATTGTCATTAAGAGGAAAAGGTTTAGACAATTAAGATTATAAGTTGAGAAAATCATAAGTTACTTATAAGTTCAAGTAACACAGTGTCGAGAATCCATAGTTTCATATCTCGTGAATTTCCACGACTCGACGTTCTCAACTAATACCTTGGTTCAAACAAGTTAAGTGCTTTGCCTTAATGTAAAGCATAACCCAAGTGGGAAAGGATGCGTTCACGCAAAGTGACCTTTGACTTAGTTTGACCAATAAGGGAGTAAACCCGTTACGTAATTAGAGAAGACGTAAGCACGGGATATGAGCATATGGATGCTTTCACATGATGTTACGTGAAATATATAAGCTCCCTAAGTTTAGAAAAGCCTTGGCTAGAGGCGATAGCTAGAAAACATGAGTTGACATTTTCCCGTAAATGGGTGCTTTAAAAGTTGGATCTCTCTAATCCCAAAACTCGTTTCGAGTGTTCTCAATTAAGCACATAACATATTCATACTTGTATTGAAAGATCCACATTTTTCGGGTAAGGGGAAAGCTGACTTTCAAAATTTGTCCCGAAATTCACAGACGCTTGGCGCGTTACCCACGCGTTGACACGTGGGAGGCGCGCCAGGAGCAAACATGTGAATCGGGGAATTTTGGCTAACGTTTGTTATTTTATGTGTTTCGATGGTTTATTTGTCATCATTAAAATATAAAGAGATCTTGATCATGTTGCCTCAACAAGCTCCCCCTTTTGATGATGACAAATAAAAACCGAAAGCAAATAAAATTACAAAACTTAGCGAAGACAAAGCGTGCCTTTGGTGTAGCTTGCGTCTTGACCTTTGCCTTGTAATTTGGTGAAGCCTTGTAACATTTCTTGAATGGTCTTCACGCTCTTGCTTTCTTTCTCCCCCTTTTGTCGAATCAAAAAGGTGGGACTTCCATTTGAATGGGAAAGTAGCTTGTTCCAATAGCACCCGAACATGCTCCCCCTTGAACATAGCTCCCCCTAGATCGTTGCTCCCCCTTATTTTAAGGCGGGGATCCATGGGTCAGGAGCCTCACCTTTACGGTGGCCTAGCTACATAAAAACACCACAACATGCAACAACCAAGAAAATCCTCACATGTGAAGGTCCAAGATGGGTTAGGTTACCATATGGATACTTGCAACATGGGTTAGTTCACATCGTAACAATATGGTTATATGTGTATATGTTTGTCCAATTTAATTAGATTTTATGAAGATTATCCCTTTAATGACTTTTATAGACCGAATGATGAACAAGAGCAATACTATGTATGTATATATACATATGAGCATAATTATAACACAACCATTTTATTTCATTAGAAAGAGAACATGGGACATACAACCACTTAGACAACAACAACACTTAAAAACATCCTAGGATTCCTAGGGAACAACTACAACTTAAAAAGATCTTCAAAACACAAGAGAGTCCATTGTGAAAGACTCCTCCATCGGGGTCACATCATCAACTTCAATCATTCTAGATTGATCATTTGGGAAGTTGTTCTTAATGTGGTCAAAGATGTGTGACAAGAGTCTAGCATATGGAAGTGGCTCCTTATTGTACCAAAGCTTCCATTCGTTTTGCTATAAAGTAAGCAAAGTTGAAAGGAGTCTCGGTCATAATACAATAGAGCATGTACCCCACAATGATGGGTAACTTTTCTTGAGGTTCCACCTCCATAAACACATTCTTTAACAAGACTTCCGCCCAAGGCATCAACTTGAAGTGAAGTTGATTTTTGTTCCAATGTTCTAATGGAGCCTTCACACAATGATAGACGGGTTGTAGAATAGTATTTTGAATGATGACGACATGAATTGGGGCCACTAGAGCATAATTTCTTGGATGATAGTGCCTTATATTCAAGAAGTCCACCGTCTTGGTAGACCTTGTATAGAACAAGTTTCCCTTAGAACACACATCCAAAACTTTTCCCAACTTTCTTAAACTCGATGCATACCCATGCCCATACATACGAAAATTGAGAGTAAGAGTAGGTTGATCTAGATAGAACCTAGCATAAAATTCTTGAAGATGCCTAGGATAAATTTTAATGGGTAGGTCACGAATTAAGGAGAAGGCTTTAGCATAGATGAATGGTTTTCTTATACTAGTGGCACACATGAAATTTTTGTCGCATACACGACCTTCACGAAACTCACGGAACTCAAATGGTCCATACAAGTTAGTCTTGTTTGATTCGTCAACTCGTTTCATGAAAAACTTAGTTGCCATTTTTTGAAGAAGAGATAAATGTTACTTAAGGAAGATGAAGGTTGTGATGAGGATATATGACACAAAATTACTCCTTTTATAGCCAATTAGTATAAATTAGATGTGGTTAGGGAAGATCTTATAGTACAAAGGATAATCATGCTTAGTACTAAGATTCTTAGTACAAGATGAATTGAGAGAAAGTGGTGTATGGGGAAGATAATTATTCTTGTATGACATGAGTGATTAAGATTGAGTTAGTTATGTGTTTAGTTGGATTTGGATTACAAAATGCTCATGTTAGATCCTATGGTAGTTGCATGCATTCTTTACAAAAGATGTGCATGAATTTACCATAGTTGATGAGTGAAAACATCATCAAGTCCTTTGAGTATGACTTTGTTGAGCGCAATGTTGAACCAACAATACTCAAAGCATAAATCAAATGCAAGCATTTTGTGCACATCATTTCGTGAGAATGGTTATTAGGTTACACAAGCAAGATCTTATAAACCATCACACATTGTATAGAGAGTTATTTGTACAATGATAGATATCTCCGGTTTATAGTTTGATGTGTAGTATGTCGACCTAAATAATCCTTATATGTTGTTTTGCAATAGCATTATAGGTTTCCAAGATCTTGAGTGAGATGCTTAGTTTATTTGGTCTATTCATTGGGTATTTTAGTTCGTTTACACAATAACACACCGAATTTTAAGTTCGGGAAATTCTCTTCAACTATGTTAATAGTTTGTGTGTTTGCATAATAACTTTTCCTTTCTTTTCTATTTTACCCTAAACACATGGCATGCATATTACGCATAAATCGAGCAAGTAGATTTAGATATAAAATCTTCAACACAAGTGTGAGTTGTGATCCAATAGTTTTATCTAATCTTGGTAACTTATCATAATAAACTCTCAATCTTATTACGATGTAACAAGACCTTTTGTGTCAAGTTTTCTTGCCCCATCACATAGTATAGACATGTAGAATCAAGGATATTATCAATCATTGTTTGAATAATGAATTGATGAATACTTTTCATCTTTGGAATTTGTGAGTTCCTTTCATGCCTTCACATAGGACCTAATCACATAAGCATAAAAGCTCTAGGAGCATCATAATGACCTTTAACACATAAAAGATTGTTCTCTTAAGATGCATGTTATAACATCAAAACCTAACCCAAAGCAATTTGGACCTTTGAAAAATGTCATGCCAAAAACTTAGACTTGTTTGTTTTGTGACCTAAGTGTCCTTTTATTCAAGTCACCAATGACTTGTTGTATAGGATGACTCCTCGCTTTTCTCATATCTTTAGGATAGCCGTCATCCAAAACATTAACTTGCAATGTCGGCGACCCCTCATGATTTTGAACTCCATGTTCGTTAATCACGTCATCTTCTACCGAAGATGATAATTTGGGCTCGGGCATGCTCTCATCGAAGGTAACGTTGAGAGATTCCTCAATCCTCATTGTTTCCTTATTAAGCACTATGTATGCTTTACTTGTTTGAGAGTATCCTAAGAAAACACCTTCATACGACTTTGGGTCGAATTTGGTGAGGTATTCTTTGGTATCAAGTATGAATACTTTACAACCAAAAACTCTAAAATACTCTAGGGATGGTTTTCTATTCCTAAGTATTTCATAAGGTGTCTTATTAATTATCTTCCTTATATAAACGCTATTAAAGATATAACATGCGGTATCTAGGGCATGACACCAAAACTTTTGTGGAATGGATTGCTCGTCAAGCATTGCACGACTCATCTTTCTTAACTTACGATATGTTCTTTCAATAATCTCAAGCGATTGAGAAGTTAACGGGCCCGATAAATTATAAGATATTCCATGTTGTTCACAAAAGCTTCCAAATCACATTTTATCAAATTCACTACTATGATTTGTTTTAATTGAGACAATTGAACAATCAAGTAGGTTTTCAAGTTTCCTTATTAAGATTAAGACTTCATCCTTATTCCCTAAAACGCTATTCAAGATAATTTGGATAATCATCTACAATCATTAAAGTGTAGAAGTTTTCTTCTTAACTTTGAATTGGAGATAGATCATACAAATCTAAGTGTATCAATCCTAAAAGCTTTATTTGTTGATTCATTTTGCATGCTAGACCTAGACTTCCTAGACATGTATCACAATAATGCCTTTCAATACTTAACAATGGTAAATTGCTTACTAGCTTGTCGGCAAGACCTAACTTCCTAAGATGAGGCGTTGGGTTATTTACCATGTTTGAAAAGCATATATTGTTACAAATAATCTATGATTAAACGATGTACAAGTTGTTTCGTCTACGACCTTTAGCTAATATGTTCCCGTTCTTACTAATAGTGCAATCAACATTGGTGAACATAATACTACAATCATCATTACTTGTACTACAATACATAGTGTCTAGATTACTACCATGCTCATCATTGGTAGGTTCTATAAAGTCATGAAGAGTGTTATTAAGGATGTTTACACAAGTTTTTTGAGGAAAGAAAGGTTTAGCAAAAGCATTTAATGATGATCTATCTTTACTCAGACACCTGGCGCGTTGGTCGCGCGTTGACGCGTCAGCCAGAGCGTCAGTGTCGGTAATTTTAGATTCATGACTCTCTTTTATGAACACGATGGATTTATCTTGTCTTACAAATGTATTTTTATCATTTTCGGAAAAACCAAGACCTCCTTTATCATGAAAGGGTTTTTGTTCACTTAATATTTTGTCTAAATCAAAACCACTTTTCTTAAATTTAAGACACATCATTTTATGTTCAAGTTCATTAATCTTTTTCTCGAGTTTATGTTTCTCCATTGTATGTTTATCAATACTTCTCAAGATATTTTTGTTAAGTTTAATTAATTCCTTATTCTCTTTTTGTAATTTATGAATATTATGAATGATTGAGAATGGATTAGATGATACCTCAAGAGCTTCAAGTGTAGTGAGGCAAGTAGATTCTCCATGTGAGTGATTCTCATCTTCACTCATGCTCCAAACCGCTCCGACGAATGCAGTCTCATGATCTTTGCATCTTCTTTGTTCATCGTGGTTATTAAATTCCCTTGTTGTCAAAATGATTTCATCATCTACTCCTTCGTTTTCATCAAGAGAAGCATCTTGATCACTAGTTTGGCTTGTAGTAACTTCATTTTGAAGATCTAGTGACTCGGCCTCTTCCTCGATGATGACTCTAATATTATCTAGAAGCACTTCATAACCATTAAGATCATCAATTATCTTCTCTAGAGATAATTGTCCCAAACTTCTTGTTTCTTCAACCTTTGCTTATTCAAGTTTCCACTTATTGGAAAGTGCATGAACAAATTTTTCAATATGATTTTTGTTATGATAGCTTGGATCTAACGAGTTCAAGCTTGTAGCGATAGCATTGAATCTCATTAAACTGCTATCAATAGTTTCATCATTTGTGATAGAAAACTCTTCATATTGTTGAGTGAGTGAGTCTATCTTGTTGACCTTGACTTGTGTGGTATCATGATGAACAAAAAGGAGTAAGTCCAAAATCTCCTTTGCGGTCTTACACATGCACACCCTCTCAAGCTCCTTTTGAGGTAGGGCATCATATATCATCATTTTGGCTTGATGATTCTTGTCGGCCATCTTCTTTTCCTTATCATCAAAATCACCATTTTGGAAGATATACCATAAGTCACAATCCTTAGACCTAACATAGGTCTCAAATAGGATTTTCCAAAAACGGAATCCTTCGTATTCAAACGGAGGTGGTATTTCCATAGAACGCCCCTCTCTATAGTTCTCTTGAGCCATGGATCTATACTCAACTTTACCAAAAATCTTAGTTAGGATTTTAGATTTTTGGGAAAGAAATTTTTGACTTAAAGCGACTTCTCGGGAAGGCTTTAACACTCAAAAACTTGAGTATTCCGCTCTGATACCAATTGTAGAACCGTAGAGGGTGGTGAATACGGTTTCTTCAGCTTTTAAGACATTTAAAAACTTTAAGCCTCAAAGAAAACCAAGTGGTTGTATAATCAATCCAAACAACCACAAACACAACCAAAGTATATAAAGCGAGTAAAGAGAGACACCACGATATATACTGGTTCGGGATGGGGGGTTTATACCATCCGTACGTCCAGTTGCGAATCCACGACACCGATACTATTACACTACTATAATCCTTTAGGTGGACTATAAACCGTTACAATTCACTCCACCGATATTCACCAATATCGATGCTCACAAAGAAGGAGTTACTCCCACGGTATTCCGCCCTCGGAAACCACCCAAAAGAATCTCGTGATTCGACTTAACCTATGGGTCACCAAGACCACTATCAAAACTTCCCACGGAAGTATCAAACCCCAACTAGATCCCCAATGATCTAGGCTTGGTCACCAAGACACAAGACTTTCCTTACAAACACTTGAATGAATATAAGTTTGTTTAATCAAGCCCTAACCTAACCTAGAGACTCGATTGTAGTAGAAAGGGTATAAGATAGAAGACCCTCAACACAATCACAAGAGTGGATTAGGTTCTTGTGATTCTTCCCTTGCAAAGAGATGTGTTCTTCTAATAGATGTTAATGTGAAAGATTAAGAACACAAGAGTAGAGATAGAGAGATTAGAGAGAAAGAATGTAGAGAGAAAGAATAATGGCAAGGGGTGAGGAATACAAGAGGAAAGGCATGGTATTTATAGGCAAAACCCAAACTTGGGAATATTTTACCGAGGCCGGTGCGTCACCCACGCGTTGACGCGTGGGAGGCGTGCCAGACACCCAGGGAAAATATTCCTGAGGCTTTGGGTGTTTGGCATTATAAATGCCATACCTTGCTGAACCCCCAATTGTACTTCACACTAAACCTTAACATTAATCAATCTAAGGTTTACCAACTCAAATAGCCAATTTGGAAAATCATTTGTGAAGTGTTTATAAGAAAACCAAATACCAAGGGTAGAAGAGTAGAAAGGGTAGTTTGGTAGGGGTAGAAATGGTATTCCTCACATGGCATAATAGAGAAGAGAATATGCCATGGGATATTCCTCAAGGGAAGGGTTAAGGTGTAACTATGGTTAGGTTAAAGGTTTAGAGGTTAACCATGGTTAGGTATAGAAAGGTTAAGTGTATAGATGTAACCATGGTTAGGTTTAGAGAGAAGTGTATAGAGAATGAACCATGGTTAGGTTAAAGGGTTTACCCAAGGGAATGTTCCATCCTTGGTGTGGTTAAGAGTTAACCATGGTTGGGTGTAGAGAGGTAACCATAGTTGGGTTAGGTTGTATGTTGGTTACGTTAACCAAGGTTGGGTTAAGGTTGTGTGTTGAGGACTAACCATGGTTGGATGAGGTGAACTATGGTTGGGTTAATAAGGGAATATTCCAAAGGTATATTCCTTTGCTTGGGGGGGGGGGGAAGGTTGGATGAAGGGTTGAGATTTTTTTTGGTTTGAAATAGAAGGTTGAGATGTGTTGTAAGAGATTGGATGGTTGAGATGGTTTTGATTTGAAATGAATGGATGAGATCAAAGGAGCCCTTTTGCTTGGGGAGGAAGGTGTGATCAATGGTTGAGATTGGTTTGGGTTTGAAATGGATGGTTGGGATTAAACACATGTGATGGAAATAGAGAGTAGATTGGATGGATGGTTGAGATGTGTTTAATTTGAATTGGATGGTTGAGATTGAAGATGTGTAAAGAATATAAGAGATGTGTAAGGGATGTGTAAGAGATGTGATGTTGTAAGGGAATGGATGGTTGAGATGAGTTGAGTTTGAATTGGATGGCTAGGATCAAAAGTGTGTAGGGGACAAGAGTACACTTTGGTGTAAGTGGTGTAAGGGAATGTTGGTAAAGGATATTTGGGAAGGATTGTAGGAGATTTGGTAGTATTGGGTTTGATGGTTCTGAGCTAAGTGGTATTTTGATGAAGAAGATAATTAGGAAAAGTAATTAAGAAGAAAATAATCTAATTGTCATTAAGAGGAAAAGGTTTAGACAATTAAGATTATAAGTTGAGAAAATCATAAGTTACTTATAAGTTCAAGTAACACAACGTCGAGAAACCATAGTTTCATATCTCGTGACTTTCCACGACTCGACGTTCTCAACTAATACCTTGGTTCAAACAAGTTAAGTGCTTTGCCTTAATGTAAAGCATAAACCAAGTGGGAAAGGATGCGTTTACGCAAAGTGACCTTTGACTTAGTTTGACCAATAAGGGAGTAAACCCGTTACGTAATTAGAGAAGACGTAAGCACGGGATATGAGCATATGGATGCTTTCACATGATGTTACGTGAAATATATAAGCTCCCTAAGTTTAGAAAAGCCTTGGCTAGAGGCGATAGCTAGAAAACATGAGTTGACATTTTCCCGTAAATGGGTGCTTTAAAAGTTGGATCTCTCTAATCCCAAAACTCGTTTCGAGTGTTCTCAATTAAGCACATAACATATTCATACCTGTATTGAAATATCCACATTTGTCGGGTAAGGGGAAAGCTAACTTTCAAAATTTGTCCCGAAATTCACAGAAGCCTGGCGTGTTACCCACGCGTTGACGCGTGGGAGGCGCGCCAGGAGCAGACATGTGAATCGGGGAATTTTGGCTAACGTTTGTTATTTTATGTATTTCGATGGTTTATTTGTCATCACTAAAATATAAAGAGATCTTGATTATGTTGCCTCAACATCAAGGATGACGATTTTTATCCGTATGGTCTCTTCTCCATGAGAATTGTTTCTACTCGTAGACCCTAAGAATTATCAAAAGATAATGAAAGTCAAGCAAACCGTCACCTATATATAAAAATAAAAAAGTACAAAAATAGTAGTGGTAGTTGTTATTTATGAAAATCGGAAAACGGAGCATTTTTGGGAATAAATGATTTTGAGATCTCTTTCGAACATCCTTGCTACTTTCCAAAGTCAGTAAAAAGAGGTTTTGAAATTATTTATCTCTTAAGCGTGAGGTGATGACATTGCGTGAGGGCAAAACAATACTTTTGTCTGGGGGAGTTTTGATGTGTGCTTATTCACACATCCTTTTTAGACCCAAAATTAGACCAAAAATACCAAATACTAACCAAATATGCCAAGAGAATGTGTGTTTTTGTATTTGTGTATGTGCAGGTACGGATGTGTGAAAAATGGACAAAAACTAAGCCAAAACCGACAAAAACGAGCACGAGAATGAAAAAAGGTCAAAAGCCGGAACCGGGGAAGCTTAATGATCAAAAAAGCTCAAAATATCAAGAAAAGTCCTCAAAGATTCATAAAGTTGCAAGAATAGTCCCTGGTCAAAGTTTGAAGAGATTGGCAACTTCAGTCCTCCAAGTTTCAATTATTGACAAATTTGTTCCTTTGAAGAAATTATTGAAGAAAAGTCAATATTGATCCTTCATAAATCAGAGAATTACAACAAAGACCCTTGGAAAATATTTTGGATGAATGGCAAATTTGGTCCCTCAAAGTTTTCAGATTTACACATTTTGGTCCTTTTCAAAATTACAAATCCTAATACTAAAACCAACCGGATCCAAAGCTAATTTGTAAATCCAATTTCTACTTTGGCCCTAAACACAACTCAGCCCAATCACCTTTTTAATATATCCAATCCACCTCCTGCCTACCCGATCCGCCACCACCCCATCTTACCTGAGTCAAGCAAACCCGGTCAACACAAACTAATAAAAACCCCAATCCCCATTTCCCGCCCCCCCCCCCCCCCAAATTTTACCATACCCAGGCTCATTACTGTTCCATGAACCCTAGAAATAACCCCCACCAAATTTACCTCGTACTAAAACAATTACCCGATGATTAGGATTCTAGAAGCTGTCAGGGAATGTCAGGAAGCATCCAGAGTGCATACGTGGACCAATAGAGAAGCACACGCAGGATCACCAATCATTGAAATCTAATCCAAGGGCTAATACTAATATATTGGGCACCAAGGATGATCAAACAGCTGAGAGGGACTCAAAGAAGCACACAACAAACCTAGATTGATGAGCTGTCACATCCTAGAAGGATCCAAGAGCTTCACCTCACCCCTATAAATACCCCCTCCTCCTTCAGTAGTTTTTGTGTAGGTTTTATTGTAATTGTTAGTTTATTTTCCTTGTAATCTCTCTTATAATTGTACTCAACTTTTTAAGTTTAATGAAATTCTACTTTTATTGCAAATTTTAGCTTTTAATCTTAATTTCTTCTTTAGTTTTATTTAAAGCTTATTTCCTGTTTACTTAGTTTAAATTAGTCATTATTAGTTTGTTTAAAGTTTCATTCTTCAAAATCACAAAAAGTCAACTGAAGTCAAACACTCAGCTTATCCAATAAGCTGAGCTTATTCAGAAGGGAATTGACAGTCCAAAAAGGAGCATTTGGCCTGTCTAAAGACATTCAAGCTAAGTGAACCCCCTCTGTTTGAGCTGAGGGGGAATTACTTTGTAAGTTTCTAATTTAAATTTCCTTTTAGATTACATTAATAGTATTTGTAGTTTAGATCTGATTTTTGTTGCTTATTTCTGTTTCAAGAGAGTAGTATAATCAGTATTTAGTCCTACTTTAACTGTTTGAAATTCATAATAATAGTTTACAATTTCAGTTGAGCTTACTATTTCATTACTGTTGCATTAGTTGTATCTGTGTTCCTATTGTGGTTTGGGTTTGAAATCTCTGTTCCTGTGTTATATAAGCTTAAGTGATCATTATTGGAATTGATTTTGGTAGTTTGGATTGCTGTTACACCTTGGTGCTTAACTAAATCACTAAGTTAGTCACATACAAGGGTGTTTGGATAAGTGGTGTACTCTGTGTTTGAGTGTTTTCCTGGGGGATAATTTAGTTCAGTCACATCAAGTTAGGCATAAGTAACATAGCTGAGTCATAAAACTCAGTAAGTTTAAGGCAAAAAGTCAAAATCAATATTCACTAGACTTATACCTGTTTTTGAGGATCTGTGTCTTGGTTAACTGTTAGGATTAGGGTACTTTTAGTTTAATTAAGTATTAAATTAGCTTATTACTTCATTTAGGATAAATTTAGATCCGTAGAATATCCATTTAGTCAAAATAGATGTGCAATCAAAAAGTCAAAAAAAAAAAAAAAAAAAAAAAAAAAAAAAATAGTGTAAACTCAGATTTTGCCAGATCTTTGTGAGCCATTGTAGGACTCAATACTATTTAAAAATAGGATTTATTTGCTGATTTAGGGAGTTTAGCAGCTTAAGATTCATAAATAAAAAGAAAATTTTAATTCAGATCTCAACTGCTTATTAGGATTTTGGGTTTGAATAGCCTGTTTGAACAAAAGGTACCATGCACCATCAGTTTGTTCAATAATTATGAGTACCATTTAGGCCATTGAATAAGTTCAAGAGTTAATTCTTTTGGTAGATTTGTGTTCTCAGTAGGTTAGTGAAGTATTTGCCCCTATAATCTCACAAGTTTCAGCTTATTAGAACTGCTTTTTGGTCCTGTCAAGTTTAGTTGATTAAACCTAGTGACTGATTTCCATTGTAGGCCTGCTAGTGTGTTTTATTGTTTGAAACTTTGGATTTTTGGGTCATTTAAGTTCCTCAGTGCTTTTAGTTGCTTATTTCATTGTTTGGGAACCCATAGCTTATTCTGTTGCCATCTGCTTATTCCATTAAGTGCTAATTTTACTGATTTTGGTCCATAGCTGTGTTTCTGTGATCCTTTTGACCTTATCTGAGTACATTTAAGCTTACTTGAGTCAAAAACATCTTTGGTCAAAGTTTGGTATAAATTGGTCAAGAGTGCTTATCAATAAGCACTCTAAATAAGCACTTTTCAAAGCAATCAACACTTCTTAAGCTTATTTTTCAGATTTTAAATTTTTCCTAGGTTTAGAATATTATTTTAGAATTTTACCGAATTTTTCATATTTTTCTAAATTAGTTTGCTATTTTTCTCATTAAATATTAGTTTTTAATCAATTTTTAATACTTTTTAAATACCAAAAATCCCAAAAAATTCAGAAAAAGCATAAAAAAATCTAAAAATATTTTAGAAAATAGTTTTTAGTTATTTTAGATTTTTCAAAATTAATTTTGTATTTTTCTCACTTAATTTCCATTTTCTTTTAATTTTTAACTAGTTAAATTAGTTTTTAATTCATAAAAATTAAATAAAAGGTTAAAAAATTATTTTTCTTTTTTTCTCAAAATTTTATTTTATCATTTTTAACTTAGGAAAATTATTTTTAAACCCGTAGGATTAGTATAGCTTCAAATGCACTTTTTAATTCGCGCGTTTATGTTTATTTTGCGTTTTAGCTTACAATTTTGATTCTAAGTTACGTTTTAGGTTTGGTAATTTGAATTACTTGCTTAATTGGTTAATTGTGCTTCATTTTCATATTCATTGGTGTAATTCTCATTGAAATCACTTTTTCTCACTTTCACGACACTTTTCACGAACCGGGAATTTCAAATTCCATTCACCCCTTCACACGGACTACGACCTCGGGTTTTGCTTATTTCCTTAGAAATTCCTTTGAGAAATACTATACTATAACTATATTTGAGCTAATCATGGATATTTCGTTTTGACGAGTTTGCTGGGTTTACGTATTAAAGTGCCCTGGCTCCTCAAACGATTATTGCATGTACTTCGGGATTCTGATGGCCCGAACGGTGTTATGTTATAACTAAACTTAATAACAACATAGCTCAATAGTAGGGAGCTTCACGTAAGGAGTATTAACTTCTGAATTATGATGGCCCGAACGGTATTATGTTGATAACATAATACAATAGTAGGGATCTTCATGTGAGGAGTCTTATACTTCTGGATTGTGATGGCCCGAACGGTGTTATGTTATATCTAAAACATTATCGAACCTAAGAATGATTACTTAAGAAACTTAAACAAGATAACTAATGCTTGACATATATCTAAACCCGCAACACACCAGGATACGTGAGTAAGGCAGTCTAGTTCCCGAGTCACTTTTTGCATCAATTAGATTTCCCTAAGCGCAAGTGAGTTTTCGTAGCCTCACATCTTTTTAAACTTTCACTCTAAATGCTTTACAAACCCTGTGAGGGGGATACATGCTACTTGCTTTACTTAAAACCGAATACAAGTCTTTTTCTTTTGTTGTTGCATGAGTAAACTATCTGCCACAACCACATAACTAAAATTCATGAATCTAATCGTTTGGGATATTTACCCACGCGAACGCGAATATAGTTGATAGATCTATTGGAGTTTGACAACTCCCGTTGGTATTAACATCTCTCTGGATGGTACCAATAAGTACTATATTTGACTCCACTAAAGGATTAACTTTGGCAAGTTATCCTTCCCATCTCCTCATGGTCGGGTCTGCAGCCCCCATGACCTGGATTGTTAACGTGTGGTTCATGAGCTTAGTGCAACACACCCCACTCTTGATAATTGTGCATGCATCACAATTATCACAAACACACACACAACATTTTCCCAGATGGGTGTAACAACGGAACCCAAGGAACTTGTATTCACTAACACTTAAACCTTTGATTCTTACTCAACACCTAGTGTTGAATTGTAAGCATGTATTCTAGGTATATCACTTCTACGCAGACATGGCAGAAGGAGGCACTGAACTCGAAGGACTTTCAAACCGGTTATCATTCAAACATAACTTAACACCTAGACTTTGGGACCTCATCAAAAGTAAAAGTATATCTTTTACTATAAAAACTCTGATAATTAAATGAGATAACTAAATTTCTAAAAACGTCTCTTTTCGAGTCGTTTTCTATTACTAACTGTGATTCCATGGAGTAATACCCAAACACTTAATCCGCTGCGATCAGTGAAAAATGGGGGTGTTACAGATTGGCATCAGAGCTTTAGTTGTAGAGAACAAGGTCAAAACCTAAACTACAACTATTTTTCCTAAACCCGAGAAAGTCCTCAGTGCCCCTGCCATTCTCCGTAATCATACGTGCTAAGGTTAGTATAGCAATTTCCTGCCTAAACTGCTAAATGATTTACAGTATTTTTACTAGGGGTGGCAATTTGTGCCCGCGATAAAAAAAATGGGCTAATTTTGACAAATTTGTAAAAGAGTGGGGCACATTTAGCCCCTTCCTTTTTTTTGAAATGGGCATATATTGCCCATTTAAAAGTTAGATGTGCACAAACGGGCACATATTTTCTCACAATTGGAGAATATTACAATTGTTTTTTTAAAAAAACTTATAGATATAATATATTTAATTTTTTAAATATAAATGAGGTGTTACGTTTGAGGAATTTATTTCGTCGTTTTGGGTTTTTTCTAAAGCGATTTGTATAACATGCGCCTGTTTTGCCCGTGCCCGTTTAGCCCGGTGCCCGTTTAGCCCGTGCCCGTTTAGCCCGGTGCCCGTGCCCGCCCGGCCCGCCCGTTTTGCCACCTCTAATTTTTACTATTATATAGTTATGTCTACTCCCTTCTATTCTACCCCCGTCTCATCTAGTTTACATCCGGAGAATGATCTTTCCTCTCCGAATGTACTAGATTATTCCCCTAAACCATATTTTCCCGATCACTTAGAAGACTCTAGGAATAGTTTAGATACACCTTCACCCTTAGGATATACACCTTTCTTAGATAACCCACATTTAAAACACTTAAGAGATTTCTATACTAAGGCATCACCTATTACTCCCCTAAACCCTATTTTACATCCACCATTCCCCCACACCCAGATTAGAACCACATGGTTTCTTTCTCCCTAGAGAACCATGTATACCTAGAAACCCTATCCCTACCTATACCCCTAGATATGACCCTAGGCAACCCTATACTTTAGGACCTACACCTTATTTAGTAAACCCTCCTATTTCATCTTGGAAAGATGAATTTGGAGAAAACCCCACTAGGACAACTTTAAAAATCAGGAAAATCAGTTAGCGGAAATTTTAAATAATTTAGATGAAATTTTCCTTGACCTTCTTGAGAAAATAGAAAAAGGTCATGATAATAACCTAGGTAATCAACCTGACTATAGTAGTTTAAGAAATACCCTACAAGAAACCCGTTTTAAGGTTGCTAAAATACAGACAAACCAAATGAGACGCCACCATAAAATTGCCTTTGCCCGCTTTAGGATTTGTACTTTAGAAAAGATAATTGATGATGATGAGGAAAATCATCAATTAAACCTAGAAAACACAAACTCTTGGAATTAGGAAAAACCTTAGAAACCCCTAAGTAATATGCCTTTTATAGCCTTAAGAGTTATGCCCTAGAATAATTAGTGTCTATAGGATATGTAAGATAGGAAATCAATAAATTAAGTTATGTTTTAGAAACTACCTAGTGCCCCTCAATTAGGATAATTTAGATAAATTAGATTTAGGTATGTCTCTCCCATATTACCCTTGGTCATCCCTAAACCAATAGTAACCCCATAGGAGAATAGATATAACCCGTAGAACATAACAAGTTGGGTACTTGTTATAACCTACCCCGAACCCTTACCTCTAGGAAATTAGGAAAACTACCCCGATGCCTTAGATACATAGATTCTCTAAACTGTTTTAAACTCCCCTCGAACTTCCTCCTTTCCTAAAACCCAATCCCTTCAAACACTCTCCCTTATCAATAATGAGAATTCTTATTCTACACCATAGAGATCTGAATTCTTTCTCCTCTGATCTCTAAATCCTCACTACTTCCTTAGCTTTCTCAAGCTATCTTCTTCCTAGTTAGAGAATCTACCCCTAACTATCCCATATTCAAGTATATGATAATCATATACAAGCATATTCCTATCCTTTCCTTCTTTATTTCCTTACGTGAGTAAGGCAGTCTAGTTCTCGAGTCACTTTTTGCATCAATTAGATTTCCCTAAGCCCAGGTGAGTTTTCCTAGCCTCAAATCTTTTTAAACTTTTACTCTAAATGCTTTACAAACCCTGTGAGGGGGATACATGCTACTTGCTTTACTTAAAACCGAATATAAGTATTTTTCCTTGGTTGTTGCACGAGTAAACTATCTGCTACCACTACATAACTAAAATTCATGAATCTAATCGTTTGGAATAGTTGATAGATCTATTGGAGTTTGACAACTCCCGTTGGTATTAGCATCTCTCTGGATGGTACCAATAAGTACTATATTTGAACCCACTAAAGGATTAACTTTGGCAAATTATCCTTCCCATCCCCTCATGGTCGGGTCTGCAGCCCCCATGACCCGAATTGTTAACGTGTGGTTCATGAGCTTAGTGCAACACACCCCACTCTTGATAATTGTGCATGCATCACAATTATCACACACACACACACACAACATTTTCCCAGATGGGTGTAACAACGGAACCCAGAGAACTTGTATTCACTAACACTTAAACCTATGATTCTCACTCAACACCTACTGTTGACTTTTAAGCATGTATTCTGGGTATATCACTTCTACGGAGACATGGCAGAAGGAGGCACTGAACTCGGAGGACTTTCAAACCGGTTATCATTCAAACATAACTTAACACCTAGACTTTGGGACCACATCAAAAGTAAAAGTATATATTTTACTATAAAAACTCTGATAATTAAATGAATGATAACTAAATTTCTAAAAACGTCTCTTTTCGAGTCATTTTCTATTACTGTAACTGTGATTCCATGAGTAATACCCCAACACTTAATCCGCTGCGATCAGTGAAAAATGGGGGTGTTACATCATACCCATGATGTTCAATATAGATTCAGATACTTTTTGATTCTTAAAACCTAGAGCAATACAGTTTTCTAAGTCTGAATCATCCTTAATCTCAATTAATCCATTAGTAAGTTCTTTACCAGGTACAAGAAAGAAAATACCTCTAATGGGGTACATACATGCACCTTTTAGTTTCTTTCTTAACCCAATAACTGTCATACCTTCAAATTTTATATCTTTTATTGTAGTTACGTCTCCTTCATGATACTGCAGAGGTGATGGTACGAACGTCCCATCATTATGGAAATTGACTGTTAAGCACATTGTCGTTGTTCAATTGTGATTAATTTTTCAATTGTTGATATGAAATCTAGGGTTAGGGTTTGTATGTAAAAAAGGGGGAAATGTCGCTTGTGTGTGAAAAAGGGTGTAAATTTGACTTATAGTCAAAAAAATTAGCCACGTAGATATTTAGCCGGTAAAATTACGTTATTAACCGGTAGCCTATACTTTTACGTACCAAGGTAGCACAAAACACAAAAGTACGTTACATTAAATGGAACAAAAAAAAAGTATACGTACCAAAACGGAACAAAGTAGAAAGTACGTTGCTGTTGTACGGCTAAAACCCTTTCAATTTTGACTCCAGTTTTGAATCATTGCACACCCCCATTTTGAGAATGGTCAGCTATTACGACATGTCAATATATAAAATAGTAAGAAGCAGGGGCGGACCTACATTGTAGGTTTGGGGTGGCGGCGCCTCCCATGGCTAGCCGAAAAAGATAAGATTTTAGTGTAAATTTTTTTAATTTTGACCTTTTTTCGAAAGTGCCCCCCAACAAAAAATAAAATTGCCCCCCCCCCCCCCCCCACTTAAATACTAAAATCCAACACTCAACACTCTCAAACCTTATAAATCATTCATCTCCAAGTAATAATACTCGATTTATCATTTCGATCATACTTTTTTCTTCCATATTTTGTTGCTATTGTTGAAAAAAAAAAATTTGCCCCCCACATCTTATTTTTCTGGTTCCGCCACTGGTAACAAGATTACCTTTTATCTTGGATAAAAGGTTTTTTACCCTAGTAAATTATATTAACCAAACAATAAAGTTATCGACAATATAGCAAAGCACCATATTGACTTTTAGAAACAAACACACCCTTTGTGCTTCTATAACAAGATTACATTCAAAGAGTCAAAACTGGTTACTTGTTTAAAAACCTTAATAAACTGATAATCAACTAATGAAAAATTCTTAAAAAGTTGGAATTGGAAAACCTAACTACACAGAATAGCACAATTTTAACATTTAACACATATATATTTTAAAATTTTCAGTGTGCTACGCTTTAAATTATTGATAACCTTAGAGCATAGGGAGTGGTAACGCCTCCCCGGCGTTATGGTCTATGTGGCACGATAAAACGCCGTTTCAGCGTTAACACTACTTCCATGGCCTTTGCGTTGGTTTTGCGTTTCAACTTGAGTTGGTGGAGCAACTTGCGTTGCAACGCCTCTTTGCCCAAAACTAGCCGTTTGATTCAGAGTAACCAAATATATATATATATATATATATATATATATATATATATATATATATATATATATATATATATATATATATATATATATATATATATATATATACAAAACACCCCATCAACGTTACACTTCTTTATTTTGAATTCAACCAAGACTCAAACACAAACAAGTAACATAGATCTCAGTTTAATGAAATCGTTTTCAAATCTTTAAAAGATTTACAAGTTGTTAAAAACCATCATACATCTATAACGAAGCTAAACTTCTTTGTTAATATACGAAAACCATAAAGAAAAGACAAGAACAAAAGTGCTCTAATGTTTTCTTTGTATCGATCTGAAAAACGTAAAAACAAAAAGAAGAAATAACCTACCTTAAAAATTAGCGTTCGTATCTTGTATCGATCTTGTGTTGGGTGACTGCCTAACTTTTTTGATAAGAGAAGTAATAGAGGCGTGAGTTTAGGTGTAGCAAATTTAGGGTTAGTAAATATATGGGTAATGGTTATTTAGCTTATTTGTTGGATTGAACTTTTGGATAATCATTTTGGGCTTTTTGTTGGAATTTTAAATAACAAAATATGTTTTTGGCTATTTTCAAAAGGGATGAACTGGGACAAAATATTCTTTTTTAGCCAAGAAAATTGTCATACATTTGTATTTGTATTTAGCGAATAAATATTAGTTGAGGGTTTATTTAATGATTGAAATATTAGTAAAGGGGTTAATTTGTAAATTATATTTTAAAAACACAATGTCCAAAAAAATAGTGCTATTAGGTGTTAGGGAGTATTTGGTATTTTTTGATGTTATGTTAGTATTTTTTAACGTTACGTTATTTGGTGTTATTAGCGTGGCGTTGACATGACGCCGAGTTATGTGATATCACTCCCATGCTCTTAATTCAATCAGTTTGTCACACTTGATATCACGCATGCAATGGAAGCGATTCAAGGCGAGATCAATCAGGTTCTGAAGAGAGTTCAAGAAGGCATTGATGCTTTTGATACTTTGTGGTAATGGTTATAGTTAGTTTTTTTTTTTTTTTTTTTTTTTTTTTTTTTTTTTTTTTCTTTTTCTACCAAGTTTAAGGATTTTATATGTTTTATGCATGATGCGTAGATGTGTTATATTGTTATCTCTAATGGTCGCTTGTAATTAGGTTTACGATAGTGACAATGGTAACCATATGGAAAACAATCAAAACATTGAGGCTGATTTGAAGAAGGAGATAAAGAAATTACGGAGGTATAGAGAAGAGATGAAGAGTTGGATACAGTCTAATGAGATTAAGGATAAGAAGGTGATTTTTTTATTTTTTTTTATTTTTTTATTATTATTATTATTATTTTTTTAAATAAGTTGTTTGACATAAATGATGCTAATTCAAGCTAAATAATAAATCTATGGGGTGTTAGTAATTGCTAACATGCTTTTGATAAAGCAAATAATACAAGCAGTTTTGAGTGCTTGGATAGAAACAAAAACAGTTTGAAATTGCTTATTTAAACTTAATTCTCATTAAATTCTGATCTTTTTTATCTCTTATTTAAAACTAGTAGAGTTGTCAAACACTCAAGCTGATACTTATGTGATTGTTGTTACCGCAGTACAAACAATCTCATTTGCATTGCTTCTTGTTACTTCAAAAGGCATAAGCAGTTTTAATAAGCAATTTCAAACACCCCCTTAAATGTAGACGTTCAATATATATGCGAGTCTTGAATTATCACTGTAACATTTTACAAAATTTATTGGTTTTTTTTGGGTAACCATGGTATCTGAACTTTCGGCTGACTAATCCATGACAGTGTCTATTTCTCAGCGTGTGCTAGTTAAATTTTGGAATCTCTTGAGTGAAAGCTGATAACTTCAACAAGATTTTCGATAGAAACTTATTAGCTGATATGATTATTCAGATTAGAAAATCAGACTAGCTTAAAAAACCTTATGTTGATCGTATTAAAAAACACGAATCTGAGACAATTATGAATGAATTAAAGTATGCCTTACCTCTTAGATGAAGCATCGTGCATGAAGATATTATGATTTGCAGTATTACATATGCTTTGGTATTTCTTTGAATAATAGTCAAATCTGCAGCAATAGCTAAATATTTTTCACTCGTAGATGCTTTCTTTTAGTAGTTCACAATACATCTTGCTTTGATCACGGATCAGCATTTCTTTTTAGCAGAGCAGTTTTGTCTTTCAAACTTTATCTATAACTCAAATGAGCCTAAGATGTTTAGGGTGCGTTTAGTTGGAGAGAAATTCTTCATTTTTTCAAGAAATTTTTCATAAGAAAATGAAAAAGATGAAAACGCGTTTAGTCGCACTTTTTTCCAACAATTTTTCAAAAAAATGAAATTCTCATTTTCTAAATTTTAACTAGGAAATTGAAAAATCATTCTACCATTCTCACTTTTTTCTTTCTTATTTTTTTTTTCTCTAACTCCAAAAAAAACACATACACCATTCTACCCCTAATCTCTCGTATCATCGGCTCGCCGTCGCCACCACCGTCACAATTTGGGGTAATCTTCTCATCATTTAAAAAAAAGAAAAATATAACTCCAACTAAACGGGTTTTCAAAATTCTCAACTCTTCTCTAGAGAAGAAAAATCATTCCATTCTCAATGAATTTAGAAACTGAAAATGATGAAAATTTTTCTACAACTAAACGGCACCTTAGTTTCTGGTTCGAAAATGTCTTTCAAAAATTACTTTCTTCATTTTTGACAATAAGATTTTCTTTCTGGAAATTGTTGAAATAGGTTAGTTCCACTTATGTCCAGGATATTAAAAATGCTCGCGAGCTTATTGAAAAAGAAATGGAACACTTTAAGATAAGTGAGAAGGATACAAAGAGACACATTTCTTAAGGAACACACTGGACAACAACTTAAAATGGTATTTACTGCTATATTTTATCATATTCTAGTAGGATCACCTTTGTTATTAAGCCAAAGTCATTTGGTTTTGCTTTCTATCAGAGTTCATTTGTATTCAGATTGATGTCAATTATAAGTATGAGCTGTATGAGTTTCAAATCACACAGGTCCTTTACCTTATATGTCATGCTTAAATATGACATCACAATTTACGAAATCGAGAGAAGTGAAGTTCTTTATTTTCAGTTTATGAATGTTGAATTAGAGGCATACACAACTTGTAAGAAACATAATTTATCATATTATGTTAATCAAGTTAAGAAGTTTAACGATCAAATTCATACTCTGCTTATTCTATAGTCAAGCATTGAGTTGCTCACAAAATTTTCTCTATTATGGCAAATATCTTCCACATTAAATAGAAGCTTGTAGGATATTAAAGTAATTGTAGGATGTTATTAGGATTCAAAGGCTAGTTGGGGATGGAATAATCTGTTGGCTATGAGAGAAAAGGTTATACCCCATATAAAACACTGCATTGGGAATGGCAATGATACATTTGTATGGCATGATATTTGGTTAGGAAGTGAACCTATATCCAAATTTATTAGTCACAGAGATGTGCATGAGGCCAGACTTCATAATAATGATACAGTTGCTATGATTTATGACGGTGGTAGATGGAAATGGCCTACTCAGTGGGTAAGCAAATTCCCAGTGTTGAAGTTGGCTAATGATATTAAGCTGGAAAATGACAAGGTAAAGTTATGTGGGTGGATAATAAGAATAGGGATGTTAACTTCTCTATCAGCAGTAAGAACAGATGGGCCAAGGGTGAGATCGGTCAAAAATTGTATGGTATTCCCAGTGTACTCCTAAACATACTTTTATCACATGGTTGGCTATCAATAAAGTAAAGTAAAGTAAAGTAACTCCCAATACCGTCTTCCACGGGTTATGGGTCCCAATACCGTCATTCACGGTGTATGGGGGAGGTTGAGACGTAGACAACCATACCCCTACATAAGGTAGAGAGGTTGCTTCCGGTTCTACCTAAGGTAGAAAAGGACCTCCGGCAAAGATTAAATATTCAGGATAGAATCATGGTGTGGTTTCCAAATAGACAATATTTGTGTCTCTGTGTAAGAAAGAAAGTGATTCACATGATCACCTATTCTTTAAGTGTGATTTTGCTAAAAAGATTTGGGCTGTGCTTAAGAAGTATGCTAAAATTGATATGCAAGGTAATGGTTGGAAAGAGGTTGTTATGGAATGTTAATATAGATTCGGAAGAAGTGCTAACTGATATAATCAATAACATTAGGCTTAAGTTGATTTGTTTAAAAGTCAAGAAATCTGCAAATGTGGAAGAAGTGGCAAAACTGTGGATAGTGGGAATGGGATTATGGGATTAAAAGGATGAAGATTTACTTGTTTACAAGGCTTGGTGAGTCATGAAAGATGATACTACCTCCCTGACGTCCAACTCTATGTGATCTCAAATTTTGATGATGCCTGTTTGGATATAGGTTCCGTAATACTATTAGTGTGAGGATGTAAGACTGCACAATGGTGTTATGGATTTCTATTTTCAGATAAGGAAATGTAGTCAAGGTTGTGGGAATCCATAGAGTTGATGTGTTTCTTTGGTGAGAACTCAAAGCTATGGTGATGCCAGTTTAGTCTTAGGGTGTGTTTGTTTAAAAAAAAAAAAAAAAATCTTACTAGCCCTCTTACTCCCTCTTACTCTTACCAGTAAGAGGTGGGCAGACGTTTTACTTGTTTGTTTTTTTCTTTTGAGTCAGACCCAGTTAGACATATAACATCTTACTCAGTAAGAGGTGAGGGACTTGTCTTACTGCCTCTTACTCGATAAGAGAGATTGAAGACTCGTGTTAATATAATATATTTGATGATTTATTAACTATTTTCTATTTATGATAAAAAGACTTATTTCATATTTACACAAGTTACTTAAATAAATTACAAAAACGAGCACTTAAAATCATTCTGACAATTATACAAAACCAAACAACATTATTTCATTTAGATTTAGACGTTCTAGCCACCTCTTACTAGTAAGATGTGGTAGTCAGATTCAGACCTAAAACATCTAAATCAAACAAACACACCCTTAGTCATTCTTGGTTATAGTTGACTATAACTAATCTGGAAATGTAGCCACGCTTGGTGAGTTAGCTCTGAGAGATCTTAAGCTAATGATGATGCCTTACTATGTCAAGTTACTCTATTACTTTATGTGAGGGGGTCTGCATAATGGTGATACATGACTGTTTGGTATAGTAGGGAAATGTAATCAGAAGCTTATGATATCCTCAGATGCATTGGTGAATAGGTGAAATTATAATTGTAGTGGACTGGGTTGGTCCTGCTAATTCTTTGTGCCTTTTCGACTGGTTTGATCTGGTGTCTTTTTTGTGACTTTGTTTGCAGGATTGTTTTTCTTGAATCTCATATTGCATTGCTCAACAAACAAAGATCAGACATTTTGACATCAAAGTATCACACATACACAATTCAACTTGTAATATTAACAAATAAAGAATGAAAATGTTAATCATAACAAGTGGATCAAACTTAATACACGAAAAATGTATGCGGTGAACTAAACTACAAAATCCAAAATAAACTACTTTTACAGAAATAATTTGGAACAAAACTTGATCAAAGCTACATACAAACAACTAGACAATTGATAAAACTGTCTACAACCAATAGCTGCACACAAGGAAACCTGAGTATCCATTAAAGTATATAAAACATAAAGTGAGTCTGTCTTTTTCTACTGGTTTTCCGAAGCTCTCAGCTCAATACCACTTCAACCAAACTATGTGTCGTTTCATTTCAGATGAAGTGACACAGAGTGAGATAACGAACACACAAGATGGAAATACATTAGAAAACCCAATGGCAGATAAAGGACACACTGATACAATTCATACATCAACGGAAGGGATTCGGGAGATGATGGGCCAGTAGTTCCCTTTTCTACTGCGACACTTTTTTTGCAGCTCTGAGCAAAAACTTACACTCAAACATGATAGTTTGGGAAGCAACGTTTCAGGTAGATCTCTAAGCTTCGGGCATGACCCAATATGAAGAAATTCAAGGCAGCTTAGGTGTTGTAGGCCCTCTGAAAGTGATTCTAAATCCATAAAACCACGAATATGTAGAAGTGTTAATGACGATGGAAGATACAGAGGTGATGAGGTACTTTCGCTTCTATTCCCCACATTTTCCCTTGCAAATGAAACCAGTCCTGAATTTTCGCCATATAAGTGCAGTGTAACAAGTGACTGGGGGAAATTTTGCATCCCCCATCTTGACATGGGTTTCTTTAAGCCTCCTAAACATAGTTCGCTTATGTTAGGAGGCCATAACCCACAAGGAAAGGAGCCCTCTAAACTTGGACAATTTCTTATCACTAATGATTCCAAAGATGTGAGGCTTTGGAAATTTGCATATGGAAACGACTTTAGATTCTTACAATCGGTGATCTGAAGGAATCTAAGGGAAAGAAAGGGACCAGGAATGCATTCTATACTGTCACAATTCCAAATATTTAGATTGGTGAGATGAATTAAACAACTTTCATGGAACGAACTCAAATGCGGCAATGTGTGAATGGAAAATGACTCGAGTGATGACAAAAAGTTATGGAGAAGCCAACTCGTCTCGAGATTCTCACAGCGACAAATGTCGAGGATCTTCAGAGATGATGGGAGTTCAGAAATTGTTGGGAAGGTCAAGCAAGTGACTGAAGGGCAATTGAAAATCACCAACTTCTCAATACTTTTTGGACAGTTGTAACTTTCAAGTTTCTTACAGTTGCCAATATCCACTTTTTTAATAGAGTTTAGGCAAATCTCCAAATTAAGGTCCTTTTTTCCCAATGAGACTAGCTTTTCACAAGATTCAATCCTTAGAATTTGTAAACTTGAAAGAATCTGGCATGCTTGTGTTTCTAACTCCCATAAGTATTCTAGTTCATCACACCCTCTAACAAATAGGTATTCAATTCCCACAAGATGCTTTAAAACCTCTTCGTGTAATCTTGTAAGTCCTATAATATGATTGATTGTCAACCTACGAATTGATGAAGACAGATACACCGTACTACTAAACACTGCTTCAGAACATCCTTGGATATTTAAAACCTGAAGTGAAGGTATTACTGCAATAGAAACTACAGATAATTTTGGACAATTTACCATAGAAATTTCACGAAGACAAGGAAAAGATCCACCGGTCCGATTATCCTCACCACAGTTAGCTGACCATATCTCCCAACCCTGCATATCATCAAATTCCAAAATTTCAAGTGATGGAAATGTAACACCATTGCAAGAATTAGTGGTTCCATGTAACTCGGAACCCAAAATCTTCACCCCATTCAGGCTTTTTATAACCAACTTCCGGAGTGACAACATCTGTCCAAGTGTTGGTAAAAATTTACAACTTTTGCAACCATGTAATGTGAGCTCTGCTAACCGGACAAATGTGGGATCCCCTACCCATGTAGGAAATTTCAGTCCCCCGTAAAAACATATCTTAAGGTTTCTTATCTTATTATGAGGTCTTAGTGCTTCAAGTACTTCGTATTCAGTTGTTTCATTTCGAGAATCTTCAAACAGATCACTCCATTCCATTTCCAAATCATCAAGACACATCTTTTGTTGCAAGTTAGCCTCCCATGCATCTATTGCATTTGTCACTTTGTGCAACCCTATTATGGAAATGCGACCTTTAAGATGCAAAAGGCTTTTAAGCTCAGTTAATTTGAACTCATTAGCTCCACCAATTATTACCTTTGATAAAGTCTGTAGACTTGTTAAACCACCAATACCCATGGGTATCTTCTTCAACAAGGGAGTATCATTGATGTCCAAACGTCGCAGATTTGTTAGCTTTGCTAATTTTTTTGGCATACTAGATAATTGACAACAACTGCTAACCAACAAGCTTTGAAGATTACAAAGGTCACTGATTTATTCAGGTAAACATGTGATGTCACTTCCGGAAAAATTGAGGTACCGTATATGCTTGAGACTACCAATGAGTTTTGGTATCTTTGTTAGTGAACAATTTGTTAAGCTTAGCACCCTTAAGAACTGTAATTGGGGAAGTAATTCAGCGAGGACCTTGTTCGACAAAAATAGATATGGTAAATTGTTGGCTCTAGGCATTGTTATGAAAGTTCGCATTCGTCGAGCTTTTTGGAATGCCATGAAATTTTTGTATGCTCCAAAACTTGTATGAATAAGTGAAAGGGAGCGGGATTTCTCCAAAGCTTCATTCTTATCATACAATTTCATCTTATCATCCAACCTAAAGAAAAATTCGTCTGCAACACTTGTAGCCAAGTCGTTTATCAAGTCATGCATTAAATATCGTGATTTCTCCTTAGTTGAATGCTGAAAAAAAGACCTTGACTTCAGCTCTTCAAAATACTCATAACCCAAATTCTCCATCGTCTTGCTGCTATTTGATTCGTACAAAAACCCTTCTGCCATCCAAAGTAAAACGAGCTCATCCTTGTCAAATACATCGTCCTTGCTGAACAAGGAGCAATATGCAAAGATCTGCTTTAGATGTGGAGGTAGATCGTAGTAACTTAGTTTCAGAGCCGGAATAATATCTCCTTCATTTGCTAAATTCCATAGCTCGTTGTTCAACAGCTCCTCCCATTCTTCATTAGTTGTTTTTGCCCTCAACACCCTCCCAAGCGTTATCAAAGCTAACGGTAGTCTATCACATTTCTTCACGATACCTTCTCCATGAATTTTAAGTGTTGGATGTTTGTCAAAGTTTTGTTCACCTAGGGAATGTTGAGCAAGTAAAGATAAGGCTTCTTCATTTGACAAAAGATCCGGATGGTAAGTATGAACACAATCCATCACTGATGTGACTGAGGTCTTTCGGGTTGTTACGACAACTTTACTTCCAGGTGCCCCTGCAAGAAAAGGGCGCATGAGCAGTTCCCATTCCTTGAAGTTCTCGTTCCACACATCATCAAGAACAAATAGGAACCTTTTCTTTGAAAGTTTTTGTTTAAGTGCCTCTTGAAGTAAATTTAGATTAGCAAAATACCTGTCTCTACCATCTAAACCTTGGAAAATAGCCTTACTAATATTGTATACATCAAACTCATCTGAAACACATACCCATGCCATTAGTTCAAAGTGATCCTTAACTTTGTCTTCATTGTACAAAACTTGTGCAAGAGTTGTTTTACCTATCCCGCCGAGACCAACTATAGACACAACGCTTACGTTTTTCTTACATGAGTCATTCTCCAACAAAATTCTGACCAATGCCTCTTTATCCCCATCCCGACCCACGATTCTTGACTCATCCACCAACGAAGTTTCCTCCATTCGCCTACTTGGTTGAGATGACCTTTCAACATTATCATTCAAACGCAAACTATTTTTCTGCTCAGCAAGGCTATGCAATTTTTTCGTAATCTCATCTAACTTAGAACTCATCTTACGACCATACATAAATTTACTAAGACTTAAATCAGTAAAGCAAGTCGGGATGATCTTCAATACCTTACTAGAGTGAGACTCTTCATTTAGATGACACCGCATAGCTTCTGTGATCAAATCATCAAGTACATCATCTATGTCGTATGCCAAATCCTGAAGATCACGTAGCCACAACAGAACAACTCTCTCTTTTATCTGTTTCTGGCCTGCATCAGCAAGCACACATTGAATTTGGGACAAGGTTTTCTTCCATTTGTTAAGCTGAGAATATATTCGAGCTGATCGAGCTAGGCTGATCACTTCAGCAGATGCCAGCTTTTCAAATAGCACAGTGATGAATGCAGTGAGAAATATTTCAGCAACAGCCATTGGAAATTTTATGATTCTTTCTTTCTTTCTTTAGTTTTTTGATGAATATTTGCAGATGAAGCAAAGGGGTTGGCTGACTTTGTCCCAATTAGAGGTGGCCATCCAAACCGGTTCCGGAACCAGAACCGAAAAAAAAACCAAAACCGAAACCGGTCAAATCCGGTTCTTGGAAGAACCGGTCCCGGTTCTTAATGGATCCGCATGTCCCTACCCGGTTCGCGATTTTTACCCTTGGAACCGGTTCGGAACCGGTTCTACCGGATCCGGTTCGAGAACTGGATCCGGTAGAACCGGTTTCGAACCGGTTCCAACGGTTATATGTAGAAAAAGAGTAGTAGCATATTTCTAGCCATTTGAGTTGTTTTCTACCCGTTTACAAACGGTCATAAGCTTAAAAAAACCACCAAACGAGACAGTAGCAGATTTATCCAATGCTATCTATTGTGTTCATGTGTGAGATAGAGATAAAGAAACAATGAAAGGAATTTTGGCTGCTGCTGCAAATATCTGTTTTGACGAATCTGTTATTGGAGGTATTTGTGATTTGTAAATCTGTTACTACTACATATAGTCTTTAAATTCTTATTTGGTGGTTTCATACAAACGGTCATAAGCTCAAAAAAACCACCAAACGAGAAAGTAGCAGATTTCATGCCCACTGTTAAGGAATTGTCGACCGGTTCTTGAGAACCGGTTTGACCGGATCTTATTGTGGAACCGGATAAGGAACCGAACCGGAACCGGGTATACCGGTCCCGGATTTTTAGACCTCAGATCCGACGAGAACCGATCCGGTTTGGAACCGGAACCGGATCTTTGACTTTGACCAAGAACCGGCACCGATTTGAAACCGGAACCGGATCTTCCAAGAACCGGGAAATGGCCACCTCTAGTCCCAATACCGTGTAAAACTCCAATTTCATCAAACACGTGTTTCATTTAGATGAGCTATACTAAAAGATAATGTGGGCGCTACCTTATGTATCATAACCAATCAAGCGAAAATTACGTATGAGGCTACTGTCAAAAGACCTTGCCTTGCAGAGGGTCACATTTTTTGGCATCTCCAAAATGGCCACATATTTCGCTGCTTTTTGGCAGCGGAATAAATCCTTACACGTGTCAAAATCTGATTAATCGTAAATAAAAAAAAATATATATAAAGTATAAACATGCATTTCGTTGCCTAAAAGCAGCGAAATGTTTCTCTTTCATGTTTTTAGCCCACCAATCTTTAACATTTCGTTGCTTTATATACGTGGAAAAGTGTAAAATATAAAAAATTACAAAACCCACCCTTGAACTTTTTAATATTTACAACTTTTTTGTATAACAAACTTTATTCGTCAAATATCTAGCAAATTCATTAATAAAAAATATACCGTTACGAAGAGCTCTGGATTACGAACAAAACGAGCTCAATATTGATATGCTTTTGACATATGTATGATTTTATATAAAATGTTGAAGTTTGATATATATAAATTATAGCGATTTTAACTTTTTTGAATATGAAAATGAAAACTTACCAAAACCACCCTACACTTTCTAATGTTTAAAACCTTTTTATACAACAAACTTTGTTCGTCAAATATTTATCAAATATATAGCCAATTCGTTAATAAAAAATACCGTTGCGAAGAGCTCTAAATTACGAACAAAACAAGCCTAATATTGGGTAAGAGCTCTAATCAAATATGTATCAATATATATCAAATATATATTGGTTAAGAGCTCTAATCAAATATATATCAATATTGGGCTCGTTTTGTTCATAATTTAGAGCTCTCCGCAATGATATTTTTTTATTAACGAATTGACTATATATTTGATAAATATTTGACGAATAAAATTTGTTATATAAAAAAGTTTTGAACATTAAAAAGTGTAGGATGGTTTTGGTAAGTTTATATTTTTATATTCAAAAAAGTTGAAATCGCTATAATATATATATATATATATATATATATATATATATATATATATATATATATATATATATATATATATATATATATATATATATATATATATATATCAAACTTCAACATTTTATATAAAATCATACGTATGTCAAAAGCATATCAATATTGGGCTCGTTTTGTTCGTAATCCAGACCTCTTCGTAACAGTATATTTTTTATTAATGAATTTGCTAGATATTTGACGAATAAAGTTTGTTATATAAAAAAGTTGTAAATATCAAAAAGTTCAAGGATGTATTTTGTAATTTTTATATTTTAATCTTTTCCACATATATAAAGCAGCGAAATGTTAAAGCTTGGTGGGGCCAAAAACATGAAAGAGAAACATTTCGCTGCTTTTAGGCAGTGAAATGCACGTTTATATATATATATTTTTTGTTTACGATTAATCAGATTTAGACACGTGTAAGGATTTATTTCCCTGCCAAAAATCAGCGAAATATGTGGCCTTTTTGGAGATGCCATAAAAAGTGACCCTCTGCAAGGAAAGTTCTTTTGACAGTAGCCTCATACGTAATTTTCAATAAGTCTCAATGATTACAATATGCACAGCTATGTTGCAAAAACAGTGAACCTTTTTGTCACTTATCAAAGTTTACAAGTTAGAAATTACTGCCATATAAATAAGAAATTTTACAAACAAGAAAAATTCTATAGGCTAGAAATAATGGCATTTTGTAAACATTTACAACCCCAACCACGCTACCCATAACACATTAATCTGCCTCATCCTACTGCAATGGTATCCAACACTTTTGAGATATATTTCTGAAGTTGAAATAATCAGCACTTTTGCACTTCCTTCATTTTTCTGGTATAGAGCAATGGGATAAGTGAAGCACATAGTTTTAGCCAAGTTCAAAGATGAAACCTCGCAATCAATTATTGATGATCTCATCAAGGGTTATGCTAATCTTGTCAACCTCATCCAACCCATGAAGTCGTTCCAATGGTACAAATTTCTAGTATACTTTTTCCCTTTTGGTATCGTGATTATTTCTACTAGGCATTTAGAGTACAGTTTTCTTATACTACTGTTGATCTTGATTTGATGCTAGAACAAATTGGATAATTGTGTAAGATCTTTGCTTGTGATAACGCGTAACATATAGTTGAACTTGATAATAAGTTACGATGCTCATATACGATATATACTAGAACACTATTGATAATGTACCCTCCGATCAGGTCGAAGGACTCATCTTCGAGCCTGCTCGCAATCTACATATCGAAGGCTCTAGCTAGCCTCCTTAAATCTTTAATGGCATAAAACTAATCAACTTTGATCTAGTTACCAGTTGGGAATTCGCCAATCGAAGGATTAAGCCCTTCGGGGTAACCTCCTAAAATCTTAGGACGGAACAAGGTCGAGACCAAGTCTTACCCATGTCTCCTCTTTCTCCTTAGCTCCCCCGCTAAACCAGGAAGAGTGGGGCACTAAACCTTAGCGGTTACCACAAATCATGGGACGCCCCATGATCTCCTAAAAACGTGCAAGCACTCTCCAAACTATTTTCTTCCCCTATAAATAGTCTTGGATGAGTCACAAGTCTAGTATGTTATCTAAATTACTTCACTTTACTACATTTTCACTAAACTTCTCATACCAAATACTTATTCACACGCCGGAGGTGGTTCGCAGGGTCCAACCCTTGCGCAATCACTTAACGTAGTGTCTTCGTATTTCTTATTTTAGGTTAATCACAAGCTTGTTGCAACCTCAACACCCCTTATATAATTCGATCACCATCGCAGGCCTGGTAGTGCAATTTATTGTACAATCAGTGGCGCCATCCGTGGGACCCGCTATAATTGGTCTCGTTATTCCCAAGCAAATAACCAGTCAAACATACTCGCTACTTTTTCGGCATGAATCAAGAGAGAGAAGTTACACCCCTACCGGGTTTCTCGACTTTAACCCCAATACCAATATCTAACCCTAACAACCTTCCACAAATTAGGGCATCCACGTTCACAACACGATCTCATCCAGAAACAACACCCAATCACCATGCTTCGACATCAGCCAATCCAGAACTAGTCATTAGCCCTGCCTTCGTCGAAGCTAACTATGAAGCGTTGAAATCTTTGCTAAGGACTCGTAGAAGACAAGTTCGTAACACGGAGATGCGAAAGGAGTTAGAATACTCCAGTGATGACTATGATGAAGTGATAGAGATGGAACCAAGGCCTCCAGCACAAGGGACTACCCATTCTGCTCTACGCGTAGGGTCCCCTGTTGGTCGAAGGATATGTGGAAGGTCTGTTGGCTTTGAAGGAGTCCCTGAGAGTGCTCCCACAAGGAGAGAAGGGACGATAGCTGAAGGATCTAACGGAAGGAGTCAACAAAGGGAAAATATGAATGTTAACCTACCTCCGTTGTTAGCTGCTCATTTTGGGGAGAACTGAAGCAGGGATTCTGCTGCATCCTTCTCACGCATCCGGCGTAGAAGGCAATCCACCTCCATTTAACATGGGAGGAAATCTTCCTCCTAATGGTATGTACTCTCAGTTCCAACCTCAATTCTGTCCTTAAGGATTTTACCCTCTAACAAATGGACAGCCTAGTAACCCTAGTCTTCATCAAAATTACGATAACACATCCTTCGGGCATCCCATGGCTTATCCACCATACGCTATGGGGAATGGATACCCCTTCAACATGAATACGTCGTACCCTTCATATCCTAACCCAACTCCTTCGGGGGTACCTCCAAATCACAACCCATACAACACTGCCCCTATTGGCATGCCACCCTACAACTGCCTATATTCAGAACTTGCAGGATCCACTACGCCCTTTGTAAGGTGGATCGAAGACTATCCTTTACCCGATGGTCTGAAGATGCCTTCACACATAAGCACTTATGATGGAAAGGGGGACCCAGATAATTTCTTACACTTGTTCGAATGAGCTATTAGGATGCAAAAGTGGGTTATGCCTGTTGCTTGCCATATGTTCACATATACCCTCCAAGATTCCGCTCGTATCTGGTGGAACGGGCAGAAAACAGGCAGCATTGTTAACCTTGACTATTTGAAGGCTAAGTTCCGTTCACATTTTAGCCAGCAGAAGAAGTTCACAAGGACTCACCTAACAGTGCGTAATATTAAGCAAAAGGAGAATGAAAGCACAAGAAGCTTCGTTACAAGATACACAGACGAAACTCTACATATCCTGGGCTTATGATGCAGGTTTTACCGACCAGGTTTTAATATTTATAAAGTGTCTCGTTTACCTAAGGTCTACCTAATGCACTATCGAGCTGTGTACCCGGTCGTGTGAGGTATAGCTAGATGGTAAAGTCGAGGTCGTCTCAAGAGCTATGTGTGTGGAGTTTATATAAGTTTAGTGTCACGTGTAAAAAAGGGGTTTATGATTTGAAAGATTAATAACTAGGAAAAGTAAATGACAAAGCAAATAAGTAAATAGAAGGGAATCAATAAAGAGAGATAGTGCTAACCTAATTACTACTCTTGTTATTATTATGATTAGTTTTCTATAAGTTCATCCTATCATATCATCTGGGGGTTATATTCATTCAGGATCAGAGGGTTAAATCACCTGAATCTATCTTACACCTTGTCCTATCCCCGACTATTGTAAAGCCGAGGGTTCATCGGGCGGCGTCAACCTATGAAGATGTAAGAGTCATTAAGAACCTCTACTAACATGGAAAATCTAGCGAGATGCGGCATGGTCAGATCTTACACCCCCTCTAACTTCTTCAAGCGTATCGCATTGGTAGGTGGTCCTAGGGTTAATTCGCACATGTATGGCGATATTGCTATCACCAAGTCACATCCCTATCGGCCTGGTTCCTAGGGTTAATTCCCCAAGCCTCCAAGGAACTACTAATGCTCAACACTACCAGAACTAGAGTTTCCCAAGACTCGCCATGAAAGTATACAAACAATAGACAATAGATGCGTAGAAAACTAAATCATAATAATAACAATTTCATAACTAGGCTAACACCAAGAGGTGTTTAGCCACTCATGTTCATAGTTGCAGTAAAACAATGTTGGATTAATACAAATGTAAACATGAATCGAATACAAGACAAAGGAAATGATAAACTTATGATTGGTGTGTGAATCCTCCCTTGGAAATGACTTCTATGTGGCTAGAACTTCGTTCCTCCTACTCCTTGAGTTTCTCCCAGCTTCTGTGTGGTGAAAAGTGAATGCATAAACTTGGAATTAGGGATGGTATTTTTAGGCCTGACATTGCTATGGCGTAGCTGATTGAGTTGCTACGCCGTAGCCTTTGTAAATCTGGACTACGTCGTAGCTTGATCAAGTGCTACGGGCGTAGTTTCTTCATTGGATGCTTCTACGGCGTAGTTGCTAGGGTGACTACGCCGTAACTTTCTCTTTGGCCTCGTGAGTTCTTTACTGCCTCAAATTAGGGTCTACGCCGTAGGCAGAGAGTTGCTACTCCATAGTGTCTTTTAACAAATTTCTATGCCGTAGTCATGGAGTGAGCTACGCCATAGTCTTCATAAATCTTTGCTACGGCGTAGGTAGATGAACCTCTACGCCGTAGTTAATGCAGAATCCACATTTTTCATGTATTTTCACTTAAGTCCTTCCATTTCCACGTTTCTTTGTTCTTTTGCTCATCTTTACCCTGAAACCACAATATAAACAAATAAGAGTATATATCCTTCATATGAATAGAAAATATGAGCAATTAAGGGGGAAATTAACACTTAAATCATGGGTAAATTTGATGTTATCAAATATCCCCCCACTTGAACTCTACTTGCCCTCAAGTAGACCTTATTATAATAATGTTTAAAAAGATATTTCCCAAGAAACTGGAAAATATGAGTCTAAAAACTTCCTATGCTAGAATATTTCAAAGTCGAACACCTCACGAAGTGGAACAAACACTCATCCCTCTCTCCTAATCTAAGTGTTAATTTCAGGGTGATCACTCAACGCAAAGTCATAGAATGTATTCTATCATAGGCTTGGCAATTATACAAATATCTACCACTAGAGCTAAGGTCGAAATAATTTTTAAAGGCAATATTGGGTGAACACATGTGATTGGCTTGTGGGTGTAGTGTTGTTACTAACATACTACGACAAAGGCGAAAAAGGCAATGGTACATGACCGGAACGCCGGGCAAGACACCAATGACTGCTCAAATCTTTCACCTAAGCATGATTCACAACTAAAAGGGTAGGATAAGACATGGGATGCACAATAATGGTGTAAAAGGAAAAAGAAAGCAAATAGTCTTAGCCTCTAACCGAGTTGCTACCACTTGCTGTTCATCCAAAGTCCAAGCTTCAAAACGCAAGAATTGGATCATGTAACAAGTGTGTGCCATTAGCGGATGTCATATGGGCTCCACACTTGGTCTTCATGTTGGTGATTAAGAACCAACAACTTCATTCTTCAAATGTGACCGAAGTGGCCTCTTCGATACTAATACTTTCAAAGCTCATAATATGGTGCTATACAAGGTTGCACCAAAGATAACATATCTACATATGAAAATTCACATTTTTTTATAACTAATAAAAGAAATAGATATATCCCCCCACTTGGGATGAACTATACATGTACAAAAGTGGGTTTCTCATGATCTTCAAGGATTTGTCTTCAACGTAGGTGTGATTCTTGAATCTCTTGACTTGAACCTCGAACTAGAACAAGTGGCAACTTTTCAACCATAAACCAAGACTACACGGTAGGCTAAGGTGTATAGGTGTATCGAAACAATAATATGGGTAAGAAACGAAAGGATAAGCTCAAAAGGGTGTATCTAGGGGTATCTTGCACTAAAGGTGAGTGCAACAAAGGGTTTAACACGAGGGTCGAATAGTCAATGTGACTAATCGATAAACACACACATAAAGGTTATTTGGGTGATAATCCTAAAATATTGCATTCTTAAAAAGTTTCTTTCAAATGTATCAAGAAATCTCAATACACTACTTGTCTATGGTTTCAAAATGATGTAAAGGCCAAGTTCTAAAGTTTACAAACTATTGGCACACTCATAATTTAGGTGGATTTGGGGTAAAACAGGGGAAACTGAAATAGGCTAAACCTCACCATGGTAATAAGGGTTAATGTGCTTAGCTAAGGTCTATTCTAGTTAGGTTCGGAAAAACATGTCAAAAATTTAAAATTGGCATAATTTTTCAAAATAAACTAGAAAAAATGAGGGCAACATAAAGTTCAAGTAAATAATTCTACTCCCGTCCCCCCACTTGATTTGTACAAAGTCCCTTTTGTACATATAATAAATATAAAGAGGAAAAGTAGAATTAGAACGAGAACTTCCCTGAATTTTGCTCTTGAAAATGATAGAAGGATCATGTTGGACAACGTGCCTTCGCTTTGCCTATTGAGCAAACTTGAATTCCTTGAAATCACACAACTACCAAAAGCATAAAACCTAAAAAAGAAAAATAAAAACCTAACTCACTTTCATAGGAATCACGGTTGCATTTAGCGTATGCAACAAGCCTTTTAAACCACTTGGTGTCCCAAGTGGACGAGTGAAGTCTCGTGAGGGTTTATAGGGAATACACCCACAATGTTCATATAAAAACTAATACAAGTTTAAGTAATGATTTGTAATAGATAAAAAGCTTTTAAGGTTCAGAAGGTAGCTACGGCTTAGCTGAAATGGGTTGCTACGCCATAGTTGCTAAAAATTTCCAGAATGACACCTGGAGGTTGCTACGGCATAGTCAGGGTAGAAGCTACGCCGTAGCTGAGTCCTGGGGGATTTTTCTTGGTGCAAAATGTCCAAAAATTAGTTCCCCAATGCAATGCTTCCTCTAGGACCTGCAAATTATAAAGCATACCAAACCAACAAAATAAAGGAAAATAAAAGGAAAAGGATAATTCGGTTGTCTCATGAAAGAGAACTTTTGTTTATTATCGAGTCTTTAAGTTAGACTCACTGACAGGACTTTAATCATTCGGGGAGATGAACCTTCCCCTCCCTTTATTGTCAAAATCTGCGGGTGTCCTATTCCAAATAAGGTGCAACTCGAAGGCAGTCATTTCTTAAAAAGTTTTCTTATGCCCAATCCTTTCGATATTTCATCTTAATTGCTGGATCTAGCTGAACTTCACCAAATTTGACTTCTATCCAATCTCCGAATGTGATTCCCTTATAACCCACTTCATTTCTTATGTATTCATTGAAACACGCCCACTCATACCTTTTAACAATGTTCGGTTAATCTTTCCCCATTACACTTTCTCCGAAGGGGGTCACAAGTAGGCCAAGCCTGAGTAGTTCCTTCATGTTTCATGATTGCTAGCCTACAAAAATGAATCTTCCACTCTATCTCTTCTCCAGAATTAATCCCATTAAAATAATTCTTCGACCAAAGGCTTTTGTCGAAGTCGGGTTCTTCATAACAAGTCCAAACATTAGCTTCCTTTCTTAGCTGTCGTAATCTTATGTTACTGCCACCATTGCAAAACTTGTTGAAGGGAGAACACGAAGGTATGAATTCTGTCTTGCCGTCCTTTGTGCTTTCTTTAGGTTCGCAACAATGGTAGACACATTTAACTATCAGTGGTTTTTTACCGTGCCAAGGATCAAATGAACTATCTTCTTCATTACTATTTTCTCTAGACGAATCTTCACTTTCATTCCTTAAGTCTGGGTTGACATCATGCACTATTTTTAAACATAAAGGTGTTATATAGTTAAAGATGTCACCTGCCTTTTCAAGCGCGTTTGACTGTTCCTCTTTGATAGTGCCATTCTCTACAACTGATTCAACCCTGTTCATTTGCCTTTGCGCATTTGTCTTTTCCATATTAAAAGTGATCCTTTCGTTGTAAAGTTCAACTCCCAAAGATATCTCTTTCTCGAAGACATTGATACATACCCGAGATGTTGCTAGGAAGGGTCTTCCAAGGATCAAGTCTTCCCTAAGAATATTTGCCATATCAATCACAACAAAATCAACAGGGAAGAAAAACCTATCAATCTTAACAGGAACATTATCGATTGCTCCAATCGGAGTTGACTTAGTCATATCCGCCATCTCGATCACCAAACTTGTTTTACCGAGGCTTGTTAGTCGAAGTGAAAGAAATAAAGATAGCGACATTACATTGATGCTAGATCCCAGATCTGTCAGAGCTGATAAATTAGAGTTACCGATGGTGCACGGGAGAATGAAGCTTTTCGTGCTATCCTCCTTGGTTGGGAGCTGATGTGGTGTTGAATTGCAGCTTTTTGGTTCATTCTTTGAAAAGATTCCATCACAAGATTGGTTTTTACCCTTTTTTATATGATCTTCCTTTTTGTCGGCGAACATAGCCATGCATATTCCGACTGTTCTCTGGCTTTCTTCGGTTAACTTCTTTTTGTTGATGTTATCGGCCAAATTTTCAATCATAGCTTCAAGATTCTTGAGAGATTCGTCATGGCTAGCAAGGCTCTTGTTTGTGGTTTCTTGAAAGTTTCTTAACCATTCATCTTGCTCTCCTTGTCTCTTCCTTGAATCTTCAAGATATTTATTGATGGTCTCTTCAAGGTTTGATCTTCTTTCTCCATAAGGTGGCTAATTATACCCAGATGGCCTGTACGATAACCGTTACCTTGGAATGGTCTACCTTCCCCATATTTCACTTCTTCAGTTTTCCCGTCGCCCTCATTCAAAGGGTAATCTTTAGAGAAATGTGGTCCTTCACAAATCTCGCAACCAACTTGAATAGCGTGAACATTCTCCTTGAGCTTCTTCATGTCACGCCCCAAGCTTTCAAGTTTGTTGGTGATCAGGGTAATTCCATCCAAGTTTCCAGCAATGCTTCTACTACTTCCACCTTCGTGCCACTTTTGAGAGTGGTCCGCCATATCTTCAATAACCTTTAATGCTTGAGCAGGGGTTATTCCAGGGATTGGTCCTTGAGAATCTAGCATTTGGCGGGTGGAGATATTGATCCCTTTTGTAGAAAATGTTGACACTTTGTTGCTTGTTGAGATCATGAGTAGGGCACTTGTATAAAAGATCATTGTACTTATCCCAAGCTTGGTACAATTTTTGATCACCATCTTGCTTGAAGTTGTGAATATCTTCAAGCTGCTTTGTCGTCCTTGAAGTAGGGCAATATCTTTAGATGAAATGCTTCTTTAGGAGAGCCCAAGTGTTAACCGTTCCTACTGGTCACCTATCAATCCATCTCTTGGCTACTCCGGTTAATGTCATCGGGAACACTCTGAGCATTATCGCATCATGAGATACTCCCGGAATGTTGAACAAACTAACAATGTAAAGAACATTGTCAATGTGCTCGTAAGCATCATCCGTCTTGCTCCCTAAAAGTGGGTCTTTTCGTAGTTCCCTTATGAATTGATTCTTGATTTCGAACTGAACGTCATTCCCAATAGCCGGCCTAACCAAACCAGGCCCTTGCTCTTCTCGTGTAAGAGCCAGATACTCTTCAAGCGTGAGGGTATCAATGTCAACTTCTCCCATGGTACCTGAAACTTGAAAATGATCGTGAGTGCTGAAAATAAAAATAAAAATAAAACTAAAATTAAAAACTCAAATAAATTCCTAATAGCTCCCCGGCAGCGGCGCCAAAAACATTATGCAGGTTTTACCTACCAGGTTTTAATATTTATAAAGTGTCTCGTTTACCTAAGTTCTACCTAATGCACTATCGAGCAGTGTACCCGGTCGTGTGAGGTATAGCTAGATGGTAAAGCCGAGGTCGTCCCAAGAGCTATGTGTGTGGAGTTTATATAAGTTTAGTGTCACGTGTAAAAAAGGGGTTTATGATTTGAAAGATTAATAACTAGGAAAAGTAAATGACAAAGCAAATAAGTATATAGAAGGGAATCAATAAAGAGAGATAGTGCTAACCTAATTACTACTCTTGTTATTATTATGATTAGTTTTCTATAAGTGCATCCTATCATATCGTCTGGGGGTTATATTCATTCAGGATCAGAGGGTTAAATCACCTGAATCTATCTTACACCTTGTCCTATCCCCGACTATTGTAAAGCCGAGGGTTCATCGGGCGGCGTGAACCTACGAAGATGTAAGAGTCATTAAGAACCTCTACTAACATGGACAAATCTAGCGAGATGCGGCATGGTCAGATCTTACACCCCCTCTAACTCCTTCAAGCGTATCGCATTGGTAGGTGGTCCTAGGGTTAATTCGCACATGTATGGCGATATTGCTATCACCAAGTCACATCCCTATCGGCCTGGTTCCTAGGGTTAATTCCCCAAGCCTCCAAGGAACTACTAATGCTCAACACTACTAGAACTAGAGTGTCCCAAGACTCGCCATGAAAGTATACAAACAATAGACAATAGATGCGTAGAAAACTAAATCATAATAATAACAATTTCTTAACTAGGCTAACACCAAGAGGTGTTTAGCCACTGATGAGACGAAAAGTATACCGCTTTTAAGGGGTCATTTAAGCCCTAAATCATGATTATTTGATCAAATATTGCCCTAAATCGTTCCTTTTGTCATTTTAGGTACTTGGGACGTGATTTCTGGAATATGAAGCATTTTGGAGCTTTTTGGACGTTTTTATGCTCAAGAATGAAGAAAACGAGAAAATCAAGAATCCATGCTGGAAACAGTACCTGACGGCGTCAAGCTCTACAAGGTGACGCCGTCACTCATTGAAGAACAGGTGGATACTTTTATACTTGATGGGCCAGAAAGTTTTCAACACATTTACACGTGACGGCGTCACGTGTAATTTCACCAAGGCCATCACGTTATAAGACAAGAAGAGACGTCCCGGAAGACTTTTGAAGGTGACGGCGTCAGGGTTGAACCTGACGACATCAGATGATTGAGAGTGACGACGTCAAGAAGAAGGCTTACACAAGAAAAACCTTAGTAAAACCGTCACATGTTGATCAAGACAATCATAACTTACGCGCGGAGTAGCTGACACTGTTTTGGCCATAACTTTTGCATACGAACTCGGATTTGAGCAATTCAAAAAAGAAAACGATCGGGACGAAAAGATCTACAATTTGGTAAAGAAAAGTTGGTCTTGATGCTGTCAAGGTTAGTCTTACGCCGTCAAGACGGGCCGGGCTGAAAAGTGCCTATAAATACAACCTTATAACTTCATTATTTTTAAGCCCTAAACCCTAAGGTCGATTCCAGGGTTTAGGTAGGTGTTTTTCTAGCAACTTAGAGGGTTTCAATCACTCCATAAACATCTTGTAATGGTTTGTTGATTCTATCTTAATTCATGTCTTCAATTATCATTATTGTTGCTTGTTCTTCATTAATTATGCTTGGTTAATTCACCTTGTGTCTACTTATGATTGTGTGAAACTTGTATATAATTAATTAGATCTTATTGATCTCTTTGTTGATGTTTGTGTCTATCTTCATCAATTAAGGTGTGACAACTTCAATAGGTCTAGTTAATTTAGCTTATAATTCTTGTTTCCTATTGTCTCTTGTTTGATTGATTGATATCGATGTTAGGCTTAAGAAAACTGGCAGACTTCCAATTGGTATCTTGCTTGAATGTCTTAAGAAACATGATCGGAGGTGTACTACGATTATATGGTTGCATTTAATGCATAGGTAACTCTAGTGATACTATGTTAGGAGCTAGTAGTCAGGTCGACATAGAATGAAGTAGAAGCTTATAGAGTTAGGGAATACCATACATGGCCCTACGACTAGTATTAAGGAATACAACCCTTCAATTAAAACAAGGATGTGACAATTCAATAGGTAGAATTGGGTAGCTAGTAAGGAGTAACACATCATAGGTAGATACGCTCCACTTACCTTGTAGAACCCTAGTTTACTTTTCTTGCATTTGTAGTTAATTGAGTTAGTTGACTAGCAACTAATTCCGCCCACTCCTTCAAAACCCGAGATTTTACTTGCTTTTATTAAAATATAAAAACACAAAAAAGAATCATCCTTCACCTTTAGACCTAGTTAGATTAATTTCAATCCTAATGAACACTATTCTTTGAGTTGAACGATCAATCCCCCGATACTTGTCACTATACTATACTACAACGATCAAGTGCACTGCCTGGTGGGGATTGCAAGCTTCTCAAGATCCCTTGAGAGGTAAAACCTTTTGTGACGGCGTAATCCCGCACATCAAGTTTTTGGCGCCGTAGCCCGGGGAATAGTTATTGTTTAGGTTGAAATTTATTTTGATTAGGTCTACTCATTAGATTCCTTTTTAGTGAGAGTTTTATTTTCTTTTTATTAGCTTTCTTGTAGTCTATCTTTTTCTTTGTGCCCTTTGTTTGTAAAACTATTTTCACTTGTCACTATGACGGATGAAATTCCATTTAGATCACTGACAATAGAGGAACAATTATATTTCACTAATAGATTTGCTTCCTATAATTCCAATGATTTTTGTTTGATCTTAGTGACATCCAAGAGGAGTTGGGGGTAAAGTTAGATGGGTTTGATGAATTCTATGCATGTGTGATTTCTATTAAACGATCATTATCAGGATCAATTCCTTTTAGTGAGACCCGTTGGATGAATTTTGAGAAAAGCTTCCTAACCATGACCCATAAGTTCAACGAATTGGTGGATTCATATGAGCAGGATGACCTAGTTTCTAAGAACATGAACTTAGAATCAAACCAAGATTATGAGATGGTTAGTGTTGAACTACCTAGTTGCATGAGCGGGATAGATTTCACCAAAACATACAACACACATGAAGGTAGAGTTGAGCCACCTAAGTGCATGTCATAGTTAGGCACTACCATAATACAGGATAAACATATAGGTGATTTTGATACGAGAAATTATGTGGAAAATAACGCAAGCCCACTAAGTACTCCACAAGTCCCACCATCATTTGAGGCATACACACCTTTCCTAGTGTTGATGAACTGGAACCTCAATCTTTACACACCTTTCCATCCTTAGATTTACATCTAGCAGACAAAAGAGGAACTGACCCACCCATCAACCAATATTATCCGGGTAGTTTTAGGATGAAGGAAGCCATTCACTCACCCCCTTCACCTCACGTGGTATATTTCCACCCTAAGGGTGTGTATCGCTACTTCCACCCGCACTTAATCCTAAGTGTAGGGAAAACCTCCCCTATTTCCGTTAAATAAGGGTAGAGTCAGGCTCGCGACTCGATAAAAAATAAGCGCTTCTTGGGAGGCAACCCATATTTTTAATTGTTTGATTTCTTTATTTTATTTGTTTGTTTGTGTCATATATGCTTAATCATAATTGTTTAATTTTCATGTTTCGAATAATTTGTGAAAATGCTTTATTTTGTTTTTAACCTCGTCTTAATTGCATATAAAGGTATTTTACAAAAAGATAAGTGTAGGGAAGTTTATATTTTGTTAAAAAGAGCGAAATTCGAACATGAAAAATTCACAATTCATGATTAGCATATATTCTATCTTGTTTGTGTGTCAATACTTGTGGATATGTTTTATAAGTTCCTATTTGTAATTCATTCCACAAGTATCCTATCCTTTTATTGTTTTGTTTTGTTTCTATTTCTAAGTCTAGAATTACATCTAGTTGTGATTTTTGTTCGGTTTGATGCTTTGGTTTTTGTGTTTATTGATTACAGGTTATATTGGACAAGAAGATGATTTATATTTCAGGAGTGAAGCTTATCATGTTAATTCTCTTTGAGGAAGATTTAACCATGTTATCACATCGTCCATACCGAGCGAATCAGTGGAGTATTAGTTTCTTTCATTCTTATTTATTTTTACTTTTACATCTTTTATTTAGAACATTGGGGACAATGTTCGGTTTAAGTGTAGGGAGGGTAAATTAGGATGCCTTAGAGAATATAACTTCGCTTGATTTTTGTTTTGTTTGATAGTAAATGTATAATAAAATTGAGAGAAATATTTGTTAGGGCAATTTTAGCACCAAATTTAAATTTTTTTGCAACATATAGGAGTGAAACTTTAGTCTTAATAAGCGTCTCATGGATAGGAGTTGTATGACTAGCACAAAAAACCGTACCAATCAAAAATTTCCACCCCAGATATGTGAGGTTCGCCTTTAGATCTTTAGGAAAAAGCATTCATTATTGGTGCTTATGAGTGTACCGGTAGCATTTAGATTCTAGAACTTGTGATAGCGATGCATCCCGTGACCGCTAGTGAGACTACATTCGTGTAGTTAGGATTTACTACATGATAAGAGGCATTAGGATAACCCTTGTTATACACCTGTAATATAATTACATTGACTTCATAGGTCAAGTAATTCTCCCATACCTTTGCGTTGTACTCATTTTTAGTACACGATACCCTTAGTACACCCCTCAGAGCCTATCTTTTTCATTTCTAACTTTAAGCATCTTACTTAAAGATAGAATTTGTTTACAATCCACCCCCAAATGTACACCCAAATCGCATTAGCCTTCCTTGTATGCACTCATCTTTAGTGCATTATTGTTACAACAATATTTTAAACCCTTAGTTAGTTGTCTAATTGATTACATGGTTGCTAAGTTGAGTCATATCTTGTACATATTGTTTTGGGACGATTGGGACTCATGGGTAAAGTACAATTGTAATGGAGTAATGGGGATGACGTCAATTATTACCCCCATATGTGCGTTAATATTTAAAAGTACTCCAAGTGTTTTGATTATCTTGATTCGAGTCATTAGAATAGTTGATTGTAAGGTATGTAAAAGCTCAAGTGTAAGGAGGAAACGAGCTCCCTTTGATGAATTATTTTGGATGGTAGAGTAAAAGTGTATGCAAAAAAATAAAAAATAAATAAATCGAAAAAAAATAAAAATGAAAAAAAAAGAAAAAAAATATAGAAAAAGAAAAGAGAAAAACATACGGGCTACCATCCGTTTCTTTTATTTATGTTTAAGTCAAATAGTGTCTTAAAAAAAATCCAAAAAGAGTCGTAGTTAGTTCAAGTTAAGTCGAGTCTTGGCTTAGCAACGCCTCATTGTACATGTAGTTAACTAAGACAATTGACTTGCCACCAGTAAAATATCCGTTTATCCAACAAAACCGTGTTTTCCATATCCTCTACACCTAACGTTATAACCCTTTAAAAAGACCTCTTTGATAGTTTTCCTAGGTGCTTACGCCAAGTGGAGGAGGTTTTGATCCTTTCCCAAGCCTATGGTAATCCATTTGCTATGATAGGTAATGAGTGATATTTCTCCATTTCCAATTATGATATAAATTTGCAACACCCGAGAGATGAGAGTATCTGATGAGGCGAAAAGTGAACCACTTTTAAGGGGTCATTTAAGCCCGAATTCGAATTTATTTGATCAAATATTGCCCTAAATCGTTCCTTTTGTCATTTTAGGTACTTTTGGAGAGAAATCTGGAAAAGGAAGCATTTTGGGCGTCCTTGGAGCATAAAAGTGAAGAAAACGGCAAAGTCTCAATTTTCCTTACTGGGAACAGTACCTGACGGCGCCACAACTCTCCTCATGACGGCGTCAAGAGTTACAGAAGAGGTGGATGTGGAAGATTTCCGTGATGGTCCAGTGAAGTTTTGTACATAGGACATGACGATGTCACCCAAGGCCGTCATGGTCCAAGTGTTGGTGACGGCCCAGAACAAATTTACACATGACGGTGTCACAAGCAGATCTAGGCAATACGAATTTCACTTTGGCGGCGAGTTGACGGCGTCACAAGTTCCTTCTCGACGCCGTCATCCTGTAAAATCTATATATAGTTTTCCAAATTTTATTCATTAGTGTGCAACTTTGAGGGCAAAACCCTAGTCTGAATTTTCCAGCTTTTTCAAGGGTTTCAACCCTTTTAATCTCTCATGTTCAATTAGAGATAAGTACTCTTTTAATTCAATCAATATGTCTATGTGTTGTTTGAATATATCTTACACTTGTCTTCTATTTAACATGCTAGGCTAGATTTCTTTTGTGTTTGCTTAGATGTAGTGAAACCTAGATGTTAATTATGGGTTGATTGTTTGTTTATAGTTGTTACAGATGATTGTATTCGATGTTAGGCTTAAGAAAACTGGCAGACTTCCATTGGTAACTTGCTTGAACGTATTAAGAAACATGATTGGAGGTGTACTACGATTTTTGGTTGTATTTAATGCGTAGGAGAATTCTAATGATCCCATGTTAGGAGCTTCTAACGGCTCGACATAGGAGTGAAGTAGGATCCTATAGAGTTAGAGAATATTGTACACGGCCCTACGACTAGTATTAAGGAATATGACCCGTCATCCATGCAATTGTAACAAGCTATCAACCTGTAAAAGATATCTAGGGAGTAATGAAACCTAAGTAAACACAACTTTCCTCATCATTGTTACACCACATTAGTATAATTAGTTTCATTTTTATTTCTTTTATTTTATTTGGATTGCATCTTTAGATAAATTGGGTTAGTTGGCTAGCAACTAATTCCGCCCACTCTTTCAAAACCCGAGATTTTACTTGCTTTTATAAAAATATAAAAATACAAAAAGAATCTTCCCTCACCTCTAGAATTTGGTGAAGAAAACGCGAACACTATTCCTGAGTTGAACGATCAATCCCCTGGTACTTGTCACTATACTATACTACAATGATCAGGTACACTGCCTGGTGGGGATTGCAAGCTTCTCGAGATCCCTTGAGAGGTAAAACCTTTTGCAAGGTTGCAAAACCACACATCAGTATCCAAATACTTAATGTGAGGTACTAGTGTATAATTTCCGTGCTTGTTTTGACTAAGGTAGAATGATCATTTGTTGTAATTACTTTTATATTAGTGTTAAATGACCCCTAACTTGTATTTTTATTGGTGAAAAAACTCATTTGCTTGAGGACAAGCAAATCCTAAGTGTAGGGATATTTGATGAGACGAAAAGTGTACCGCTTTTAGGGGGTCATTTAAGCCCTAAATTATGATTATTTGATCAAATGTTGCCCTAAATCGTTCCTTTTGTCATTTTAGGTACTTGGGACGTGATTTCTGGAATATGAAGCATTTTGGAGCTTTTGGACGTTTTTATGCTCAAGAATGAAGAAAACGAGAAAATCAAGAATCCATGCTGGAAACAGTACCTGACGGCGGCAAGCTCTACAAGGTGACGTCGTCACTCATTGAAGAAGAGGTGGATACTTTTATACTTGACGGGCCAAAAAGTTTTCAACACATTTACACGTGACGGCGTCACGTGTAATTTCACCAAGGCTGTCACGTTATAAGACAACAAGAGGCGTCCCAGAAGACTTTTGAAGGTGACGGCGTCAGGGTTGAACCTGACGACGTCATATGATTTAGAGTGATGACATCAGGAAGAAGGCTTACACAAGAAGAAACCTTAGTAAATCCGTCACATGTTGATCAAGACAATCATAACTTATGCGCGGAGTAGCTGACACTGTTTTGGCCATAACTTTTTCATACAAACTAGGAATTGAGCGATTCAAAAAAGAAAATGATCGGGATGAAAAGATCTACAATTTGGTGAAGAAAAGTTGGTCTTGATGCCATCAAGGTTAGTCTGACGCCGTCAAGACGGGCCGGGCAGAAAAGTGCCTATAAATACAACCTTATAACTTCATTATTTTTAAGCCCTAAACCCTAAGGTCGATTCCGGGGTTTAGGTAGGTGTTTTTCCAGCAACTTAGAGGGTTTCAATCATTCCATAAACATCTTGTAATGGTTTGTTGATTCTATCTTAATTCATGTCTTCAATTATCATTATTGTTGCTTGTTCTTCATTAATTATGCTTGGTTAATTCACCTTGTGTCTACTTATGATTGTATGAAACTTGTATATAATTGTTTAGATCTTATTGATGTCTTTGTTGATGTTTGTGTCTATCTTCATCAATTAAGGTGTGACAACTTCAATAGGTCTAGTTAATTTAACTTATAATTCTTTTTTCCTGTTGTCTCTTATTTGATTGATTGATATCGATGTTAGGCTTAAGAAAACTGGCAGACTTCCAATTGGTAACTTGCTTGAACATCTTAAGAAACATGATCGGAGGTGTACTACAATTATATGGTTGCATTTAATGCATAGGTAACTACTAGTGATACTATGTTAGGAGCTAGTTGTCAGCTCGACATAGAATGAAGTAGAAGCTTATAGAGTTAGGGAATACCATACATGGCCCTACGACTAGTATTAAGGAATACAACCCATCAATTAAAACAAGGATGTGACAATTCAATCGATAGAATTGGATAGCTAGCAAGGAGTAACACATCATAGGTAGATACGCTTCACTTACCTTGCAGAACCCTAGTTTACTTTTCTTGCATTTGTAGTTAATTGGGTTAGTTGACTAGCAACTAATTCCGCCCACTCCTTCAAAACCCGAGATTTTACTTGCTTTTATTAAAATATAAAAACACAAAAAAGAATCATCCTTCACCTTTAGACCTAGTTAGATTAATTTCAATCCTAATGAACACTATTCTTTGAGTTGAACGATCAATCCTCCGGTACTTGTCACTATACTATACTACAACGATCAGGTACATTGCCTGGTGGGTATTGCAAGCTTCTCAAGATCCCTTAAGAGGTAAATCCTTTTGTGAGGGAGCAATCCCGCACATCAGCCACTCATGTTCATAGTTGCAGTAAAACAATGTTGGATTAATACAAATGTAAACATGAATTGAATACAAGACAAAGGAAATGATAAACTTATGATTGGTGTGTGAATCCTCCCTTGGAAATGACTTCTATGTGGCTAGAACTTCGTTCCTCCTGCTCCCTGAGTTTCTCCCAGCTTCTGTGTGGTGAAAAGTGAATGCATAAACTCGGAATTAGGGCTGGTATTTATAGGCCCGACTTTGCTACAGCGTAGCTGATTGAGTTGCTACACCATAGCCTTTGTAAATCTGGACTACGCCGTAGCTTGATCAAGTGCTACGGGCGTAGTTTCTTCATTGGATGCTTCTACGGCATAGTTGCTAGGGTAACTACGCCGTAACTTTCTCTTTGGCCTCGTGAGTTCTTTACTGCCTCAAATTAGGGTCTACGCCGTAAGCAAAGAGTTGCTACTCTGTAGTGTCCTTTAACAAATTTCTACGCCGTAGTCATGGAGTGAGTTACACCGTAGTCTTCATAAATCTTTGCTACGGCATAGATAGATGAACCTCTATGCCGTAGTTAGTGCAGAATCCACATTTTTCATGTATTTTCACTTAAGTCCTTCCATTTCCGTGTTTCTTCGTTCTTTTGCTCATATTTACCCTGAAACCAGAATATAAACAAATAAGAGTATATATCCTTCATATGAATAGAAAATATGAGCAATTAAGGGGGAAATTAACACTTAAATCATGGGTAAATTTGATGTATCAGTTTACATGAAGAGCAACGTATCTCTGGTTTCGTGCATGGCCTATGAAACTGTAACCTGGTAGAATTCTTATCCACCGACCTTCCCGCAACATATAAGGGTCTGATGGAAAGGACATATACTTGGATAGAGGCCAAGGAAGTGTCCACCAATGGAGCTCCGGTGGAAGGCAGAGAACAAAACAACAAAATCGCAATGCACTCCTCATGGGAGGGGTCGAAAAAAAAATCATAACAGGTTTACTCCTTACAACAAAGGCCCGAATCATGGTTTGCTGGGAAGTCTTATGAAGTCCCCAAGGGAGATATTAGCAACGTAAAAGGTCGCGAAGGCCTTCGAAGCACCTCTTCGCATGACAGGCAAGGGTAAGAACAGAGATACGACTAAGTATTGCTACTTTCATGAAGACTTTCGCCACGAAACGAATAGCTGTCGAGAGCTAAAAAACAGATAGAAGAAGTAGTAATATCTAGGAAATTGACACATCTTGTGAAGGGAATAAAGAAGGGCAAAGAAAAGGTCACCGATACACAATTGGGAAAAGACACCACTCTTCAAGAAGCTCCCATCCTTATGGTTCTTTGGGGCTCCCCAAACTTGAAAAGGAGGGTCTCCGAAAGGGAAATACATTAGACGGGGGAAATAACATTCCCGTCCGAGGCAGGAAAGTTTCCTTCGAAGGACCGGGTGGTCATTAAAGTCATAATCTCAAACCTGGAAGTTAACAAAGTCTATATGGACTGCGGAAGTTCCTATGATATAATCTATGAGCATTGCTTTATGAAACTCAAACCTTTGATCACGTCCAAGCGGGTAGAACCAAAGATGCCTCTAGTAGGATTCTCGGAGGAATGCTCATGGCCCCTGGGAGAAGTACCTTTGGAAGTAACACTTGGTGAGGGAAAGTTTGTAAGGACTGAGGTCCTCAACTTCGCCATCATAAGGCCCAAATCTCCCTACAACGTGCTAATTGGACAAACAGCTATGCAAAAGATGGTCATCATGGTCTCCACTGTACACACAACAGTTAAGTTCCAAATAGCGCATGGCGTTGGAACTATATTCTCCAGTTATAACGAAGGAAGAATGTGGGAGGCCAAAAAGATGGATGAAGAAAGTAATCAAAAACCTACGAAGGACATTTTAAAGCACATAGAATCTGAGGAGCAGGTGGTGATAAACAAATTCCATCCTGAACAGAGGGTGACAATTGGGAAGCAACTTCCCACCACCCTCAAAAGAAGACTAGAGGAGCTACTTAAGGCCTACGAAGATGTGTTCGCATGGGAATATTCGGACATGACAGGGGTTCCAAGAACGCTCGTAATCAATAATGAGCCTTTTAACATGGAGCACAAGCTTAATGAGTCCAAACAAATTGAACCAACTAAGCAGAAGCCCCTAAATGTGACACCCGAATGGAGCATGGCTATTCACAAAGAAGTGGGCAAGCTCGTAAGGGCAGGCATACTCAGGAAGGTAGAAAACCCATCGTGGGTTGCTAACCTAATCGCAATCCAGCGAAGAGACGGGGGGGGGGGGGGTGACATATATGCATAGACTTCGAGGACATTAACAAGGCCTGCCTGAAAGAAGATTATCTTTCGACCGAGAAGCCGAAACCACTATCAGGCTTTCGTTTGAAATGTTTCCTTAGCACGAATAAAGGGTGTCATCAGATACAGATGGCGGAAGAAGACGAAGAAAAGACAGCCTTTCATGTAGGGAAGAACACCTACTGTTACAAAAAAATGCCCTTCGGCATAAAGAGTGCAAAAACTACCTACCAACGGTTGATAGGAAGAACTTTCAAAAAACAGATAGGGAGGAATCTGGAAGTTTGTGATGGATACATAATCACACAAAGCAAGACGAAGGAGGACCTACTCTACGATGTCGAAGAAACGTTTGTGCAGTTGAGAAAAATCAACATGAAACTAAACCCAAGGATGTGCTCCTTTGGTATTGAAAAAGAGCAACCGAATGGACACCAGCTCACAAGACGAGGGATCCAAACTAATTTATCCAGGGAAAAAGCTAACTCGAAGATACAAGCTCAGAAGTCATTAGAAGGGGTACACAGTCTGGAAGTTAGACTAGAAGCACTCAGAGAATTTTTATCGAAGGGTGTCGGCAGGTCTTAGTCACTTTTCAAGACTCATAATGTGGGCACCAATGAAATAACCTGCCGTTGGAGCATGGAAGCCGAAGCAGCCTTCCAAAGGTGGAAAGAATGCATGGAAATCTTGCCAACAGTTACAGCTCCAGTTAAAGGTGAAATATTATTCCTACATCTCGCAACACCCTTCAATGGCATTAGTGCAATACTTTTGGCAAAAAGGAGAAAAGTACAAGTACCAATTTACTTCGCTAGTAGGGTCCTACAAGGAGCCGAGAAAAACTACATAGAGTCAGAAAGGCTTATCCTGGCTCTGGTTCATGCGGCAAGACGCCTTCGAAGGTATTTCCAAGACCATCCCATCAGGGTGCTTACTGATAAACCAATCGAATGGACGCTCCTGAAGCCCGATAGGTCATGAAGAATAGCTAAATGGGCCATTGAGTTAGAAGAGCATGATATAGAGTATGGGAAAGACAACTCTGTCGGAGACCAGGTTCAAGCGAAAATATCTCCTGAATTAGGCCAATTCAATGTGCCTCCCAAGAAAGGAGCATTCAGAGTAAAAAGAAAAGGGAAGCCACACTCTGGTGATGCGAAGAAATGCATGATTTTGTCAAATCCCAAAGAAAACAAACACTCTCTTGAGCCTAGTTTTAAATTTGAGATTGGGCAGCAAGCTCCGACAGAAGGACTTTGATTAGCCATGAGACATAATAAACAAAGGATCTTTCTTCCATCTGCTTAAGGAAGGAAGAAAATATATCATGGGCTAGATCTAAAGACTACGGTAACTAGGTCTACACACCAGCAACCTTTCTTGGAGATGCAGATGGAATGGCTTGAAACAATGATACCCTTCGTAAGTTTTAAATGCAAGACTTGTAGTTTCTATATAGTTAGATTGTTTTCAATTCATGTATCGAATTCTTCTCACTTTGGGAAAGAAGCATTAATGGTAGGTGTCTTAGTGTTCATTTCTTCAAATGATGTAATCCTCCCTAACCAATTAATGATATGACATATTTCCCTCGGATCTCTTGTTTTAATACAACACAGATTCTCTCAGCCAAGTAATTCAAGTTTTAATGTTCGAAGGATGATTCAAGGCACTCATGTCTTGAATACCATAAACATCCAATATGATTCACATTAACTTCCTTAAAGAGTCTAAGGGTAATTGAAGCCCTTTTGACTAAAAGGACAGAGACGGAGTGGGTCGTGACCCTCCGTCAGCGGTTAAATTATACGATTGCTATAAAACCTTGGTTCAAAATACACAAAATAAGGACATTGACACTAACCTTAGGATGTATACTAATGTTTGTTAATAACGTTACAAGAAGAAACACACATTACCAAAAGTGGGATATACTACCCTCATTAATTATAAAATATGCTAGCATATGTAGCATATAAGGTAGCTGCCAACAGGACGATAGTAAAGATTGTCTAGGCCGAAGCCTCATCAACACAAAAGCATAAATTGTTCAAGAGTGGAGAGGATAAAGTAATATTGTCTTAAGGGTACATGCCACCCTTAGGGCTAAATAAATGCAAACAGTGCAGCCTTCACTCATGGCCAAGAGACTTGGGGCTTCCTTGCTGAATAGGGGATGATAGTTTCTTAGGGCTTGCTTTGTTGGAAGACAGTGATTTCTCCAGATCTACTTTGTTGCTTGGGGAGGGGGGCTGCACAATAGAATCTTTGTTGGTAGAAGATGGAGGCTTCTCGGTAACATTCTTCAAGGAGGTAGGCTTGACAGGAGTAGCTTTCTTGCTTGAGGAAGATGGTTGGACCCTTCGGGGTTTCTTCGAAAGGAGAATGTCAATTGAAGTTGATGGATCTTTGGCTACCTCACGAAGGAAGGGGTACTCTGTTGTCACAAAGGCATTGCTGGCTTCATCATACTCTGCCTCATGAGTGGAGCGATAGTAGGGAACCTTTGACAGGTCCACAGGCTCTCCAATTGCAGCAATCTCCTCTAGTGTTGTGCATTTCCCATGATAAATAGCAGAATTGACCAAATCCGCTATCACTTTCCCCACCTCGTCGCTATGATATAACTCCATAGCTATGTACAGGACAACCTTCGACACAAAAGCTGCCCTATCCTTCTTGAGAGCCTTGTATTAACGTTTCAAGCCATCAATCCCTTCATGAAGTTTTCTCTCCTGATCCACAAGTTTTGCTCTCTCAGCCTCAAGGCTTCCACATTTGGATTCCAAAGTAGCAATCTCCTCCTTGTAGCCAGCAACTTTACCCTCCTCCAATCGTAATTTTTTACACTTCGATTTAGCACCCTTCACCTTCTTTTCAAGATCATTGATTTCGGCTCAAAGATCTTGCACAAGAGGATTCTTTTAGAGTTCCTCCATAGCCTCCTCACACTTTTCTTTGAGCTCATCATATTCTTGGTCTTTCTTCTTTTCCATTGCCAAGATAGCATCCATTTTTTCCCTTGCAGATTGCAGGGTGCGAACCAAACTCCTCGAACGGGCATTAAGATGGTTATCCAATACTGCCTGCCTTGTATAACTCTTATCATGAAGGTCACACAAGTCTTCGATGGACATGTTGGTTAATGTCCCTCTCCAACTCGGAGGGGTGACCTTTTCCACCAGCTGATGACAAGCAAGGGCATTAGGTAGCTCCCTAGTGTTGGGTAAGCCTGCACAATATAAAGAATATTAGTTATGCAATGAGAAAGGTATTTGAGATGTTCAGTTTTTACTTACCATGGATATCTTCACCGAGAGGTTCTACCACAGCCTGAATTGCTTTGCCCTTCGGCCTCATTTGCCTCGTGGTCCTAGAGGTAGGAGTGGGCAGGGTGAGTTTCCTTTTGGGAGTTACCTTGGCTGCTTTTGACTCAGTTCTTTTTCTGCTTCGAACTCTGTCAGCAATACTAGAGGACCCTACAATCATGACCTGATCCTCCTCGGAGGGTGGATCATCAGAATCTTCCACGTTCTCCACAAGTTGTTGTGTTTCCTCTGTGTCAGTAAGCTTTACAGGTTTCGCAGGCTGGGCAGAAGCTAGAGGCTTAATAGCCAAGGCATCAACATCGTTATTGTTCACAGAAACGAAGGGAGAGCCGACTCTATAACTCGTTTCTTTGGGATCCTGAGGGAGGAAGCCTACTTCTTTTGCACCGCCAGGGACAACAAAGTTTCGAAACGCCATTCCTGCAAAATGGAAAGAAGGAATAAATATCAGCAGATATGTTGTTTAATTTATTTGAATAAGAATGTACATACTTTGTCCATCACTGATTGATGCTAAACAGTCAACTAAATTGACCAAGTAAATGGTCAAAAAAGTCAAACTATGTAGATCAATGCTCCAGATAATATAGGGAATCACCGGGTCGTTATACCTCGACGAGGTGTGAATTGTATTTGAACGTGCTTGTGATCGGGTGATTTTCATAGAAAAGGGTTATGATGAGAATTATTTGAGAATTATGAAATAAAATAGCTTAGGAAAGCTATATGATTGATTACGAGAATTTAGATTAAGAAGAAACGAGTTAAAACCTAAAAACGTACGTTTAAACTGAAAACGGGTACTGACGTACGTAAGAAAAAGTGAATCTGATTAAATAAAAAGGCTAAGGATATGAAAATGATATTTTTACAAACCTAATAATTAAAGAAAATTTTTGGAAAAATAAAATTAATTTTAACACTAATTATATAATTATTATTAATTAAAAACTAATTTCTAATTACTTTTTAATTATTTAAAATACCCTAAATTATAATTAATTACGAAATTACACTAGAAAATTGAAAATAAAATTTGGAAATTTTTAAAATTACTAAAAACTAATTTTAAAACTAAATTTGTATTTTTCTGATTTTTTTAATTAATTATTATTAATTATTAACTAATTATTAATTATTAAAACTAAATTAAATTATGAAAAATACTAAATGATAAGGGAAAAATCTGAAAAAATTACCAAAATTATTTTTAACTATAAGAAACCTAGGAAAAATATAAAAATGAAAATTGCTTATGAATAAGTTGAAGAATAAGCTAATTGGCTTAAATAGAAGCTATCACTTCTATTAAGTTTGGCTTTTTTGGAATTTTCTTTTTCAAACTTGTTTACTAACTGATTTTAAGCAACTTTTGTGAAGCAAGTTTGAATGGAACTCAAAAATAAGCAATTGTTGAGCTTATTTGGAATACAGAATAAGCCAATGGCTTATTAAAACTTTGATTTTGATGAATAAGCTATACTACTGAGCCACAAGTCCAAATAAGCACTTAACTAACAATAACAATGAGAAATAAGCACAAAGGGACCAGGTGTATGCACAAAATAAGCCAGATAAGCCAAATAAGCACTTGGCTTATTGACAGTCCAAACAGGCCAAAATGGCCTACTTGCAGCCCTCTGTGGGGGCCACAAGGGGGGTCAGGGGTCAAAACTTGGGGCTGAACCCTCAAGTTGGACTGGATGCCTGATCGGCCCGAAATGGTCAACTAAAGTCAACCACTTGTGAATGGTCAAGTATAATTGTCAAACAGCTTAAGGCCAATGCTTCCGTGGAATATAGTGTTTCCCCGGGTCGTTATGTCCCAACGAGGTGTGCGAAGGTATTAAAAACGAATCTGGGATGGGTGATTGTTGGGAATTCTGGTAAGTGAGAATTCTGCTGAAGAATCTGCTGAAGACACAGATTCTACTTATAGTTTAGTTTCTGCTGAAGTCTAGTTTCAGTATTAGTTGTTTCTGCGGATTAGTATTTCCGTATTTTATGTAATATAGTTATGATATGCATGAGTTTATTTAGGAAGTGATAATGCATATCTTTTAGAAGTCTTAGAATATACTTTTCTTGGGAAACGGTTTAGGATTCCTTGTGTATAAAAGGAACACTCGATTATGTATTGAGTAATAGTTTTTCAGAGAACACTTTCATTATTATTAAAAGATCCATAGAGGATCAACAGTTCTTAGTATTAAAACTTGTGTTTGTTTCCGCTTTAAAATACAAGTTGTAGAGATTGTCTATTAGTGTGTTGATGATTACATTGACATAACTAACGATTCTAGAGTGCTCAGAAGATCTATCAAGGTCTTTGGTTTTCAACAAGTGGTATCAGAGCCTCGAGAGAGTCTCTGTGATACTGAGGAACACAAATCTTACACCACCGTAATCCAAACCAATCAAAGAAAATGCCTGGATCAGATGATGAAAGTGATACAACCCAGAACCTAAACACCACCTCTCTCCAACAACTCAACCTCTCCAACAGTAATGCTAAATTCCTATACTTGAAGAATGCTGAAGACTATGATTTGTGGTCTATGAAGATGCAAAACTCGATCACAAAATTGACTCGAATCTTTGGGAGATTGTCCGAAAGGGGAACAGCCTGAAGAAGCATGTTAAAGATGCTGATGGGATAGTTACAATCGTAGGACCCAAAACTGCTGAAGAGGTTCTAGCCGTGCAAAGGGAGAATAAAGTAAGAACAATTCTACTCCAAGCTATCCCAGATGACCACATGGGTGACTTCCACTTCATGGAGGATGCCAAGGATATTTGGATGGCTATAAAGGCTAGATTTGGTGGGAATGATGAATCGAGAAGGTTGAAGAAGTCACTACTGAAGCAGCAGTTTCAAGAGTTTCAGATATCTGAGGAAGAAGGAATCCATAAAGGCTATGACAGGTTCCACCAGATCTTAAGTCAGCTTAATCAGCTGAAGGCTAGACCAGATAATAAGGACTGCAATGCTAAGTTTCTGAGATCTTTGCCACCATCTTGGTTGCAAGTCAGTATTGCTCTCAAAACAAAGGGTGGATTGGACTTAATCTCTTTTGATGACCTCTACAACAAGCTTAAATCTCTTGAGCCTGATGTTAGAAGTCACATTCGTCCATCCACTCACTCAGCCTTTGTCAGCACCACCACAAAACCTATGCATCAAGCCTCAAGTTCTTACACCTCAGGAGCATCTTCTCAAACTCAGACCAAATCAGCTCCTAAATCAAAATCCAGTAGTGTATTGGATGATATTGTTCATTCATTTGTGGCTGAATATGAACATCAGCAGTTTCTTGCTTATGAGGATTTTGAACAGGTGGATCCATTGGAAATGGAGGAGATGCACTTGAAATGGCAGCTAGCAATGATCTCTATGAACATTAAGAGGTTTGAAACTAAGTCTGGGAGAAAGTTTGCTTTTAATGGAAGAGAGGCAGCAAGGTTTGACAGAAGGAAGGTTAAATGCTTCACTTGTGGTCAAGTGGGACATTTTTCAAGAGAATGCAAGGAAAGAAAGTCTGGTGATGAAGTTAGATATGGTTCATATCCATTGGAATCAGGGACTTCCAAGGCTACTCCTTTAAAAGCTTTGGTGACTCTGGATCACCAGGTTGATTGGGCTGAACATGAACCTGCTGAAGAGGAAGCTTCTACTTCTACACAAGTAAATTTGCTGGCATACTCATCTTCAGAGGACAAGAAGGAACAAGTCTCTCTGATGGGAATCTCTCAGGTACACAACTGTGTGTTTGGATGTAGTGTAAGATACAATGAACTTAAACAAGAATACGATGAATTGAAACCTAAGTACAATGAGTGTTATATAGAAGTTGAGGCCTATAAAAAGACTTTAAAAACTTTAGAAAAACAAAAGGTCTGGTTTCAAAAGAATCAAGTTAAATATGATGAAAAGATAAGAGTTTTAGAAAGTGATTTAGAATGTGCTAAGATAGATTTAAGACGTACTAAAAAAGAGAAATCTGATATAGAAAAGGAAAAACAAGAATTACAAGTTAAGTTAGAAGAAGAAAGAGCTGGTTGTATGAAGTGGCAAAAAGGGTCTTCACATTTAAAGAAGTTACTTGATAGTTCTCAATCAGTTAGGTCTAGAAAAGCTTTAGGGTATGATAAATATATAGATCCAGAGGAGTTAACTTACCCTGATATATCTAGTGTTTTAGACCTTGAACCTGTTTTACAATTTCAAGAACATGTAAAATATGTTAAGGAAGGGGGAATGAATGCTGTCCCAGGACCTATAAGAGGAGAACATATGCCTATAGACCTGTCCATACCTGTTGACTTTGATGGATCACATCATCTCTATGGCAAAAAGTCAAGTGACTTGCCAGACCCTATTATTAAATCTACTGACTCTGTCTCTTGTTGTGACAGTGACAAGTCTTCTGATGAAGGGTCTACTTCATTTGCCAGTTGTGATTCAAGTGAGAAGTCAGACCTTCCCAAGACCACTCCCAAGACCACCTTCAAGACCACACCCAAGACTCCCTACAAGCCTTCTAGAGTTCCTACTGATACCAAGACAGTTTCTTTTGAAGACTTGTTTTTTAATTCTTTGCAAAACAATATTTCTAGTTCTGTTAAAAACAATTCTGTTAATCATTGTGGTTTGAATGCTTTTTCATGTTATGGAACTTCCTTCAGTTTGAATAAATCTTCTAAAAAGAAGAAATGTTTTGTGTGTGGAAGTAAATCTCATTTGATTAAGGATTGTACTTATCATGAGCAAAGAATGGGTGTATGTTTTAGTCAAAGAAAACCTAGGCAAATGTGGAAGAATGTTAATGAAATACCCTCTTTTATTCCACATCAGCAGAAATACAATTCTGCTGAACCACATTCTTCATGGAGAAGAACCAGTACTAGACCTTATGTTCGACCCACTAGTTCTTTCTTTTCTAATGGTTATTGGCCTAGTCACTTTGACTCAATGTATTATGGTGGAGGGTATTGGGATACTGCTGTGAAGTCCTCAGCAGGTTTTTCTTGGACTAAGAAGGGACCTAATTTGCATTACAGGCCCAACAAAAATGGTGGATCTAAAACATCTACATGGCCTAGCTCTAAGGATCCACAGGGCAGGCTCAAGTCAGCAATGACTTGAGTCTCCAATGTGTATTAACATTTGAATATTTTTGTTGTTATTGTAGGATCATCCTTTGAAAAGTACTGAAGTAGGGATAGTTGATAGTGGTTGTTCCAGAAGTATGTCAGGTAACAAGGACAAGATGCATGACTTTGTGCCCATAGAAGGAGGAGGCAGTGTAACTTTTGGTGGAGGAGATGGCAAAATTACTGGGAAAGGAACTATTAAGACACCTCTGTTAGATTTTGAGAATGTTTATTATGTGAAGGAACTGGAGCATTTTAATCTATTCTCTGTATCACAAATTTGTGACACTAAGAATAAGGTTTTCTTCTCTGAGGATGAATGTCTTGTGCTCTCCAAGGACTTCAAACTTCCAGAAGACACTATTGTTTTGCTGAGAGTTCCTAGAACCTTCAACTTGTACACATTCAATTTGAATGATGTTAAGCCAGAAGGTGATCTAACATGTTTGGTGGCCAAAGCTTCCCAGGATGAATCTACCAAGTGGCACAAGAGAATGGCTCATGTTAATTACAAGACTATCAATAAGTTGTCTAAACTTGGTCTTGTTCAGGGTCTTCCTTCTAAACTCTTCACCAATGAACACAATTGTATTGCTTGCAACAAGGGAAAGCAACACAGAGCTTCTTACAAAGCCATAAAAGCTGTGAGCACCCTTTCAGAACCTCTTCAGTTGCTGCACATGGATCTCTTTGGTGCAACTCCTATCATAAGTATTGATCATAAGTTCTATTGCCTAGTTATCACTGATGATTACAGCAGGTTTTGCTGGGTATTCTTTCTAAAAACCAAAGATGAAACAACTCTTGTTTTGAAAGAATTCATCACTTTAGTTGAAAACCAGCTTAATAAAAAGGTTAAAGGAATTAGGTGTGATAATGGGACAGAATTCAAAAATGTTGTTTTCATAGAATTCTGTAAGTCTAGAGGGATAAAAAGGGACTATAGCACTCTAAGAACCCCACAACAAAATGGGGTTGCTGAAAGGAAAAATAGGACCTTAATAGAGGCAGCAAGATCCATGCTTGCAGACTCTAAGTTACCCACTATGTTTTGGACTGAAGCAGTAAATACTGCTTGCTATGTTCTGAATTGGGTATCCATCACTAGACATCATGTCAAGACACCTTATGAACTTCTCACTGGGAAAGTTCCAGACATACATTACCTTAAGCCTTTTGGATGCAAAGTGACCATTCTAAATACTGCTGATACACTGGGTAAGTTTGATGGGAAAGCTGATGAGGGTTACATTGTAGGTTATTCAGCTCATAGTAAGGCCTATAGGGTTTATAATCTGAATGCCAAAAGGATAGAGGAGACCCTTAACCTAAGATTTCTTGAAGATCAGCCTAATACTCAGGGACAAGGCCATTCTTGGTATTTTGACCTAGATTATTTGACTGATTATTTGGGTTATACTAGACATGCTTCTAATCCTAATGCAGGTACCAAAGATCCAATTTCTAACCCTGCAGGTTCCATGGATGATGACTCAGAGAGTGACTCTGAGCCAGTTGAACATACCATTGTTGTACCTTCTTTTCCACCTAACCATTTTGTAGGTAATCATTCTCCTGCTGAACAAGATGATGAGTCACAATATGCAGAGGATCTTGCTAGACTTAAGAAGCAAGAACATGCTGCTACAAAGGAAGCTCAGAGACTCAATTACAAGGTTACACAAGAGACTGATGCCATCCTTCATCAATCAGCACAAGCAGTCAGTGGAAACAAGGATGCTGCTGACAGTTCTGCTGAAGGCACACCTATTCCCACTGATGAGTTCAAAGCTGCTGATACTCCTGTTGCACAATCCCCCATTTCTACTGAAGTTTCTACAGACTTTGAGAAGCCCTTTACAAGATTCCCAAGTCCTTCTGATCTTGGAAATTATCAGCCCAAGCCTGGTCTGTTTCACTCAGCTTCTTATGATACTGAGTTTGGGCCTACTGTTAACAACCTTGATGCCACCATTGATGTCAACCCTACTGCAACAAAGAGGATTCATAATGCTCATCCATTATCAGAGATTATTGGAGATCCTAAAGCACCAGTTAGAACTAGAAGCACTGTCAAAAACACTAAATATGGTGAAGTTGCTTTCATCTCTTATGTCTACAATCAACATAGGGACAATCACATAGACTTTAAACATTGTTTGTTTGCATGCTTTCTTTCTCAGATAGAGCCAACTAGTGTTCCTCAAGCACTGGCTGATTCCAGTTGGCTAGAAGCAATGCAAGAAGAGATGCTGCAATTCAAGAATCAGCAGGTTTGGATATTGGTTCCTCTTCCTGATGGGAAATATGCCATTGGGACAAAATGGATTTTGAAGAATAAAAGAGATGCAAGGGGGGTTGTGGTGAAAAACAAAGCAAGATTAGTGGCTCAAGGGTATAGACAAGAGGAAGGCATTGACTATGATGAAGTCTTTGCCCCAGTGGCCAGAATTGAAGCAATTAGAATATTTTTGGCCTATGCCTCATATATGGGTTTTATGGTTTATCAGATGGATGTTAAAGGTGCTTTCTTGTATGGTGAGATTGAAGAGGAGGTTTATGTGACTCAACCCAAGGGATTTGAAGACCCTGATCATCCTAAATATGTGTACAAAGTTTTCAAAGCTCTCTATGGACTTCATCAGGCTCCCAGAGCTTGGTATGCTAGACTTTCCACATTTCTGCTGAAGCATGGATACAGAAGAGGTGCCATTGACAAGACTTTATTCCTTAAGAAAGATTCCAGGGATATTATTCTTGTGCAGGTTTATGTGGATGATATTATCTTTGGATCCACCAAAGAAGCATGGTGTAGAGAGTTTGAGGAACTGATGAAGGGAGAATTTCAAATGAGTACCATGGGGGAACTCACTTTCTTTCTGGGTTTACGGGTTCAGCAGAAACCTGATGGTATTTTTATTCATCAGGAGAAGTATGTAAAGGATATGTTAACAAAATTTGATATGGAGAATGTCAGGACTGCCAATACTCCCTATGAAGCTCCCAAGCCAAAGAACAATCTTGATCCTGATCTTCTAGTGAATGTTCATTTATACAGGTCAATGATTGGATCTTTGATGTATTTGACTGCCTCTAGACCTAATATTACATTTGCTGTGAGTGCATGTTCAAGGCACCAAGTCACTCCACTTACCTCACACTTGAATGCTGTCAAAAAGATTTTTAAGTACCTGAAAGGCCAACCTAAACTAGGTCTTTGGTATCCCAAAGAATCTCCATTTCAGCTAGCAGCTTATAGTGATAGTGACTATGCTGGTGCCAATATGGATAGAAGATCTACAACTGGAGGTTGCCAATTCCTTGGAAGGAGATTGATTTCTTGGCAATGCAAGAAACAGACCATTGTTGCTACCTCTACCACTGAAGCAGAGTATGTTGCTACTGCAAATTGTTGTGGACAGGTTCTATCGATTCAGAATCAATTGCTGGATTATGGGTATAATTTCATGAATACTACTATTTTCATTGACAATCAAAGTACCATTTGCATTGTTAAAAATCCAGTTTTTCATAATAGAACCAAACATATTGAAATTAGGCACCACTTTATCAGGGATGCTTATGAGAAACATTTAATTAAGGTGGTCAAAATTCACACAGATGAGAATGTGGCAGATTGGTTAACCAAAGCATTTGATGGACCAAGGTTTCAATATTTGGTGGTCCATATTGGTATGCTTAACCCTTAAATACAAAGTTAAGGGGAGGCATAAGCCTCAGGGGAGGCATATGCCTCAGGGGAGGATTGTGAGTGTAAACTTTGTAGAGTTTGTAGAATTTGTATACTTTTTGAGTTCTTAACATTAACCAACTAATGTATTATAAGTTTGTTTGGTCTTTTTGTTAGTTTGTGACTGTTTTGCAGAATGCCATTGCAAGTTGTTGAAATGAGAGCTGAGATGTGTTTCTTCTGAAGTTTAATAGAGGCTAATATTGATTTCTACTAATTCACAATATACAGAGATCCAAATTAGCAAATGGGTTTTCATTAATTCTGAGAACATATTGCAGCTTACAAACAACTTCAAATGAAATTACAACGTTCAATCCTATTCAAGTCTAGCTTCTATTACAAGATTCAATCCTATTCAAGTCAAGCTTCTATTACAAGATTCAATCCTATTCAAATCTAGCTTCTATCAGCTATTACAAAATACTTGAGGCTATGACAAGTACAATGAAGAAGCTGAAGGTAAAAATGAAAAAGGAAAAGGAGGAAGAATGGATTGATGAAAACGACGATGAAGAAGCTCAAGAACCGAGTAATTTGGTCCCTGGCAACATCTCATCTTCACCTACACCATTTTCCCTTTCCCATGACATACGACATCTGTCCTCGTAACCTCTCTTTTGCTTCCATGGCATGAAGAACCAGATCCTAGAGCAGGAAGACCTAACACCACACTTCGTGATGTTGGAAGAGATGGATTTCTCTTTCAAGGCCTTGTTTGGGGTCTCTCAAGTGTGGAAGGAGGAAGAAACAAGGGATCTTCATCTTCATTCTCTGAAAAGTCTTCATCAGATGTGAAAATGAACGGAGAGACATCTTGCCTCTCAGCAGGAATGGAAGTATTACTTACTTCTCCTTTCTCTAAGGCATTCCATCGCCTTTCCAACTCCTGTGCATAATCAGAATCATCAATTTCTGAGGGATATGGTGGTCTATCATCAGATGAAGAAGAAGAGGAGGAGGATATGTTTATAATTTCAGGCTGGGAAGACATTCGTTGAGGGAAAATTGAGATTAATTGGGAAATTAGGGTTTGAGATGATTTGGGGTTAATTTGAGATATGAGAAGTGTGATTTGAGGGTAATTAAATAGGCAAAGTTTGAGCGTTACGATCATTAATGCGAGTTGGGTGGCACAGAAAAAATCAAGATATTCACCGAAGAAATTGTTTTACCCTTGATTGGTTTCTGCCGATTGACCATTCATCAGCAGATTTGACTTTCATTTCTGCTGAAGGTAAATTTTGAAATTTGAGGGTTCCGCGTTACACGTCAGACTTGGTCAACAGTTTGTTTCGATAAATTTGACCGCGATTGGGAACTTCCAAATTTAACCTACTTTACATATCTTTGCCTAAACTGAATTATTCTCTTACCATTCCATTTAAACCCATCATTCTTCTTGTAATTCATAACCGATTCACGAAAAATCATTCAAATGGCACAACTTCAATTGAAGCAAGATCATAACAAGTATGCTATTTTGAAAAAGGCTAAGGGTCATGAAGAGTTTGATTCAATGGTGGAATTTCTAGAGCGTTCAAAGATTCATTATGCTTTGACACACTCTCCTAATGTGATTTATGAATCAATGGTGAAGCAATTTTGGGCATCTGCAAGGAAGAGATCTGACACAGAGATTGTTGCTGAGATTGAAGGTGTTGAGTATGTTGTGACAGGAGGGTTAATCAGGACGAAGCATCAGTTGGATGATGAAAATGGTGTTTATCACTCCAATACTGGAGAAATACTTGCTGGGCTGAGGGAAGCTGGTTATAAAAGCACTGACACAACAAAGTGGCTGAAGAATCAATTTTGTCCCAAGTGGAGGTATTTGGTGCATTTGCTGCTCCAATGTTTAAGCAACAAGTGTGGTGGATGGGATCAATTCTCTCTACAAGTGGGTTGTGGTATTGTCTGTCTCTCTAAGGGTTTAACTTATAATTTCTCAAAATATATTTTTGAAAATATGCTAGAAAATATTGAGAAACAACAGCATAAGTTTTTAATGTACCCTAGGTTTTTGCAAATAATTTTAGACATAACCACTGAAGATAGGATTCATGTGCCTGTTAAGAGTCTTGGTTCTAAGTTGTTTGCCTCAATGAAAACAAATTATCAAGGGGAACATCATCCTCTGTTGGCAGTTATGTTGTCACAGAGAGTTGATGATGTAGTTGAGGGTGATAATGCTGGAGATTTGCCTTCTCAAAATGCTGCTGATGATGGTCATCCATCATCTTCTGGTGTTGCTGCTGATGGTAATCCTTCAGTGGTAAATGAGGAAGGGCCAGCTACAACTGCTGAACCATTACCTGTTTCTTCTGACCTACCACCACATTTCCCTGCTCATAGGTCACCTAGTCCTGTTCCATTACCCTCTCAGGTTGCTCCTGATGAGCTTATTCCTGAGGTTGAAGAGACAATTCAATCTCTTGGTACACAGGTACCTATGCCTTTTGAGCCTGAGTTCACTAGATTACTTACACCTAGTCCAGTGAGAGAGCCAGTTGATGAAAGCTCTCCCAATGTTGTACATATGTTTATGTCTTCTGAAAGGTTCAATGAAGCTCCATTTACCACTGAGCAATCTGTTGGTGGAGCAGAGGACCCTGTTACTCTCACTTCTATACATGATTTGTTATGCAGGTATATGAGGAAGACTGATGATCTTCAGAAGGAGCTTGCTGATACCAAGTCTACTCTTGGTAGTGAAATAAAGAAGCTAAAAAGTAAGGTTCAGGATTTGGAGGCACAATTGACTAAGCAGCAGAAAAGCAATGTGATAATGGATACTGCTGAAGTGCCTCAGGAACAAAATTTGGACTCTCTTGAAATTTTGGCTGAAGTTGCTGGCCAGTCACATGTTCCTTTTCCCAAAGCTGCTGAAGAATTTCAACCTAAGCCAACAGTTCATTTCAGCAGAAGAAATAGAAGACAATATTTGACAAAGCAATCTGCTGAATCTTCTAAGATGGATAGTGGTGATGATATTCTTATGACAGAAGCTGTTGATGCTCTTCAGGAGAAATAATCACCTAGTACTGTTGATGCTGACAAGACTACTGATGTGGGTCATACATCAGTAGATACATTCTTTGTAATAAGAAGAGAGTCTATGGATTGTCCTGTTCATGATACATCTGTTCTTAAGCAAGTTTCTCCTGATGACATCACTGAACCTCTTAAACCTCAAGGATCTGCTAATGATCTAATTGATTCAGATGTTCAAGAGTTAAATGCTGATCCTGTTGAATATTTGGATATTTCTCAGGATGATGTTGTTGAAGGGGTTGGAGTCAGTGAGGATGAAATTGCTACAGAAGAAGAAAGACAAGAGCAAGCCAGACTTTTGAAAGAATGGGAAGATTACAAGAAAAGTACAGACTTGGCCAATCAAGAGCAAGCTAAATATGATAAGGAGATTCAATTTGTTCAATCTTAGTATATTTCTACTTTGCCTATTGAAAGACAAAGAGAATTGGATGCAGCAATTCTAAACTTTGATGAAGCAGATTGGATGAATATGAGTGCACAAGTGATTGCTATTCCTGGATTGGCTAAAGATATACTTGGTAAGAAAGAGGAAGATGATGGTAATGAGGATTTACTTCCTGAATTGATTGAAATTATGAAAAGAAGGAAGAGAGAAGCAGATGAAAGAATTGCAAAGGCAAAAAGGGATAAACCCATGACTCAAGCACAGCAAGGAGATTATATGAGAACTTATGTGAAGAGTCAGAGCAGTGCACTTTATAATAATGCTTGGACTAGAAAAGAAGTGTGGGCTCTTTCTGATGAAGAATTGGTTAAACAGTATAATAGAATCAAAGCTAGATGTGACAAGGATGGTATGGGTACTCCAAAGCTTGTTCCTACTATTCTTCCTGCTGATGCAGACTCACATTCTCAGGAAATTCAATTTGATGGAGCTGTTTCTACTCATGTGCCTACTATATCTGCTGATACTAGTTCTCATATGGATATGCATTGTTCTGTTGATGATCAAGTCCCTTTACCTGATACTTCTGCTGATGTAACTAATGTTACTACTTCATCTGGTGTTGATAAAGGTAAAGCTCAAGTAGCAGCAGAAGATCCTCCTTCTAGAAAGAGAACAAGAAAACAAATGGAGGAAGAAAGATTAGGTGCGGAAACTGCTGAAAAGATGCAAGCTGATCAAGAAGCTGAAATGGCAAGATTTCATGAACTTAAAATAAGAGAAGCAGAGCTTGCAGCTGCTAGAGATAAGAAGATTAGAATGGAAATGGATGCACAGTATGAATCTGCTGCACTGGATTCTACTCAGGATTCTACTGATGATCACTTTGATATTCCATCAGTGGAAACTCATGTTGCCGAAGATGTTCCTGCTGAAGATATAAATACTGTAGAACCTTCTTCTATGTATATTCCTGGTAGAAGAGCTAAAAGAATGGCTAAGATGAAAGTTTCTAACACACCTCCAGTGCATAGGGTTATAGATATCAATGCTCCTGATGCTTCTTTTATCAAAGAAGGTTCTCCTGATGATTGGCCAGAAGGATCAAGAGATATTTTGGTTAGATGGGAATTGTCTAAGAATGGTCAGATTAATACCATTTATAGACTTGATAAAACTTCTTTGTCATTCAATTTTCTGCATGATATTCTACATCTGGTGGATCATACTGATTTGAATATTTTATATGACTTGGTAACTAAGTACTGTACTAATCATGCTCCTGAAGGTGCTGGATTCTATCTTTTGGGAGATTTGAGAGTACTTATGGATTCTAGTTCTTCAGATGGTTCTGGTTATGATGTATGGAAGAACAATCATAAGTGGAAAGTTCAAAGCTGGAAGTTTTATCCTATTCCTTATGTTCATGTGCTGGAGACTACAAATGGGATCAGGGTGCTAATGTTTATTGAAAAGACTTATCCTCTAACAGTGTCTCTTATGGAGAAAATGCTGTTACAAAAGTTAGAGATTCCTCCTGCTCCTGTTGGTAATACTAGATTGTTTGCTGAATCTTTGATTAAGGTGTTTAAATCAAAGATCAGAGTTGCAAGAACTACTAGAGGATAGTATGTTGTATATTTTTCTTATTTTTTATTATTATTAGTATTAAAAAAAACTAACTAACAGATTTGTATAGTAATGTGTATGTTGTATGCAGGTTATGGTGTTGGTTTTTACCACATCTTCTCTGGTTATCAACTTACCTGATGTTGACTATTCCATCAAAAAGTTGGCTAGTCCAAAGGGTACAGCTTTGGTAAAGACAAGTCAAATCTGTTGATAGCTGTAATAGTTTGCTAAAAACTATTGGGTATTCAACTCACCCATGCCTAACAGCTGAGAGTTGAATGGTTGTCAATTGACCATGGATTTTTCCTTTATGGATTCCCAATAATTGACTAGCCCACATGTATATGGCTTGTGGTAAAGGCTGTGGAAAACCATATTTGGTATTCAATTGACCAAGGTGATTTAATCAACCAAATAATTGGCTAGTCCTGAGCAAACGGCTACAGGTAATGACAACTCAAATCCGTTTACAGCTGATGATTTGCTAAAAATCATATGGTCATCTGTGTACCATAGTTCTTGGTTGAACTCAAACATTTGGCTACTCCAGTAGTGATGGCTATTGGTAAAGAGACATCAAATCCATTATTTTCAATGATTCACCTCTCACAGGAGTTAACACACCTGGATGTGATGAGAATAGTATGAAACTAATAAGTTTTGATGTACATTTGGTCATTTGTTGCTGCAAAGAATGGAGTTTTCAAGTATGTGCTGATCATAGAGATCCTGCCGATGATGATTCTTTGCTGATGGTTTCTAATTTTCAATCCTCTTGGTATGTAATTTTAAAAGATCTATCAAGAATCTTGAACTTAATCCAGATCAAATTCAAGATTAGGGGAGGATTGTTGGGAATTCTGGTAAGTGAGAATTCTGCTGAAGAATCTGCTGATGATTTCTGCTGAAGACACAGATTCTACTTATAGTTTAGTTTCTGCTGAAGTCTAGTTTCAGTATTAGTTGTTTCTGCGGATTAGTATTTCCGTATTTTATGTAATATATTTATGATATGCATGAGTTTATTTAGGAAGTGATAATGCATATCTTTTAGAAGTCTTAGAATATACGTTTCTTGGGAAACGGTTTAGGGTTCCTTGTGTATAAAAGGAACACTCGATTATGTATTGAGTAATAGTTTTTCAGAGAACACTTTCATTATTATTAAAAGATCCATAGAGGATCAACAGTTCTTAGTATTAAAACTTGTGTTTGTTTCCGCTTTAAAATACAAGTTGCAGAGATTGTTTATTAGTGTGTTGATGATTACATTGACATAACTAACGATTCTAGAGTGCTCAGAAGATCTATCAAGGTCTTTGGTTTTCAATAGTGATTATGAACAGGAAAAGTGTGTGAATGTGAGTGAGTGATTACACTAAGGTTTTATAAAACAAAATAGCTTAAATAAGCTAGGAGAATGATTACGTAAAAGCTAATAACCTAGAAACGTTTAAAATCTAAGAACGCGTACGTTCAGTTTAAATCTACGTAAACGTACGTACAAAAACAAATGGGAAATTATAACAAAAGAGTGAAAACTGAAACGCGTACGTTTACGTTTAAATAAACGTCTACATATAATTACAAATTTATTTAAAAGTTAAGAAAACCTAAAACTCTAAAACGCGTACGTTTACGTTTAAATAAACGTCTACATACAAAATAAAAAGTGAAAACTGAAATCTGAAAACTCTCAAGGGGGGGGGGGAATGGCTTTTTCACAAACCTAAGGATGAAAGAAAATTTTTAGAAAAAGAAAATAAATTTTTACACTAATTACTTATTTAATATTAATTAAATACTATTTAATATTAATTATTAATATTTAAATAACTTAAATACAATATAATATTATTTTAATACTAGAAAAATGAAAATTAAATTTCTAAAATTATAAAATAACTAAAAACTAATTTTAAACTTAAAAATATATCTTTTTGTCTTTTTGTGATTTTTATGTTAATTAATTACTAATTATATTAATTAAACTATTTAACTAATTTTAAATTACTATTAATACTTAAATAACTTAGAAAATTATAGAAAAATTTATAAATCTAATTAACCATCACAGAAATCCTAAAAAATTATAAAAAGTTGGTTTTGTGTATTTTTAAACTATTTTACTAATTATTATCCTAATTATTAATTAAACTACATTAATTCTAAAAAATAGAAGATGTATAGTAAAAATTCTAGAAAAATTCCTATATTTGTTTTATAACATATAAAAGCTAGGAAAAATATAAAAACTAGGTGTTACTTTATAAAAATTAATTGTGCTATTTACTACTTAATTATTAATTAATTATTAATAAAACTAATATTAAATCTAATAAATACTAAAAGACAATATAAAATTCTAGAAAAATTTCTGAAAATACTTTAATGTAAAAGAAACTTAAGAAAAATATAAAATTACAAAGTACTTAATAAAAATCTAAAAAGGAAAATTAAAAAGTTAAATAAAATTAAATAGAAATTATCACTTATAATTAAATTGGCTTTTTCTGTTTTTTTCATTTTCCAAACTATTTAAATACCTAAAACATGAAACTTTAATAAAGTGAGTTTGGCCAGAAGCTTATAAATAAGCAAATGAGACCCAAAAAGCTCAACAGGTTGGCTTTTATGGCTTATTAGGATTTGATGAATTTGAAAGAGCTTGTAAACAGCCACAACTAGGATAAATAAGCTGAGACAGATACAAGGGAACTTCAAATAAGCCAAGTGGAACAGGAAATCATAAGTGAATAAGCACTTATAAGCAATAAGCACTACAAAAAGTACCACAGACCACACAGGCCGACTTCAAGGATCTGTGGGGCCCACTTGGGTGATCAAGGGTCTAAAGTGATGGAAGATCTAACAACCTGAGCTGGGGAGCTTCAAATTAAGCCAAGGAAGGGGGTGTGGGTCCCACTGTGGAGGCCTGTAGCAACTACCAAAGTGGTGGTGGTGGAACTGAGGTGGTGGTGCAGGAGAGGTGACTCCCCCTGCAGCCCTGTTTGAAGGGCAGTGGGGCCCACAGAAAAAATTGCAAAAATCTAATGACTATGGGAAATCAAAGACAAGGTGGGGGACTATCAATCCTGAAAGTTTCAAGCCCTAGATCCTTACTCAAAAATCACAAATATTCTTGCCATTTTTGCCTTTTCTGCCTATGTGCAACTTTGACTTTAGCCATAAACTTGAAATTTTGACTTTTATGGATTTGGATTGCTTCTAATCTACTGAGAATGATATAATAAGCTATAATAAGGCTAAATTAAGTTATATAAACTACTTATATGATGACATGAGAGATCTAGGTACAAGTAAAACTAACAGTGGATCATACAAATGAGATATGAGTTGATTTTGACTTTGGACTAAAAGAGCCTTTAATTTTATGAATTACCTATACTACTATGATATGTTGAAGCATATTTGAACCAATAAGGATAACAATATGTCACACCCCCAAAATCGGGTCCAGCGGAAGCATACGTGTAGCTGGGGTGCAACTCAATTGGTATTACAACACAAGTTCAAAAATGGTTTTCACTTTAATCATTTATAATAAAATCATTTAATCAAGGATGTTGAATTTACATCGTTAAAAGTAGTGCGAAAGTAGACCCTTAAAAGTAGTTTAAAACGGTCCCCATATAACTAATCAGAGTCTTCTATGACCATGCCATGCCCTGCCAAAACCTCCTGTAGCGTGCCATAAGCTTAAAACCTGAAAATACATGCTAAAGTGTCAACACGAGGTTGGTGAGTTCATAGAGTTTGTTTAACAAAGAATGCGTATAAAGAAAAGATCGCCCAGCAAAGGCATCGTAAATCCACTCAGTCGCAAGTCCCGCCATAAGAGACTTGTAACCTGTGTGTTTACAACCCACTGCCAAAAGTATTAAAGTCTACATGAACAAAAGTAATAATGGTATCCAAATTCCCAGATAAATATAGCAAAATGGCTATATAAATAAAATGATTCAGTCAATGAGGTTATCCAAACATTACTGACAATGTCGCCAGATAAATAACGCTGACAATGTCGCCAGATAAAATAATACTGACAATGTCGTCAGAAAAACAATACTGACAATGTCGTCAGAAAAACAATACTGACAATGTCGTCAGAAAAACAATACTGACAATGTCGTCAGAAAAACAATTATGACAATGTGGTCATGTACATAAGTTTAATCAATCCCATGAAATACAAGAAAATCAAACATACCAATGAATGCAGGTGGTTAAATATACCAAAGAAAATACCGGTAGTCAAGCATACTAATGAAGTGCAGATGATCAAATATATATTTAGACAAAGCTGGGAATATTTGAGAAATCAACCAGGTAAAACAAGTAATGCGTTTTAAGTAAAACGAGCATGTATTCTCCCCCAAAGAGTTTACCAAAACAATTGAAAAAGTAGGGGCTATGACTCACCTGGAGCGATAGCTACGATGACAAGAATGGATACACTGAAATGAGGCACGATCTCTAACCGCAACCTAATATGAGTAATAACGATCTACCTTAGATCACGACATAATGAAATGAATGCACGTGCACATGATGCCTATACCACTCGTAACTTGGAAATACTCGTTATTGTCAAAGTAAGATAGTTTCCATACTTAGGAAAAATAAGTCCCAATGGAGTTATAAAAACTTGTCGTAATATATCGTATAAAAATGTCAGCGTTCTATTCCTCGTATCGAAAACCTTAAAATAACGTCGTTAAGTCGTATAATATTCTCTTGGGTCATACGTATTTCATTTGTTAAGAATATAGTCCTTAGTAACATTTCTAGAAAAATATACCATTTAGTACGTAAGTTATTATTTTTATTTGTGACCAAATATATATATATATAGTTTGACGATGTTAAAACGGGTATAACTTGGTCGTTTTAAGCTCATTTTCCTCGTTCTTTATATCCACGGATTCGTTTTAGTAAGTACTAATATATTTTCAATAGCTTGGCTCCTCTAGGTTACGTTTAACGCCTCTATTTGCCCGTCGAAAACTGTCAAACAGCATGCAGTTTTTCAGAAAATAGTTTTCGTCGTTAAATTCGGAAAATCATATCTCCTTCGTTATTAACTCGTTTTAATCCGTTCTTTCGCCCACGGCTTCGTTTTTGAAAGTATTTTCTAAAAATATTATCAAAAGTTACTGTGGAAATTCGGAGTTTTCTGGGTGAACCAAAATAGGACAGCATGTATTTTTACTTGTTCAAAAACCATTTTCAAGGTTTCAATCTAGTTTCTACTTCAACCAAACCACTTTCAATCACCACAAAACTAGTCTAATCCTACCATACACCTTCTTAGGGTGTCATGGGTTCCTAAACATCATCCATCACAACAATCTACCAAGGATTCACCTATATAATATATCTAAGGCTTGTAAGTTATAAAAAGTATATATAGAGTGGTATAAATCAACATATGCATATATATATCTCGAATAAACTTGAATGATCAATGAAACAACTTGAATAATTTATAAAAATAGGTCTTGATAACTTACTTGAAGATTAGTGGACTAGTGGAGATGAAAAACTTGCAAAACCTTATGTTTTAACTTCAAAACTCTAACAATAAATACTAAATACCCTTGATTATCACTTGATCTTGGAAAAATTGATGTTTCTTCCTTGTTTGTTGTTCTTGGCCGAACCATGAGATGGAAAAGAGAGAGGTTGTGTTTTGTTTTTCTAAGTTTAGATATTATGAAATGAAAGAAATAAGTTTACTTGAACCCTTGTGCAAAATATCTAGAAAAGGAAAAAAAAAAACAAGATCCATGATTTATGGGAGTTAGGAGGGTGGCGTGAGTTTGTATAGAAGTAGAAGAAATAGGAAGATCTTGTAAGACTTTTAGTAGATTATGTTAGATATTAGTAGTTTTAGGGGATACCGGGTACCGAGTTTGCTAGAAATAATGTTTAACTGTACCAAATAAAATGTTACGACGTTGTAAAAATTATAAATTTACATTCCTGATGAGAATTGGGTGTTAAAATATTTATCGGGTTGAAACAACGCAAACCGACGGAGTTATAAGCTCCGACCGTAAAATGTAGCAATTGATTTGAAAACACCGGGTAAATTAATGTCATAATTTTTATATTATAAAAATGAGTATAAAAATATATTGGGATCATAGTCGGGAGTGTCGGACGCGTTAGTCACATTATTGATCGTTTGTTAACGTTTATTTTAGAAATAATTATACGTAAAAGTATTAATTATACCAAAAGTATAAATTTAATTATCCTACGAGTGGAATAGTATGCAAGTGCCATAATGATAATAAGCAGACTATTTCTAGTCTGTATGAGATGTCCCAAATGATAAAGCATGAATTCGCTCCTGAACCAATACGGTTACGCGAATTTTAAATACCCGTAAACTAAGTTTACGATGACATGAGTAATGCACGTGAATAGTGGTTTTCTTCCGGAAATGAATAGTGTCAAGTGAATAGTAAAATTTCTGAATGTTTCTCGAAATGTCAAATTGACCTCAAAAACGATGAATAGTGATCGATGAATAGTAAATGGTGAATAGTAACTTGTGAATAGTAAATTGTCGAGGGTCGGAAAATGACCGGAAATTACGAGTTGTGACACAATAACAGGCCTTAACTTATTGAAACAGGTTAAGCCAAACACCCCCATAACTATATGAAAATGAGATTTTCAAACCATTACACTGCTTTAGACCACTAACTTGAAACATAAGCACATATTATGATATAAAAAGCTGAAATAAACACATAAGCATAAAAAAGAACAACAATACACATGAATCACTAGTTATGCTAATTATGACAGTAAATGATGATAACTGAGCAACCATGGATTTTTAAGATCAAATATGTAAAACTAAGCAACCATGTAACTATTATACACAAAAGCAACAAAACAACACAAAGATAAGCTATGATTAAGCACTAGAATAGTAAAGAGTTATAAAAGTGAAAAAAGGCTTACAAATGATTTTCAGCTAAGAACAAAGAACCAATGACCAGTAACTCATCCTAAAGCTTCCCATAAGCTTCTATGACCAAGGGCAATCCACAATTTCCCTTGCTCCAGCTTCTTCTTTCTTGTGCACTAATTTTTTATTTATGAGCTATTTAATGTAATTTTTGAGTATTTTCTATTATTAAACTGAAAACTGATGAGAATGCTAAATAAAGCTTATAGAAGCTTAGGTGACTAAATTGAGCTTATAAAACCTAAAATAACAACATTTAACAGTATTGAGTGAATTTGTCAAATTCACTCAAAAATGCTAAATTTGAATTGAGACAATAAGACTGGATTTAAAGCTTTAAGAAAGATCATAATACATTAAATAAACCGAAAACAACTTGAGTTTACTGAAAATTACAACTGAAATGTAGATTATACTACTTACGTCTAAACTATTTTAAAGCTACACTAATAATTCATCTCTGCTCCTCTTCCTCCTCTTTATAGAGACTTTTAGGGTTTCTTGCAGCTTTATGAGACTTTCCCACTCCATCTTGACCCTTGATTTGGTCAATTGAATCCTCACCGTTGAATTCCACTTTTTGGCGCCAAAATATCAAATTGTCAGTTGAGGTTGCTTGTAAGGGTTTTAAGGGTTTAAATGGGGCTTGGAAGGTTGTGTGAGGTGGAGAGACAGGTGGGAGAGCTGGGGGGTTGAGGTGGAAGTGAAACAGTGGGTGGATGGTGGTATTGATGGTGGTATGTGGTTACAGTGAGTGAGGGAGAGGAAAAGGGTGAGTGTTGACCGGGTTTGACCCTAGTATTAAATACCAGGGTGGGCTGGTTTGTTTATTGGGCCAAAGGGAAGAAGGGGTGGGCTTGGTGAGGTTTGGATTTTTGGGTTTAATAAATAAAGGGTCCGTTTGTTTTATTAACTAGGATACCACAAGGACCAAATTTGCAAAGTTCTGAAAATTGAGGGCCTGATTTGCCATTCACCCAAAGTTCTCAAAAGGACTAAACCTTCCAAGTATGAATAACCCAAGGATTATTTTTGCATTTTTCCAATTTCAGGGGTATATTCTGCCAATCTTGCAAACTTCAGGGACCAAACATGTAATTTCACCAAACTTTCCAACCAAGGACCGTTCCTGCCATAGAAGATTAGTATAAGGACCAAAATTGATTTTTATTAAAGTTTTTACATCCCAGGGACCATTTTTGTCAATTTTGCAAAGTTGAGGGACTAAACTTTTAATTTTGTAAAACTTTACACCAAAGGACTAAATATGTAATTTGTGATTCAAAAAGGACCTTTGGTAACTTTTTCATGTCTTCAGAATAACCAGGGACTAGTTTTGACATGTTTTGAAAGTTGAGGGACTGAAACTGCCAATTATGCAAACTTTATTCATATTTCATCTGTTTTTGATCATTTTGCATCTGAAACATATAAAACACATTTCTGAGATATTTTCAGTATTATGATGCATATTTGAGTGTTTTTGGATGTTTTGGAAGTTCAGATTGGTATAAAATGATGAGTATTTACACACTCATCAGTGCCTACTAAATAAGCCAAGAATCAGGTCAATAAGCTCACAAATAAGCTCTCAATGAGCCTAGGAAATAAGCTCAATGAGCCTGAGGATATGAGGTGCACAGGGTAAATTGGTAACCTACAGGCTAGTGTGGGGACCACACAATGGATCAGGGATCCAAACTTAAGCCTGAAATATAAAGATAAGCAGTATGGCTACAAAACAAGCCAAGAGTTAAGCTCTGATTCCCATAAATAAGCTAGATGAGCTTATATGAAATTTGGACAAAACCTGAATACTCAGTACACTTAGGTGAAATGAACAATAAATAAGCACTGATTTCTAAGTCTGAATAAGCTATTAATTACAAAACAAGGCCTGAACCAGCAAGATGGCTTATTTGGGATGCCAAAAAGCCAATAAGCTGAGAGTGGGGCCCACTAATGAACTAAGTATGCTTTGATGAAAATTGGTCACTAATACTGATGACTCAGTATGGAGAAGTGAAATAAGCAATTTTTGAAGGTAAAATAAGCTATGCTAAACACTACTGAGATCCAATTTTATTAGTAATCCTAAAAGCACTGCTGGTGAGCTTTTTAAAAAACTAAATTTCAAGTTCTAACAATCTAATTTGCACCCTGGAGGGGTGTTGGTCCCTTTTACTTGGTTAACCGTAACTAAGAAGTTAAAGTAACCAAGTTATATGACTTGAACACAAATGTAGAAAATGATTAACAATAAAAAACGTAAACAAAAGAGATAATATTTTCCAACGTTTAATTCTTTATTAGAAGTTAATCAAAAAGAATCGTACCCAAGTGTTTGCGGAATAACACTTGGGGTTGAATTGACAAGTGTGGTATGGACTCCTCACTAAACTCAACTAAGTTGAGTGACAACTTAAATTACCCACTGAGCTATCTCAGGGGCTTGTGTTGTTCTTTGGAGGAGTAAAAGTGGTTTGTGAATGCTTTGCATTAATTGCACAAACTTGTCCACTTTTACTCCTCACATTTGCTTCCTATTTATACACAAGTATAGAACAACTAAATATACATTGGACCTAAAGCTTCCTTAACAATATCTTGAAAGATATTATTCTTCTGGCAAAGGAACCTTCATTGAGTTAGATCCAAAAGGCACTTTCTGATGACAGACTGGTTTTAACCATTTGGGGAAAGTCTGACATTAAAGTGATAAAGCACTTTAATAAAGCAGCTCAGACTTTCCCGCCCAGTCCCGCCAAAACTTCAGTCTTCATGTCATCAGTCTTCAGTACGTTTAAGTTGCTGAGGAGTCATTGGGGTTCAGTGAGTTATTGTCATCCTCACTGAGCCCATCACCTTCTTCTTGGCTTAGATCACACTTCACTGAGTTCCGCCTCACTGAATGGAGAACCTTTCTTCTTAGGCTCGGTCTTAGCTCCCTGAAGGTGACTCACTGAGTTACTGTTCACTCAGTGACTTGTTTGCACTTAGGGGATTTTACGTTCAAATCCTTGTTAGAAGACTTGGGGAATTCAGTGACCCAACAATCTCCCCCTATTTGAACATACAAATTGCCTAAGTGATACTTGATTCAGCTTGAGTTGTCAGGGTACATCTTCTCTTGCTGAATGTTTGTTGTAATTGTAAGTAGGACATAACTATTTAAACAAAACATCAGTTTATTCATTAGCTATTACATTTTCCTACAAATTACAAACAAAATAAAAAAAGATAGTTGTTGCAGATCAGATGTTCAGATGATAGCCAAGTCCCTCAATCTTAGCTTTCTTTGATCTCAGCAGGTGTTTCTCAGGATGCTCCTCAATCTTTGTCCTTAGGTCCTTACAGAACCTTTGGTTTGCACCACTTTGAATAGGAGCAGCTAACATCAGGTATGTTACCATTGCCGTGACCCCTGCCTTGTCTATATCGGACCACCTTTGGAAGCCAAGGTCTCCATATTCATCAGTGAAGCATAGACCTCGTTCAGGGTGTTCAAGCACGGTGTTGTTCACGAAGGTGATTCCTTCAGGAACAGACCTGTCACATTCCAATCCTGGGACTTTGATCTCAGGCTCGGATTCGATGTGTTTCCTTTTTCTCCTTGTGGTGGTTGAAGAAGCAGTTCCTGTTGTTGGAGCAGGAAGAAGGGAGGGAATGTTGAGGGCTTCAGGCATTGCTCTCAGTCTGTCATATCTTTCGCTCAGTGACTTGAGAAGTTGATCAACAACGACGCCATTTTTCTTGGCAATGATGGGACGGAGTTCATCAAGTTCAGTGATCCCAAAGTCAGCGAATTTGAATGGATTATGAACATCCATTATTCTCTTATCAGCCCCCCTGAAGACAGTGACCATTGCGGGTTTGGTATTCCTGTGGATTTTGATGTCAGTGATGGTTTCAGGCTTCAATCTTTCCTTCATCACCCAATGATATCTTTCAACCCTGGTCTTTCTGATTTGAGCTTGCCTCTTCAGCTTTTCTTCCCTTTCCTTTTTCAGAGCATTCATCTGTTCTTCCTGAGCCTTTTTAAAGGCTGCACCAGCTTGCTCATTAGCTAGTGCCTCAGTGTCCAGACCAATCTTTTCAGCCTCCTCATGAACAACCTGTATCAGTTTAGGCTTGCTCAGTTTCTCTTCTTCAGCTGCCTTTGCCGCTTTCTCAACTTTTCCCAAGTAGTCTTGTATCTGGTCATGAGTAAGTTGATAGATTTTTCCATTAATTTCATACGGGACCCTGATAGGTTCATCAGGGTCAACTCTGACAATTTTGGAGGCAGGCTGGAGTCTGACTTCAGGTTCTGAGGTGGTGGCAATGCTTTTTCCTCTGTCCTGAAGTAGAGTAGAGGAGACTGGTTCCTCTTGTGGGGGAACTTGAGTGATTGGTGTGGCTTCAGTGACATGCTCCCCCTCAGTGTGAGAGGGCTGTCCAGCTTCTTGTTCATCAGTAACAGGGGTTTCAGTAACATTCTCCCCCTCAACATTTGCCGGAGCTGCAGTGATGGCAAGTGTTGGAGTTACTGAAGTAGAAGTAGAACCCTTGAAGGCTTGAAATATTTCCGTCATCATGGACTTGATCTCCGCAGTATCCTGATGAATGAGAGATACCCTGGAGTCAAGTGAAGCCTGAGAACTTTCAAGGGCAGTCATCCGGGAACCCATTGTCCATGCCAGAGATGTGGACTTCTGGAATTGAGCTGTCACTGATGCTTCCAACTGAGTGAAGGAAGACTTGAGGGACTCCACCGTGGAGCTGAGATTCTGAACATTTGAATCCCTTATCAAACCAAGTAACTCAGTAAGGGCCGCCGAGTTGACCTGATATGTCTCAGATGCCTGAAGAATTCTTTTGTTGAGCTCAGGATCATCCTTGACTGATTCTTGAACTGACTTAACCCCTGTAGCCAGCTCCTTAAGGGATTCCAAAAATTGATTGATGTGCGAAGCCATTTGTGTCAGGGAGTGATTGACAGTGGAATTTTGCTCCCTGACATCTTCATTGTAATCTTCAACAGCATCTTTGAGGAGGTGATAGTGGACTGCTTGTTCAGTATGCAGATCAAACACCTCTTCAATGACCCCCCTGTACAAAACATTAGTCATTTTCTTGATGAACCTTTTGAAGGCTCTTTCAGTGAGAGGAGTTGAAGCGTCTTCTGAGGTTTCCGGCTCGGAATGTTGTTCATCTTCATCATGGTTAGAGGGTTGAGGAGACTGAGTAACAGGTTCAGGGACTGTCTCCTCATCCTCCATATCATCTCCGGCCGTGAAGACTTCCTCGTCACTGTTGAATTCATCATCAGAAAATAAGAATGCCTGAGCATCCGCCAGGGAGGATATCTGCAACAATTGGAGGTTATCCGGCTCCTCTTCATAAGAAGATTTGCCTTCGTTTTGGCCAGGTCCTGACCCCTCAAATCCGGTAGGTTGGGTTTTACCTACCTGGTCTTTAAGGCCAGTTCCCAAGTTATGCGCACCTCCGGGAGTGGTTGTGGGTTCCATATCAGCGGGTGGTTTATATCCCTCTGAGTCTTTGTCCCCCGTGACCCCTTCAGACACTGATGGGTGTTTCTCAGTGCCATCCCGAGGAGCCGTGATTGTTGTGTCCCTATCAGTGGGTTGTTTGTTTCCCACTGAGTCTTGGGGATAAGTAGGGGTGCCCTCAGACAAAAGCTTTGATTTGCGAATGTCCTCATCAGGCAAGTGAGTGGTTGAGTCCCCCTTTCCAACAGGCTTGTTCTGGCCTGTCGAAGGTTTAGGGACATTAACTCCCTGATGCTTGGGTTTTGATCTACCCGAGCTTTTAGCAGGATGTGATTGTTTGTGGACCCCCTTCTCAGTGGAGTAGTGCTGCCCCACCGAGGATTTAGGATCCCTTACTCCCTGAGACCCTGGTTGTGATTTGCCAGAGACGTTAACAGGATGTGAAGGTTTGTTTTGTTTCGGCTCAACTGTCTTGTTTATGACAGTAGAGTCTTTGGAAACGGGTTTGCCCGAGGACACTGAGTGTGATTTCTCAGTGCCCTCCGTTGGCTTTTGTTGCAGGCCTAGTGACTGGGTTATTATACTCAGGGTGTCCGCAGTCAAGGGCGGTAATTCATGCCCCTTTTTGGCAACTTTAGGATCAGAAGTCTCAGTGTCGAGTGACTTGGGTTGAGCCACCTTCCTGGACCCCTGACCCTTCTTCCTCTTCACCCTTTTGGTGGGAGAGGGAATTGGTGATACTTTATTGTCACCCTGGATAGCAGTACGCATATACAATGTCAGGGTGACTGGTGTAACCTCAAGAGGGTCGCGTGAGTAATTTGCCTTGTGTAGGACGTCAGGCTCAAAACCTACTGCGTCAGGCCTATCATACTCAGACCCAAGCAAGTCTTGTAGGGCACAGGAAACAAATCTAGGATATGACATATGTTTTTGCCTAGACTTCCCCCCTAACTTTGCTATGAGGTCCCTGAAGATGATTTCTCCAAGGTCAATCATTTTACCCTCAATGAGACAGAACACTATCATTGCTTGAGTAGTGTTTAATTGCTCAGTCGAGGATTTATTTCCCCAGAGAACCTGAATGACAAAAGTCATTAGAATCCTCCAGGGAGCTGGGAACCAGGTCTTAACAATTGGGGCTTTGGATAATAGGGACCCTGGTGTCACCTCAGGGTGATTTTTGTCATAGGGTCCTAATTCCAACAAGACCTCCTTTACCTCTTTTTCAGAGGGTTGGGCAGTGAAGGTCGTGGTATAATCAAGCCCAGTGGCTTTGACAAAAGTTTTATAGTCAAGAGTTAGGGACTTAGTTCCATTCTTGACTGTAAACTTGATTTTGGCCTCTTTTGGCGCATCAGGGTTTTCAACAACCGCTGTGCACCAAAATTCCCTCAAGTAGTCATGATAGATGACTGAGGGGGTCTTAGTGAATGAGGTGGTCAGGAAACAGTTCTGAAGGAACATCACCACATCCCTGTATTCAGGGTACCCAGCAGGGTAGGCAAAGTTCCCCACCACATTATTTTTGGTAAGGTCTACGCTTTCCATTTGGAAATCCACATTGGGTGCGTATTTTACGACCTTAGAAGTAGCCATTTGTTTATAAAAAGCCTGGTTTGAAAAATGGGTATGGGTGAGGAAACACACGCAGTTTTGAAAACAATTTGCAAGAGTTTTGTTAAAGATTTTAAAAGCGTGTGTGTTTCCCTTTTTGTGGGGGTATTTATAGGGTAAAGATTTGGGAGGTGATGTTGCGGATGCCAAAGGTTTAATTTATTTAACCGAAACGGCATAATAATTTTGGTTTGATATCCGCATTAAATGTCACGATTCCCACTACCCCTATTTTCTCTCACCCTTTGGGGTGCTTCTGCAAATATTGCACTTTTGCAGGAAAAACAATCATCACACGTTTTGTGTGTGAGAGAGCATTTAATGCTCAGTGGTGTTTGGTGAGAGAGATGTGGGGGCCCAAGGAGTGGATGCCAGTTGTGTAAGTGACATATATTCCTATATTAAATAGGATTCAGTTACCTACCTGGGACATTTAACTGACTAAATACTTAGAGCATTTAGTTAGGGTATTCAATGCCATTTTTCATCCTGAGCCCCCTGAATGATTTTTTCATTCAATAAAAATGAGTGTTTCAGGAAGGGTGTGATCAGGGACCTAGAGAATATACATCATGTTGGAACATTTTTGATCAGTTCCCTGATTCTATGTCCAACATGCCCAGTTCAGCTTTCAATTTTGTGAAAGTGGGTTCATCCAAAGGTTTAGTGAAGATATCAGCTAGCTGATACTCAGTGGGGATGAAATGTAGTTCAATTTCTCCATTAGAGATATGGTCCCTGATGAAGTGGTATCTGATATCAATGTGTTTGGTTCTTTGATGAAGTACTGGATTGTTTGAGATGGCTATGGCACTTGTATTATCACAAAAGATAGGTACCATCTTATACTGAATGCCATAGTCACTCAGTTGGCTCTTCATCCAAAGTACATTTGCACAGCATCCTGCAGCAGCCATATATTCAGCTTCAGCTGAGGACATAGCCACTGACTGCTGTTTCTTTGTACTCCAACACACAAGTTTACCACCAAGAAATTGGCAGGATCCTGAAGTACTTTTCCTATCCATGTTACATCCTGCATAGTCAGAGTCAGTGTACCCTTTGAGATCAAATCCTGAACATTTTGGGTAATACAAACCAAGGTTTGGAGTACCCTTCAGGTACCTGATGATTCTCTTGACAGCAGTGAGATGTGATTCTTTAGGGTCAGCCTGGTATCTTGCACACAGGCAGACTGAGAATTGGATATCAGGCCTTGAGGCAAGTAAGTACATCAGGGAGCCAATCATTCCTCTATATTGGGTTTGATTCACTGACTTTCCAGTGAGATCAGGACCAAGGTTGTTTGGAGGAACCATGGGAGTTTTTACTGAAGAGCAGTCAGTGAGCTCATACTTCCTCAGTATGTTCCTGAGATATTTCTCTTGGCAAATGGATATTCCTTTTTCAGTTTGTTTGATTTGTAGTCCAAGAAAGTATGTGAGTTCACCCATCATGCTCATTTCAAACTTTGTGGTCATGAGTTTTTCAAATTGTTTGCAAAGTTTGTAACTTGTTGAGCCAAAGATGATGTCATCAACATATACTTGGACAAGAATGACATCATCCTTTGTTCTGTAGATGAACAGTGTGTTGTCAATTCTTCCTCTGACAAACTTGTTTTGGATCAGGAAGGCTGAAAGAGTTTCATACCATGCCCTGGGTGCTTGTTTTAGTCCATAAAGGGCTTTGTTAAGCTTGTAGACATGGTTGGGGTATTCACTACTTTCGAAACCAGGAGGCTGTTGCACATAAACATCTTCTTTGATGTTACCATTCAGGAATGCACTTTTAACATCCATTTGGTAAACTTTAAAGTTCATGTAAGTTGCATAGGCAAGGAAGATCCTGATGGCTTCCATTCTTGCAACAGGTGCAAAGGTTTCCTCATAGTCTATACCTTCCTGTTGATTATATCCTTTGGCAACCAGTCTTGCTTTGTTTTTGATGACTGTGCCATTCTCATCAGTCTTGTTTTTAAAGACCCATTTCATACCAATGATTAAAACACCCTGGGGGCATTCAACAAGGGTCATGACATCATTTCTGTCAAATTGTTCCAATTCATCTCTCATGGCCTGAACCCAACTTTCATAAGTCAGGGCTTCCTTGACATTTTTAGGCTCAATTTCTGAGAGATAGTCGGCATAAAGGCATATGTTGGCAGTGGCAGCCTTGAGTTTGGCAGCCTTGCTTCTTGTGAGCATGCCTTCAGTGGGTTCACCAATGATGTTCACAAGCTCAATGATTTTGGATCTAGTCCAGCTATCCTGGGGTTTGGGATAGGAATTTGAGCTTGTAGGAGCCTGAATAGGTTCAGTCTCAGGAACATGAGGTAACTCATCAATATGCACTTCAGTGACAACTGTAGGAACAATTTGTTCTGTGGGTTCCTGAACATTTTGTTCAGTGGTGTCAGTCTCATTTGAGACAGGCTGAGTTTCTATGAACTCACTGATAGGTGGTTGGCGTAGATTGTGAGGGATGATGTAGTAGGAGACATCAGCATCAGCTTGGTATTGAGTTGAGGGATTGTTCTCAGGATGATACTTATCAGGAGGATATCTTGATGAGTCATCAATACCAATTTCTTCAACTGAGGAATTTGAGAACCTGATGGATTCAGTGCTCTCATCAACAGTAATGTGATAAGTTTCCTCAGTTTGTTGTCTCCTTGTGTTGAACACCCTGAAGGCTTTAGAGACCAAGGAATATCCCAGGAAGTATCCATCATCAGCTTTGGCATCAAATTTACCTAAGTGATCCTTGTGATTATGTATAAACACAGGACACCCAAATACATGAAAGTAGCTGATGTCAGGAATCCTTCCTTTGAATATCTCATAAGGTGTCTTATTGTGCCTTTTCACAATGATTGACCTGTTTTGAGTGTAGCAGGCTGTTTTAACTGCCTCAGTCCAAAAATGTTTTGAGAGGACTGAGCCATTTAGCATGGTTCTTGCTGCCTCAATGAGTGTTCTATTTCTCCTTTCAGCTACTCCATTTTGTTCAGGAGTATAGGGAGAAGTGAAATTTTGAGAAATTCCTTTCTCATCACAAAAACACTCAAGGTCTTGGTTTTTGAATTCAGTGCCATTGTCAGTCCTGATCTGTTTAACTTTGACATCATTTTGATTTTCAATGTTCCTGACAAATGACATGATGGTTTCAGCTGCCTGACTCTTTTTGGTCAGGAAGTAAACCCAAGTATATCTTGAGTATTCATCCACAATGACCAGAGTATACTTCTCATGGTGTATGGACATTGGACTGACAGGTCCAAAAAGGTCCATATGAAGAAGATGCAGGCAGCTTTTGATTGAAAAGGTTTGTTTGGTTTTGAATGATGCCCTGTGATGTTTTCCTTTTTCACAAGCAGAACAAGGCTTGTCTTTGGTATACACCAGGGATGGAAGGCCCAGAACTTTGTTCTGTTTGGCCAGGTTGTTGATGTTTTTGAAGTTGAGATGAGAGAGTCTCCTATGCCATAGCCAGTTGATTGTCTCACTTGCCTTTGAGAATAGGCAAGTCCCATTTTGAGTCAGGGATGACATGTCAAGGACATATACATCATCCCTTCTGGGTGCAATCAACACAACTTCCTTATTGGCATTAAAGATGGTCCCTCTCTTATCATCAAACTGAACTATGTATTTTGCATCACATAGTTGGGAAACACTTATCAGGTTGTACTTCAGACCATTAACATAAGCTATTCTTGTAAAAACTATACCATTGCAGTTTACTGAACCATAACCCTCAGTGGGAGCTGATGAGTTATCACCAAATACTACTTTGGGTCCTGGTTCTTCCACATATTTGTGCAGAAAACTTTTCACACCAGTCATACTTCTAGAGCATCCACTGTCTAGATGCCAGGTAGGATCCTTGATGTGTTTCTGCACAAACAGTAAACTGGGTTAGTTTTGCTTGTTGACCCACCTTCTAGTGGGCTTAGTCCTCAGGGACTTTTTGAACTCAGTTAGTGAATCATGGTCTGAAGTTATGTGTCCTGAGCTTCCACATGTTTTACATTTTGTGGATGTTGATGCATCAGGTGACTGAGAAGTGTTGGTTTGATATTTCCTTCTGGACTGAATCACTTTGTCATGCCCCCTGGTTTCATGGGAGGGATCTCCACAGATGTCACAGCATACTTTCATCAAACAATCATCAGGAAGATGATCATTGAAACCACAGTGAGGACATGGTGAGAAAGGCTTAGCCTTCAGTCTTTGTTTGGGAGGTGTGGCATACTGATAGCCTTGGGTTTTGTACTGACCCCTTGCCTTTAAAGAGGCAGTGTGGGGGATGTGATCACAGGTTCTGTGGTCCTCTTGTTTGCATATCATACAAAATAGGACTCTGTAGCATTTATCAGTGCTGTGATTTGGATAATTGCACAGTTCACATCTCCCTGAGGGTCTGGGTGTGGTTTTTGGTTTGGATGAACCTGAGGATACTGAGGGCTTGGTAGATTTAGAGTCAGAGTTTTTCTCAGTAGACTCAATTTTCTCACTCAGCATCCTGATAAGTTCAGCAAGCTGATCAACCTTTGAATCAGTGCTTTCAAGCTTCACTTCAGTAGTTACTGAAGGTTTTTGGTGTTGAGTGGGTGCAGGAGTAGGTCTTTTCAGTATAGTCCTTCCTAACCCTGATTTCTCTTTAGGAGAATGTGGTTGAAAGACTAATGGTGCAAGATTAGAATTGGGTTCTGCTCCATGAAGTTGTTTCAGTGGTGAGAGTGGTGAATCAGACTTAGACTCAGTGATGGACTCAGTAGGACTAAGTTCATCAGTGACTCCTAGCAGCTCCTTGATAGCCTGACTTTCAGGCTCCAGAATTCTTCCAGTGTTAAAATTTGGCAATTTACTATCAGGATTGTTTCTTTCAATCCAATCACTGGGTTTGGGAGCTAGTTCCTTGCTAGAGAGTATGTTGGTAAATAGAAAAGTTGTGGAATGACTACTTTCCCCTGAAACCTCAGTGAGTTGATCATCACCTAGACCAGCCTTATTGGGGCTGGGTGAGAGACTCAGTGTTTCATAAAGTTTGGGGTTTTTCTGAGTCCATTTCCAAATAATTTCCTTTTCTTTCTTAAGTTCTTCCTGAAGAGCTTGATTTTGTTTTACAAGTTCAGAGTTTTGAATTTGAAGTGTGACACTTTCAAGTTTGGCTTGTTTTAAGACAAGTAATTCATCTCTACACTGATTTAATTCAAAACTGAGTTTGTTAAATTTTGAAAACAGATTAAGTCTTTGCTCTTCAACATACTTAAGATCAACATTTATATAGTCTAAGTAAGATTTCCAATCATCATTATCATCCATAGAAAGTAAAAGATTTACCTTTCTCATTGTGATGTTGACCCATTCACCATTTCTTGCATGACTCTTCCCCACAGCAAGTTTGTTGTCTTCTGACAGAGCCATCAGGGCACTGATGTGAACTTCATCATCATCAGAGGACACTTCAACCTCATCCCAGTCATATGTTTCAGCAACAAGCCCTTTGTTTTTGGCTTGAGTAGGCTTTGGAGCCTGAGGAGGCTGAGAGACTGTTGAGGATGATTCAAGAAGGGCAAGCTTGGCTTTTGCCTTTCTGTACTTTGCTTCAAAGTCAATTTGAGGGACTTTTTCAAATCTTTGACTAGACTGAAGCATTTTTGGTTGAAATTTGCTGGGGCCTGAAAAAGAGTTATTTCCTGAAAACTTGAAGGATGGTTCTGAGGTAGTTTTTGAAAAACAATCTTTAGCAAAATGCCCCATTTTGCCACATTTAAAGCATTCAGTATTGTCATTTGCTTTAGAAGGAAATTTATTTTTCTTAAAAAACCTTTTTGAATTAGCAAGGAGTGCTCTTTCATGAAATTCAATCTGAAGATCATTAAGATACTCCTCACTGGTTCTTTGGTCAACCTCATCATCTGAACCATCCTGAAAATCCTGCACAACACCTTTAGAATAGAAAGCAGTTGATATGGGTGTGATTGTCAAGGCCTTTTTGGTCTCCTTAGCTTTACCAGGGTATCTCCTGGTGATAAGATTGTCTTCATAGACAAACTTCCCATAAATGGCAGGGAGCTCAAGGTTCTGAATGTGGTTTGCATTTCTCAATCCCTGAGAGAAGTTTAACCACTTCTCAGGGAGACTGTTGACAAAACCAACATTGATTTCATGTTTTGACAGTATAACACCATCATTGGTCAGCTCATTCAGGAGGGTCTTATACCGAGTATAAGTCTCAGGGAGACTTTCAGAATCCTTGGCCCTGAAGGTATTGAATTCAAGCTTCAGGTCCATGATTCTATTCTCTTTGGTATCAGAAGGCCCTTCATAGCTATGAACCAGGTCAGTCCATGTCTGCTGGGCAGTGGGACAGTTGATCACTGATTCCATTATATCATCAGGAAGGCATGATATAATGATGCTTTTCAGGCGCTGGTCTTGATTGACCACCCTCCTTTCATCTGGGGTCCACTGAGCTTCAGGTTTGATTAAACCTTGGGCAGTTGTTGGGACATATGGACCCTCATTAATCAATTTGATATAATAAGGTTCCATCCCAGTTAAGTAGCAAAGCATTCGTTTTTTCCACTTGTTAAATTTGCCAGCTTCAAGTCGAGGGGCAGTTGCTGAATAACTTCCACCCTTTTTATCGACAAGCTGGGGAACATCTGTGTCAGTCATAGTGGGATCTTGATTTTAAAAACTTGAGCACTCTTTAGGTTTTGAAAAAACGTGTAAAAGTTTTGCAAATCAGAGGCTCTGATACCACTTGTTGGTCCCTTTTACTTGGTTAACCGTAACTAAGAAGTTAAAGTAACCAAGTTATATGACTTGAACACAAATGTAGAAAATGATTAACAATAAAAAACGTAAACAAAAGAGATAATATTTTCCAACGTTTAATTCTTTATTAGAAGTTAATCAAAAAGAATCGTACCCAAGTGTTTGCGGAATAACACTTGGGGTTGAATTGACAAGTGTGGTATGGACTCCTCACTAAACTCAACTAAGTTGAGTGACAACTTAAATTACCCACTGAGCTATCTCAGGGGCTTGTGTTGTTCTTTGGAGGAGTAAAAGTGGTTTGTGAATGCTTTGCATTAATTGCACAAACTTGTCCACTTTTACTCCTCACATTTGCTTCCTATTTATACACAAGTATAGAACAACTAAATATACATTGGACCTAAAGCTTCCTTAACAATATCTTGAAAGATATTATTCTTCTGGCAAAGGAACCTTCATTGAGTTAGATCCAAAAGGCACTTTCTGATGACAGACTGGTTTTAACCATTTGGGGAAAGTCTGACATTAAAGTGATAAAGCACTTTAATAAAGCAGCTCAGACTTTCCCGCCCAGTCCCGCCAAAACTTCAGTCTTCATGTCATCAGTCTTCAGTACGTTTAAGTTGCTGAGGAGTCATTGGGGTTCAGTGAGTTATTGTCATCCTCACTGAACCCATCACCTTCTTCTTGGCTTAGATCACACTTCACTGAGTTCCGCCTCACTGAATGGAGAACCTTTCTTCTTAGGCTCGGTCTTAGCTCCCTGAAGGTGACTCACTGAGTTACTGTTCACTCAGTGACTTGTTTGCACTTAGGGGATTTTACGTTCAAATCCTTGTTAGAAGACTTGGGGAATTCAGTGACCCAACAAGGGGGGTTGGACTTTTGACCAAAATTTCAGATATGCCCTGGTGCAAGGATGAACCTCACCCTGCAGGCTGTTTCACAGGTCTAAATAAGCTTCAATAAAAATCTCAAAAATAATCCAAGTATTTGAAAGTTCAAGTGAAGTATTTTAAGATGTGAAAAGCTCAAGCTCTGAAAATCACTACAAAATTCTAGAAAAATCTTTAAATATTTGGTTTTCTATAAACACTACAATCTTGACTTTTTGATTTTTGCTTTTAGTTTGACCAAAATGAATTTCAAACTTGATTTAATGACTGATTATGTTAAGTTAAGGTATAATTAAGCTAATTTATCTATTTGTGACTTGAAATGAGGCTTAGGCCTTTCTAATTCCACCTCAGAAGGTGTTTAGACCAAGCAAGATGTGATTTTGACTTTGAGGCTTGTTACTACTCTAACCTTACTTGTTTTGGTGTACTAGGAGTCTGAGCATGATGTGAGAACACAAATATGAGCAATGAGACTCACTGAGGCACTCAACACAGACAATGCCAAACACCCCTTGATAACACAGTTAACTAAGAAACTTTGAATAAAAAGATACCAAGGTACAATCTACTGAACACAACTTATCTACTAAGTGATAAATAAGCAAAACAAACAATAATAAGCAATAAGTAGCACTAATACACCTAAAAGAGTAAAAATCAAGAATTGAAGCTTACAAAAGCCTTCCAAGCTAACTGCCAAAGAACAAGAACCAATTATCAATGCCTAATGGTTTCCACAAACCTCTAACCCATAGCCATCCCTGATTTACTGTGCTCCAGCCTTTCTTCAACTCTGCAACATTATTTTTTATTTTGATTTTTTTTTTATTTATTTTTGACTTTTTTATGAAACTGAGTTTAGGAAGTTTGCACAAGCTTGTAAAGTTTCTAAAAACTTTAATGTTGAGTTTCTATGAACTTGTAGATAGCTATTACACACTGATGAACCTTACATTCACAATTGAAATATTTGAATAGAACTTGAAAATTGAAACAGAGGATAAACTTAAAACTGAACTTTCATTGATTGAATTCTGATTACAAAAGATAAACTAAGTACTAAGAAAACTAAATTATCATATTACATGCCATACAAGGCTTACATGAGCTTCTATATATAATACGATTCAAAGATAAGCAATCCAAGCTAACATGTGGCTTCCTGTTGTAATTTGAGAGTCCCAATGGCTTACTTGTTGACCCTTGACCATATCCTCACCATCAATTTGCTAATTACTTCATCCTAGCCCTTGATTAGGTTTTGGCGCCAAAAACAGTTCATTACAAAATTATTGGAACTGGTGAGGTTATTTAATGAGGGGGGAGAGGTTTGGTTTAGGTTGGTGAGACCATTTATGAAGGTGGCTGTGTTGGTGAAAAGGTGAGAGGGGGGGGAGACAAGGAGGAGGGAAACGGGGGAAAGGTTGGGGAAGACGGTCGTTTGACCGTTTGACCCTGGAGATATCTATTTATGGATGGGCTGGGTAAGGGAGTTGGGCTTGGGATGGGCTAAGGGTGGATTTGGATTGGTTTGTATTTGGTTTCAATAATAAAAAGGGTCCGTTTGGTTATGCTATATCACAAGGACCATTTTTGCAATATGGCTAAAATTGGAGGGCTAATGTTGTATGTTTCCCAAAGTATTCCAAAGGACCATTTATGCCAAGCTTCCATAATCCAAGAACAAATATTGCAATTTTCCATTTTTCAAAATTCCTAGGGACCAATTTTGGCAAATTTGAAATTTGAGGGACCAAACATGTAACTTTTGAAACTTTATACCCAAAGATCATTTTTTGTAATATTTGACTTTCAAAAGACTTGGGTTGACTTTTCTTTCAAAATAAATATATAGGGACTATTTTTGACAAGTTTTAAAACTTGGGGGACTGAAACTGCCATTTATGCAAACTTTATTCGTTTTTCATCTGTTTTTACTGATTTTGCATCTAAAACATATAAAACCCAATCCCTGGGATATTTTCAGTATTTTGATGCATTTTTTAGTGTTTTTGAATGTTTTGCAGTTAAGATTTGATCAAAAATGATGAGTGTTTGAGCACTCATCAATCCCCCACACTAAACTATTGCTAGTCCCTAGCAATATTTTATGAAAATTTAATGGATTTGAATCTCTTTACCAAAAGCCATCACTTCTGGAGTAGCCAAATGTTTCAGTTCAAGTAAGAACCATGGTACACTGATAACCATATGATTTTGAGCAAACCACCAGATTTCAACGGTTTTGATTTGTCTTTACCAGAAGCCGTTTGCTTCTGGACTAGCCAACTCTTGATGGACACAGTCAACATCTTGGTGAGCTGATTACCAATTATGGCTTTCCACTGCCTTTACCACAAGCCATAATCTTGCAGGCTAGCCAACTCTTTTACTTTTTAGGATATGGTGAGTTGAATTCCATACAATTTTTGGCAAATTGCAAGCCATCAACGGATTTGAGATATCTTTACCAAGAGCCGTTTGCTCCTGGATTAGCCAGTCCGTTTGTCGGTTAGACATGGTGGATTGATAACCATAAAAATTTGAAGCTCAAGTGAAAAAATTTTGAAAATTTTTGGCCAAAAACGGGGGCACTAGGAGGTATAATGTGATAAAATTCGCTAGAATTCCCCCCACACTTAGAATTGAATATTGTCCTCAATATTCAAAGTCCCGGCTATTATGCCGACTCTATGAACGTAAAAAGACGATATTATAAGCTAACTGTGGAAACATCATTTTTCACTTTATTTTATTTATAGATATATGTACAAACACACCATTTTTTTTTTTTTTTCTTTTTTTTTTTTTTTTTTTTTTTTTTTTTTTGTAAAGAACAGCAGGGGACGGCCACTCCCCCACACTTAGGTGGTAGAAAATAGAAAGAAGTCAGAGACATGGGTGAAAACCCATGTTGTGCTACTATTTTTGTTCACCGAGTCGCTAGCTTGACTCGGTCCCCAAATTCATTGGTTCTTGGGGAAAGTTTGGAGATCAGGGACAACCATGAATGGTACGTCCTCTCCAAAGTAATGCTTCAATCGATGCCCATTCACTTTGAAGTTTGGTCCGTCATTTTGAGATAATTCGACGGTGCCATAAGGATAAACCTTTACGATAGTGAATGGGCCAGTCCAACGGGTTTTGAGTTTGCCCGAGAAGATCTTAAGTCTAGAGTTGAAAAGAAGGACTCGGTCACCAACGTTAAAAACGCGGTTCTTGATTTTTTAGTCATGAATCTTCTTTGTCTTTTCCTTGTAGATCAAAGAGTTCTCATAAGCTTGATCACGAAGTTCATTCAATTCATTCATTTGAACTTTACGATGATCACCCGCAGTTTGGAGGTCAAAATTTGCATGCTTGAGGGCCCAATAGGCTTTATGCTCAAGCTCGATCGGCAGATGGCACGCTTTCCCATACACAAGCTTGTAAGGCGTACACCTGATGGGTGTTTTATAAGCTGTACGGAAAGCCCAGAGTGCATCATCTAATTTGTCCGACCATGATGCACGATTTTCACCTACAGTTCTTTCCAAGATTCTTTTAATTCTCCGATTGGAAACTTTTACTTGTCCACTTGTTTGTGGGTGGTACGCAGTAGAAAGACGGTGAGTTACACTGTACTTTTGCATGACTTTATCAAATTTGTCATTGCAAAAATGCGTACCACGATCACTGATAATAGCACGTGGAGTTCCAAATCGAGCAAAAAGAGCTTTCAAGAATTTCACAACAACTCGGGCATCATTAGTGGGTAAAGCTTTTGCAAACCATGGGGTAGTAGAATCTCCACAAAAAGAAACCACATTGAGGGTTTCGAGAGGAAATGTTTCATTTATTTCCTTTTTCTCAGAAACATCCTGATGAGGGTTTTCTAGACGGGACAGATGACCAGCAGCCAGGTTCTCAGCTCCCTTTTTGTCACGTATAATGATGCCAAATTCTTGCAGGAGGAGAACCCAACGGAGCAACCTCGGCTTTGCATCTTGTTTTGCAAAGAGATATTTAAGAGCCGAGTGATCCGTGTACACTATGCATTTGGTTAAGATCAAGTACGGCCAAAACTTTTCAAATGCATACACCACAGCCAACAATTCTTTTTCTGTTGTGGTGTAATGAGCTTGAGATTCGGTTAAGGTTTTGCTTGCATAGTGTATAGCCTGGAAATGCTTGGTTTTTCGTTGCCCCAAGACGGCACCTATAGCAAAATCGCTAGCATCGCACATAAGTTCGAATGGAAGGTCCCAGTCGGGGGCAACTAAGATGGGTGCTTCTGTAAGTTTCTTCTTCAGAATTTGGAAGGCTTCAATGCACTCATCGGAGAAGACAAATGGAGTCTCTTTTTCAAGAAGCCGGGTCATAGGCCGGGATATTTTTGAAAAGTCTTGAATAAACCTGCGGTAAAAACCGGCATGACCCAGAAAACTACGAACACCTTTCACAGTTGTGGGATGAGGTAATTTTGCAATGACATCGACTTTTGCTTTGTCGACCTCAATCCCATTTTTGGAAATTTTATGGCCGAGGACAATGCCCTCTTTGACCATAAAGTGACTCTTCTCCCAATTTAGACATAACTTTGTTTCTTCACAACGTTTGAGCATGTTGTCTAAATTGGAGAGGCATGATTGGAATGAATTCCCAATGACCGAGAATTCATCCATAAAGACCTCCATAGTTTTTCCGATCATGTCGGAAAAAATGGCCATCATGCACCTTTGGAACGTGCCTGGTGCATTACATAAACCAAATGGCATGCGTTTGTAGGCAAAAGTTCTGTAGGGGCACGTGAAATTGGTCTTTTCTTGATCCTGCGGATCAATGGGAATTTGGAAGTAACCCGAGAAACCATCGAGGAAGCAATAGTACTCATTCCCCGCTAATCTCTCGAGCATTTGGTCCATAAAGGGCGGAGGAAAGTGGTCTTTACGGGTGGCATCATTTAACTTGCGATAGTCAATGCATACCCGCCATCCCGTAACCAATCAAGTCGGAATCAACTCGTTTTCCTCGTTTATGACAACAGTAATGCCACCCTTTTTTGGAACGCAATGGATGGGACTAACCCAAGGACTGTCCAAGATAGGGTAAATCAAACCGGCATCAAGAAGTTTTAAAACTTCTTGTTTGATGACCTCATGAATTTTTGGATTTACCCTTCTTTGTTGTTGTACTGCTGGTTTAAAGTCATCCTCCATTAAAATCTTATGCGTACAATATTGTGGGTCAATACCCTTGATATCAGAGAGTCTCCAAGCAATTGCTTGTTTACGCAACTTTAAAACCTTTATTAGAGCAGCTTTTTCCTCATCATTTAAATCTTTGACAATTATGATGGGCAATTTATCATCACTCTCCAGAAATGCATATTCAAGATGAGGCGGCAAGTCCTTAAGTTCGACCTCAGAAAAGTCATCAGTTTCTTCAACATATCTGACTTCCTCATTATGAAGTGTTTGTGGTAGAACAGGAAGAGGAGAGGGATCTTCATTAAGAAGCTTCTCAAGGAGAAGAATATCCCTCTCGGGGTCAATCTCTTGGTGATCAACTCCACCGGGAACTGAATCACTTTTGAGAAAGGCCTCAATTTCTTCTAAGATGAAGTCACTCCCCTCAAACAGAGTTAGGGGAGGAGAAGAATTGGCAATTAGGGGATGAGAAGAAGGAGTGAGATTTTCACTCGGAGAATTATCAGTGAAGCCAAGAACCTCTTGAGCGTACTCCTCAGCAGCAACATCAATAACGTCTATTCGGTTTACCGACTTAGAATCATAATTGGAGGAGTACCTCGAAGTTTGGTCGAGGCTGAAAGTTATGGCTTCAGTACCCACACGCAGAGTGATTTCTTGATCAAAAACATCGATAAGAGGACGGCCGGTTCTAAGGAATCCCCTTCCAAGAATTAGAGGGACCCTTAAATCGGCATCAAAGTCAACAATCACAAAATCTGCCAGAAAATGGAACTTTCCCACTTTAACGAACACGTCCTCAGCAATGCCGAGGGGACGAGAAATTGATCGATCGGCAAGCTCTAAAGTCATGCACGTGGGAGTGAGTTCAGGAAAAGAGAGTTTCTTCCACATAGAATATGGCATCAGGTTTATGCCACCACCGAGATCGGCCAAGGCGAAGCATTCAACCATACCCAGGAAAACACATGGAATGAGGAATTTCCCGGGGTCTCCGAGCTTTTCGGGAAGCTTTTTCAAAAGAACTGCTGAGCAGTTCTCATTCAACGGAGTTCTAGCCATTTCGAAGAGTTTTTCCTTATTACTTAACAGATTTTTGATTGTTGAAGCGAATTTAGGCATCAAGATGATAGCATCCGCGAAGCTAATGTCAAAGTGAAAATCTTGAAAGATTTGGAAGAATTTATCCATTTGGTGACTTGCTTTCTAGCAGAGCTTTTGTTCATTCAATCGTGATGGGTAGGGAATAGAAGTTTTGGATTTAGGGTTCTTAACTGAAGTTTCAGATGGTTTGAAGACAACTCCAGGTTTGCATCTGGTTTCTAGGATAACCTGAGGATGGACGTGTGCGGTACTTTGTGGGCTAGTAGATTGCACCTTGTCCTTTGTCACCACAGGCTCTCGTTCCACTACCTTTGGAGGAGAGGAAGAAGAGGTAGTAAGAATCGCGGGTTCTTCATATGAAGCACCACTTCTTGTTGTGATCGCCTTAGCATCTCCCCTCGGGTTAGCGATCGTGTTGCTCGGAAGTGTTCCTGAGCCCGAGGGTCGATCATTTAAAGACTTCTTGATTTCAGAAATTTGGCTGACTAACAACTTGTTCATTTCGTCCTGGGATTTCATGAATTGTTTTAACAACTCATCAGATGAAGGCCCAGTGGGAACAATGGCTTGATTTTGATTAGGAATATTTGGAGCTCGGTTATTCTGATTGGGACCTTGATTTTGAAAATTACCCTGATGAGGGTTGTTGTTTCCATGAAAATATCCGGGATTGAAATTACCCTGACCTTGGTTTCGGTTAAAGTTCCCTTGATTTTGGAAACCTTGATTGTGGAAACCTTGGTTTTGATTTTGAAAACCGTGACCCTGATTGAAGTTACCTTGGTTTTGAAAACCTTGGTTCACTCTATTTTTATTTTGGTTACGGTTTTGGACATTTTGGTTTTGATTAAAACCGGGAGGTCCAGGGTAGTGGTGAGGACGATAGTCCGGGTCCATAGGAGGGCGGTATTGATTGTCTCCTTGATTTTGGGACCCAGCAACAGCATGAGCTTCATATGAAGTACCATCAGTAGCTGTGCAATTGTAGTAGGCATGCGGCCCACCACAAGTCACACAGACTTCCACTTTCTTGACCTCAGCAGGTGGAGGTGTGTGTGGAAATGAAACTTTTTTTTGTTATGACAGAACCAAAGCTTGAATGGCTTTAGTGAGCTTGTCAATATTAGCATCCGTGCTAGACCGACTCATCGAAGATGAAGTAGAAGGACCCGCACTAATTTGGGAAACAACCGGCTTGCTTCGTGTAGAGCGGACCTTGGACTTGTTCTCAATGATAGCTAAAGCCTCTTTTGTGGTTCTACTCAAGAAATTACCTCCCGCGGAGGCATTGAGAGAATCCTGATTAGCTTGGCTTACACCATTGTAGAAAGTATCCAGTTGCATCAACTCTGAGAAACCATGATGAGGACACTTGCGAAGTAATTCTTTGAAACGATCCCACGCTTCACCGAATGATTCATCGTATTTCTGAGTGAACTTGGTGATTTCGTTTTTAAAACTCGTGGTCTTAGAAGGTGGGAAGAATTCATTCACAAATTTCTTGACAAGATCTTCCCATGTCTCAATAGATCGAGGGGGTTGTTTTTCATGCCAAATCCGGGCTTGTCCATTGAGGGAGAATGTGAAGAGAAGAAGTTTTATTGCTTCACACGGGACATTCTTGTATTTGATGGTTGACGTGATTTTGTTAAACCATCGAATGTGAGCATGAGGATCGTCCCTCTCAAAACCGTAGAACAGACTTGAGGTTACAAGATTGAGTAAACCAGTTTTGAGCTCAAAATGATCAACCACAATGGCTGGGACAACAATAGCGTCTCCATAACCCTCAATGGGGGCCTGGAGAAGCTCACACATGGGGCGGTCTTCCGCCATGGTGACAGCAGATGTGACAACAGTACGGATCTCAGATCCAACTGTTGGTGCTGAACGTCTACGAGTTCTTCGAGGTTTCTTAACAAGATCACGTAATGGGCTCGTGGACCTTGAAGAACGAGTGCGCATGCACTAAAAAACAAACTCACTCAAAACAAAATCGAGGCAAAACGACAGTGAACTTAAACCAATAATCACAAGTAAATGGCTTCTTTAGAAAAGGTACACCAGTTGGTAGGTGTTCTGTCTTGGTTTGCGACGGTTTATTTTTATGTATTATTATTCACAAGAAAAAGACGGATGTTTTTGGGTTTTTGTGTATATGTGGAAAAACTTTTGGAATTATTTTTGGTATCGTTACGTTATCCAAAATCCTATTTCTTTAAGAATCACCTTAAAAGAAACCCGATATAGAAAACGTTTTGATCTGTTTTGTTTGTTTTTTATTTTTTTGGTGTTACTAACACTTTAGGAAAAGTGTTAATGACTTTTTGAGTTTTTGATTTAAAATTTACAAAAGTGATGGTATTTATACAGTGGTGAGGGTGAAATAGCACTAATCTCTAAGACGCTGCAAATACGCGCACACCTCCCCGGCAGCGGCGCCAAAAATTGATTGATGCTAAACAGTCAATTAAATTGACCAAGTAAATGGTCAACAAAGTCAAACTATGTAGATCAATGCTCGGATAATATAGGGAATCACCGGGTCGTTATACCCTGACGAGGTGTGAATTGTATTTGAACGTGCTTGTGATCGGGTGATTTTCACAGAAAAAGGTTATGATGAGAATTATTTGAGAATTATGAAACGAAATAGCTTAGGAAAGCTATATGATTGATTACGAGAATTTAGATTAAGAAGAAATGAGTTAAAACCTAAAAACGTACGTTTAAACTGAAAACGGGTAGTGACGTACATAAGAAAAAGTGAATCTGATTAAATAAAAAGGCTAAGGATATGAAAATGATATTTTTACAAACCTAATGATTAAAGAAAATTTTTGGAAAAATAAAATTAATTTTAACACTAATTATATAATTATTATTAATTAAAAACTAATTTCTAATTACTTTTTAATTATTTAAAATACCCTAAATTATAATTAATTATGAAATTACACTAGAAAATTGAAAATAAAATTTCAAAAAATTTAAAATAACTAAAAACTAATTTTAAAACTAAATTTGTATTTTTCTGATTTTTTTAATTAATTATTATCAATTATTAACTAATTATTAATTATTAAAAACTAAATTAAATTATGAAAAATACTAAATGATAAGAGAAAAATCTGAAAAAATTACCAAAATTACTTTTAACTATAAGAAACCTAGGAAAAATATAAAAATGAAAATTGCTTATGAATAAGCTGAAGAATAAGCCAATTGGCTTAAATAGAAGCTATCACTTCTATTAAGTTTGGCTTTTTTGGAATTTTCTTTTTCAAACTTGTTTACTAACTGATTTTAAGAAACTTTTGTGAAGCAAGTTTGAATGGAACTCAGAAATAAGCAATTGTTGAGCTTATTTGGAAAACAGAATAAGCCAATGGCTTATTAGAACTTTGATTTTGATGAATAAGCTATACTACTGAGCAACAAGTCCAAATAAGCACTTAACTAACAATAACAATGAGAAATAAGCACAAAGGGACCAGGTGTATGCACAAAATAAGCCAGATAAGCCAAATAAGCACTTGGTAACCTGCAGGCTAGTGTGGGGACCACACAATGGATCAGGGATCCAAACTTAAGCCTGAAATATGAAGATAAGCAGTATGGCGACAAAACAAGCCAAGAGTTAAGCTCTGATTCCCACAAATAAGCTAGATGAGCTTATATGAAATTTGGACAAAACCTGAATACTCAGTACACTTAGGTGAAATGAACAATAAATAAGCACTAATTTCTAAGTCTGAATAAGCTATTAATTACAAAACAAGGCCTGAACCAGCAAGATGGCTTATTTGGGATTCCAAAAAGCCAATAAGCTGAGAGTGGGGCCCACTAATGAACTAAGTATGCTTTGATGAAAATTGGTCACTAATACTGATGACTCAGTATGGAGAAGTGAAATAAGCAATTTTTGAAGGTAAAATAGGCAATGCTAAACACTACTGAGATCCAATTTTATTAGTAATCCTAAAAGCACTGCTGGTGAGCTTTTTAAAAAACTAAATTTCAAGTTCTAACAATCTAATTTGCACCCTGGAGGGGGGTTGGAGTTTTGACCAAAAATTCAGATATGCCCTGGTGCAAAGATGAACCTCACCCTGCAGGCTGTTTCACAGGTCTAAATAAGCTTCAATAAAAATCTCAAAAATAATCCAAGTATGGATTTTTAAAGTTCAAGTGAAGTATTTTAAGATGTGAAAAGCTCAAGCTCTGAAAATCACTACAAAATTCTAGAAAAATCTTTGAATATTTGGTTTTCTGCAAACACTACAATCTTGACTTTTTGATTTTTGCTTTTAGTTTGACCAAAATGAATTTCAAACTTGATTTAATGACTGATTATGTTAAGTTAAGGTATAATTAAGCTAAAATAAGCTAAGTTATCTATTTGTGACTTGAAATGAGGCTTAGGCCTTTCTAATTCCACCTAAGAAAGTGTTTAGACCAAGCAAGATGTGATTTTGACTTTGAGGCTTGTTACTACTCTAACCTTACTTGTTTTGGTGTACTAGGAGTCTGAGTATGATGTGAGAACACAAATATGAGCAATGACACTCACTGAGGCACTCAACACAGACAATGCCAAACACCCCTTGATTACACAGTTAATTAAGAAACTTTGAATAAAAAGATACCAAGGTACAATCTACTGAACACAACTTATCTACTAAGTGATAAATAAGCAAAACAAACAATAATAAGCAATAAGTAGCACTAATACACCTAAAAGAGTAAAAATCAAGAATTGAAGCTTACAAAAGCCTTCCAAGCTAACTGCCAAAGAACAAGAACCAATTATCAATGCCTAATGGTTTCCACAAACCTCTAACCCACAGCCATCCCTGATTTACTGTGCTCCAGCCTTTCTTCAACTCTGCAACATTATTTTTTATTTTGATTTTTTTATTTATTTTTGACTATTTTATGAAACTGAGTTTAGGAAGTTTGCACAAGCTTGTAAAGTTTCTAAAAACTTTAATGTTGAGTTTCTATGAACTTGTAGATAGCTATTACACACTGATGAACCTTACATTCACAAATGAAATATTTGAATAGAACTTGAAAATTGAAACAGAGGATAAACTTAAAACTGGACTTTCATTGATTGAATTCTGATTACAAAAGATAAACTAAGTACTAAGAAAACTAAATTATCATATTACATGCCATACAAGGCTTACATGAGCTTCTATATATAATACGATTCAAAGATAAGCAATCCAAGCTAACATGTGGCTTCCTGTTGTAATTTGAGAGTCCCAATGGCTTACTTGTTGACCCTTGACCATATCCTCACCATCAATTTGCTAATTACTTCATCCTAGCCCTTGATTGGGTTTTGGCGCCAAAAACAGTTCATTACAAAATTACTGGAACTGGTGAGGTTATTTAATGAGGGGGGAGAGGTTTGGTTTGGGTTGGTGAGAGCATTTATGAAGGTGGTTGTGTTGGTGAAAAGGTGAGAGGGGGGGGGGGGAGACAGGGAGGAGGGAAACGGGGGAAAGGTTGGGGAAGACGGTCGTTTGACCGTTTGACCCTGGGGATATCTGTTTATGGATGGGCCGGGTAAGGGAGTTGGGCTTGGGATGGGCTAAGGGTGGATTTGGATTGGTTTGTATTTGGTTTCAATAATAAAAAGGGTCCGTTTGGTTATGGTATATCACAAGGACCATTTTTGCAATATGGCTGAAATTGGAGGGCTGATGTTGTATGTTTCCCAAAGTATTCCAAAGGACCAATAATGCCAAGCTTCCATAATCCAAGAACAAATATTGCAATTTTCCATTTTTCAAAATTCCCAGGGACCAATTTTGCCAAATTTGAAATTTGAGGGACCAAACATGTAACTTTTGAAACTTTATACCCAAAGATCATTTTTTGTATTATTTGACTTTCAAAAGACTTGGGTTGACTTTTCTTTCAAAATAAATACATAGGGACTATTTTTGACAAGTTTTGAAACTTGGGGGACTGAAACTGCCATTTATGCAAACTTTATTCGTTTTTCATCAGTTTTTACTCATTTTGCATCTAAAACATATAAAACACAATCCTTGGGATATTTTCAGTATTTTGATGCATTTTTGAGTGTTTTTGAATGTTTTGTAGTTCAGATTTGATCAAAAATGATGAGTGTTTGAGCACTCATCAATCACACATTATTACAGGCTTCGATGGAGACTAATGTGTGCTTAATCACACATCTTTTTTTGTCCACATTAAGACCAAAACAGACACAAACTAACCATAATTGCCAAAGATATTGTACTTTTGTGTTTGTGATCGTGCAGGAACGGATATTTCAGAAATTGGCATTAATCAGGCCAAAAAGGATAAAAACGAGCACGAGTTTGCAAAGTTGTCAGTTTCAGTCCCTCAAGTTTAAAATTTGGCAGAAATGGCCCCTGTGCATTGGATTTTGGAAGAAAAAGTCAACACTGGTCCTTGAGTTCACAAATTGCCAAGTTTGGTCCCTGGTTGAAAAGTTTGAAGAAAATACAAGTTTGGCCCCTGAAGTTTCAAATTTGACATGTTTGGTCCCTGAAAAATTCAAAAGTGGAAAATGTCACTTATGGTCTTTGTATTATTCAAGATTGGCAAAAACGAACCCTCACAAGTACTTTGGAAAAGTGCCATGTCCAGCCCCTCAAAATTTAGGAAATTACATGAATGGTCCTTGTTAATACCAAACGGACCCTTTAAATACCAAAATCCAAATCTAATCCAAAATAACAACACAATCTCACCAGCCCACTCCACCCTTAGCCCAACACCACCCAAGCCCATCCCCTTCTTACGTTTAATATTCACCAGGGTCAACACCCCAGTCAAACCCACCTTCACCCTCACCACTTCCCACCAAAACCACCCAGCAAAACCAGGTGGTTTTCACCACCACTTGCTCTGCTCCACCGCCCGAACCCACCTCCTCTGATAACCCATCACCTCCACCACCCCTCTAACCCCTAGCCTGCACCTCACAGTCCCAATTGCACCCTGTTGCAATTTACCTTTTGGCGCCAAAATCCAAGTTAAGGGCTGAGATGACTCTACATATTGATTCAATAGTGGGATTTAGTCAAAGGAAGCACCAGGTGGTCCCTGAGCTGTTTTTACACAGAAGAAACACAACAAGCAACAGAAGCATCAAAAAGTCCAATGTAACCCTAGACTAGTTCAAGTATAAATAGGAACCATTGTAAGCCATTTGATGGCAGTAGGTAGTAGGATTTAGTATTATCTTTCTTAGTCTTTTTAAGTTTTCAAAACTCTGTCTTGTATTCCTGTTTTAATTATAATGAAAAATTCAGTTTAAAGTTAAGTACTTCTTGCACAATTTGCATTATAGCTCTTATTTACTAGATTTAATTAAGTTCCTTATGTTATTCTATTTAAAAGCTTCTTTTAGGTTTCTGTTTCAAATATAAAATATATATATATATATATATATATATATATATATATATATATATATATATATATATATATATATTTCTTACTATAGCAATAAGCAGTTCAACTGCTTATTGCAGCTGCTTATTTTTAGTCAACTTCTGCTTATTTACTCTTAACTTAGCTTAATATATGCTTTTACTTCAAGTTTAAGTCCAAAAGTACTCTTTTACTTCAAAATTTTCAAACAGTCCTGTGCATAAGGGGGTGTTTGGCACAAGGACTATTTTCAGCCTTTTGTCACTTTTGTCCATTAATCCAAATTGAATTAGCTTTAATAGGCATGTAGGAATGGTAATCAAGTAATTTTTAGCATCTTCACTTAAGTTTTAAGTAATTGCTTCAGTATACTTAGCTTTGAGCTTTTATAGCAGCCTAAGTTTGATTTCATAGATCAAATCAGAATTAGGACAGTTGTAGTGATTAAACATACTCAAAATATGTTATAGAAGAAGTGTAGTATTTGGTACTTGGGAGTTTTTGGTCAAATTTGCAAAATCCATCCATTTTGTACCTATTTTAGCTACTGCATCAGTAGCCTACCCTGCCCCCATTTGATCTTGAACTTAGGCTAGATAGAATAGGATTTAGTGTTTGCTTTTGGCTATACAAGTTATTTGTAGTTTAGATTTTACATTTTTCAGCTTATATGAGGATTTAGAGCTTATTATAAGTGGCTTATTTAGGGCTGCAAAACCCCACCCATTTTAGGCATGCACTTTCATTTGTCCAAACTGCCCTTCAAAAGGTATTTTTAGTTTGCTAATCCCAAGGAATCAGGACTTGAATTTTGGTTCTCAGCTTATCTCCCAGCTTGTTTACATGAACATATTTTTAATTTATTTTTGTGAATTTTTTCTGCAGCTCATTAATAAGCTTAGACTTGCCTATTTACCACTGTTTTACCCTTATGCAGCCTAGGATAGTTTGTGCTCATTTTTGTACTTTATAGCTTATGTTAACTGCTTATTTTTGTCACCATTAGTGCTTATTTAGGGTTCCCTAGTAAGCCTTTTGCTTGTTTCCCTCTAGGTCTAGCTTATTACAGCTTTTCAGTAACTTTTTAGAGTTTATAGAGCCCCATTGGCCAGTTTTAGTTTGGTAGCTGTTGAGCTTATTCCAGCCCCTTGTGCTTTTTGTTTTCCATCTCAGCTTATTGTAAATTTTGCTTGCTCATTAGGAGTATTGTAAGCAAGTCTTAGGGTGCTGGCTTATTGTGGGAGCTTTTCATGAGCCTATAGCAGAAACAGTTGAGCTTGGTATGCATTGTCCTTGTTATATGCTTCCCCTTACCATCTGTTAAGCTCATAAGCCCAATACAACTTATTTTTAAGTTTTCAGAAAAGACATTTTCACAAAATTTGTTGCCTTTTAGCGTTTTAGCAAAATCCAAAAAGAAAAAGTGAAAAAAAAATTATAGTTGTAAAAATATGGGGGTTTAACAGAATCGAACCTGGGTCTCACCAATCAACACAGACACATAGCAGACACCACATAACCATCCATGCTACACCTTGTTTCTTGTTAGTAATTACTTTATTTAATTTATAATCATTAGTTAATTAGTTTGCTTATTTGCTTATCAGTTCTTAGATTGCTTATTTTTCTGCTTATTTCATCTGCTTTTTCTAGCTTTTTATTTTCCCTAGTTTAATTGTAGTATAATAGATTTTACAAAAAAATTTCAGATTTTTCCAAATAGTTTTAGTATTTTTTATAATTTAATTTAGTATAATTAGTAATTAATTAATAATAATTAAATAAAAAATCTAAAAAATATTTTTCTTTTTCTTAAAATTTTATTTTATCATTAGGATCGTAGAAATATAATTTTCATGTCCGTAGGGTTAGCGTAGCTCAAAATTCACTTTTTGTTTTACGCGTTTACGTTTAATTTAATTTAAACGCGCGTTTTAGATTTTAATTACGTTTTTAGTTTTCCTAATTTCCCGTAATTATTTATAACCGTAATTTAGCTCATTTCCATTAGTGTAAACAAATCCAAATCATTATCTGGTTACTTTCCCAATCACTGTATCCCGAAAACGTTTAAAATACAATTTCAACCTCGTTGGGACTTAACGACCCGGGGATTTCCCTGTACTTCCACGGATTTTATATCTTGCACTTTCTCCCTTACTGTTTGAGTTTATTTGACCAACACCCTTTGAATTAAGTTGACTGTTTGGGAGGATTCAAATTTTGGCGCCGCTGCCGGGGAGGTTGCTGCGTATTTGAAGACGTTTTTAAGATTAGTGATTTCAACCATTGTAAATTTACCATATTTTGTATATTTTCATAAAAACAAAATGAATCTTGACGTTTACTATTTCTGATTACTTTTAAATTACAAACTGTAATTTATGTGGAAACGAATTCGTTTAAAGAAATGATTACCAAAAACATTGTAATTCAGTTTTCAACGAACACAAAAAACCCAAAAATATTTTCCTTCTTTGTTTATACAAAATGTTTTCCAAAAATTCCAAAAAATATTCACCTTCACCCTCTTACCTTTTTAATTCTTCATTCCTCACCCTCCAAAACCCTTTGATTCTTTCTATGTCTTATCCCCACCATCTTGATTGTCAATGGTGTGGGGGTCCTCATAATGGTGGTAATTATCCCAGTTGTAGCATGGTGGAGTCAGGAAACGGGTCTGTCTATAACCAGAATCCCTATTCTTACCATGACACAACTGATTTATTCCATCAGCCTCGACACCATGAAATACAGACATATTCATGTGAATTTTGTGGAGGTCCTCACCAAGGATTTGAGTGTCAAACCAGGAACACGTTTGTCTATGAACAGTTTCCTGGTAACAATCAAAGTTTTGAAAATGAACAATATCCATATTATTCACTAAATCAGTCACAACAATCTTATTGTTGTGAGTACTGTGGAGGTCCCCACTTCAGCTCTGATTGTCAAACAAAAAATCCATTTCCTTGTAACAATTACGACTATTCGTATCAAGACCAACCTCCACAGTGCCAAATGATTCAAGCAACTCCTCAACAAATCCAGCAAGACCCTTGTCTGGAGGCTCTTGAGATAATAAAAGAACTTAAGGAGGAGTTAGCTAATATATCGTTTCAAGATTCTCGTGAGAAATCTATTGAATTACTTGCAGAAAAACGAGATGCTAGAAACGGAAAAAGCATGGAAGAATTGCTAGTCAAAGAGCATGCAGCTAAAATACGTGCCACATTTTGAAATCCTGCTTTTCTTTATGACGATGATGACAGTGATGATGAAGATACATTTCAAGTTTGTAATGATTCATCAAGTTCATCAGTTGCAATTCCATCCATGGAAAATCAGGGAGAAAAGAATACGGAGAAATTACTAGAAGAAGAACAAATGGAACTTGTACAATCCATGAATACTAGCTCCTCTCAACTTCCTCAGTCTGATGATATCACACCCAAAGTTCCCACTAACTCTCTAAGCATGGGGGATGAGCATCTTGACACTATTCCTGAAAAGGAATCGGACGAATTCATAAAGTCTAGTGTTGAGAACCTTGTCCCAATCCCAAGTGAGTTCTAGGGAATTCTTGACCAAATGTGTGATCTACCTTCCCCTCCTGAAAATCCAAAAGATCATTTTGAGACTTCCTCCGATTCTAATGATGCTTACATATCTTATGGAGACATCGAATATGCTGACCCTTTTCTTGAGGAGTTCACCGATGAACCCACTCACATTGATCCACTTCCACCGGGAAGTGGCGATGATCTCTTTGATGTAGAAGCCGATCTTGAAAGGATTGAAAGTCTTTTATATCATGATCATTCACTCAATTCTTATCCCAACACCGAGCTTAGTAATTCACATAATGATGACAATTCTTTATCTTATGGAGACATCAATTATGTGGAGGAATCACCTTCTGAGCTCGTCAGCCTTGAAGAAAATGTTGATCACCTTGTTTCCGAAACATTTAAAAACACTATCACCAATCCTCTGTTTGACTTCGAATCTGAATTTACTTTAATTTCTGATAATCCAATCTTTGATAGTCAGATAGAGGAAAGTGATGAGTCCGTGATGGAACAAGGGTTCACAGATGTGCATCATGCGATTGATTCTCTCCCCGAGTATGAATCATTCATCTTTGAGGAATTATCTGAGCAAAATGATCTACATCCCTTGTCACCCGAAAGTGACGAGGTTTTGTCTGACAATATTACCGTGGTTGATATTTCAAACTCACTCCTCTCCGAGGATGAAATCTTCAAACCTGGTATATTTCCTTTTGAGAAAACTCACATGAAGTTGACTCCCGATAACAATTTAAAGTCACAAACCTCTTCTGAGGAACTTTCAATTCTGGAGTATAATTACTACGATCTTAAGAAAGATCATAGTCTGGGGGGAGATACACTCAATCATGAGAAATTGCATATTAATGGAAAAATTTCCACCCTCCCTCCCGTGGTGTTTTCTAAACCAAAGAGCTTAATCGATAAAATCCAAATTAGTGCAACTGCACTTGATCCTAAAGATGAAGATCTTGTCATGATAATCATCATGACTTTCTTTCTTTTCTTCACGTATCCCATCACTTCCCCTGTCCTTCACTCCTGCGGGAGTGAGGATATTATCTTTGACCCTGGCATCTCAAATTATCAATCTTTTGAGCCGGGTATATCTCATCGGTGTGGAACTTTCACGCACTTCAATGTTTGTCCAAACATCTTGAATGAAAGTCTGATGGAGATTGTCTCTTCCACTTGCTTCCCCAAGAACCAATGAATTCGGGGTCGAGTCAAGCTAGTGACTCGGAAAACAAAAACAGTAGCATGCACATGGGTTTTCACCCATGTTTCTGACTTCTCTCTTCTTTCTAATAAGTGATGAGAAGAGGGCAACCTCTTCTACTTTTGTTGTGTGGTTGTTGTTTTGTTTGTACAGGTAATTTTCCCAAAGAATGATGGCTCTCGTGCTCATTTTTTTTTTATCCTTACTTCATAAATGCTTCATTGGTCAGAATTCTGATATCCTTATTTACTAACGTTATCTTTTGGCATTAATTAATAAACAGCCTTAGATACAAAGTAGGATGACCCACACCCTTGAAAATTTTAGGACAATGTTTAACTTTAGTCTGGGGGGGGGGGGGGGTATCTTCGATTTGCACATTCATTTGCCGTTTACTCATGCAACTCCGTTTTTCTCGAAAAATCAAAAAAATTATAAAAAAAAAAAAAAAAAAAAAAAAAAAAAAAAAAAAAAAAAAAATCTTCAGAAAAGTACAAAAAAATGAGAAAATTTGAAAATTTTCTGCAAAAATATAATAAGTTTTGACATTTTGTTTGACTTTCCGCTGGGTAGAGTAAGAATAGACTTTTGACCTGATCGGGCGCATTGTGCCCTAGCTTGTTCCCTTAACTCTTTTGGCTAAGCGTCGCGAATCTCATTACTTGAGGTAGTGACCATCCGAGTTCTAGATTCATTGGCTAATCGCACCAGCGATCTAGTGCATGACTTGGTAACCATCCGTTATGCAAATAATCATGCCAGCGAGCATGGAAGTGCACTAGTGACCATCCGTTAGTTGATGTGTCAAAAAACTCATGCCAGCGATCTACTAATATAGAGTTTATTTTATAAGTTAGATGCTAAACATGGAGTAGTTGGTTCTCTTTAGAGCTCATTGTAGGTACTTGTGGCTTTTTGCTCCCACAAAATTGTCTCACCATATATAACTGTAAAAGAATAATTAAAGGCATCATGTTTTGACGAAACTTAGTTTTTTATCTTCTTAAGAGAATCTTTGCTTTAAAAGTTGGGTACACATCAATGTGTGAGGTCTTGATCTAAAACCTTTGAGTCCTCATTTCAGGAACGTCTAGAAATACCAAGTGAAAACTCTGTTGTGTATGTAAAGTTATCCATCCTAAAAAAAAAAAAAAAAAAAAAAAAATCATGTATTATTATTATGAATAAGAGTGAGTTATGTTCTTAAGTGTTAGACAAAAGTTGATGGCGCGTGAGGTGTATGTACATGGTCTTAGACCAGATACATGAGGTGCACGTGTATTTCGCCACAACTAATGTCTATGAGTCTGTACGAATCCCAACTCTTTGATGTGGACCTCTTTTTTAAAACAGTGATTCTCAAGAAAAGATAGAAAACTATTTAGCATCTTAATGTGGTATCTTTATCGGAATAAAAACTATCGAAACGAGAAAATATGAAGAAATTCATCTCACCAAAAATAAAATAAATAGAGGAAAATAGGAAAATGGGAGTAGGAGTTATTACACAAGTAACTTCCATGAGTAGTGTTAGCATCTAACTTGTAATTAAGCTATGACTTCGTTTTTACGTTTAGCATGGGAACTCGCGAAAAATCAGGGACGACGAATTCTATCCGTATGGACACTTCTCTCTGAGCTGTGTTTCTTACTCTGTGACCCTAAACGTTGTTGAAAAATGATGAAAGTCAAACATCCCGTCACACAATAAGTATAAAAAGTACATAAATAGTAGTGCAATAAATAAAGTTGAAAAATGGAGCATTCTCTGAAATAAATGATTTTGTACTCTCTTTTGAACATTTTGCTACTACTTCAATGTTAGTAGAAAGAGTTATGAAAGTTATTTATCTCGAGGAGCGTGAAATGATCCCATTGCATGAGGACACACAATACCTTAGTCTGGGGGATTTTGATGTGTGCTTAATCACACATCTTTTTTTGTCCACATTAAGACCAAAACAGACACAAACTAACCATAATTGCCAAAGATATTGTACTTTTGTGTTTGTGATCGTGCAGGAATGGATATTTCAGAAATTGGCATTAATCAGGCCAAAAAGGACAAAAACGAACATGAGTTTGCAAAGTTGTCAGTTTCAGTCCCTCAAGTTTGGAATTTGGCAGAAATGGCCCCTGTGCATTGGATTTTGGAAGAAAAAGTCAACACTGGTCCTTGGAGTTCACAAATTGCCAAGTTTGGTCCCTGGTTGAAAAGTTTGAAGAAAATACAAGTTTGGCCCCTGAAGTTTCAAATTTAACATGTTTGGTCCCTGAAAAATTCAAAAGTGGAAAATGTCACTTATGGTCCTTGTATTATTCAAGATTGGCAAAAATTAACCCTCACAAGTACTTTGGAAAAGTGCCATGTCCAGCCCCTCAAAATTTGGGAAATTACATGAATGGTACTTGTTAATACCAAACGGACCCTTTAAATACCAAAATCCAAATCCAATCCAAAATAACAACACAATCTCACCAGCCCACTCCACCCTTAGCCCAACACCACCCAAGCCCATCCCCTTCTTACGTTTAATATTTACCAGGTTCAACACCCAGTCAAACCCACCTTCACCCTCACCACTTCCCACCAAAACCACAGTGCAAAACCAGGTGGTTTTCACCACCACTTGCTCTGCTCCACCGCCCAAACCCACCTCCTCTGATAACCCATCACCTCCAAGATCCCTCTAACCCCTAGCCTGCACCTCACATTCCCAATTGCACCCTATTGCAATTTACCTTTTGGCGCCAAAATCCAAGTTAAGGGCTGAGATGACTCTACATATTGATTCAATGGTGGGATTTAGTCAAAGGAAGCACCAGGTGGACCCTGAGCTGTTTTTACACAGAAGAAACACAACAAGCAATAGAAGCATCAAAAAGTCCAATGTAACCCTAGACTAGTTCAAGTATAAATAGGAACCATTATAAGCCATTTGATGGCAGTAGGTAGTAGGATTTAGTAGGTTTTAGCATTATCTTTCTTAGTCTTTTTAAGTTTTCAAAACTCTGTCTTGTATTCTTGTTTTAATTATACTGAAAAATTCAGTTTAAAGTTAAGTACTTCTTGCACAATTTGCATTACAGCTCTTATTTACTAGATTTAATTAAGTTCCTTATGTTATTCTCTTTAAAAGCTTCTTTTAGGTTTCTATTTCAAATATACAAAAAGAATATATATATATATATATATATATATATATATATATATATATATATATATATATATATATATATATATATATATATATATATATATATATATATTTCTTACTATAGCAATAAGCAGTTCAACTACGTATTGCAGCTGCTTATTTTTAGTCAAATTCTGCTTATTTACTCTTAACTTAGCTTAATATATGCTTTTACTTTAAGTTTAAGTCCAAAAGTACTCTTTTACTTCAAAATTTTCAAACAGTCCTGTACATAAGGGGTGTTTGGCACAAGGACTGTTTTCAGCCTTTTGTCACTTTTGTCCTTTAATCCAAATTGAATTAGCTTTAATAGGCATGTAGGAATGGTAATCAAGTAATTGTTAGCATCTTCACTTAAGTTTTAAGTAATTGCTTCAGTATACTTAGCTTTGAGGTTTTATAGCAGCCTAAGTTTGATTCCATAGATCAAATTAGAATTAGTACAGTTGTTGATTAAACATACTCAAAATATGTTATAGAAGAAGTGTAGTATTTGGTACTTGGGAGTTTTTGGTCAAATTTGCAAAATCCATCCATTTTGAACCCATTTTAGCTGCTGCATCAGTAGCCTACCCTGTCCCCTTTTGATCTTGAACTTAGGCTAGATAGAGTAGGATTTAGTGTTTGGTTTTGGTTATAAAAGTTATTTGTAGTTTAGATTTTACATTTTTCAGCTTATATGAGGATTTAGAGCTTATTTTAAGTGGCTTATTTAGGGCTGCAAAACCCCACCCATTTTAGGCCTGCGTTTGTTCAAACTGCCCTTCAAAAGGTATTTTTAGTTTGCTAATCCCAAGGAATCAGGACTTGAATTTTGGTTCTCAGCTTATCTCCCAGCTTGTTTACATGAACATATTTTTAATTTATTTTTGTGAATTTTTTCTACAGCTCATTAATAAGCTTAAACTTGCCTATTTACCACTATTTTACCCTTATGCAGCCTAGGATAGTTTGTGCTCATTTTGTACTTTATAACTTATGTTAACTGCTTATTTTTGTCACCATCAGTGCTTATTTAGGGTTCCCTAGTAAGCCTTTTGCTTGTTTCCCTCTAGGTCTAGCTTATTACAGCTTTTCAATAGCTTTTTAGAGTTTATAGAGCCCCATTGGCCTGTTTTAGTTTGGTAGCTGTTGAGCTTATTCCAGCCCCTTGTGCTTTTTGTTTTCCATCTCAGCTTATTGTAAATTTTGCTTGCTCATTAGGAGTATTGTAAGCAAGTCTTAGGGTGCTGGCTTCTTGAGGGAGCTTTTCATGAGCCTATAGCTGAAACAGTTGAGCTTGGTATGCATTGTCCTTTTTATATGCTTCCACTTACCATCTGTTAAGCTCATAAGCCCAATACAACTTATTTTTAAGTTTTCAGAAAAGACATTTTCGCAAAATTTGTTGCCTTTTAGTGTTTTATCAAAATCCAAAAAGAAAAAGTGAAAAAAAATATATAGTTGTAAAAATATGGGGGTTGGACAGAATCGAACCTGGGTCTCACCAATCAATACAGACACATAGTAGACACCACAGAATCGAACCTTGTTAGTAATTACTTTATTTAATTTATAATCATTAGTTAATTAGTTTGCTTATTTGCTTATCAGTTCTTAGATTGCTTATTTTTCTGCTTATTTCATCTGCTTTTTCTAGCTTTTTATTTTCCCTAGTTTAATTGTAGTATAATAGATTTAAAAAAAAAAAATCAGATTTTTCCAAATAGTTTTAGTATTTTTTATAATTTAATTTAGTATAATTAGTAATTAATTAATAGTAATTAAATAAAAAATCTAAAAAATATTTTTCTTTTTCTTAAAATTTTCTTTTATCATTAGGATCGTAGAAATATAATTTTCATGTCTGTAGTGTTAGCGTAGCTCAAAATTCACTTTTTGTTTTACGCGTTTACGTTTAATTTAATTTAAACGCGCGTTTTAGATTTTAATTACGTTTTTAGTTTTCCTAATTTCCCGTAATTGTTTATAACCGTAATTTAGCTCATTTCCATTAGTGTAAACAAATCCAAATCATTATCTGGTTACTTTCCCAATCACTGTATCCCGAAAACGTTTAAAATACAATTTCAACCTCGTTGGGACTTAACGACCCGGGGATTTCCCTGTACTTCCACGGATTTTATATCTTGCACTTTCTCCCTTACTATTTGACTTTATTTGACCAACACCCTTGGTTGAATTAAGTTGACTATTTGGGAGGAGTCAGAGACCCCTCCCACCGATCAGCAATGTCAGCCATGAAGAGTATAGGCTCAGGAAAGGTTTGGACATGAACAGGATGACGAACCAGACGTTGGTAGAGTGGAAGCCTTTAAACGGTATAGGGTAGAGGGTCATTGAAATGTTTCTCATCAAACCTGTATGCTTCATCCAACAACGCAGGGCATTTCGGAGGTATGATTGTATCTTGTATATAAAATAACTCGCCCTTCCAATCCCTTATGTTCGAAAACGGTTTTGTGACTAAATAAGACACATCACGTTCTGGCCTTTTTGCTAGGGTTAACCAATTTCCAGCAGGATAAAGGTTCAGAAGGCCCCTAAGTACATTCTGTGTTGGCTCATAGCCATAGGTCTTACACATAACGATATACGTGGTGAGCTTAGCAAGGCCAAAGGGGTTAAACCTAGACAAATGAACCTTATAATACTGGAAAACTCTAAAATCAAGGGATGGATCGGTATCCTTAGATTATATAGAGTAAACGCATAGATGTAAAGGCCTACATAACCCCTGGGGGCATCAAAAATACTTTGGTGTTTGTTGGGAAGCATGACTTTATACTTTTTAGGAATTGGATAATCCTTAAGAAAGTCATGTAACGCCTCTCTAGTCAGGGTACATTTTTGTTCTTTGATTATAAATTTTGCATTCATACTCATAGTGATTTTAGAATAATGAATTGAGCATTTAAAGATTGAAGATGAAGAATTTACCTTTTGTACGGAGGGATATGAGAAGCACATGGTCGTATATGAATTTTTGATCAAAATGTGACTGTGTGTAAATATTGGGCCAAAGTGATCTAGGGTTAGGGGGTAACAATCTTTTATACTACTATTTCTTTCAATCTACATCGTCCACGTGTCTGTCTAGATCGAGTCTATCCGTATTTCGAATTGGATTAGACGTTTTGGGATACCGATACTATCATTATTATAACACTGAGGAAAGTGACTTGGGTAATAATTGCCGCATTTAATGCGTAATTAGTTAGACACAAGCATATCTTGTAAAGTTTTTGATACGAAAATGGTTTTGTGTATAGTTGTAATTTTTGAGTCGTAAGCAATGTACCTTCGTACATGTACATCACTTTTTACTGGGGGACTTGATAATGTACCCTCCGATCAGGTCGAAGGACTCCTCTTCGGGCCTGCTCGCAATCTACATATTGAAGGCTCTAGCTAGCCTCCTTAAATCTTTAATGGCATAAAACTAATCATCTTTGATCTAGTTACCAGTTGGGAATTCGCCAATCGAAGGATTAAGACCTTCGGGGTAACCTCCTAAAATCTTAGGACGGAACAAGGTCGAGACCAAGTCTTACCCATGTATCCTCTCTCTCCTTAGCTCCCCCGCTAAACCAGGAAGAGTGGGGCACTAAACCTTAGCGGTTACCACAAATCATGGAACGCCCCCATGATCTCCTAAAAACGTGTAAGCACCCTCCAAACTATTTTCTTCCCCTATAAATAGTCTTGGATGAGTCACAAGTCTGGTATGTTGATGCGTGGTTTTGCAACCTTGCAAAAGGTTTTACCTCTCAAGGGATCTTGAGAAGCTTACAACCCCCACCAGGCAGTGTACCTGATCGTTGTAATATAGTATAGTGACAAGTACCGGGGGATTGATCGTTCAACTCAGGAATAGTGTCGCTAGGATTAGAAAGCCTACTAAACTAGGTCTAGGGGTGAGGGATGATTCTTTTTGCATTTTTATATTTTTATAAAAGCAAGTAAAATCTCAGGTTTTGAAGGAGTTGGCGGAATTAGTTGCTAGCCAACTAACCCAAATAACTACTAATGCAATTAAAATAAAATAACAGAAATGAAAATGAAACTAATTATACTAATTTGGTGTAAATAATGATAGGAAAAGTTGTGTTTACTTAGATTTCATTACTCCCTAGATATCTTTTACAGGTTAATCGCTTGTTACAATTGCGTGGATGACGGGTCATATTCCTTAATACTAGTCGTAGGGCCGTGTACAATATTCCCTAACTCTATAGGATCCTACTTCACTCCTATGTCGAGCCGTTAGAAGCTCCTAACATGGGATCATTAGAATTCTCCTACGCATTAAATACAACCAAATATCGTAGTACACCGCCGATCATGTTTCTTAAGACGTTCAAGCAAGTTACCAATGGAAGTCTGCCAGTTTTCTTAAGTCTAACATCGAATACAATCATCCGTAACAACTATAAACAAACAATCAACCCATAATTAACATCTAGGTTTCACTACATCTAAGCAAACACAAATAAAATCTAGCCGAGCATTTTAAATTGAAGACAAGCGTAAGATATATTCAAACAACACATAGACATATTGATTGAATTGAAAGAGTACTTATCTCAATTAGAACATGAAAGATTCAAAGGGTTGGAACCCTTGAAAAAGCTGTAAAAATCGGCCTAGGGTTTTTTCCCTCAAAGTTGCACACTAATGAATAAAATTTGGAAAACTATATATAGATTTTACAGGGTGACGGTGTCAAGAAGGAATTCGTGACGCCGTCAACTCGCCGCCATAATGAAATCGTATTGCCTAGATCTGCTTTGACGTCGTCATGTGTAAAATTGTTCTGGGCTGTCACCAATACTTGGACCATGACGGCCTTGGGTGACGCCGTCATCTCCTGTGCCCAAAAATACACTAGACCGTCACGGATATCTTCCACATCCACCCCCTTTGTGACACTTGACGCCGTCATTAAGGAAGTTGTGACGCCGTCAGGTACTGTTCCAGCAAGGAAAATTGAGACTTTGCTGTTTTCTTCACTTTTTTGCTCCAAAAACGTCCAAAATGCTTCCTTTTCCAGATTTCTCTCCAAAAGTACCTAGAATGACAAAAGGAACGAATTAGGGCAATATTTGATCAAATAAATTCGAATTCGGGCTTAAATGACCCCTTAAAAGCGGTTCATTTTTCGCCTCATCATATGCAATATAAATTACTTCACTTTACTACATTTTCACTAAACTTCTCATACCAAATACTTATTCACACGCTGGAGGTGGTTCGCAGGGTCCAACCCCTGCGCAATCACTTAACGTAGTGTCTTCGTATTTCTTATTTCAGGTTAATCAACACCCCTTATATCCTTCGATCACCATCGCAGGCCTGGTAGTGCAATTTATTGTACAATCTACTATAATACATGCTTTCCAAACATCTACGATGAGCTGAGAAGATAGAAAACATTGTACAAAGTGCTTTTTTTAAAACATATAATAGCCAGAACATATGTGGTTTATAAAAAGGTTCAAGAAAAGATGAACATGTGTATCATTTTATCAACCATAGCAGAAATTTGTTTCATGTTTATGTAAAATGAAAAAGTCTAATAACTTGAATATCTTCTAAATTTAATGTATTTGAGTTTAATGAGGTTTTATAAAGCTTTAACAAGTTTGTGCATAGTAAAAAAAGTTAATAACAAGAAAAAAGTTTATAAATTTATGATTAAAGATGATTAGACATTATTATAAACATTTATAAAGGTTCACTATAGTAGATGACCTAAATAACCTATTTAAATAACAACAAATAGGAGAAAATTTACACGAAAGGCTGTATTCTTTGTGTTTTCTTCAATTAATCTTACGAACAAAATTTTTGTAGATTGTAAATAAGCCTTCAAAGTAAATGTGAATTTATATATAATTTTGTTAAGATTCCTATTATACTGACTCTGACACTATTTGTTAAGATTCCTACGGCCCAATATCTCCCGAAGTCCAGCATATAAGCCAGGTTCCATTCTAAAACAAATTAGTGATAGAAAGAGTAGCTCACCAAATTTATATGTTAACTTTGAGATGTGGGATTGGGTTTGCACACCCAACATAAATTAAGTAATTTTGTTAGGAATACGTTTATACATCTGAAGACTCGGTCACCCCGAGTATAGCTTAGCATTTAGTAGCTCGTAGTTTCTATCATATTAGTTAGAACGTAGTTTAGTATTAGTTAGTATTTGTGGAGTCGGGTCGGGTCTTTACCCACTGTCAGCCCGCTCCACAGCCCGTTTCAGGGGGCGTTTGATTGTAACTATAAATACCCCTTCCCTAGCTTGGAAGGGGTTGGACCTTTCACTTCAATCTAATACATTACAAGTTTTTCTCTCAAGGTTCCACTCCTTTCTCTCTCTAACTTCTCACTAGAAAACATAACCTAAAATCATCTTAAACACTAAACCATCCATGTTCTTACATTAGAGTATATTACAATTGGTATCAAGAGCCATGGTTCTATCCTAGGATTGGTGGTAAACTCGTATTTATTACTTGGTTTGTGTTTTAGTTTGGTTCGAAATGGTTTTAGTGGTTTTCTTCATTGTTTGGTTTCGTTAGATGTTTTTCTTGGTGTTTTTCTTGTACTTTCTTGATTAGTTGAGCTATAAGTTCTTAGGTTTGCATTTAGAGTGGTTGAATCATCCATTTGTTAGGTGTAAGTGGTAATTCGAGTGAAGTTTCTTACCAGCGAGTTGACGCATCTAAGTAGAGGGTTGACAGGTTTGGTTAGAGAGTTGAGGCAGAGAGTTGGCGTTTTGCTATTTCTGGGTATAAAGCCAAATTGCCAGACCGTGATGTTTTTGTCTTACTGTTTTAGCGAGTTGAGGTCACTGTTCCAGCGAGTTGATGCTGCTAGCGAGTTGGTGTATGCAGCGAGTTGATTAGTTCCAGTGGGTTAAGAATTCCATCGTGTTGATTACTATAGCGAGTTGGTGTACTTAGCGATTTGATCAAACTTTAGCGAGTTGACTCTATTCTAGAGAGTTGGTTTGTTTTAGAGGGTTGATCTCTTCTAGCGAGTTGGTTTGTTTTAGAGTGTTGATCTCTTCTAGCGAGTTGGTGCACTTCTAGCGAGTTGAACTATTTTTTGTGGTGAGTTGATCTTTGTCAGAGACTTGGTGTGTCTAGCAAGTTGAGGACTTAGTGAGTTGTGTTAAAATTTAGCGAGTTGGTTCCTTTTTCTTGGCGAGTTGGTCTAGCTTGTGGTTACTTGTTGAGTGGTGTTAGCGAATTGGTTCTGTTACATTAGTGAAACTTGTGCGCTGTTGTGACTTAAGTTGTTACAACTATTTCTACAGTAACTTGACGTTGTGAGGCTAATCTTACGACTTGACTTGTTATTTCAACAGTAACTTGACGTTGTGAGGCTAATCTTACGACTTGACTTGTTTTCTGTGGAGCGGTTGTAATTTGACTTGTTGCAACAAAACACGAAATACACTTGTGTTTGTAACTTGGTACTAAGACTTACTCACTTTCCACAGCATGGCAAGCACTTCCTCTGATGACATTCAGGCTGCAGGGTCGGATACTCGTCCTCCAATGCTGGACAGGACCGACTATGAATCATGGGCACAAAGGATTCGTATTTACTGTTTAGGAAAGGAAAACGGGGTTAATATTTTGAAATCCATCGATGAAGGACCTTTTCGAATGGGTGTCACTAGAGACACGATTGCTGCCACTGACGACCAACCTGCTGTAGTTGGTCCTGACAGACCTCGCACCTACGATGAGTTATCTGAGGAAGAAAAGAAACGCTATGATGCCGACATCAGAGCATCGAACATTGTTATTCAAGGGCTTCCTAAAGATGTCTACAAACTTATCAACTACAACACAGAAGCCAAAGCAGTTTGGGATAATGTGAAAATGCTTCTTGCAAGGTCTGAGTTAACCAAAGAAGATCGTGAGTCTCAGCTATATGATAAATTTGAGCACTTCAAAATGAATCCAGGTGAAAGCATCACTGACTATTATGTCAGATTTCACAAGCTAGTCAATGATATGAGAATCATCAAGATGACAATGCCCAACATTCAGCTTAACTCCAAATTCGTGAACAACATGGCACCTGAATGGGATAGGTTTGTTATGGCTGTTAAACTCAATAAAGGTCTCATGGATACCAATCATGAACAACTTTATGCATATCTGCAACAACATGAGAAGCATGCTGCTTATGATCGGTTAATGCGGGAAAAACTCAATCCTTCAACTATAAATGACTCTCTTGCTTTCGTCTCAAATGTTCAGCAGCTTAATCAGTCATCAATTGATCCACCTCAACCACAACATCCTTCATCCAGGTCCACTAATACAAATGGTCAAGCATCAACCCCTTCACCACCTGCCTTAAACACCCATCTGGACTCTGGGTACTCCCACACTGACTTGATGATTGATAATCTTTCCAACCAAGTTTCATTGTTGGTTCAACAATTCAGGGCAGCTCTTCCATCTACTAATAACCAACTTCGGACTTCATCTAATCCTCGTAATCAAGCAGTCATAGAGGATGGTAGAGTTGTGGTGCAAAACATGTAAGGAAGACAGAATTTGAATCAAAGAAATGCTGGTAGAGGGAATGGGACTTATAGAGTCGGTAATGCTCTTCAAGGACAAGCCAGGCAACCTAAGTGCTACAACTGTGGAGGAATGGGTCACATAGCTAGGAATTGCACTCAACCAAAGCGTCCACAAAACTCTGAGTACTTCAAAGACAAGATGTTGCTAATGCAGGCACAAGAGAATGGGGCTATTTTCGATGATGAAGCCTTACTCTTTCTGGCTGGTGATGACGGGAATACATTTGATGCTGATGTAGATGACCAACCGGTTCAAGACTTAGCACTCAATGACCCGAACATCTTCCAAGTTGAAGACTGTGATGCATTTGACTCTGATGTTGATGACGAACCCACAGCTCAAACCATCTTCATGGCTAATCTGTCTGCAGCTGTTTCCTCTCCACAGTAGGCTGGTTCATCCATCACATCTGCTATTTCTGAGGTACCAACTTCAATCAGTCTGAATGATCCTACCAATCCACAGAGGGTGTGTGACTCTGTACAACACCAGGACATTGACATCACAGATTCCTTTGATATTGGAAATACCAATAATATCCCATATGAAAGGTATGTGAATAACAATAGACTTCCAGTTGTACCAAGTGATACACCGTCTGTTGACTTTAGTGAACATGAGCTGCATGAGCACACTATATACAACCCTGATGATTCCTTGACCACTAGATTTAATATCCTTAAGGATCAGGTGACTATATACGAACAGCGTGCTAAATTTGAGCTTAATGAACGTGAGCAAAAAATGGAATGGCAATTGCGTGCTTACGTATCTGAAAATAATTCCAAACAAGAAACATTGAAAAGGGAGTTATTGTCTTTGAAAAAACAATTGGATCAAACTGTTAAACAAAAACAGGAAATTCAAAAAGGGTTGACATCAATCAAACTCGAATACAAAGATAAAGAAACAAAACTTCTAAATGATTTCTCAGATCTCAAAATGTTGAAAAATAAATTGGAAGATAAGTTGTACACGCAAGGCCAAACCATTCAATCTGCTCAAATGATGCATAATCATAGGAAATTAAGTGACAAATTTAGTGAAAAGGATGTGTCTAAACCTAAAGCAAATTTCCTTAGAAATGGCATAGGTGCTCAACCTGCTTTATATGATGCAAACACTATGCTTGAGCCTAATCATGCCCCTCCTGATGTGAGATCTGATAGTGAAACTCAGGAGATTGAAGATAGAACTAGGGAAAAACTTACTGAGCAATTAAAGGATCCCCTGTGCATTGCCAATAATATTGTCTTTCACTATGATTACACTGATGATAATCATTCATCTATTTTTGTCCGTCAAAAGAAAATCCTTCCTGAGAAAGTTTTTTGGAATATTGACATTGAGAAAATGAAAGCTGAAAGACTTGTGGGTAACACACGTACTATCTTTAGGATTGCTGACCCAACTGTTTATCCTCTGAACACGCCCAAGCACCTTGTACCATTTACTCTTCCCACACAGTGCAATACTCTAATTGGATTATATGTACTAGGACAACTAGTTAATGATTTTGAGAAAGCATGTAAAAAGAGAATTACACCAACGGGGATTACTGAAGGGGAAAGGGGATTTGAGCAAACAAAATGGTGTTACCTAACTGAAGTCATGCCATTTTTTGATCTTCTCAAAGAACACTTTAAGGGACTTAAAAAGACAATTAATAATGATGTGACTGAAATGAAAAAGGTCTTCAAAGATGTGGAAAATGAGGGTAAACAATTGGCAATTGATCTCAAATATAGTGAAATTGACAGGAAAAAGATTCTCATTATGAATGAAAATTTGATTGCTAATTGCATTGCACAAGATGTATTTTACACTGTAACCGACTCAGTATTATCTGCTCGACAATTTCATGAAATCTCAGTTACTTTGAATGTCTTCCAGAATCGTGTGATTGAGCTTGAGGGGGAGAATTTCAAATTACATCAAAAAATTCAAAACGACGACCATGACAACATGGTTCGGAATTTCTCAAAACTAGAAGTTGATAATCTTAACTTACAACTACAATATCAACATCTAGAAGAAAGCATCAAAATTTCAAATGCCAAGACATCTTCGGATGCTCCTGAATTTGACACATGTTTTGAATTATCCAAAAAGGATGAAGTAATTCAAGCTCACTCAAACAGGATTCAGAAATTGAGGGCCCAAATTGCACAATTAAAGTCTAACATGGGCAACGTGACCAATACCAGTTACCAAATGTCACTAGATTCTCAAAACTTTCAGAAACAAGACATCATTAACGAATTACAACATGAAAATGTGTTGCTCCGTGCTGAAATGTCAAATGCTAAACAACGTTACAAAGAGTTATTTGAGTCTATTAAAATAACACGTGACCAAAACAATGAAAAAGTCATTTCTTTGTTAAACAAAATTGAGAATCTAAAGACTATGGTGAAAGGTAAAATGCCCATCGTTTCATGTGACCATGCGATTTCCAATGTTCATGTTTGTAAGAAATATGCGTGTGATGCCTTGAATGTTTCTCTTCCCCTTAGAAACAATAAGTTAGTTCATAGCAACTATCTTAGACATCTTAAGGATTGCCTTGTCATACTTAGAGAAACCATTGAAGATGATAGAATGTCTAAACCGCTAAATGATGATGTTGTTGGTGCATGCTTCCTCACTAATAGAGCCCAGGAATTATTAGAATACACTATAGGTTCATGCCCCAAGAATGATAACAAGTCGGATAGGTCATTTGCATCGCACTCTAATGTTGGCAACAAACATGTTACTTTTGATAAACCCCAAACATTGTTACAATCCAACATCATGATCACCGGTAAACAATTAGCAACTAAACATACTAATGTTCCCATCATTGCTTCTACAGGAGTAAACGGTGTATCTAAAGCTAGCAAGTCACAGCCTAGGTGCAATACAAAGAATGATAGGGCTTTGCCGGCTAAGAGTGCACTTAAGAAGGAAGTAGAAGAAACCTCTAGGAACAATAAAGTTATGTTTATTGAAAAGAATCGAGTTGAATCAAACATTTGTGTTAACAATGATGTAATTAATTCGAATTCTGGTGCTATTTGCAAGACTTGTAATGAATGTTTATTTTTTGGTAATCATGATGCTTGTGTTGTGTCTTTCTTAAAATCCTCTATGCAATCTTCGGTTAAGAATGTTTTGAATGCTAAACATGTTAGGAAGGTCTGGAAAAAAACAGGAAAGGTTTACACTAATGTTGGGTATCAATGGAGGCCTACTGGAAGGAAATTTACCCTAGGAGAAAAGTGCCCCTTGACTAGGTTCACTAACTCCAAGGTAGTGCCTATTAAGAAATGGAGACCTAATGGTAGAATGTTCCCAGTAGAAGCACTTAGTTCCACTTCTAGGTCTAGTGCATCACCTAGTAAAAATACCAACAGTATCTCCGTGACTTATGATAATTAAATGTTTGTGTGTGGTAACTGATGAGGCGAAAAATGAACCATTTTTAGGGGGTCATTTAAGCCTGGAATTGAATTTATTTGATCAAATATTGCTCTAAATCGTTCCTTTTGTGATTTCAGGTACTTTGGGAGTGAATTCTGGAAAAAGGAAGCATTTTGGACGTTTTTGAAAACGGCAAAGTCTTAATTTTCCTTGCTGGGAACAGTACCTGACGGCGTCAAGAAGGATATAATGACGGCGTCAAGAGTACAAAGTTGGTGACAGTCCAGTAGAAATGTGACGGCGTCAAGCCAAGGCCGTCAAGAGTAATTTTGGTGACGGTCCAGAGCAGAATTATACATGACGGCGTAAGCTTTGGATCTAGGCAATCCGAGAACTTTATTGGCGGCGAGATGATGGCGTCAGATTTTTCCTCTTGACGCCGTCACCTCCTAAAATCTATATATACTTTTCTATTTTTCATTCATAAGGAGGAACTTGTGTAGAGAATTCTAGGGCCGAACCTAATAAACCCTAGGTCGTTTGTAACAGTATTTTCAAGCGTTTTCACCCCTTGAAACCCTTCATGTTCAATTGAGATAAGTTTTCTTCCAATTCATTCAATATGTCTATGTGTTGTTTGAATATATCTTATGCTTGTCTCGATTTTAACATGCTAGGCTAGATCTTTTATGTGTTTGCTTAGATGTAATGAAACCTAGATGTTGATTATAGGTTGATTGCTTGTTTATAGTTGTAATGGATGAATGATTTCAATGTTAGGCTTAAGAAAACTGGCAGATCTCCATTGTGTAACTTGCTTGAACGTCTTAAGAAACATGAACCGATGTGTACTAGGTTTTTATGGTTGTATTTAATGCATGAGCGAATTCTAGTGATCCCATGTTAGGAGCTTCTTAGCCGGCTCGACATAGGAGTGAAGTAGGAGCTTATAGGATTGGGGAAGTAAGTACGCCACCCCATGAATGGTATTAAGGAATACAACCCATCATCCACGCAACTGTAACAAGTAATTAACCTATAAAAGATATCTAGGGAGTAGTGAAATCTAAGTAAACACAATTCTCCCATATATTGCTCACACCACTATCTTAATTTAGTTTATTTTCATTTTTGTTATTTTATTTTGATTGCATCTTAGTTATTGGGTTAGTTGATTAGCAACTAATTCCGCCCACTCCTCTAAAAACCGAGATTTTTTATTGCTTTCATAAAATATAAAAAATACAAAAAGAATCATCCCTCACCTCTAGACGTAGTTCTTAGGTTTTCTAATCCTAGCGACATTATTCCTGAGTTGAACGATCAATCCCCCGGTACTTGTCACTATACTATACTACAACGATCAGGTACACTGCCTGGTGGGGGTTGTAAGCTTTTCGAGATCCCTCGAGAGGTAAAGCCTGGTGCAATTCCCACGCATCAAGTTTTTGGCGCCGCAGCCCGGGGAATAGTTATTGTCTAGGTTAGAATTTCTTTTTATTAGGTCTACTTGCTAGATTCCTTTCTAGTAAGATTTTATTTTTATTTTTAGGTTCTCTTTAGTCTATCTTATTTCTTCGTGCCTTTGTTCGTAACTTCTTACCATCCGACATCATGGAAGGTGGTAACATCTTTGAACCCATCAACCCACCACTAGCAAACCAACCTCCTAGGCCCCGAACCTTAGGAGAGTATTCCCGTCCTAGCCACCAAGGCTATCGGAACACCATTGAGCTCACTCAAGGAGCCAATGTGTCTCCCTTGCGATCCGACACCATCCGGTTGGTGCAAAACGGATGTGCATTCCACGGACATATGTCCGAAGACCCAATTCAACACCTTAAGGACTTTCTTAAAATCGTAGATGCCATTGACCTTAACGGTGCTACTAGAGATACTACCCGATTGTGTCTCTTCCATTTCTCTCTTCGTGACCAAGCTATCCATTGGCTTGATCGTCTACCCGCAGGATCTATCTCGTCTTGGGATAATCTCACCACTCGTTTCCTTGCTAAATTTTTCCCACCAGGGAGAACTACCAAGCTAAGGAATGACATCTTGATGTTCCAACAACGTCAAGGTGAAACTCTTTATGAAGCATGGACTCGTTTCAAGGAACTACTCCACAAAGTTCCCCATCATGGCCTCGATCTTTGGTTTCAAATCCAAACCTTTTATGATGGAGTTAATCACCAAACTAGAAAAACTATAGATCACGTTGCCAATGGTAGACTGAGCAAGCTCAGTGTTGATAAGTGTTGGGAGGTCATTGAGGACTTAGCACAATACGAAGAAGAAGAATGGGAGGATCCAATGCTCTTAGAGGAAGGAAGTTTAGACTACATGAATGCAACCCAAGAATGGTTATTTGAGAACACCGAAAGGTAGGGAATTGATGAGAGCCAAGACGCCCATGGCTAATCCCTTTGGATATGTGAATGCAGACAGTAAATATATATTTCCTGAATATTCACGACAAGAGGAATTCGAAGGGATAATGCTGACTTTTGTAAACAACCAAGAGAGGCAAATCCAACAATTAGAAGCCCGCATGGAAAACACCCGAAGTGTTTTCATGGACTTGGCTGATAAGTTTATATCAAGGATTAAGGAGAAAATTACGGAAGAAGCTATACCCAAGAAGATCGAAAAGATTTTTGAACTCCCAATCCCTAATGAAACAAGCAACAATGGGCACAATGAAACACCTCTCTCTGTGAGTTCAACCCAGAATAACTTATATTCTCATAAGCTTCCATTTGAGAAAGGGAACTCTCACGCCTATACCATAACCTCTAAATCACTCAAACCAACCTTGATGCATAGGGTCTCGATGATTTCTCAAACCAAACCCATTACCCATAAAACCTCTTTCCAACATTCCAACTTCAAAACGTCAACACTCCACTTCTTTGATGAAAGCAAGTTTGAGTACGAAGATGAAGATGAAGTTGAAATAAAAAAATGGGAACCGGAATGGATGAAGAACCGTTAGAGCATACTATTTATGAAAATGGCAAGAGCTCAAATCTTTGTCATAAAACTCTTCTAACTTCAAATCCGCCCATCAAACCAAAGGATTCGAGTAGTCTAGGGATAAAGGTAGTAGACTCTAAGCCTTGTGTAGTAGAAGCTGGCATAGGAGTAAACCATAACCTTATATACTTACATCACCCATTCATGATTGATCATAAGAAACATTATGAGTTTAAACCGGGTTTATTAGGTCAAGATGGATTCCCAACTAGGAGTCTCTTAAAGTTGATAGAAGATGATCCCTTTCTAGGAGAAAACTTCAACTCACCCATTGACCAAAGTACACTAGGTAAGGTTATGATGATAGGAGCACACCCCTTTGAGCATATAATTCATCCACCACTCTTTCCTCACGAGGCATACTTACACCGAGAGGGTGTGTATCGCTACTTCCACCCGCACTTAATCCTAAGTGTAGGGAAAACCTCCCCTATTTCCGTTAAATAAGGGTAGAGTCAGGCTCGTGACTCGAACAAAAATAAGCGCTTCTTGGGAGGCAACCCATGTTTTGTGTGATTTTTATTTTGTTTGATTGTTATTTGTTTCCGTATGCATGCTTTATTTTTATTGTTGATAGATCATGTTTCAAGCTAAAAAGGTGAAAATACTTTATCTTGTCGTTTGGCTTTGTCTTAACTCCATCCAAAGGTATTTCGAAAAAGATAAGTGTAAGGGGAAACCCCAAATGTGTTTTTAAGAAATAAACTCGATCATGATTCTCCACAATATTAAATAAACATGTATATTTGTATTTGTTAGAGTCAAATGCTTGTATCGAGTCATAATGATGTTTTACAGGATTTTCCAGGAAGTAGGACAAAGTTTTTCCAGAAATTTTCGGAAACTTAACATAAGAATTTCTGCAGGTCACTTCTGACGGCGTCAGGAAGAAATTCCTAACGGCGTCACGTGTAAAAATCTGGAAATTTTACCAGTTTTGTTTTTCTAACGGAGTCTTAAAGTTTTTGTTGAATCTTTATTTTTATAATCTCCAGGATATCTGCAAACATCATTCCACAAGCATTATATCTTACATTGTTTTCTAGGATTTATTAGCATATATAGATTGCCGCCGATTTTACGCGAGGTTGCCGTGTTTGTTTTCTCAGGTTTAACAGGTTATGTTTGACAAGAAGATGATTTATATTCTGGAAGGGAAGCTTTGATTGTTCATTTTCTTGGAGGAAGATCTAACCTTATTACCATACTATCCATACCGAGCGAATCAGGGGAGTATTTGATTTCATTCTTTTACCTATTTTACTTTTACATTCTTTACTTGAACATTGGGGACAATGTTCATCCTAACTGTAAGGGGAGGGTAAAATGATGATACCTTATAGTATACACTTTCACTTGAGTTTGTTTGTTTAATGGTAGATGTGTGATAAAACTATGAGAAATACTTGTTAGTGTAATTTTAGCGCCAAATTTAAATTTTTTTACAACATTTAGGAGTGAAACTTTAGCCATAGCAAGCGTCTCATGGATAGGAGTTGTATGACTAGCACAAAACCGTACCACTTAAAAAATTTTCCACCCAAATATGTGAGGTTCGCCTTTAAATTTGATAGGAAAAGCATTTATTATTAGTGCTTATGTGTGTACCGGTAGCATTTAGATTCTAGAACTTGCGTTAGTGATGCATCCCAAGACCGCTAGTGAGACTACATTCGTATAGTAGGATTTACTACATGATAAGAGGCATTAGGATCACCCTTGTGTTAAACCTGTATAATAATTACTTGACCACTTAAGTCATATTACTTGGCTAGTAAAGTCAATTGATTTTTCCCACACCTTAGCGTTGTACTCATTTTTAGTACACGAAACCCCTAGTACACCCCTCCGAGCCTTTCTTTTCATTTCTAACTTTAAGCATCTTACTTAAAGGAAGAATTTGTTACAACCCACTTAAATGTACAACCAAATCGCCTTAGCCTTCCGTGTATGCACTCATCTTTAGTGCATTATTGTTATTTTTTTAAACCCTTAGTTAATTATCTAATTGATTACATGGTTGCTAAGTCGAGTCATATCCTTGTACATATTGTTTTGGGACGATTGGGACTCATGGGTAAAGTACTTGTTTTATGGAGTAATGGGGAAGAACATCAATTATTACCCCCATATGTGCATTAATCTTAAAAGTACTCCAAGTGTTTTGATTATCTTAATTAGAATAGTTGATTGTAAAGTATGTAAAGATTCAATTGTAAGGGGAATGTTCATTCCCTATGATGTATTATTTTGGATGGTATGGTAAAAGTGTATGCAAAAAAAAAAAAAAAAAAAAAAAAAAAAAAAAAAACATACGGACTACCATCCCATTTCATTCTATGTTTATTTTAAGTTCTTGTTATTTTTGATTTATTAGCTTAAGTCGAGTCTAGTCTTGGCTTAGCAATGTCATATTGTACATTTAATTAACCAAGATGATTAACTCGCCACCAGTAAAGATTTCCTTTATCCAACAAAACCGTGTATTTCATATCCCTACACCTAACGTTATAACCCTTTAAAAGACCTCTTTGATAGTTTATCCTAGGTGCTTACGCCATGTGGTGGAGGTTTGATCCTTTCCCAAGCCTATGGTAATCTATTTTGCTATGACAGGTAGTGAGAGATGTTTTCCATTTCCATATTGTGATATATACTTTATTACACCCGAGAGATGTGAGTATCTAAACACTATTTGTGAGGTGCTAGTGTATGACATCCGTGCTTGTCTTTGGTCTTTAGTGGAATGATTATTTGTTGTAATTACTTTTATATTAGTGTTAAATGACCCCTAACTTGTATTTTGATTAGAATAAAAGCGCATTTTCTTGAGGACAAGCAAATCTCAAGTGTAAGGGTATATGATGAGGCGAAAAATAAACCGTTTTTAGGGGGTCATTTAAGCCCGGAATTGAATTTATTTGATCAAATATTGCCCTAAATCGTTCCTTTTGTGATTTCAGGTACTTTGGGAGTGAATTCTGGAAAAGGAAGCATTTTGGACGTTTTTGGAGCATAAAAGTGAAGAAAACGGCAAAGTCTTAATTTTCCTTGCTTGGAACAGTACCTGACGGCGTCAAGAAGGATTTCATGACGGCGTCAAGAGCACAAAGTTGGTGACGGTCCAGTAGAAACGTGACGGCGTCAAGCCAAGGCCGTCAAGAGTAATTTTGGTGACGGTCCAGAGCAAAATTATACATGACGGCGTCAGCTTTGGATCTAGGCAGTCCGAGAACTTTATTGGCGGCGAGATGACGGCGTCAGAATTTTCCTCTTGACGCCGTCACCTCTTAAAATCTATATATACTTTTCTATTTTTCATTCATAAGGAGGAATTTGTGTGGAGAATTCTAGGGCCGAACCTAATAAACCCTAGGTCGTTTGTAGCAGTATTTTCAAGGTTTTTCACCCCTTGAAACCCTTCATGTTCAATTGAGATAAGTTTTCTTCCAATTCATTCAATATGTCTATGTGTTGTTTGAATATATCTTATGCTTGTCTCGATTTTAACATGCTAGGCTAGATCTTTAATGTGTTTGCTTAGATGTAATGAAACCTAGATGTTGATTATAGGTTGATTGCTTGTTTATAGTTGTAATGGATGAATGATTTCAACGTTAGGCTTAAGAAAACTGGCAGATCTCCATTGTGTAACTTGCTTGAACGTCTTAAGAAACATGAACCGATGTGTACTAGGTTTTTATGGTTGTATTTAATGCATGAACGAATTCTAGTGATCCCATGTTAGGAGCTTCTTAGCCGGCTCGACATAGGAGTGAAGTAGGAGCTTATAGGATTGGGGAAGTAAGTACGCCACCCCATGAATGGTATTAAGGAATACAACCCGTCATCCACGCAACTGTAACAAGTAATTAACCTGTAAAAGATATCTAGGGAGTAGTGAAATCTAAGTAAACACAATTCTCCCATATATTGCTCACACCACTATCTTAATTTAGTTTATTTTTATTTTTGTTATTTTATTTTGATTGCATCTTAGTTATTGGGTTAGTTGATTAGCAACTAATTCCGCCCACTCCTCTAAAAACCGAGATTTTTTATTGCTTTCATAAAATATAAAAAATACAAAAGGAATCATCCCTCACCTCTAGACCTAGTTCTTAGGTTTTCTAATCCTAGCGACACTATTCCTGAGTTGAACGATCAATCCCCCGGTACTTGTCACTATACTATACTACAACGATCAGGTACACTGCCTGGTGGGGGTTGTAAGCTTCTCGAGATCCCTTGAGAGGTAAAGCCTGGTGCAATTCCCACGCATCACTAACCAAACGGACCCCAATTGCTTGTAAGGCTCCAGCTTTTTCAGTTATCCACCATTCTCTGGTTTCAAATGCAGGTCGTACAAATCGTCCTTTGGTACTTGGACTCAGGCTGCTCAAAACATATGACCGGAGATCGCTCGCGGCTCAAGAATTTCGTGGAAAAGTTCATTGGTACGGTCAGATTTGGGAACGGCCATTTTGGTGCAATAATGGGTTATGGTGATTACGTCTTTGGAGACTGTGTGATATCCAGAGTATACTATGTGGAGGGACTTAGACATAATCTATTCTCTGTTGGTCAATTTTGTGATTCAGATCTTGAAGTTGCCTTCAGAAAAAACACATGTTTTGTTAGAGAATTAGATGGTATAGATCTTCTCAAAGGCAGTCGGGGCACCAATCTTTATACCATCTAAATTGAAGACATGTTGCGGTCCTCTCCCATTTTCTTGCTTTCACAATCCTCCAAGAACAAATCATGGTTGTAGCATCGTTGTTTAAACCATTTGAACTTCGGTACCATCAATGAACTCACCCGTAAGGATCTTGTTCGAGGTTTGCCCAGACTAAAGTATGAAAAGGATCATCTATGCTCCGCGTGTCAAATGGGCAAGAGCAAAAAGAACACCCACAAACCCAAAACTGTCAATTCCATTATGGAAGTTCTACACACTCTTCACATGGATCTTTGTGGACCAATGAGGGTTCAAAGTATCAATGGAAAGAAATATGTGCTAGTTATTGTTGATGACTACTCTCGCTTCACTTGTGTAAAGTTTTTACGATCAAAGGATGAAACTCCAGAGATCATCATCAGACTCATCAAGCAATTGCAAGTTCGAATCAACAAAACTGTTAGGTTCGTTCGCACTGACAATGGAACGGAGTTCGTAAACAAACAACTTACTCAATTTTATGAAAGTATCGGCATTAGTCATCAAAAGAGCATTCCACGTACTCCTCAACAAAATGGAGTTGTTGAAAGGCGTAACCGCACCTTGGTTGAAGCTGCTAGGACTATGCTCATCTTTTCTAAAGCTCCCATGTTCCTTTGGGCAGAGGCTATTGCAACCACTTGATACACACAGAATCGATCCTTGATACATCCTCTCCACTGCAAGACTCCATATGAACTGGTTCATGGCACAAAACCAGACCTTTCGTTTCTTCGAGTATTTGGCACATTGTGCTATCCATCAAATGACAGTGAAGATCTTGGGAAACTCAAGGCCAAGGCCGACATTGGTTTCTTCGTTGGTTATGCTCCAGAACGAAAGGGGTACCGAATCTACAACAAACGTACCAGAGACATAATGGAAACAATCCACGTTACATTCGATGAGCTGACTGAGCAACCGGCTCCTAGACAATCAAGTTCTGGATCCGTACCCAATCTTTTGTCTCTTGGACCCATAAGCTCCGGGCTTGTACAGAATCCCACTCCTGCTATTCCTTTTGTGCCTCCTACAAGTGAAGATTGGAAGAAACTGTTTGACCCAATGTTTGATGAATATTTTGAGCCTCAAAATGTAGCTGCTTCTGAATCTCCAGTCGCTCCACAGCTGGCTGATGCAGCTCATGTTCCGCTCCATAATGCTGGACCATCCACTTCGATATCACTAGATCCAGAAGCCCCCACTATCAGTCACTCAGTTTCTACATCTAATGTTCAATCTTCGTATGTACAACAAGTAGCAGCTGTGGATAATTCTTTTGAAGTAAATCCTTTCGCTCCACCTGATGACGAGCCGTTTGTAAACATCTTCGCTCCTGAATCCTCCAATGATGCAACATCCTCTGAAGAATCTAACACGGCAACCTCAATTCACTATCCTCAACCTCATGAGCATCTCAGAAAGTAGACAAATGATAACCCAATTGACAACATCATTGGAAACCCTTCTCGTCCGGTATCTACCCGTAAACAGCTTGCTACTGATGCCTTGTGGTGCTTCTTCAATTCTGTCCTCTCTAAAGCTGAGCCCAAGGACTTCAAAGATGCAATGTCTAAACACTCATGGTTTACAGCTATGGTGGATGAAATTCATGAGTTTGATCGACTAGAAGTGTGGGAATTAGTACCTCCTCCCGAATGTGCTATGATCATTGCTCTCAAATGGATATTTAAGGTCAAGCTTGATGAGCATGGAGATGTATTGAAGAACAAGGCAAGACTTGTGGCAAAAGGATACCATCAAGAAGAAGGAATAGACTTTGAAGAATCCTTCGCTCCGGTTGCTAGAATAGAAGCCAAAAGAATATTTCTTGCTAATGCAGCCAGTCAGAATATGGTAGTATATCAAATGGATGTTAAGACTGCATTCTTAAATGGCAATCTAAAAGAGGTGGTGTATGTTAGTCAACCTGAAGGATTCGTGGACTCGGAACGTCCCAATCATGTCTATCGCTTGAAGAAGGCTCTCTATGGACTTAAGCAAGCTCCTAGAGCATGGTATGATACTCTGTCCAAGTTTCTTCTTGCTAACAAGTTCACCAAGGTTGTTGTTGACCCTACACTCTTCACCCAAAAAATAGGCAAAATTTACCTGCATATTCAAATCTATGTTGATGACATCATATTTGCCTCCTCTGATCCTAAGGAGTGTGATCGTTTTTCACAAGAGATGAGTTCTGAATTTCAGATGTCCATGATGGGTCAAATGTCATTCTTCTTGGGTTTACAAGTCTCTCAAAATCCAAATGGCATATTTATCAATCAATCCAAATATGCTAATGAGATCTTGAAGAAATTTGGATTTGAATCCTGTGACTCAGTTGATACTCCCATGATGGAAAGATCAAAACTTGATGAAGACAATGTCGGGACTCCTGTTGACCAAACCAAGTATTAAAGCATGATTGGTTTCTTGATGTATCTCACTGCTAGTCGACCAGATCTTCTTTTTGCGGTGTGCATGTTTGCTCGATATCAATCCAAACCAACCAAAAAGCACTTGGAAGCTGTCAAGAGGGTCTTTCGGTATCTTAAGGGAACAATTCACTTGGGTCTCTGGTATCCCAAGGACACTGCTATGGCACTCACAGCCTATTCCGACGCAGACCATGCAGGGTGTCAAGATACACGTCGAAGCACGTCAGGTGCTGCTCAATTTCTGGGTGATAAGTTGGTTAGTTGGTCATCAAAGAGACAACTGAGTACATCGATCTCTTCCACAGAGGCGGAGTACATTGCTATGTCCTCATGCTGTGCTCAAATTTTATGGATGAGATCTCAACTCTCGGACTATGGTTTTTCTTACAACAAGGTCCCCATGTATTGTAACAACAAAAGTGCAATAGCTCTTTGCTGCAACAACGTCCAGCACTCCAGAACAAAGCACATTGATATTCTACATCATTTCATCAGGGAGCAAGTTGAGAAGGGAATTGTGGAACTGTACTTCGTGAGGACTGAGTTCCAGCTAGCTGATATCTTCACCAAAGCACTTCCCAGGGAACGATTTGAATTCATTCTCCCTCGACTTGGAATGAAGAGTCTCATGCCGGAAGCTCTCATTTGTCTTCAGGAAGAACAGGAGGAGTAAAGGAGGTTCTTCACATATCCTTGTACATAATATATCACAAAAAGAAAATAGAAAAGTATAAAATCAAAAAAAAAATAAATAAATAAATAAAAAATCTCTCGACATGTCTCTTGTGTAATCAATATTATGTACGTCTTTAGAAATGTCATTCAACAATGACAAGGAGTCATACATATGCTTGAGAAAGAGTTATTTTATGTTTTTAATAATGCTTTCTAAAACATGTCACTTCCCAAAAATTTTCTGTCAAATGGTTTGCTATTACTTCAGATAGCAACCCGGTCTTAGTATTAGGGAAAGTTTGTCGCCAAAAACACGACTGTTCCTAACAAAGGCATGAATTACTTTATATTTGTGCCTTTCCGATATGATGTACTCCTCAGTGCATCATTTCTTGAAAAAGAAGAGAAGTCTTCTTTATTTCACGAATACTTTTCCTTCAAAGATTCTTCGGGAAAGTATTTGCTCCAAACTTGGTGGTACCATGGTTTTTGAAGATCAAATACAATTGAAATATTGTTTAAAATTTTCCACTCAATCGATGCTAAAAATAATTAATCTTTTGTGCAAAATACTTTATTGAAAATGCGTCATCGATTGAGGGGGAGAATGATTTCAAAAACTACATATCATCAAAACAAGATCTTTGTGCATATTAACAGTGAGCTAAGTGTGATTGTTATGTATTAGTATATGATTTTTTCATGAGTTTCTCGTTAAAACTCTAAATCATTTATAAACTCATCATTTCTAACACATAACATGCTACCTCAAGGATTGAGGGGGAGCTAATGAATCGTCTCAAATCAGTCATTCTTAAATCTGACACATCTTTCTCCCAAAATCTTTAAACTCATTTAAATCACTTGGGATCACAAATCTCAAATGGTTTGAAATTTTTGATCGGGAGAGAAAATGTGATTTAAATATGAAAATTTGATTAAAATGTGATATTTTGAACCTTAATGTATGCTCTCCCATATGTGCTAAATTCTTTTGTATATCAATGCACATATTGAGGGGGAGCAAATGGTTTGTGGAAAAAGGATCCTTGCATCTTATGAGATCGAGACTCAGACTTAACCAATGAATTGACGAAACTAAAACCGTCATCAATCGAAAGGACTTGTCCTGGCCGGGTAATAATTTCAAGCTAGTTTAACCAGTGATTTAAACGTGTCTCGAAGAGGACTTGTCTGAGTAGAGTGTACCGTTTCGAAAAACTCTTAGTAGTCCTGACCAGGAAGGGTAATAATTTCAAGCTAGTTTAACTAGTGATGTAAACGTGTCTCGAATCGGTCATGATTTCTAAGAGTGGATCAATTCAAAAGTGCAACTCTTCCCGACATGTGCAAATTTATTATTAAAACTTTGGTGCACTTGTTAAGGAGGAACATTTGAAAATGACAAAACTCTCAACGTGCTAACAAAATGTGTTTCTCAATCATAAACACGTTGAGAGAATTTTCAATGATTTGGTAAGTGGCAACATAGGATAGTCATGAAGATATAAGGTGGCTAAGGTTAGGAAAACCGTCCTATGATCCGCCAGAGCCGGAGGGATCTACCCATGGACAACACCAAATAGATAGTATTAGAAAGTCCATAGGTATGATTACGAAAAAAGGAGAAATGTGAGAATGGGGAAAGAAGGGGTTGAAGAATTAAAAAGAATTGAAATGAGAAAGGGTGAAAAGAAATAGCCCTCCAATTATTCAACCTTAGGGCAGAAACCGGGTTCAATTCATAATCTACCGATTGTTGCTAAGGCGACATCGGTATTGAAGACAAGACGTCATGGACCCAGTGACGCACTGCACTAAACCTTCTAGCCACTCAAGTTCTCTTAAAAGAACTTGTTTCATTCTCACGGGGAACCGGTGTAATCTATCAACTTATCTCTTAGAGATGGTTGATATTGAAGCACGAGACCTCTCCCTAATCTCCGCATAGGAAAACCAAATGCACTTATTGAGTCTAGAGCCTCGAGATGCATAAAAAGATCTCATAGGAACACGTGCTACTTCTACCCTGGTTGTTCAACATTAAGGACACCAGTGGCAAACTTATGAGTCCTACACAGATCTTAGCAATCTGCCAGAACATTTATGAGGGAGGTTGCTCATATAACTCCCCGTGATTGTCAACATCAAGCAGCCCTAAAAGCAGGTCACTTGGGTAATCCCTTGTGGATTACGCCTAGTTGTCGCGGTGGTTACAAACGGTCAACAGTCGTGGAGTGATCTCCAGCGACTCACCCAATCGTTGATCTACTTAGGTAGTTCGTGTAAATCCTCTTAGGGTTTGCCGATTGGGAACGGTCTTGGTAAGGGTTAGAAGGAGTCTTCACACTATGCTGTTGACGATCTCTAATTCCAAACCTATAAGCACCGGATGATTTGTTGCTAACTGTTTGCTTGCAGGAATTTTTGACGGTTGCAGATGATTGCTGAAAAGATGCTGATCCATCAACACATGCTCACACTTCGACATCACATTCTAAGAAATCATGATCATTGAATGGGCCTCATCTATGCTTCCACAACTCTGATGCAGAAGATCATGATCCTGAAAAGTGTGAGCGTGCCAACACAACAATGTTCATATCACATAGAGATGTTACTGCTCAAAGATGACCTTCAGACATTCATTTGAATGATGAACTTGAAGCTATTTCCAAAGATCATCCATCACATTGAACAAGTCGTCTAGAGCCTGCCACTTAAAGCATGAAGATCACAACAATGAAGAATCAAAAGGCTACGAGCTACAAAGATGTCTTCAAAGACTTGAATGCTATGATTCAATATTTATCTTCCGGGGTGACCTCCCTTAGGGGGAGATTGTTAGGAATACGTTTATACATCTGAAGACTCGGTCACCCCGAGTATAGCTTAGCATGTAGTAGCTCGTAGTTTCTATCATATTAGTTAGAACGTAGTTTAGTATTAGTTAGTATTTGTGGAGTCGGGTCGGGTCTTTACCCACTATCAGCCCGCTCCACAGCCTGTTTCAGGGGGCGTTTGATTGTAACTATAAATACCCCTTCCCTAGCTTGGAAGGGGTTGGACCTTTCACTTCAATCTAATACATTACAAGTTTTTCTCTCAAGGTTCCACTCCTTTCTCTCTCTAACTTCTCACTAGAAAACATAACCTAAAATCATCTTAATTCTTAAACACTAAACCATCCATGTTCTTACATTAGAGTATATTACAAATTTGTAAAGTGTCCAATTTTGACTTGTGATATTAGTTTGGAACTACTTTTTGCTCATTAAATTTCTTTTACCTTCAGCTTTTTGGATTAGTGCTTGTAACATCCATTACATCACATAGCTATCCTTCAGGTTTCTTCATTTTGAATATTTTTAGCACGTGAAAGTCTTGTTATGGAAAAAAGTTTGCAACAATGACCAATTTGTAGACACAATCACACAAATATCAAATTTGATGTTTCTTTTTTCATTGTTATCACCAATACACCTTTACATATCCTCTCATGAAATTTGGTCTGGTATGACAAACACCAAGTACCACTAACATTAGAATTAATCACATTATTAGAAACAATTATTTGGTTGATAATTATCCTATATATCAAGGTTTTCAAGATTGGGATCCTACTCAGGATCGTTTTCGGTTTTGCAAGATCGTGATCATAAGATCGGATCGGGATCTTAAGATCCTACTATAATGTATTTTCTTAATACTTTCTGTAATATTATACAAATTTACAAATTATTATATATCATAAACACAAAATTATATGAATGTTCCATCAAAATGTTGTCCTAAATTATGGTTATGAAATATTTAATAAGATTAATATGTTGTTTTTTAAATTCTACAAAAAATAATCCAGAAATTTGCAGTTTTTTAGTTTGTTGTCCGAGAAAAGTAGGATCAGATCTGATTAGATCTTAAGATCCTATGATCAAGATCGGGATCCTATAAGATCTTAAGCTTTCAAAGATCCTATGTAAGATCCGGATCATTTTTGCTTTGCAGTATCGTAAAATCGTAAGATCCTAAGATCAGGATCGGGATCCTGACAACCATGCTATATATGTTGGGAAATTGGCAAAAAAAGGCATCATACTTGCCACTTTTGTCATTGTATGTAGCGTCATTTTTTTTTGATTATATCACTAACTTTTCAAATCCGTGTCATTGTGTGTACCGGTGACTTGCTTGACCTGTTGCAGCAGGTTGAATTAACGATCGTTTGTTTTATTATTGCAGCGTTAGTCCTTTATACTAACAACAATTAATAAATAACTAAATGGAGCCTGTTAACTTAACGATCGTTTATTTTATTATTGCAACGTTAGTCCTTTACACGTTTTCGACCGTTTTTACACGTTTTCGTCCGTTTTTACACGTTTTGGTCTGTTTTTGCACGTTTTTGTCCGTATTTACACGTTTTCGTCCGTTTTTACACGTTTTTATCCATCTCCGCACGTTTTCGTCCGTATTAACACGTTTTCGTTCGTTTTAGTCCGTTTTTACACGTTTTCGTCCATTTTTACACGTTTTCGTCTGTTTTCGCACGTTTTCGTCCGTTTTTGTCCGTATTTACACGTTTTCGTTCGTTTTTGTCCGTTTTTACACGTTTATATCCGGTTTTTACACGTTTTTGTCCGTTTTCGCACGTTTTCGTCCGTTTTTGACCGTATTTACACTTTTTCATTCATTTTTGTCCGGTTTTAAAAGGATTTCGTCCGTTTTTACACGTTTTTGTCCGTTTTCGCACGTTTTCGTCCGTTTTTGTCCGTATTTACACGTTTTCGTTCGTTTTTGTCCATTTTTACACGTTTCCGTCCGGTTTTTACACGTTTTCGTCCGTTTTTACACGTCATTGTCCGTTTTCGCACGTTTTTGTCCGTATTTACACGTTTTCATTCGTTTTTGTCCATTTTTACACGTTTTCATCCGGTTTTTACACGTTTTCGTCCGTTTTCGTACACCTTTTGTCCATTTTCGCCCGTTTCCATCCATTTTTGTCAGTATTAATATACTGACAAAAAATATAATCATTTCATGCACAGTCAGTCACCACAAAAAAAATTCCAAAAAAATATTGGCAAAAAAAATATAGAATTTTTTTTTTAAATTAGAAAAAAAATCAATTTTTTTTAAACATTTTAGAAAAATAATTTAAAAAAACATTTTAAAAAATATTCAAAATTAAAAAAAAATTAAAAAAAATATATATTTAAAAAAAGATTAAAAATTAAAAAATATTCAAAAAAATTTTCGAAAATATTTTTTTGAAAAACAAAAATTAGAAAATAAAAAAAAATTTAGATTTTTTTTTTAAATAATTATCGAATTTTTTTAAAATAATTATCAAAAAATAATTTTATTTTTAAATTATTTTTCGAAAATTTTATTTTCTAATTTTTGTTTTTCAAAAAAAAAATTTTTGAATTTTTTTTTTAATTTACTTATTTTTGTTTTTCGAATTTTTTTTTGATTTTCTTATTTTTAGTTTTCGAAATTTTTATTTTTTTAATTTTCTTATTTTTAGTTTTCGAAATTTTTATTTTTTTGATTTTCTTATTTTTGATTTTCTTATTGTTTTGAATTTTTTTTTAATTTTCTTATTTTTAGTTTTTGAAATTTGTATTTTTTTGATTTTTTTTTTTTATTTTCTAATTTTTTTTATAAGAAAAATGAAGGAAAACGTATAATAATACAGACAAAAATGGACGAAAACGAACAAAAAGTGTGCGAAAACGGACGAAAACGTGTAAAAACCGGATGAAAACGTGTAAAAACGAACGAAAACGTGTAAATACGGACAAAAACGGGCGAAAACGGACAAAAACGTGTAAAAACGGACGAAAACGTGTAAAAAACGGTCAAAAACGTGCGAAAACGTGTAAAGGACTAACGTTGCAATAATAAAATAAACGATCGTTAAGTTAACAGGCTCCATTTAGTTATTTATTAACTGTCGTTAGTGTAAAGGACTAATGCTGCAATAATAAAACAAACGATCGTTAACTCAACCTGCTGCAACAGGTCAAGCAAGTCACCGGTACACACAATGACACGGATTTGAAAAGTTAGTGATAAAAAAAAAAAAAAAAAAAAAAAAAAAAAAAAAAAAAAAAAAAAACGCTACATACAATGAAAAAAGTATGATGTCTTTTTTTGCCAATTTCCCTGTATATGTTTGTAAAGTATCCTCATAGTTAAAACCGAAAAGGGGGGTAGATGTGAGTATTGAGAATCTACACCATGGTTTTACACGTCTTTGAGTCGACATTTGATAACTCTGAAGGCCTCACAGAGTACGTTGCTCATCCAGCGCACGTCGAGTTCGCGAACGGTTTCCTTGCCCATGCAGATAAAATTCTTGTCATTGACTACAAAGCACAAACCTACAAAAGTGTAGCTATATATGTCCTATGTACTTTATGTCATTAGGCATATAGCCAAAAGATTCGTGTAGAACCAAGTTTTACCATATAACCAATCAAGCAATGTTAGACACTAATTTTTTTTTATCAAAAAATAAATAAATAAATTTTCACCCTTTTTTTAAAAATTAAATATCTCGCAAACCGTAAATCGTTATGCGAAAAAAAATACAAGTGCGATGAGAATTAAATTATCTCTCTATAGATATGCATTGTTATATACTTTCGACGAATTTTTTTTTTCAAAATTTCCGCAAAAAAATCATATATGATTTATAAAAATTATATGTGATTCGTTAAAATCAAATCATATATGATTCTTACGAATCATATATGATTTTTACAAATCATATATGATTCGTAAGAATCATGTGTGATTTGTAAAAATGAAATCATATGTGATTTTTGCGAATCATATATGATTTTTCTGGACGGAAATTAAAAAAATAAATATTCGTCGAAAAAAAAATCGTCGAAAGTATATAACAATGCATATCTATAGAAAGATGATTTAATTCTCGTCGCGGTGGTATTTTTTTATAGCTGGAAGATTTACCATTTGCAAGATATGTTGTTTTAAAAAAAAATAAAAAATATAAATAGATGAGTATGATTGGTTGATAGGTTCTATGGCATATATGTGTTCTTCATGGATCTCAACTCTAGGCATATATATAAAATGGCGGAGTATTGTAAACGAGAAGTAAGGGTGAGCATCGGTCTGGGACCGGACAGACAAGACCGAAGATCGAATTAAGGTAAAAACAGGGACCAAGACCGAAACTGAATGTGTCCGGTTCGGTCCAGTCCGGTCTGGTCTTCGGTCCAAATAGGCAAGATTTGGCAAGTTTTTTTGGTTTTTTTGTCGGTCCGGACCGGACCGAAGACCGAATTAACCAAAAAGCCTAGACCGATGACCGGACTGAATGTGCTCGGTTCGGTCGATTTTGTCGGTCGGTCCGGTCCATCTGGTCCGTTTGCTCACACCTAACAAGAAATATCTTGATATTTTATATCTAAAATATATACATGCTACTTTTTTTATTTAAATTGTTTGCCTTTTTGGGACAATACAATTTGTTAATAAAAAATATCATGCGTATATATATTCTGATAAATTTAGGTTCTACACTTGTTGATTACTTTTTGTTCTAAAGACATTAGTCCAACAAGATCACTTAATCGATTATAATTAGATTTAAGATCAGACCAAACTTTTTTTTTTTTTTTTTTTTTTTACATATTCTCCACCCTTCATTTTTATTTGAGTAAATGTCATTTTTCGTCCATGTGGTTTGCCGGGTCAATCAATAATCGTCTTTGCCGTTAAATTTCTTCGGGTTTGGTCCCCGTGGTTTACAACCCATACGTGTTTGGTCATTTGACCATAAATTCTGTCAGTTGACCGTTAAATATATGCAAAAAGACAAAAACACCCTTAGTTATATATATATATATATATATATATATATATATATATATATATATATATATATATATATATATATATATATATATATATATGCAAACCACAGGGACGAATCTTGATTGAAACATGCAGGGACGAATCTTGATTAAAAAAAAATTTAATAAAAAAATTCTAAAAAAAAATTCTTAAAAAATTTTCAAATTTTTAATAAAAAAAAATTCTAAAAAAAAATTAATAAAATTTTTTCTTAAAAAATTCGAAAAACATTCTAAAAAAAAATTTTTTGACGAAAAAATTTTATTCCAAAAAAAATATTGAAAACAAATTTTCTGATAATTTTTTTCTTAAAAAATTCGAAAAAATTTCTAAAAAATAAAAAATTTGACGAAATTTTTTTTTTCCAAAAAAAATAATTTGAAAAAAAAAAAATTCTAATAAAATTTTTTCTTAAAAAATTCTAAAAAAAATTTCTTAAACAATTTTCGAATTTTTAATAAAAAAAAATTCTAAAAAAAAGTTTTAATAAAATTTTTTCTTAAAAAATTCGTAAAACATTCTAACAAAAATTTTTATTAAAAATTTTTTTAGAATTTTTAATAAAAATTTTAATAATTTTTTTTATTAAAATTTTTTTTATTAAAATCTTTTTTTAGAATTTTTTTTGTTTATTAAATTTTTTTTTTCAAAATTTTCAAATTTTTTTCAAATTTTTATTAAGAAAAAATTTCAAATGATTTTTTTCAAATTTTTATTAGAAATTTTCAAAAATTTCAAAATTTTCAAATGATTTTTTTTTGAAATATTTTTTTTTTTTTGAATTTTTTAAGAAAAAATTTTATTAAAAAAATTTTTTAGAACTTTTTTTGAATTTTTCAGATTATTTTTTTTGTCAAAAAAAAAATCATTTTTTTAGAACGTGTGTCTAAACGTGTGTATACACAAAAACGTGTGTATAAAATCATTTTTTTATATAAAAACGTGTGTATAAAAATTCCAAAAAAAATCATTTTTTAGACTAAAAGTGAGATTTTGATACAACCACAAGGACCAGAAATGTAGTTAACTCAATTATATATGTAGTATGTGAATCAAATGACAAAAATACCCTTCAGTATAAAAGTCAAACAAACAGAAGATTGGTCAAGGGACCAAACCCGTATGGGTTGTAAACCACGGGGACTAAACTCGAAGAAATTTAACGGCAGGGACGAATATTGATTGACCCGGCAAATCACAGGGACGAAAAATGACATTTACTCTTTTTATTTTATCTAATTGATTAAATTAATCCCAACAATTCAAAAAACACACTATCATCCTTTATTTTAATATTAATATATTTCAAACCGTTAATCGTTAAACAAAAAAAAAATACCGTTACGACGAGCATTTAATTATCTTTCTATAGATAGGCATATCGATATACTTTCGACAAAATTTTTTTTTCGTGTTTTTCATGTTTTTTAACTTTTTTTCGTTACTAAAATTTGCATTGAAAAAATCATATGTGATTTAACACTAATATCATATATGATATTATATAACATATATGATTTAACACTAATATCACATGTGATATTACATATCATATGTGATTTAACACTATTATCACATGTGATTTTTCATGTAAATTTCAATAATAAAAAAAATGAAAAAAAAAGACGAAAAAACAAGGAAAAAAAACGTGAAAAAAGCGATTTTTTTTTTTGTCGAAAGTATATTAAAATGACCATCTATATAGATAATTAAATGCTCGTCACGATGGTCAGGGACGAAACTTCACTGGGGAAGGAAGGGGTCGTGGCCCCTCCCCTCAAAAAAAATCTGAGTAGCAGTTAGTATTATTTAACTCCATGTGAATAAAAAGTATACTTGCTTAATTTGATCTTTTGGTCCATAAATAAGTGAGCTGTTAATAAAATAAATGTATGTTGAAAAAGTCACTTTAAGAAACCTTCTATATGACTTGTGATATACTAACTCCTAATATTATATATATATATATATATATATATACTAAAAGGCAGTGAGTGATATTGTAGCAAATACTGTAGCTACAGTTGTTGGGAATAAAAATGCACAAAGTAAAGAGTCTGCCAGAAGAGCCTGCTAGTTGATAGTTAAGCCTGCCTCTTCAGTCTTGCTGATGTTGAAGATATTCTAACAGTACCTTCTGGGTAAGAAGGTACTGCTAGTTTAAGAAGGTCCTGCCAGTTTTCACGACAAGTTGTTATATTTTATTTAGAGATATTTAGTTATATTATTAGTCTTTGTACAAAGTTATACGTTAAGTAGAAGTAGTATAGAAGTCTCAGTAGATAGTATGGAGTGTTTTACCTTGAAAGGTGTAATACTAAGATAAGATAAACCTCTATTATATTATATTAAGCAACTTGACCACTTGTAATAAGGGCTCCTTATACTATAAAAGGAACCCTTAAGACACCTTCTTAGATATCTTTTTCACAGCCTTCCCATAATTTTCATGCATAACTTCCATCTCTAAAACCCTTTCACGTATCAAAGATTCAAGGTTACACTTGTAATCCTGGTGATAGTTTAGATCACCCATATTATTTCATTAATAATATTGAATCGTTTTGTGTTATTCATGTTGTGTTCATTCTCATTTACTATTTCACCACCTTTGTTCCTTTAGTGTGTTTTAGTAAATTCCGCGTGCTAACTCACATTCATTCATAAATATCCTAAACACATTACTAAGATTAACATCCCAAGTGTTTGCAAAAATCAATACAGATTCCTTCCACAAGTGGTATCAGAGCAAGGCTGATATTTAAGACATAAAAGAACAAAGCAAAAATGGATGTTGAGCACATTCAAACCAATGTGGCCGCAAAACTTCCATTACTCAAACAGAATGAGTTTGAGATGTGGAGACTGAGGGTTGAACAATACTTCCAAGTGCAAGACTATGCACTTTGGGAGATTATTGAAGAAGGAAACTCATTTAAACCAGTAACCACCACCTCCACAGTAAATGATGCACTTGTCACAACTGTGTAAGTAAATCCAATAACAGCTGAAGAAAGAATTCAAAAGAGAAATGATCTTAAAGCCAGGAGTATGCTTCTCATGTCTATTCCAAATGACCAGCTTTTAATCTTTAACAAGTACAAGTGTGCTAAAACCCTTTTTCAAGCTATTGTTGCTAGATTTGGTGGTAATGATGCCACCAAGAAAACCCAGAAAACACTATTAAAACAACAGTTTGAAAACTTTTCAGCCACACCAAATGAGTCATTGGACAGCATGTTCAATAGACTACAAAAGCTTTCTAGTCAGTTAGCCATTCATGAAGTGATAATATCTCAAGAAGACTTAAACTCCAAATTCCTTAGAAGTCTACCCTCTGAATGGGCCATGCATGTCATTGTCTGGAAAAACAAACCAGATATTGATTCCATGAGTCTCAATGATCTTTACAGCAACTTCAAAATAGTAGAGCATGAACTAAAGAAGTCTACTAGTTCAAGCTCAGGAAATATGGCATTTATGTCATCTCATGGTACTTCCAAGAAAGTTGATGAAGAAAAAGATGGTGGAGAAGAAGGTACTGCCAACACAAATTTTGGTACTGCCAGTACTTCCAGCAGTACCAAAACCATTTTAGATGAAACAATTGGTTGTGCTTTCCTAACATCACAACACAATGGTTCCATATTAACCTTTGAAGATCTTCAAGATATCAGTGATGATGATCTTGAAGAAATGGACATAAAATGGCAGCTTTCACTTCTTAGCATGAGGGCTAAGAAATATTTGATGAGGACTGGAAAGAAGATTGTCATCAATGGCAATGAACCTGCTGGGTATGACAAGTCTAAAGTGGAGTGCTACAACTGCCACATGAAGGGTCACTACTCAAGAGACTGTGGAAGACCAAAGAAGCAGAGTGATAAGGGAAGAAGTTTTGAAAGTAAGAACAGGGAAAACTATGAGAACAAAAGCAAGGAAGTGGACATCACTGAAACAAAGGCTATGGTAGCTATTGATGGGATGGGTTTTGATTGGAGCTTTATGGGTGAAGAAGAGTCAACTTCAAATGAAATGGCTTTAATGGCTTTCTCCAATCCTGAGGTACAAATTACTAAATGTTCTACTACTTGTGAAGTTTTTAAAGAATTAGAAATCTTAAGAAAACTTTATGATGAACTGAAAGTAGAAGAAAGAAAAACTCATCAAGACCTAGTTAATCATAAGTGTGGTATGTCCAAACTTGAAAAGCAGATAATTCACTTTAGAGAAAATGAACTCACCTTTTCTGACACAAAAGCTATTCTTAATAGAGACATATTTTTAAAAGATGTTGAAATAAACATGTTAAGAACTGAGTTTGCCAAAGTGAAACAAGCAAAAGATAATATTCAACTAACTGTTACAACTTTAGAAAATGCTTCTGCATGTACTAAAAGTATAGTTGAAAATCAAATGAACAAGAGAATAAAATCTGGGATTGGATACAATACTTGTCCACCTCCTTACAGAGGAATTCCCTGTCCCCCAGGTATAGATCTTGCTGAATCAGGTTTACATGAACTCACTCATAAACCACTAGAAAATGTAAAACCTGTAGAAAATAGTGAACCTTTTGAAAGTGCAAGTGATACTTCACTCTCAAAAGAAAAGGTGCTCAGTTGCTCACTGATAAGAGCTCAGATGATCTATCTATTGAAGATTGGACATCTGATGAAAATGAAAAAGAGACTGCTACAAAGAAAATAGGACCAACCAGTCCTAAAAGTGTAGATATGACAAAAACTAAAGTTGTTCTGAAAACAGTTGAATGTTGTGCTAAATGTAATAGCAAACCTAGAGGTAGTCAAAGAAATTGGAACAATCTTAAGTCACACCAACTTGGTAATGATTTTGTCATGTACAATAAGGCATGCTATTACTGTGGTAGTTTTGATCATACTCATGTTTATTGTAGCAATTGGGTTTCTGGGAGTAAATCAAGGTCTAAAACAAAGAAAACAAACCCCAGAAAAGGTTTTGTGAAATCTAACACACCAATAGCAAATCATAAAGTTAGACCAAATGAGCCTGTTTACCCAAAATACACTACTCCTGGTGCAAGAAATATTTTCAAACATACACCAAGAGTTGTGAAAAGTCTCATTGAAAGAAATTATGTGGTTAAAACACAAGAATGGAGACCAAAATCAAAAGGTCCTGCTAGACCAAATGGTCCTGCTAGACCACATGGTACTGCCAAATTTGGTACTGTCAGACCAAAAACCACAAAATGTGTTAAAAATGAAAATGCTGTTAAGTCCTCAGCATGTTGGATTTGGAGACCACTCTAATCAAAAGATGCATCAACAATCCTAAAAAGGTTTGACTACATTGCTGCAAAAGGCAAACCCAAGTCAGTCATGGCTTGGGTACCCCAAGGAAACTAATATGTGTATACATGTGCAGGAACATTCAAATGATATTGCAGATCAAGGATATGTAGATAGTGGATGTTCAAGGCACATGACAGGCAACATGTCTTACCTCACAGACTTCAAATCATTTGATGGAGGATATGTTACCTTTGGGGGAGGAATCAAAGGAAAGATTACAGGTAAAGGTACAATTAAAACCAGTAAATTAGATTTTGAAAATGTGTACTTTGTGAAAGAACTACAGTTTAATCTCTTAAGTGTCTCACAAATGTGTGACACAAAGAACAAAGTTCTTTTTACTGACAATGAATGCATTGTACTTTCTCCTGATTTTAAAATTCCTGATGAAAGTCAGATTCTTCTTAAAATCCCTAGAAAGAACAATATGTACATTGTTGATTTAAAGAACATTGTTCCTAAAGAGAGTTTAACCTGTCTAGTAGCAAAATCCTCATTGGATGAATCTATGCTTTGGAACAGAAGACTTGGTCATGTAAACTTTAAAACAATCAATACAATTGCAAAATATGAGTTGGTTAGAGGTTTACCTAAAAAGATTTTTCAAAATGACCAAACCTGTGTTGATTGTCTAAAAGGCAAACAACATAGAGCTTCTTGTAAGCCCAAGACACATAACTCAATTTCTCAAGCTTTATATATGCTTCATATGGACCTCTTTGGTCCTACATCTGTGAGTAGCTTGAATGGTAAAAAATATTGTCTTGTAGTTACTGATGATTACAGCAGATTTTCTTGGGTTTTCTTTTTGAGAACTAAGGATGAAACTAGTGAGATCCTTAAGTCCTATATTACAGGGATAGAAAACCAAATTGAAAAGAAAGTGAAAGTAATTAGATGTGACAATGGGACAGAATTCAAGAATAGAGTTATGGATGAATTTTGCAAAGAAAAAGGAATAAAAAGAGAATATAGTGTAGCTAGAAACCCACAGCAAAATGGAGTAGCAGAAAGGAAAAATAGAACTCTTATAGAGGCTGCTAGAACAATGTTAGTAGACTCTAAGTTGCCTATTTCATTTTGGGCTGAAGCTGTAGGTACTACTTGTTATGTGCAAAACAGTGTTCTTGTGATCAAACCTCATAGAAAGACTCCTTATGAACTTTTGTTTGGTAGAACACCATCTCTAAGTTTTATGAGACCTTTTGGATGTCATGTCACTATTCTCAATACCAAAGATCATCTAGGAAAGTTTGAAGGAAAAGCTGATGAAGGCTACATGATAGGGTATTCTTTGCAAAGTAAGGCCTATAGGGTGTATAATAAATGCACTAGGCTAGTAGAAGAAAACCTGCACATAGAGTTCCAAGAGAAACTACCAAATGTTGCAGGTACTGGACCAGATTGGTGTTTTGACTTTGATAAGCTTTCAGAATCTATGAATTATGTGCCTGTCACAGGTATAAATACTAATGATAATGCAGGTTTTGAAGACAATGATGAAACAACTGAGGATCAAGATTACATCTTGATGCCAATTTGGACAGGATTGGATTCATCTTCAAGTAATGGAGAGCCTTCAAATACTACAAATGAAGGTGTTGAAGATGATCATGGAACTCAAGATCAAGGGAATCAACAAAATTCTGAAAATGAAAGTGGTACTGCCAATTCACAAGATGGTACTGCCAGTTCAACAGATGGTACTGTCAGTTCACAAATTGGTCCTACTGAACCATTAAATGTTCTATCAGATGATTCCTTACCAGAAAATGTAGGGATTGGAAACCTTCCAATTTCCTATGATGTTCCTACAACACACAACACAAGAATTCTCAAAGATCACTCCATTGATAATGTGATTGGCAGCATTGATTCTGGTGTTAAAACAAGAACTCAAGTCTTATCTTCAGACAAAGATGGGTTTGTCCTAGCTGTGTATGAAGAAAAGAACCATGAAGTTGCCCACATATGCCTATTTTCATGCTTTCTCTCTCAAGTAGAACCCAAAAACATTACAAAAGCCTTAGATGATTCAAGCTGGGTTGAAGCAATGCAAGAAGAGCTACTTCAATTCAAACTGTAGAAGGTTTGGGTACTGGTTGATTTGCCCAAAGGTTACAGGGCAATTGGAACCAAATGGGTTTTCAGAAATAAGAAAGATGAAAGGGGAATAGTGATTAAAAACAAAGCCAGATTGGTGGCCCAAGGGTATACTCAAGAAGAAGGAGTAGATTATGAATAAGTTTTTGCTCCAGTTGCAAGAATTGAAGCAATTAGGCTATTTTTGGCCTATGCTTCTTTCATAGGATTCACTGTCTACCAAATGGATGTCAAAAGTGCCTTTTTATATGGTACTATTGAAGAAGAGGTGTATGTTTCTCAACCTCCAGGCTTCATTGATGCAGAATATCCAGACAAGGTGTACAAGGTTACCAAAGCTCTTTATGGTCTACACCAAGCTCCCAGGGCATGGTATGAAACATTGGCTTTCTATTTATTGGAAAATGGATTTCAAAGAGGCAAGATTGATCCAACTTTGTTCATCAAAAGAACCAAGAAAGACATCTTGCTGGTACAGATTTATGTTGATGACATTATCTTTGGATCCACAAACCAGGAGTTGTGTGTAGAGTTTGAAAAACTTATGCATAATAAGTTTGAAATGAGTTCCATGGGGGAACTTACTTTCTTTTTGGGTCTCCAAGTGAAACAATCAAATGAAGGCATATTTATTAGCCAAGATAAGTATGTAGCTGAGATCCTTAGGAAATTTGGGTTTGCAGATTCAAAGGTTACAAGTACACCAATGGATCCAGAAAAGGGGTTACACAAAGATGCTGAGGGTGAAGATGTTGATGTGCACAACTACAGATCAATGATTGGGTCACTAATGTACCTTACATCATCAAGACCAGATATCATGTTCTCAGTATGTGTATGTGCAAGGTTTCAAGTAAATCCAAAAGTTTCTCATCTCACAGCAGTCAAAAGGATCTTCAGATACCTCAAAGGCCAGCCTAAGTTGGGGCTATGGTATCCAAGGGAATCATCTTTTAATTTGGTAGCTTACTCAGATAGTGACTATGCTGGTGCAACCCTGGACAGAAAATCCACAACTGGTGGATGTCAATTTCTTGGCTATAGACTCATATCATGGCAATGCAAGAAGCAAACAATGGTGGCTAACTCTACAACTGAAGCAGAATATGTTGCAAGTGCAAGTTGTTGTGGCCAAGTTCTTTGGATCCAGAATCAATTGCTTGACTATGGGTACAATTTTCTTAACACCATTATTTACATTGACAACAACAGTACTATTTGTATCATTAAAAATCCAGTTCAACATTCAAAACCAAAACACATTGAAATCAGACACCATTTCATAAGAGATTGCAATGAGAAAAGGTTAATCCAAGTTGTCAAAATTGATTCTGAAAATAATTTTGCAGAACTTCTCACCAAAGCTTTTGATTTAGGTGGGTTTAAATACCTGGTAGCAGGTATTGGTATGATAAATCTTTGAAAAACATGTGTTTTGTATATAAATAAACAAGTTCTGGCCTCTAATCATGGTACTGCTAGTTAGTCATAAGGTACTGTCAGTACAAAATTGGTACTGTTAGTTCAAAGTTTGCTCTGTTTTTGCTCATCTTGATGTTTAAATGTTAACAATGCTATAAAACAAGTGCTTTGCACTATGTTCTTTTGGTTTACAACTAACCATTTCAGGTTACTCAAGATTGCTAACAAAATCAAGATGTGGAAATGGTAATCAGTTCACCAAGTTTTACAAACTTAAGAGCTGGCTAGTCCAAAAGCAAACGGCTATTGGTAAAGACTTCTTAAATCCGTTGATAGTTGATAGTTTACCAAAAACTATATGGTATTTAACTAACCATACTTCACAGTAAATAGTTAACTAGTCCAAAGCAAACGGCTCTTGGTAAAGACAAGCCAAATCCGTTGATAGCTGATAGTTTGCTAAAAACTATAAGGGATTTTTAGTAAAACTTCTAAGAGACTGCCAAGTTATATTTCCAAATTTTTAGTACTAGGTAGTTCAAATTTTTGTACTGGTAGAGAAAAATGGTACTGCTACATAACCGTTAAGTCTGTCAGTTAAAAAAATATAGCCGTTGATTGGAAGGTATTTTTGTAAATTGTCTTTCCTCAATTTAAGGGAATGGTTACTATATTTTATTAAAAGATCTTTTTAAAACCGCCTCTTCAAAGTTTTATCTCTATCTTGTCGGTTATAAAGTAATTCTTTTATATTATATCAATCCTTATCACAATTCACAATCACCTTTCATCCTCTACCAGTATCATAATCAAATCCCACCATCATAATCAAATTTTTCACTACATGGCTGATCTAAGTTTTGTCAAGCGTCACAACCAGTTAGCATTTTTGGAAAAGTCTGAGGCAAATGAATCTTTTCATCAAATTGTGGACTTTCTAAACAATTCTTATATCAGGTTTGCTTTGCTTCTGAATCCCACTATTTATGAATCTCAAATTTTACAATTTTGGCAAACTGCTAGAGTTAAAAATCTTAGGAATGGGATTCAGGAGTTAAGGGCCAAAGTGGATGGCAAAACACTAACACTTACTGCATCATCCATTAGAAGACATCTTCATTTGGATGATTCAGATGGTATTAGTCAATTGCCTGATGCTGAAATTTTTTGAAAATTTGACAAACATGAGGTATAATTTGACTTCTACTAAACTCACATTTCAGAAAAAGCATTTTTCACCTCAATGGAGATTTTTGATCCATACCATCCTTCACTGTTTAAGCCAAAAGAAAACCTTATGGGAGCAATTTAGTGGTAACATGGCTGCAGCTCTCATTTGCTTGGCAACAAACAGGAAATTCAATTTTTCACAATATATTTTTGAAGGATTGGTTAAAAATGTGGACAGTGAAACAAAGTTTTTGATGTACCCAAGGTTTATTCAAAGCATCATCAACAAATCCAAACATATGTTACTTCCCTCAAACACACCTCTTGAAACTCCAAAACTTACTCACAAGGTGTTTTCAAATATGAAAATTGGTTTTCATGGAGAAGAAGTACCACTTTTTGAGGGGATGTTACTACAACATGCTGAAAATCCATCCACATCATCTGATCATCCATTACCAATCCCATCACCAGTACCATCAGTTACACCACCCACACCAACTCATCAACCAACACCAACACCATCTGCAACATCACCATTATTATCACATCATAACTCACCACCTCACTCTCCTACACATCCAAGTTTAAATGCTCAGACTGTAAAGGAACTACAGGAACAGGTCAAACTTTTGGAAACTACTCTTGAAAAGCAAAACAAGGAGTTTACAGAGATTAACACCAAACTACTTAAGAGGGTTGACAAATTGGAGAAAAAGGTAAAGTTGTTGGAGGGTAAAAGAACTTCTATGTTGGTTATTTCTAGTTCTTCACATTCAGAAGGAGAAGGTCTGGGTCTCTCTTCCAAAAAGGGGAGGATGGGTAGTTCTGAGAATGAAGAAGAAAATAAATTTCAATATGATCAAGGAACTAATGTGTTTGATGAAGAGCCTACTGGTGAAGAGCCTGTTAGTATAGAAAAAGGACCTGTTAGTACAAAAGAGACTGCTGAAGCAGAGCAAGAGCCTGCTGGGATTCAGAAACTATTTGCTATGGGTTTGAAAGTTTCTGATCAAAAGACCTACAAAAGAAAAAGGGGATCACAGCCTCAGGGGAGGTTTCTTGTTTCTGATGAACAATCTGCTGCTCCAAGTCCAGTATCATCACCAAAAGACAAGGGCAAGAAAATTGTGGTTGAAGATGAACCAAAGCCTAAAAAGTTGAAGAAGAAAGAGCAAGCACAATTGGTTGTAGATGAAGAGTTGTCCAAATAGCTTCATGAAGAAGAAGTTATAGGGGCTGAAGAAGAATCAAGAATGCTGCAAGAAAAGTTTGATGCTCAGCTGCAATACATCATTTCCATTGATCCAATTGTAAGGGGTGAAGCTTATACTATTATGTGTGATGAGTCTCTTAGCTCAGATGAAATGACAATCAAACTCAATGATTTCATCACCAAGAAATACAATCAAGAGGCTTTGGATGATGTCTATCAGCATATTCAGAAGAATAAGAAGAAAGGGTTCAAAATGCCTCATTCAGAGAAAGATCAAAAGCATTTCTTCAAGCTATATCTGAAAAATGAAATGAATTGGAAGGAACATCAATTCAAAAGGAAATCATTTGATGAATTGAAGCTTCTATACTTAGAGGCTTACAGAAGAAACAAAACCAAATTCCAAATGGATTCACAAGAAAGACCCTCCAAAAGAAGCAGGGCTGATCAGAAGGATCAAACAGCCTAGAAAAAGGAAGCAAACTTGCCTCCTATTCCACAAGGTGTCTTTGCTCAACCATTACAGGCAAGACATCCAATCATAGATTGGGAAATCTACCATGACAGATTTGGTAAAGCATGGAAGATAACAAGAGTTGGTGATAAGATTGAAATATTCAAGAACTTTGAAAATCTGCTCAGAGCATGTACCAGAATGGATCTAGATGAATTGTGGATCTTAGTACAAAAGAAGCTGAATACAAAGTATAAGCCTGATGTCAAGGAGCAAGAGCTATGGGTAGAGTTCAGTAGGTTATATGAACCAAATCCTACTGATACACATTGGAAATTCCCTTGTCATGATTTATCTGTTTCATGGGAATACTTCAGCTTGAGCCATATTCATCATCTTTCCACTCAGAGTGGAATAGAACTTTTTATGCTAGGTGAGAAGGAGTACCCTTTAAGCTATGAAGTATTATCAGTCTTGATCTCCAAAGAACTATTGGTTGAAGAAGAAACTGATGCAGTCAAAAGATTGAAGGAAGGCATATTTGATCAGTATGAAAGCCTAAGGAAAAATAGATGATAAGGTTTTTGGAAGAGTTCCCTCAAATCCTCAACGTATGAATTTTATTCACAAAGAAACTTGGTTATTTTAAATGGGAATAACAAGTTTAGGGGAGGATTGTTGGGAATAAAAATGCACAAAGTAAAGAGTCTGCCAGAAGAGCCTGCTAGTTGATAGTTAAGCCTGCCTATTCAGTCTTGCTGATGTTGAAGATATACTAACAGTACCTTCTGGGTAAGAAGGTACTGCTAGTTTAAGAAGGTCCTGCCAGTTTTCACGACAAGTTGTTATATTTTATTTAGAGATATTTAGTTGTATTATTAGTCTTTGTACAAAGTTATACGTTAAGTAGAAGTAGTACAGAAGTCTCAGTAGATAGTATGGAGTGTTTTACCTTGAAAGGTGTAATACTAGGATAAGATAAACCTCTATTATATTATATTAAGCAACTTGACCACTTGTAATAAGGGCTCCTTATACTATAAAAGGAACCCTTAAGACACCTTCTTAGATATCTTTTTCACAGCCTTCCCATAATTTTCATGCATAACTTCCATATCTAAAACCCTTTCACGTATCAAAGATTCAAGGTTACACTTGTAATCCTGGTGATAGTTTAGATCACCCGTATTATTTCATTAATAATATTGAATCGTTTTGTGTTATTCATGTTGTGTTCATTCTCATTTACTATTTCACCACCTTTGTTCCTTTAGTGTGTTTTAGTAAATTCCGCGTGCTAACTCACATTCATTCATAAATATCCTAAACACATTACTGAGATTAACATCCCAAGTGTTTGCAAAAATCAATACAGATTCCTTCCACAACAGTGATTATAACAGTGTTTATGTGAGTTCGGGTACTGTAGCACGTATACTGTAGCACATTGTTCATTTTTTATTTTTTTTAACATCACAAATCCAGACCTACTAATCCTAAATCATCACAACATCTACCAAATAATCCCATCCAACAATCCAAACACAACATTATCCCAAACCCTCATCCGAATCAAATCCAATTCAAAGATAACTAACTCCAAACCCTAACCCTTGCCTAAACTACACCTCACGCCTCGCCGTGAGTCACTTAATGTATAAGGTTTTTGCTAGCCTACTGCCGAGAGCAAAACCAAACCAAACGGACCTCAATCTAAACCCGAGGCTAAAAGCAACAATAAGTACCTCAAATCATCAAATAACAACAAGAAGCGAGTTGCTGAGTCAACTCGGTGAGTCGACCGAGTCGCGACAGAACGGGATCCACATGATTTATAGCATGATTAAAACATTTATAAAAAGGGTTTTATAAAATATTTAACAACAAAAATGATTTATCAAAGATTTATAAAAGTTAGGGTTTCGTATAATTTCAAGAAAAGTAAAACGGGAGGCGCGTGTGGCAGTTTTATCATCGGAAAAGTGATGGTGGATGAAGGTGGTGGTCTCGGTGGTGAACGGCTGAAAGGAGGGTGGCGCGTAACGGTGATGTGGTGGGAGCCGGGTGCTCAACTCCTACAGAAATATGTAAAAGTCTTCGATCTATCGATTGGGTAAAGAAAGTTTATCGTCGGAAAAATTATTCCGGTGACCGGCCGGAAACTGCTGGTGCTTTGGCCGAAATGTTTGAAGATCCGGCGGGGTAGAGAGAGAGAGATACTGAGTGGTGTGTGGGTTTTATTATTAGTGGAAAATGAATAAAATGAATATTAAAGGGTTATTTATATTAAAAAAAAGTATAAGGTAGTTTTGATATTTATGAAAATGTAGGGTAAGAATTGTAATATAACTCAAGGGACCAAATCTGCCAACATAATAAACTTCTCACTATAAACGCTTCGGTGTAGAAAAATTACGAAACTTGCGCCATTTTGCGTTTCGATTAAACACAACAGTTCCGCAGCAACACGCGGGTATCATCACTTTTCCTTACAAAATGACACACTTCCATTAAAAAAAAAAAAAACAAAACAAAAATAATAATAAATAAAGAAAAATAAAAATTCAATAACATAACGAAAACAACCGACAACAAAAATTTATTCAAATTCCAACGTGTATAACAAACCGATATTGCAAAAAAAAAAAAAAAAAAAAAAAAAAAAAAAAAAAACTCATCTTACACAAAAAACACTCTCTCAAACATATATATACATTATATAACGGAAAAAACAAAATGTACGGCAAACACTCATGTAACAAAATTAATGTCGACCAACACATTCCCGCGGCAACGCGCGGGTCTACACACTCGTTTTATACTAACTCTCCGTACTTAGTAGGAGGTACTTTTTTTTCTTCTTCTTTTTGTACTTTTTGCCTTTTTTGTTTTTTGTTTTTTTAGTAATGTATTTTATTTTGTATAATATATTTTGTGTAATATTTTTCGTTTTGTTTATTTGTTATGTTTATATAATTAACATTTAATGTGTTTTTATTTAATTAACAACAACAATAGCATGTTAAACATTACCACATTAAACAACTACAACAACAACCGTTATTATTCAATTAAACAACAACATTACCACATTATTTAAAAACAACAACATCTGCTGGATGTGAATATTATTCATTTAATTTAAAAGATCATGGAGCTTTGCACCCGACTGACAAACGTGATCCTCAGGATTTCTTGCCAATTCTAACTCCATTTTCAGCGTCTTTATTCTTGTCATCAACAGCTTGTTTTGACACAATAACGTCTTGTTTCTTGCTTCAAGCTGGTTAATCTTATTATTTTTAGCAATGCAGTTTGAGGACTGCGTTGAAGAAGAGGCTGGATTAAAGTGCTTCCTTTGAAATTCAACAGTAAAAAGCAGAAAACATGTGTTCCAACCCCGCTGGGATATAAATACAACAGGTCGGTTAATCACTGAAGCAATAACCAATCCCGTGTTTGGCATAATCATCCAGCGATCTATCGGTGCACCTCCATCGAACCAGTTTACTGACCAGCGAATTCGGTTAAAGTCAGTTTGCAACCACATACTTATGTAAAGTTAATTATGTCAGTCTAACTCTTGCAATAACATCTGTCTAACTTCGCGCCACCTATTTTCGTCTTGAGTAATACCATGGGCAACGCACCGAAACCCACAACTTCCATCACCTAGCACATTATATATACTTATTACGTATGGACAGAAAAACTCTGGAATATGCTCAATAAAATAGTCGCTAACACTATCTCCAATGTATAATCTGTGTCTTATACTTTGTTGAACTCTAGGACCCGTGTAAGAACTATGTCTTGATGGTTCTTTGTTCAAGTTCAGGACTTTTGTAGATCTTGAATTTGTGCTTCTTCGGTGATCTACGGTTGGTACTTCATTCAAGTCTGGAAATTTTGTAGCCTTGGACCTTTTGTCCTTTGTGCTCGGATGTCTACGGGTATTTTTCTAAACAGCAGGTTCACGTGTGTCAACAGATTCAAGTTGGTATATCCCTCTCATCTTCATTAACATATTTTTCTTGACAAATGACGTCGCTTTGCTAAAAACATTCTTGAATTATCGCATGTCATTTTCAAAAGAAGCATCATCTTCAGGTTCACTAGAAGGGCAATCTTCAAGCGCAAGAGTATTGACAATAGGCCACGGAATAGACAGGGTTCTCCAAAATATATGAATTGCATCCAGTGGAATGGGCCAATCTGCATTCATTAAAAGTGACTTATATAAATTACTTATATTAATGGGGAAAATAACTTGATAGTCATAAATTTAATATACTTACCATGAATTCGATAGAAAACCATTTCGTGAAAGCATGGTAGTCCATAAACTGACCGCAACTGATGGCTACAATCTTCTCTGACGATCGACATGTGGAGTTCTTTAAACACGAGTTTGAAAGCATGTTTGGAAACTTTATACCACAATTATGCAAATAGTGGTATATCACATTTATTTATTTTCTTGTTTATGCTTCTATTAAAACTCTCTTTTATCGCACCCTCTTGCGAAATGAGAATCTTATCGATCGAACTCAAACGTGTCTAAGTTGGACTATGTGCCGCCCAAATATAATTTCAACAACGCGTGTTGACTCTCAACTCTGCACGTTGTTGTCTAGCATTAGCTGTGATGTTGATCGGTAATAAACGAGATAAACATGTCTGAGTAATCTCGCAGCCAGTTATTCAGATACTGAGCAATTTCTGAAAAAACAATGAATTAATAAAAGGTCAATCAAGTGCTTATTTATTAAATAATAAAAACAATGAATTGATAATTAAGTACTCGCATGGTTGACCAATCTCTGTTGTAGGTGTTCATAATATTGCTCGAAAATGTCACGTGTCGGAGCTTTAACCATCCAATCCCATGCCCATTTAATGGACTCATACACCTCTAACGAATCACATCTATTTAAGATCTAAAAACTTGTTTTTAGATCTAAAATCTCTCCGTGATGATGTTTTGATACGCGATTTGTTGTTAGATGGTTGGTTGGTTTTGATTGTGATAATCATCGTTGGTTTTTTTTGATACGTGATACTCTTTTTGGTGATGATGGTTTATATGTGGTTATTGTTGACTGTTTTTTTTTGAAAAAAATATTTAGATCTTTTTAGATCTAAACTTGTTATTTTTTGGTGATGATGGTTTATACGTGGTTATTCTTGACTGTTTTTTTAATAAAATATTTAGATCTTTTTAGATCTAAACTCTTATTTTTTGTTGATGATAAAAGGTGGGCTGATGGTTGTTGATATGGTTAGTGCACTGGTACAAAAAGTTGTATTGGTCACACTAGAAATGTGTGACGATATGCATATAGTTACACACGTTTTTTTCATTGTGTGTCACCAAAGGTCCCGCCACCGTAGGTAGCATATGGTCACATTGTTAAATGCGTAGCCTTTTTCATCGAAAAAGAGTGACCAAAACCCCGAATATGTGTGACAAATTAGGCACAAGTTTTGTTGGATTAGTCAGTATGAGTGACCGTAAACACTTTATAGTCATACGAATGTTTTTTGAGAGTAACTATTGTTCGTCCTTTGGCCACATAAATATATAAATATGTGATATTTGAGATGATTTATTCAAGTAAATGTGTATTATGTGTGACTATTTCCCGTCCTGTGGCCACATGAATATATAATAAATGTGACGTTTGTGAGGATTTAGTCACACAACAGGTATTGTTTTTTTTTTAAGTTAGTCACATACAATTTTTTAAAAAAAGTGGCCAAAAGTGTGAATAAGTGTGACCATATGCTGTTTAAACTAAAGAAATGTGTATTTTGTGTGACTATTGTTCATCCAATGGCCACTTGAATTTTATGTTTGCGTGGCATTTTGTAATATTTAGTCACACAAAGCATCTTTTTTTTGGGTATTTAGTCACATACAATTAAGCATCAAGTGGCCAAAAATGTTAATAAGTGTGACCATATGTTGTTTAAAGTGAAGAAATGTATATTTTGTGTGACTATTGATCATCCAATGGCTACATTAATTTTATGTTTGTGTGGCCTTTTGTAATATTTTGTCACACAAAGCATCTTTGTTTTGGGTATTTAGTCACATACAATTAAGCATCAAGTGGCCAAAAGTGTTAATAAGTGTGACCATATGCTGTTTAAAATGAAGAAATATGTATTTTGTGTGACTATTGATCATCCAATGGCCACATGAATTTTATGTTTGTGTGGCCTTTTGTAATATTTAGTCATACAACAAATTAAGAAAACAGTGACCAAAAGTGTTAATAAGTGTGACTATATGCATCTTTTAGTCACATTTAAAAAATCAATATATTTCAAAATAATTCAAATATATATCAAAACAAATTCAAATACAATAAAATTGGAATGTATATAACTGAACAAAATATAAAATTGGACATCCTTTTATACACCAAGGAGTCCTAGTCGGCTTACAATACATTCCTAAGTATCTATAATCTTTTCCATGAGCAACTAGCAACTTCGAGCGGTCTTAATCTCTGAGCAGTACCAACTTTCACTAGCAGTAGTAACTTTTGTACTAGCAGTAGTAAATACTTGAGCACATTTTCATTGAAGTTCATGAGCTGCACTAAATCCATCTAAGCAATATTAACACAAACATGATCAGCAGTAATTCAAACAACATCATGAAGACTTTTAATCCAAAACAATGAACATAATAATAAAATTTGCAGTTAAACTTACAAGTTTTTCTCCCATTGATCTAATCTCATTATCTGGATATAAAAGCCTTGAAAATGTAGGCTGCTGCATATCAACACATCAGGATGAGAGCAGAACTAGAGCATGTCAAAGCTCACAATATAACAAAACTAGATGAGCCACTGGTTCAACTATCTGCACAAACATGATAGGAGAGTTACTACTAGTACCACGTTAGTACTGCTGGAGCAGAGTTACTACTGCTAGTATATATATAAATGAAGCAAATATATATACAATTGTATTTCAAATTCAATAAAAATCGAATGTATATAAATGAAGCAAATATATATACAATTTTAATGTCGTATATAATCAAATTCTCAACTATCATAAGTTAAAACATGTTGACTCTTCGCCGCCTTAGCTTGCTTTTGCAAGGTTTCACTAGAGACCAAATATTTTCGCTTCGTTGGTACTAATTTTAGTCCAGTATTTTGTTCACTAATATTTGGTATCGTAGTTGGTGGTGTAACCTGTAGAACCGGTTTGTCGTGGCTTAAGCGTTTTCGTATGTCTGATAGTTTTAACAGGTTCCTATATGTATATATAAAATACGGTACATTAGTCATGTATGTAAAACTAAAAAAATCATTGGTGGATGTTTTATTACTTACCACTATTTCCATTACTGGTACGTTTTCCAAAGTTTTAATGGCCATTGGAGTGGTCACCTGCAATATAAATTAAGGAATACAATGGTGTTAGCATTAGAAAATAAAATTGTTAACAACATAAAAAATGGCTTACATCTGAGTCTAATGGCAGTTTCTTTCTGCAAAAAAAAAAATATGGGAAATGTAAGAAACCAAGGCACTAATAACGCTGCATAATATAAGATCTGCCAACCATGAAACAGTAAAAATATACATGGGTTGGCTTTGGTGACTGAGATGGAGCATATCCAAGCCTCAAAAATGAAGTGTGCCAGAAAATCCAGCTGAGGGAATTTTTAGCCAGACATCCCATGTATCATCCTCATCCGTGAAAATAGCATGTAGCCCTTGCAAAAAACAAGTAACGTGATTAATGCTAACATAAAAGACGACAACATTAGATGTCCCAAATATAAGTTTAGCATCAAAAATCAAACATACGGGTTGCATATCAACTCGGGCAACAAATAATATACAGTTGGTTGAAATGTTCTGCAGTGCCAAACCTGGAATGAATAATTGTCAAACACATTACCAAGCAAGCAAATCACTAACATTTGGTACAAATGAAACAGTTTCACAAAAAGCAACCATATTTGAGTTAATTTCATATATAACAGATGTTATGTTAATCTTTTTATAGATAACTTACGCAACTGTGATAAGCAAACTCCAACTGTTCAGCAACATCCTCCCGGAGTGGAAACCAAGTAAGACTCCCTTTACCAGCAAAACAGTGGCCTCTTAGAACACGTCGATTGTCTCCATTCCAATAAACAGGAAAACTATGTCATCTTAATAAAAATATTTAGATCTTTTTAGATCTAAACTCTTATTTTTTGGTGATGATAAAAGGTGGGCTGATGGTTGTTGATATGGTTATACTTGATGGTTATGGTTGGTAATACTTGATGGTACTTGATGGTTGATTATTGTTGATTGTTTTTTAGATCTAAAAAAAACAGTTAATAGTTGTTTTAGATCTAAACTCGTTATGGTTGGTAATACTTGATGGTTGATTATTGTTGACTGTTTTTTAGATATTGTTTAAATCTAAAAAAGAGAAAAAAAAAAAAAAAAAAAAAAAAAAAAAAAAAAAAAAACCAGTTTTGATAGTTTTTTTTAGATCTTATAAAAAAAGCAGTTTTTGATAGTTGGTTATGGTTGGTGATACTTGATGGTTGATTATTGTTGACTTTATTTTTTTATTATTATTATTTTTTTTTTTGATAAAAATATTTAAATCTTTTTAGATCTAAACTCTGTGATGATGTTTGATGATGGTGGGTAAGTGTTGGTGATGTTTCTGTGATACTTTTGGATCTAAAAACTCGTTAAGATTTATTTTTTTAGATCTAAAATTAATAGTGATGTTTCTGTGATACTTTTGGATCTAAAAACTCGTTAAGATCTAATTTTTTTAGATCTAAAATTAATAGTGATGTTTCTGTGATACTTTTGGATCTAAAAAAAATTGGGTGATGGTTCTTGATGTTTGATGATGGTGGGTAAGTGTTGCTTATGTGCTTATGGTTTTTAGATAAAAGCAGTTATAAAAATGCTTATGTGCTTATGGTTTCTTGGTTTCTCATTACTTGGTGATGGTTGGTTAAGATTTGAGATAGTTTGGTTGTGGATACTTGGTGATGGTTGGTTTAAGCAGTTTATGATGACACTGCTTATGTTGGTGATGAAACTGGTTAGTTTAAGCAGTTTGTGATGGTTTCTTGTGATGTACCCTCTCACTAGGGAGGGTTCGGTTAGTGCATCCCCGGTTGGTTTAAACAGTTTGTGATGAAACTACTTATGTTGAACTGCTTATAAAACTGATTATATGCTTGATAAGCAGTTTGTTATTTTAAGCAGATTTGAAACTTAAAAAAAAAAAAAAAAAAAAAAAAAAAAAAAAAAGAAAAAAAAAAAACTTGATTTTGGCGTGGCATTTCCGAATGGACGGCAATTTTTTTTTTTTTTTTTTTTTTTTTTATTTTTTTTATTTTTTTTTTCTGATTTTGTAACCTTTTGCAGCCAAATAGATAAAACATTATCTGAGCCTTTACCTCTTGTGTGGAAAATGGTGAATTCGATATTTTCGGAAGCCTAAGATATTTGTTGTAGTGTTTGTTGTCACTTGACTTGTGTTTCACTTGCGGCTGTCACTTGGCTTTCACTTGGCTTGTGTTTCACAGTTATAAAATCTGCTTTTGTTTGTATGATATTCTGTTTTCAGTGAGCTTGTGAGATTTGTGTAATCTGATCTTGGTTATAACTTGTGAAATGTTATTATTAGCCTTGTGAATTGGTTGTACCCTGAGAATCTTACAGTGAGCTTGTGAGACTTGTGTAACATGTGTATTGTGTTTCACTTATGTGAACTTGGTTGTACCTTGAGAATCTGCACTTTGTTATAACTTGTGAGTAAATTATTTTGAGATGGGATAAGTCGATGACAAATGGTTTACTAAAAACCGAAAGGATGGCAAAGTGATATTTTTATCACTTTGCAACCTTCAAATCCGAGCCTAATAAAAATCTCCATATTTTTCGATTATATTTTCTTTTCGACAAAAAATACCACTTAGACTTGTGATAGTTTGGACAAAAAAGTACCACTTAGACTTGTGATAGTTTGGACAAAAAAATACCACTTAACCTACTACTACCTTTGGGAAAAAAAATCAAAACAAAAAACTCACACACTCACTCTTTTCTTTTTCTTTTTAAAAAAAAAAAAAAAAAAAAAAAAAAAAAAAAAAAAAAAAATCTGTCAAAGGTACACTTCCCATAGGGAGGGTTTTTGTACCCGATCCCATAGGGAGGGTTCAGTTAGGGGTCCCCCCTTCTATATACCCATTCTCCTAATTTGTAGGAGGTATCAAACTGAATCTCCACTAGTCATCTACTAATTCATGAATAGTCAGATTAGATATATGAATGTGTCGCTTGTTAAATTTTGTCTAAATTAAAAAAAAAAAAAAAAAAATTAGGTTCTTTGTCCACCTTTAGTGTCTAGGGACCTTATAATTTGCTGTCGAGCTTTGTTGCAATTCTTGATCATTTGGCGCTAAGTTCTCCTCGTTCTCTGTATTTAGCCACATGTGTGCTTTTTATACATATATATTAACACGTCAAATTAGAATGATTTCGCGCCCTCCCTTTCAAGTTCCGCCACTGGCGATGGTGTAATTATTTTCACTTAACGATTAACGGTTTAAGAGATATTTATATTATAAAAAATATGTGAAATATTAAAATGCTTTTAATCTCAATAATTGATTTCATTTTAAATGAATGGTAGGAATGAGTCCTGTAAGATAGTTTAACTCTCCTTTTATAATTAAGTATTGGTTCAAGACTCCAATTCTCTCACAACCACACTCTATACGTGCATTTTGTTTATAGATGGAAGTGATTTGTCCACAGGAGTCGAATTCGTTTTCATACAACATTTATTATTATTATTATTATTATTATTATTATTATTATTATTATTATATTGAAACATAATAAAATTTATATAAAGTTGGATGGAAGTCTATACACAAGCTGTTCTCCATCCCTTTCTGAATACAAAATCTAACTTTATGAAAGATAAAAACACTACTTTTAGCATTATTTGAGTGGCTAATGGCAATAGACTTAATACGAGAAAGTATGTCCAGAGCCTCAGTATCGAATTCACCAAACGTAGAAAAAGCAAAATGTATGAACTTATATTATTATTATTATTATACATCTAACTTCAATATTGAAATATAAAAAGGGATAAGATATACAAACTCTCCCTACTTCTTATATATTAACCCTCCCTACCTAGTAAGAGGTACTTGCTCTTTTTTATTTTTATTTTATTTTATTTTTCTTGTCCTTTTTTACCCTATTTGCCTTTTGTTGTCTTTTCTTTTTCTTTTTTTAATGTATTTTGTGTAATGTATTTTATGTAATATTTTTTGTTGTGTTTATATGTTATGTTTATATAATTAATGGCTAATATGTTTTTATTTAGAGTAAATTACATGGTTGGTCCCTGTGGTTTGTCCAAAATAACAACTTTCGTCCCTCGAAGTTTAAAGTTGCATTGGTAGTCCCTAAGTATGTAAACAAATAACACACCTGGTCCCTATAGGGACCATTCATGTTATTCTTTGGAGGCGAAAATTTCACCTATAGGGACCAGGTGTGTTATTTGTTTACATACTTAGGGACTACCAATGCAACTTTTAACTTCGAGGGATGAAAGTTGTTATTTTGGACAAACCACAGGGACCAACCATGTAATTTACTCTTTTATTTAATTAACAACACCAACAATAGCATGTTAAACATTACCACATTAAACAACTACAATAACAACTGTTATTATTCAATTAAAAAACAACATTAACACATTATTTAAAAAACAACAACATCTACTACATATGAAGATTATTCATTTTATTTAAAAGATCATGGAGCCTTGCACCTAACTGACAAACGTGATTCTCAGGATTCCTTGCCAATTCTAACTCCATCTCTAACGTCTTTATTCTTGTGATCAACAACTTGTTTTGACACAATAACGTCTTGTTTCTTGCTTCAAGCTGGTCAATCTTATTATCTTTAGCAACGCAGTTTGAGCACTGCTTTGAAGAAGAGACTTGATTAAATTATTTTTTTTTAAATTCAACTTTCCACATGAAGTATCCACACCCATGATCATCTGTACCTGGCTGTTACATGTTAAGAAAATTGTAAAAAATGTATTATTAACAAACAAATTATTTACATATTTAAATAACTTAGCAAATGGATGATTATTTACCACTGAATAAGAACATGCATAATACGGTTGCCCACCAGTAGATTCTGTATAGGATGTCCTTTCTATAATTAATATTCTCCAACAGTGACACAAGAAAGGATTTTTTCATTCCACCTCGCCAAAGAATTTGCATAATAATTTACAACATCAATCAATAATGTTATTATTAATTTAAATAAATTTTTAATCATTTACTATGTTTTATCAATGTCATAATACAAACAGTTATTTACAACATAAATCAGTAATCATTCACTATGTTTGTCGGTATAATTATTTACAACATAAATCAGTAATCATTTACAATGTTTTGTCTGTATAATTATTTACAACATGTGTTGTCGATCGTAATATAAAGTTGCCCATTCAGATGCATCTGGGACTCTGTACCTCCCCCATTGTGGGTGAGTATTCGGAACTGGTGAATTTTCGTCTAGCGTCAGACAAATGAAGTGAGCACTGGAGTCATCCCCCACACGGGCAATCACAAGGGGGCCAGTTCCTTATGATAAGTTTGGACCAGTAAAAGCTGAAAACATGTATTCCAACCCCGTTGGGATATAAATACAACAGGTCGGTTAATCAATGAAGCAATAACCAACCCCGTGTTTGGCATAATCATCTAGCGATCTCCCGGTGGAGCTCCATTTTCGAATCAGTTTACTGACCAGCGAATTCGGTTAAAGTCATTTTGTGACCACATACTTATGTAAAGTAAACTATTTCTGTCTAACTCTTGCAATAATATCTGTCTAACTTCGCGCCACCTATTTTCGTCTTGACCAATACGGTGGGCAACGCAACGAAACCCACAATTTCCATCACCTAGCACATTATATATACTTATTATTTATGGATGGAAAATCTCTAGAATCTGCTCTATTAAATAGTCGCTACCTCCATCTCCAACGTATAACCTGTGTCTTATACTTTGTTGAACTCTAGGACCCGTGTAAGAACTTTGTCTTGCAGGTTCTTTGCTCAAGTTCGGGACTTTTGTAGATCTTGAATTTGTGCTTCTTCGGTGATCTACAGTTGGTACTTCATACAAGTCCGGGACTTTTGTAGCCTTGGACTTTTTGTCCTTTGCGATCGGACGTCCACGGGTATTTTTCTGAATAGCAGGTTCACGTATGTCAACAGATTCAGGTTTGTATATCTCTCTCACATTCTTTAAAATGTTTTTCTTGACAAACGACTACGCTTTGCTAAATATAATACCCCTAAAAATGCGAATAACAACCGAAGACTTATTATTAACAGCGGAAGACTTTCGGGGTATTATATCTAGGATCTTTGTCACGATTATAGAAAATGACTCTAATGAGACGTTTTAACCTTTTTATATAAAATACCAAATATTCAAATTGTCAAGATGTTTCATAATTCAACAACATGTTCTTATTTCAAGAAAGATTAAACATTTCTTTATTGCCCACTCCGTGGCTTCGCCATCCATTCCAATTAGTTACCTGAGATAAACATGCTAAAAGTCAACAAAAGTTGAGTGAAATTCATAGGTTTATAATTGAAAGTTTGAACACAAATGATAGATGTTTATTGTAATATCGATACAAATAAACAAGTTAAAAATCATATCCATTATTGACTTAAGCTCATGACACTCAACGATTCAACAGACATCAAAATAGCATAAATAATGATGTAAAACAGTGGCCCTCAGGATAGGTATTTGCCAGTAACCTATGTAATTTAAATAAAGTGCATTTGGTGGCTTTCCTCTAGCAACTAAATGGGGATTGTCAGTCCCTAATATATCTATCCACAATTATTTACGTTCACCCTGTAAGTGATTAAGGTTAATGATCCAGGGATTTTTAACAATAGCTACTTAAGCAACAATAATAATATCTGCCGGTATCATAATACCAAGAAAAGATTTGTGTTCGGTTTTTAAGCATGTATCCCCCCCACGAAACAAGTTAAATGTGGGCTATGAACTCACCTTGGGTAGTACAGTAGGATAATCGTAATCACAACGAGGTAAGGCAACAGCTTCACACACGACCTAAAAGATATGGCAAGTTTTAGATTGATAGTCTAAGTCTCGTTTTATTGCGAACCTTAGTTATTATTATAGCGACATATATATCGGTGATGTGTAGCGATGTACGTGTAAAATGAAATAATTACGTATCGTTATATCGTTAAAAGTTATTTATAATTATACAAATATATTAGTTAAGTTTATAACTTTATTATCTCAATATATATATATATATATATATATATATATATATATATATATATATATATATATATATATATATATATATAATTATATATATAATATTATTCAAAATTAATATTACAACTAGATCCTTTAAGTTCCTCAAAGTTACACTTTTTACCCTTAACGGAATATATTTACATCGTTAATCCAAAGTTATATATTATTACATTTTAGGTCCAAAAGTATTAATATTTACATTTCTCCACTCTAAGTTTCAATATTAACAGTTTTTATCCTTAGAAAACTGTTTTGACAGTTTTGACCCAAAGTTTACATGTTTGACATTTTTAGTCCCTAGTTAACGAAGTTTTGCAAAAAAAGTCCAAAAATTACCAAATTCAAAACTTAACATTTTATTTGTCCAATAAGCTCAGAATGTTTAGAACAACTTATTTCAACAGCTTATTATTTCTAAAATCCTTATTTTCACTTAAATGGGCCTAACGAGACTTATTACAAAGGCCCATTAGTGTTTTTCGATCCAAGGGGTTTGGGGGAACACTAGACTTATCAAAGTCTATCATTTTAAGTTACAAAAACATTTCAAAAGAGCTTTTATGCTCAGCTTATCGTAATAAGCTAAAAATAGCTTTTTGGGCTTAACAGGCCCATATATGATTTTAATTTCCTGAAAGACTTATGAAATTCCGTTTTGCTTTAATGTCGATTAGGTGACAAAACCAAGTTATTAGGTCTAGTTATTTATTAGTCTCGTTAGTTTACAAGGTAGACAATTAGTTCGTATTTAAATATTGGGTGGTCATGTGTCGAAATTTAAAATAGCGAGGCCAAAGTGCACAGCAAAAATCATAACGCAAAAACAATAAAAGCTCAAAATAATTCTAAGTCTTTTAGTAAATATCGTATAGGTCCAAACTTACTTAGAAACGTGTGATATTACTTGTGTATACATTAATATGAGTTTAAAATCTTTATAGGTTCTCGTTAGTGGTCTAGCCAACAAATGATATGATATATAAAATATAGGTGCCGTGTTTATATTTTATGAGCTATTTATAGAAAGTGTTGGTGCATAAAACATAATCATACGTATCTAAATATAGAAATAAGGTTCAAGGCCTCACCTCACCTTTAAAAGGTGGTGTAAAACGTAGTGTAGGGATCGTGTGAGGGTACGAGGCTTATGTGGTTCACTTCACGTTCCACCAATGGTTCAAGAGACGTCAAGCTTAGAGTCCTAGGTTCACTTGAGGCGTGGTACTCTTGGCAATCCTTTCGTCCTTCAACAATTCCTTCGTTCGTTTAATTTTATGTGAATTGGTACGTATAAGTGCATGTATCGATTGAGTTTGCATGTGGAAGCTTATATAGTGAGTTTATGGAGTGTAGAGACAAGGTAGGTTCACATGAGATGAAGGGTAGCATGTAAACGAATAGTAGCACCACTCTTCTCGTCTAATCGTGGGTTTACAAGGCTAGATTGTGTAAGATTGTTCCCTATTCATTCCTGACTTATCATGATGAGAATAGTGATCATTAGTTTGCCATTGGGGAGCAGGGGAGGCAATAGGGAATGTCTTGACACGTTTTTGGCTTATCTTTACATGGAGCGTTTTGTGGTTTGCTTTGGTCATTTCTAGGGTAGTAAACGAGTAAGATAGTGTGTAAATTTTATTGTTCATGACTCTTGGGCACTAGATGAAACGAAACAAGCAAAAATATATATATGTTACGTGTAGAAATCTTAAGAATATAGAGTGGTGTTGGGCATGTATCGCGACAGAAAAACAAGAAAGAAAAATTAAAAAGGGTGCGTTTGGGCTTGTTTTGTGGGCTGCTAGTTATCTCGGCCCAAAACAAAAAAAGAAATAAAAAAATTGGTCCGTTTGGTTGGTTATTTAATTTCGTGGCCCATTGGGTGATGGGGGCCCACATAGTGTGTTTCAGGTATCGTGTCGAGGTCCAAAAATAATAGTGATCATTCTCGGGAATTTTTGTAGGCTCGGGAAACATATAATTAGTATACGATATTTAGACGAAATGTATAGTTATAAATATAAACGTTTTATATTTATAGTTCGCAATAAATATAGACTATCGAGGTGGTGTGTGTGCCAGCACCGTTCCTAGGTAAATGGTCAATCACAAGTTCTCGTAGTGATTCATATAACAAAGCAAAAATTTTTGTTACCTGTAAAAATGGTGTCAAGTTAATGAAATATCCTTTTTATTTCATGTAAACAGTTACTAATCGTATGGGAAAATTACGGGAGGTTACATTACCTACCTCTTACAGGGAATTCCGTCCCGGAATTCTAGTCTAAGATAGTTGCCAAGGGTGTCTTATGTGAAGAGATGTGGATACTTGGTGCGAATCTGGTCCTCGCGTTCCCAAGTATATTCTGGTGCTCGCTTGGAGTCCCAACGAACTTTGACGATAGGAATACGGTTTTGCTTGAGTTGTTTGACTTCCATATCCATGATTTCAATAGGTTCTTCGGTAAAAACAAGTTTGTCTTCTAGTCGGATTTCTTTTAACAGAATAATGAGAGATTCATCGGATAAGCTTTTCTTAAGGTTTGACACATGAAAGGTGTCACGAATTCGACTAAGTTCTTCTGGTAGTTCAAGCTTATAGGCCACGGGTCCTATCCTTTCTAGGATTTTGAATGGACCGATGTATCTTGGGTTCAACTTTCCATGTTTCCCAAATCGTACCATTCCCTTCCAGGGAGATACTTTCAACATGACCCTATCTCCAACTTGAAATTCCATAGGTTTTCTCCTAATGTCGGCGTAGCTTTTTTGGCGGTCTCGGGCTGCTTGTAAACGTTGTTTAATCTTAATGATTTTCTCAGTAGTCTTATGTAAAAGATCCGGTCCTATGAGTTGTATTTCTCCAACTTCTGCCCAACAAACGGGCGATCTGTACTTTCGACCGTAAAGTGCTTCAAATGGTGCTGCTTTAATACTGGCATGATAGCTATTGTTGTATGATAACTCTGCTAATGGTAAGTGTTTATCCCAACCTTTTCCGAAATCAATCACACATGCTCGGAGCATGTCTTCCAAGGTTTGAATTGTTCTTTCACTTTGACCATCAGTTTGAGGGTGGTATGCGGTGCTCATATCTAGCTTAGTTCCTAAGGCTTTTTGTAAGGATTTCCAGAAATGTGATGTGAAGCGACTATCTCGATCCGAGATAATTGAAATTGGCACACCATGCCGAGAAAATATTTCCTTTACGTACAACTGAGCAAGTGTACTCATCTCATCGGTTTCTTTAATGGGCAGAAAATGAGCGGATTTTGTGAAACGATCGACAATAACCCATATTGTGTCGTACCCGGATGAAGTTTTAGGAAGTTTGGTGATGAAGTCCATAGTGATTCGTTCCCATTTCCACATAGGAAGTTCAGGTTGTACGAGTAGACCTGAGGGTTTTTTATGTTCTGCCTTTACTCTTGAACACGTCAAACATTTACCGACATATTCTGCGATGTCAGCCTTCATGTTTGGCCACCAATAAAGTTTCTTTAGATCTTGGTACATCTTTGCCGGATCCTGGGTGAATGGAGTATTTTGACTTGTGAGATTCATGCATGATGAGTTCACGTATACCACCAAAAAGTGGGATCTAACTTCTATCCTTGAAACACAGCGTTCCATCAGATCTTTTCATGAAACCGTTCTTGTTTTCGGGCATGCCGTATATCTTTTCCTTGGGTCGGTTTTCTTCTTTAATAGCTTCGCTCTGCGCGGTAAGGATTTGGGATGGAAGAGGTGAGCTAATAATCATTCCCAATGATCTAATTCTGAGTGGTTTCAATCGTTCTTTCCGGCTTAACGCATCTGCCACTACATTATCCTTTCCTGGATGATAACGTATCTCGCAATCATAATCTCTGAGTAGTTCTAACCAGCGACGCTGTCTCATATTCAAATCCTTCTGATCCAAAATATGTTGAAGACTTTTGTGGTCCGTGTACACAGTACATTTGGTACCATACAAATAGTGTCTCCACAGCTTGAGTGCAAATACTACAACTCCTAATTCCAAGTCATGAGTCGTGTAGTTTTCCTCATGTTTCTTCAATTGTCGAGATGCATAAGCTATCACCTTGCTTCTTTGCATCAAAACTGCTCCTAATCCGTGATATGATGCGTCACAATACACTATAAAATCTTCATTTCCTTCGGGGAGTGCTAGTATTGGAGCTTCACAAAGCTTTTGCTTCAGCAATTGAAAAGCTGCCTCTTCTTCTTCTTCTTTCCAGACGTACTTCTCATTCTTTTGGGTTAACTTAGTCAAAGGTTTTGCAATCTTGGAAAAACCTTTGATAAACCTATGGTAGTAACCTGCGAGTCCTAAAAATTGACGTATCTCCGTGGGGTTTGTAGGAGACGTCCAACCTTTTACAGTCTCAATCTTTGCAGGATCTACGTGAATGCCTTGACTATTTATGATGTGCCCTAAAAATTGCATAGTGCGAATCCAGAAGTCGCATTTGGAGAACTTAGCGTATAACTTTTCCTTTTTGAGTATTCTAGAATAATCCTTAGATGTTCAGCATGTTCCTCTTCACTTCGAGAGTAGATCAGGATGTCGTTGATGAATACTGTAACAAACTTGTCCAAATATGGTTTGCATACTCGATTCATCAGGTCCATAAAAACTGCTGGTGCGTTGGTTAGTCCAAATGGCATTACATGGAATTCGTAGTGTCCATAGTGTGTTCTAAATGCAGTCTTTGGAATATCTTCTTCTCGAACTCTTAACTGGTGATATCCTGACCTTAGATCAATTTTCGAGTATACACTCGATCCTTGCAATTGATCAAACAGATAGTCTATTCGGGGTAATGGGTATCGGTTCTTTATCGTAAGTTTATTCAATTCCCGGTAGTCGATGCACATTCGAAATGATCCATCTTTCTTCTTAACGAATAGTACTGGAGCTCCCCATGGTGATGAGCTTGGTCGAATAAACCCTTTTTCGGATAATTCCTTTAGTTGTTCTGATAGTTCCTCCATCTCAGATGGTGCTAGTCTATAAGAAGCTTTGGCCACTGGTGCCGCTCCAGGCACTAGTTCAATCTGAAATTCTACTTGACGAGTGGGTGGAAGACCGGTTAGTTCTTTGGGAAATACTTCGGGGAAATTCCTAACGACAGGAACATCATCAAGTTTCTTTTCTGATGACTTATTCTCCGTAACACGAGTCATGAATACTTGACATCCTTCATTCATGTGCTTTATCACTCGCATGTAGGAGATAATTCCATATCGAGGTTTACTTTTGTCTCCTTGGACAATGAGGGTTTCGTCCTTGAGTGTTATATAAACAGCTTTTTCGTTGCAGTGAATCCTAGCACGATGGTGGGATAGCCAATCCATGCCGTGATAGCGTCAAAACTACGGAGTTGAACATGCATAAGATCAATGGCAAAAGGTTTCTCTAATAGGGTTAGTGTACAATCTTTCATGACGGTGTTTGTGCGTATTAAATTCCCGTTAGCCATCTCGATTTCATAGGTGGTGTTCAGCTTAGAGGGAGTAATATTAAGTAGAGGAGCAAACGTATCTGATAGGAAACTCTTATCTGCGCCCGAATCGAATAATATTCTAGCATTATGATGATTTAATGGAAACGTACCGGTGACTACGTCGGGTCCGTTGCCATCTCCAAGGAGGTATACTCTAGCTTGAGTAGGGGTTTTTCCATTTCCTTTTGGGCAGTTCTTCCGAATGTGTTCTACTTCTCCGCATCCATAACAAGTAGGTGTTACAGCCTGCGTGTTGCTTCCCATTGTAGGAATTCTGCAATGTTTAGTTTGGTGACCTATTCTTTGACATTTGTCGCACCGGATGGTACAACGACCATTGTAATGGAGTTTGCACCATTGACACTGGGGTTTAGGGCCGTTGTATCCCACACTTTCTGTGGTGGCGTAGCCTCTGATGTTTTCTCATCTTTGGTTTTGTTGTTGATGATGAGAATTTTGATCATGGTGGTATTGTTGGTGGTTCCGATTGTTGTTGCGGTGATGGTTGGTATTATTCTGATGGTTGTTGTTGTGATGATGGGTGGTTCTCTTGTCGTCTAGTTTCCTTTTGAGATCATTGTATTTCACTTCTCGATCAAGAAGTTTCTGTGCCAGTTCCATGGCAGCTTCTAAGGTGGTTGGGTTTGCCGAGGTGCATTTCCTTCAATACTACGAGGGAGTCCTTCTACGTATTTCTCCAGGGTTTTCTCAAAATCGGGTACCATGGATGGGCATAGTGCTTTAAGTTCTTGAAATCTCCTATTGTAACCTTTCAAGTCAACACCTTTTACTACTAAAACATTGAACTCGTCCTCGAGCTTTCGTAGCTCAGAACGGGGACAATACTTCTTTAGTATTTTAGCCTTGAATTCCATCCATGTAAGTTGATGTGCCACTGCTGTTCCTAGTGTTTGAACAGTGGAGTTCCACCAGGATAGGGCATCTTGCATCAAGGTTCCCGTTGCGAAGCTAACCTTGTTGTTTTCCGTGCATCCACTTCTTTGGAAGACCGTTTCACATCGTTCAAACCATTGGGCTAATTCGGATACCCCTTCGGTACCTTTGAATTATGTGGGTTGCATGCTATAAAGTCCTTATAGGTGCAGTATCACGGTGCGGGTGCCACGTTTCTAGCCATTTGTGCGCCAGCACCTCCATGGCGGGCTTGTTCAGCTAAAACGACATTGACACCATCCGCAATTGCTTGCTGTATTGCTGCGGGGGTCATAACTTCGGGGTTTTTTGGCGTAGTGGTTGTGGGTGTTCTTCTAGTTCTAGCCATGTTGCTATTAATGATGAAAGAAAATATATCGTTAGAAACTTTACCATGATTACGTTACGTTAAAATACATTAAGTCGTAATATGTTTCCATGCGTCGAAATGACATACATGGGAATACGAATGATTTTGACCTGCATAACCCAATATATTACGATATAATGTATAATATGACTACGTAAATAAAGATAAAATTTGATCATAATTTCCATAAATCAAATGTCAATATGTCATAACACTTATTTAATACTTGTTCCAATGTTTAGAAAACATTATTCAACAAGGTTCTTTATTAAATGACATTGATCCAAGCTAGTGAGTCTATGGTTTTCCTAAGGTTTTGTCCATGCGGTCTCGGAGTTCTTGAATGGCAGTGGTCATAGTTGTGATGGTTTGATCTCTTGCATTTTCTCTAGCTAGGGACTCTTGTAAGGCTTGCCTAAGATACACATTCTCCTCGTAAATCCTCTTAATTTCACGGTCCATGGTTCCCATTATTACTTCCATTGACGTGTTGGCTCCACATAAGGCTCCTATGAATTCCATCGATTCCCAGAACAAGGTGTCCAATTTCTTAATCTTATCCTCCACAGCTAAATGACTAATTATAAGACTATCCATATCAGTTGCAAAGGCTTCAAGATGTTCATGAGGGATTTTGTTTAGTATGCTAGCAATGGAATCGAGTCGGTCCTCGTGACGAACCAATCTTGCGGCTAACAATGGTATGGTGTGATGAACAGGTTCCCCAGTTACTGGGAGAACTCGTGAAGAAGCAGCATAAGAACTTTCCCCAAGCTCTCTTGTAGTAGGTGAACCCTCTTGTGATCTCCAGTAGTGTAGGATTGGTAATAAGAACGACCATTTTCGAGCGTCCACTCGTTTATGGGTCCTTCTACGTCTGCGGTGAACACAAGAATCTGAAGTTGTTGGGCGGATTGGGTAGGTCCTTTGGTGAGGTGACACGGGAGTACTATGGTTAACAGCAGGTGGTGATGCTAATGGTGGAGATGATGCTAGGGACACAGTAGTGGTTTCGCTGAAGAAGACAGTAGGTGGTGGTATCACAGATGATGCAGATGGTGGTATCACAGATGGTGCAGGTGGTGGTATCACAGATGGTGGAGGTGGTGGTACCACAGATGGTGCAGGTGGTGGTGGCACAGCTGATTCAGGTGGTATGACAAGAGCTGGTAGTGCTACAACAGTACTTGCTTCATACGGCTGAAGTTGTCTAATTTGCCGAGTTCGGCGAATTGGACCAGATGTTGCCAAAGGAGGAGCCTCTGAGTCAGATGCGGGCAGAAACTGCTGGCTTTACGTGTAACTGTCCATTGCAGGAGACAGGCATGACTGAAGGAGAATAAGCTGAAGTAGCATCCTCAGTTCCTGAGTTAGATGATAAGCTGATAGGATGGGTGTTCGAAGACATGGCACTGTAATAATTTCCCGATTAGTAAATGTAAACATAATCATAATCAATTAATAAGATGTCAAAAGTAAATAATACTTTTACCCGCTATTGGAATGCATAGCACGGAGGGCGTAAGGTGGTATTTTATAAAAATAATTTGGTCCGTTTAAAAGCGTAGTTATAGTCCAATATTCCAAAAACACTTGGTTCACTATAACCGTGGCTCTGATGCCAATCTATAACACCCCCAAAAATGCGAATAACAGCCGAAGACTTATTATTAACAGCGAAAGACTTTCGGGGTATTATATCTAGGATCTTTGTCACAATTATAGAAAATGATTCTAATGAGACATTTTAACCTTTTTATATAAAATAACAAATATTCAAATTGTCAAGATGTTTCATAATTCAATAACATGTTCTTATTTCAAGAAAGATTAAACATTTCTTTATTGCCCACTCCGTGTCTTCGCCATCCATTCCAATTAGTTACCAGAGATAAACATGCTAAAAGTCAACAAAAGTTGAGTGAAATTCATAGGTTTATAATTGAAAGTTTGAACACAAATGATAGATGTTTATTGTAATATCGATACAAATAAACAAGTTAAAAATCATATCCATTATTGCCTTAAGCTCATGACACTCAACGATTCAACAGACATCAAAATAGCATAAATAATGATGTAAAACAGTGGCCCTCAGGATAGGTATTTGCCAGTAACCTATGTAATTTAAATAAAGTGCATTTGGTGGCTTTCCTCTAGCAACCAAATGGGGATTGTCAGTCCCTAATAGATCTATCCACAATTATTTACGTTCACCATGCAAGTGATTAAGGTTCATGATCGAGGGACTTTTGGCAATAGCTACTTAAGCAACAAAAATAATAATATCTGCCGGTATCAAAATACCAAGAAAAGATTTGTGTTCGGTTTTTAAGCATGTATCCCCCCACGAAACAAGTTAAATGTGGGCTATGAACTAACCTTGGGTAGTACAGTAGGATAATCGTAATCACAACGAGGCAAGGCAATGACTTCACACACGACCTAAAGGATATGACAAGTTTTAGATTGATAGTCTAAGTCTTGTTTTATTGCGAACCTTAGTTATTATTATATCGACATATATATCGGTGATGTGTAGCGACGTACGTGTAAAATGAAATAATTACGTATCGTTATATCGTTAAAAGTTATTTATAATTATACAAATATATTAGTTAAGTTTATAACTTTATTATCTCAATATATATATATATATATATATATATATATATATATATATATATATATATATATATATATATATATATATATATATAATATTATTCAAAATTAATATTACAACTAGATCCTTTAAGTTCCTCAAAGTTACACTTTTTACCCTTAACGGAATATATTTACATCGTTAGTCCAAAGTTATATATTATTACATTTTAGGTCCAAAAGTATTAATATTTACATTTCTCCACTCTAAGTTTCAATATTAACAGTTTTTATCCTTAGAAAACTGTTTTGACAGTTTTGACCCAAAGTTTACATGTTTGACATTTTTAGTCCCTAGTTAACGAAATTTTGCAAAAATAGTCAAAAAATTACCAAAATCAAAACTTAACATTTTTATTAGTCCAATAAGCTCAGAATGTTTAGAACAGCTTATTATTTCTAAAATCCTTATTTTCACTTAAATGGGCCTAACGAGACTTATTACAAAGGCCCATTAGTGTTTTTCGATCCAAGGGGTTTAGGGGAACACTAGACTTAGCAAAGTCCATCATTTTAAGTTACAAAACATTTCAAAAGAGCTTTTACGCTCAACTTATCGTAATAAGCTAAAAAAAGCTATTTGGGCTTAACAGACCCATATATGATTTTAATTTCCTGAAAGACTTATGAAATCCCGTTTTGCTTTAGGGTCGATTAGGTGACAAAACCAAGTTATTAGGTCTACTTATTTATTAGTCTCGTTAGTTTATAAGGTAGACAATTTGTTCGTATTTAAATATTGGGTGGTCATGTGTCGAAATTTAAAATAGCGAGGCCAAAGTGCACGGCTAAAATCATAACGCAAAAACAATAAAAGCTCAAAATAATTCTAAGTCTTTTAATAAATATTGTACAGGTCCAAACTTACTTAGAAACGTGTGATATTCCTTGTGTATACGTTAATATGAGTTTAAAATCTTTATAGGTTCTCGTTATTGGTCTAGCCAACAAATGATATGATATATAAAATATAGGTGTCGTGTTTATATTTTATGAGTTATTTATAGAAAGTGTTGGTGCGTAAAACATAATCATACGTATCTAAATATAGAAATAAGGTTCAAGGCCTCATCTCACATTTCAAAGGTGGTGTAAAACATAGTGTAGGGATCGTGTGAGGGTACGAGGCTTATGTGGTTCACTTCACGTTCCACCAATGGTTCAAGAGACGTCAAGCTTGGAGTCCTAGGTTCACTTGAGGCGTGGTACTCTTGGCAATCCTTTCTTCCTTCAACAATTCCTTCGTTCGTTTAATTTTATGTGAATTGGTACGTATAAGTGCATGTATCGATTGAGTTTGCATATGAAATCTTATATAGTGAGTTTATGGAGTGTAGAGACAAGGTAGGTTCACATGAGATGAAGGGTAGCATGTAAACGAATAGTAGCACCACTCTTCTCGTCCAATCGTGGGTTTACAAAGCTAGATTGTGTAAGATTGTTACCTATTCATTCCTGACTTATCATGATGAGAATAGTGATCATTAGTTTGCCATTGGGGAGCAGGGGAGGCAATAGGGAATGTCTTGACACGTTTTTAGCTTATCTTTAAATGGAGCATTTTGTGGTTTGCTTTGGTCATTTCTAGGGTAGTAAACGAGTAAGATAGTGTGTAAATTTTATTGTTCATGACTCTTGGGCACTAGATGAAACGAAACAAGCAAAAATATATATATGTTACGTGTAGAAATCTTAAGAATATAGGGTGGTTTTGGGCATGTATCGCGACAGAAAAACAAGAAAGAAAAATTAAAAAGGGTGCGTTTGGACTTGTTTTGTGGGCTGCTAGTTATCTCGGCCCAAAACAAAAAAAGAAATAAATAAATTGGTCCGTTTGGTTTGTTATTGAATTTCGTGGCCCATTGGGTGATGGGGGGCCACATAGTGTGTTTCAGGTATCGTGTCGAGGTCCAAAAATATTAGTGATCATTCTCGGGAATTTTCATTTGCTCGGGAAACATATAATTAGTATACGGTATTTAGACGAAATGTATAGTTATAAATATAAATGTTTTATATTGATGGTTCGCAATAAATATAGACTATCGAGGTGGTTTGTGCAAGCATCGTTCCTAGGTAAATGGTCAATCACAAGTTCTCGTAGTGATTCATATAACAAAGCAAAAAATTTTGTTACCTGTAAAAATGGTGTCAAGTTAATGAAATATCCTTTTTATTTCATGTAAACAGTTACTAATCGTATGGGAAAATTACGGGAGGTTACATTACCTACCTCTTACAGGGAATTCCGTCCCGGAACTCTAGTCTAAGATAGTTGCCAAGGGTGTCTTATGTGAAGAGATGTGGATACTTGGTGCGAATCTGATCCTCGCGTTCCCAAGTATATTCTGGTGCTCGCTTGGAGTCCCAACGAACTTTGACGATAGGGATACGGTTTTGCTTGAGTTGTTTGACTTCCCTATCCATGATTTCAATAGGTTCTTTGGTAAAAACGAGTTTGTCATCTAGTCGGATTTATTTTAACGGAATAACGAGAGATTCATCGGATAAGCTTTTCTTAAGGTTTGACACATGAAAGGTGTCATGAATTCGACTAAGTTCTTCTGGTAGTTCAAGCTTATAGGCCACGGGTCCTATCCTTTCTAGGATTTTGAATGGACCGATGTATCTTGGGTTCAACTTTCCATGTTTCCCAAATTGTACCATTCCCTTCCAGAGAGATACTTTCAACATGACCCCATCTCCAACTTGAAATTCCATAGGTTTTCTCCTAATGTCAGCGTAGCTTTTCTGGCGGTCTCGGGCTGCTTGTAAACGTTGTTTAATCTTAATAATTTTCTCAGTAGTCTCATGTACAAGATCCGGTCCTATGAGTTGTATTTCTCCAACTTTTTCCCAACAAACGGGCGATCTGCACTTTTGACCGTAAAGTGCTTCAAATGGTGCTGCTTTAATACTGGCATGATATCTATTGTTGTATGAAAACTCTGCTAATGGTAAGTGCTTATCCCAACCTTTTCCGAAATCAATCACACATGCTTGGAGCATGTCTTCCAAGGTTTGAATTGTTCTTTCACTTTGACCATCCGTTTGAGGGTGGTATGCGGTGCTCATATCTAGCTTAGTTCCTAAGGCTTTTTGTAAGGATTTCCAGAAATGTGATGTGAAGCGACTATCTCGATCCGAGATAATTGAAATTGGCACACCATGCCGAGAAATTATTTCCTTTACGTACAACTGAGCAAGTGTACTCATCTCATCGGTTTCTTTAATGGGTAGAAAATGAGCGGATTTTGTGAGACGATCGACAATAACCCATATTGTGTCGTACCCGGATGAAGTTTTAGGAAGTTTGGTGATGAAGTCCATAGTGATTCATTCCCATTTCCACATAGGAAGTTCAGGTTGTACGAGTAGACCTGAGGGTTTTTGATGTTCTGCCTTTACTCTTGAACACGTCAAACATTTACCGACATATTCTGCGATGTCAGCCTTCATGTTTGGCCACCAATAAAGTTTCTTTAGATCTTGGTACATCTTGCCGGATCCTGGGTGAATGGAGTATTTTGACTTGTGAGATTCATGCATGATGAGTTCACGTATACCACCAAAAAGTGGGATCTAACTTCTATCCTTGAAACACAGCGTTCCATCAGATCTTTTCATGAAACCGTTCTTGTTTTTGGGCATGCCGTATATCTTTTCCTTGGGTCGGTTTTCTTCTTTAAGAGCTTCGCTCTGCGCGGTAAGGATTTGGGATGGAAGAGGTGAGCTAATAATCATTCCCAATGATCTAATTCTGAGTGGTTTCAATCGTTCTTTCCGGCTTAACGCATCTGCCACTACATTAGCCTTTCTTGGATGATAACGTATCTCGCAATCATAATCTCTGAGTAGTTCTAACCAGCGACGCTGTCTCATATTCAAATCCTTCTGATCCAAAATATGTTTAAGACTTTTGTGGTCCGTGTACACAGTACATTTGGTACCATACAAATAGTGTCTCCACAGCTTGAGTGCAAATACTACAGCTCCTAATTCCAAGTCATGAGTCGTGTAGTTTTCCTCATGTTTCTTCAATTGTCGAGATGCATAAGCTATCACCTTGCTTCTTTACATCAAAACTGCTCCTAATCCGTGATATGATGCGTCGCAATACACTATAAAATCTTCATTTCCTTCAAGGAGTGCTAGTATTGGAGCTTCACAAAGCTTTTGCTTCAGCAATTGAAAAGCTGCCTCTTCTTCTTCTTTCCAGACGTACTTCTCATTCTTTTGGGTTAACTTAGTCAAAGGTTTTGCAATCTTGGAAAAACCTTCGATAAACCTACGGTAGTAACCTGCGAGTCCTAAAAATTGACGTATCTCCATGGGGTTTGTAGGAGACGTCCAACCTTTTACAGTCTCAATCTTTACAGGATCTACGTGAATGCCTTGACTATTTATGATGTGCCCTAAAAATTGCATAGTGCGAATCCAGAATTCGCATTTGGAGAACTTAGTGTATAAATTTTCCTTTTTGAGTACTTCTAGAATAATCCTTAGATGTTCAGCATGTTCCTCTTCACTTCGAGAGTAGATCAGGATGTCATCGATGAATACTATAACAAACTTGTCCAAATATGGTTTGCATACTCGATTCATCAGGTCCATAAAAACTGCTGGTGCGTTGGTTAGTCCAAATGGCATTACTTGGAATTCGTAGTGTCCATAGCGTGTTCTGAACGCAGTCTTTGGAATATCTTCTTCTCGAACTCTTAACTGGTGATATCCTGACCTTAGATCAATTTTTGAGTACACACTCGATCCTTGCAATTGATCAAACAGATCGTCTATTCGGGGTAATGGGTATCGGTTCTTTATCGTAAGTTTATTCAATTTTCGGTAGTCGATGCACATTCGAAATGATCCATCTTTCTTCTTAACGAATAGTACTGGAGCTCCCCATGGTGATGAGCTTGGTCGAATAAACCCTTTTTCGGATAATTCCTTTAGTTGTTCTGATAGTTCCTCCATCTCAGATGGTGCTAGTCTATAAGGAGCTTTGGCCACTGGTTCAATCTAAAATTCTACTTGACGAGTGGGTGGAAGACCGGTTAGTTCTTCGGGAAATACTTCGGGGAAATTCCTAACGACATGAACATCATCAACTTTCTTTTCTGATGACTTATTCTCCGTAACCCGAGTCATGAATACTTGACATCCTTCATTCATGTGCTTTATCACTCACATGTAGGAGATAATTCCATATTAAGGTTTACTTTTGTCACCTTGGACAATGAGGGTTTCGTCCTCGAGTGGTATATGAACAGCTTTTTTGTCGCAGTGAATCCTAGCACAATGGTGGGATAGCCAATCCATGCCGACGATAGCGTCAAAACTACCAAGTTGAACTAGCATAAGATCAATGGCAAAAGGTTTCTCTAATAGGGTTAGTGTACAATCTTTCATCACGGTGTTTGTGCCTATTAAATTTTTGTTAGCCATCTCGATTTCATAGGTGGTGTTCAGCTTAGAGGGAGTAATACTAAGTAGAGGAGCAAACGTATCTGATACGAAACTCTTATCTGCGCCCGAATCGAATAATATTCTAGCATTATGATGATTTAATGGAAACGTACCGGTGACTACGTCGGGTCCGTTGCCATCTCCAAGGAGGTATACTCTAGCTTGAGTAGGGGTTTTTCCATTTCCTTTTGGGCAGTTCCTCCGAATGTGTCCTACTTCTCCGTATCCATAACAAGTAGGTGTTACAGCCTGCGTGTTGCTTCCCGTTGTAGGAATTTTGCAATGCTTGGTTTGGTGACCTATTCTTTGACATTTGTCGCACCGGATGGTACAACGACCATTGTGATGGAGTCTGCACCATTGAATCTGGGGTTTAGGGCCGTTGTATCCCATACTTTCTGTGGCGGTGTAGCCTCTGATGTTTTCTCGTCTTTGGTTTTGTTGTTGACGATGAGCATTTCGATCATGGTGGTATTGTTGATGATTCCGATTGTTGTTGCGGTGATGGTTGGTATTATTCTGATGGTTGTTGTTGTGATGATGGGTGGTTCTCTTGTCGTCTAGTTTCCTTTTGAGATTATTGTATTTCACTTCTCGATCAAGAAGCTTCTGTGCCAGTTCTATGGCAGCTTCTAAGGTGGTTGGGTTTGCCGAGGTGACATTTCCTTCAATACTACGAGGGAGTCCTTCTACGTATTTCTCCAGGGTTTTCTCAAAATCGGGTACCATGGATGGGCATAGTGCTTTGAGTTCTTGAAATCTCCTATTGTAACCTTTCAAGTCCGCACCTTTTACTACTAAAACATTGAACTCGTCCTCGAGCTTTCATAGCTCGGAACGGGGACACTAATTCTTTAGTATTTTAGCCTTAAATTCTGTCCATGTAAGTTGATGTGCCACTGCTGTTCCTAGTGTTTGAATAGTGGAGTTCAACCACGATAGGGCATCTTGCATCAAGGTTCCCGTTGCAAAGCTAACCTTGTTGTTTTCCGCGCATCCACTTCTTTGGAAGACCGTTTCACATCGTTCAAACCATTGGGCTAATTCGGATACCCCTTCGGTACCTTTGAAGTATGTGGGTTGGCATGCTATAAAGTCCTTATAGGTGCAGTATCACGGTGCGGGTGCCACGTTTCCAGCCATTTGTACGCCAGCACCTCTATGGCGGGCTTGTTCAGCTAAAACGGCATTGACACCATCCGCAATTGCTTGCTGTATTGCTGCGGGGGTCATAACTTCGGGGTTTGTTGGCGTAGTGGTTGTGGGTGTTATTCTAGTTCTAGCCATGTTGCTATTAATGATGAAAGAAAATATATCGTTAGAAACTTTACCATGATTACGTTACATTAAAATACATTAACTAGTAAATAGTGAATATAGGTCATAGTTACAATGATTTGATCATTGTAAGGTCTAAGTCGTAATATGTTTCCATGCGTCGAAATGACATACATGGGAATACGAATGATTTTGACTGCATAACCCAATATATTATGATATAATGTATAATATCACCACGTAAATAAAGATAAAATTTGATCATAATTTCCATAAATCAAATGTCAATATGTCATAACACTTATTTAATACTTGTTCCAATGTTTACAAAACATTATTCAACAAGGTTCTTTATTAAATGACATTGATCCAAGCTAACGAGTCTATGGTTTTCCTAAGGTTTTGTCCATGCGGTCTCAGAGTTCTTGAATGGCAGCGGTCATAGTTGCGATGGTTTGATCTCTTGCGTTTTCTCTAGCTAGGGACTCTTGTAAGGCTTGCCTAAGATACACATTCTCCTCGTAAATCCTCTCAATTTCACGGTCCATGGTTCCCATCATTACTTCCATTGACGTGTTGGCCCCACATAAGGCTCCTATGAATTCCATCGATTCCCAGAACAAGGTGTCCAATTTCTCAATCTTATCCTCCACAGCTAAATGACTAATTATAAGACTATCCATATCATCAGCGAAGGTTTCGATATGTTCATGAGGGATTTTGTTTAGTATGCTAGCAATGGAATCGATTCGGTCCTCGTGACGAACCAATCTTGCGGCTAACAATGGTATGGTGTGATGAACAGGTTCCCCGGTTACTGTGAGAACTCGTGAAGAAGCAGCATAAGAACTTTCCACAAGCTCTCTTGCAGTAGGTGAACCCTCTTGTGATCTCCAGTAGTGTAGGATTGGTACTAAGAACGACCATTTTCGAGCGTCCACTTGTTTATGGGTCCTTCTACGTCTGCGGTGAACACAAGAATCTAAAGTTGTTGGGCGGATTGGGTAGGTCCTTTGGTGAGGTGACACGTGAGTACTACAGTTAATAGCAGGTGGTGATGCTAATGGTGGAGATGATGCTAGGGGCACAGTAGTGGTTTGGCTAAAGAAGACAGTAGGTGGTGGTATCACAGATGATGCAGGTGGTGGTATCACAGATGGTGCAGGTGGTGGTATCACAGATGGTGTAGGTGGTGGTGGCACAACTGATTCAGGTGGTATGATAAGAGCTGGTAGTGCTACAACAGTACTTGCTTCATACGGCTGAAGTTGTCTAATTTGCCGAGTTCGGAGAATTGGACCAGATGTTGCCAAAGGAGGAGCCTCTAAGTGAGATGTGGGCAGAAACTGCTGGCTTTGCATGTAACTGTCCATTGCAGGAGACATACGCATGAATGAAGGAGCATAAGCTGAAGTAGCATCCTCAGTTCCTGAGTTAGATGATAAGTTGATAGGATGGGTGTTCGAAGGTATGACACTGTAATAATTTCCCGATTAGTAAATGTAAGCATAATCATAATCAATTAATAAGATGTCAAAAGTAAATAATACTTTTACCCGCTATTGGAATGCTCAGGCACGGAGGGCGTAAGGTGGTATTTTATAAAAATAATTTGGTCCGTTTAAAAGCGTAGTTATAGTCCAATGTTCCAAAAACACTTGGTTCACTATAACCGTGGTTCTGATGCCAATCTATAACACCCCCAAAAATGCGAATAACAGCGGAAGACTTTCTGGGTATTATATCTAGGATCTTTGTCACAATTATAGAAAACGACTCTAATGAGACGTTTTAACCTTTTTATATAAAATACCAAATATTCAAATTGTCAAGATGTTTCATAATTCAACAACATGTTCTTATTTCAAGAACGATTAAACATTTCTTTATTGCCCACTCCGTGTCTTCGCCATCCATTCCAATTAGTTACCTGAGATAAACATGCTAAAAGTCAACAAAAGTTGAGTAAAATTCATAGGTTTATAATTGAAAGTTTGAACACAAATGATAGATGTTTATTGTAATATCGATACAAATAAACAATTTAAAAAAATCATATCCATTATTGCCTTAAGCTCATGACACTCAACGATTCAAAGACATCAAAATAGCATAAATAATGATGTGAAATAATATGCCCCCAGGATAGGTATTTGCCAGTAACCTATGTAATTTAAATAAAGTGCATTTGGTGGCTTTCCTCTAGCAACCAAATGGGGATTGTCAGTCCCTAATAGATCTATCCACAATTATTTACGTTCACCCTGCAAGTGATTAAGGTTCATGATCGAGGGACTTTTGGCAATAGCTACTTAAGCAACAATAATAATATCTGCCGGTATCATAATACCAAGAAAAGATTTGTGTTCTGTTTTTAAGCATGTATCCCCCCCATGAAACAAGTTAAATGTGGGCTATGAACTCACCTTGGGTAGTACAGTAGGATAATCGTAATCACAACGAGGCAAAGCAACGGCTTCACACACGACCTAAAAGATATGGCAAGTTTTAGATTGATAGTCTAAGTCTCGTGTTATTGCGAACCTTAGTTATTATTATATCGACATATATTTCTCCACCCTAAGTTTCAATATTAACAGTTTTTATCCTTAGAAAACTGTTTTGACAGTTTTGACCCAAAGTTTACATGTTTGACATTTTTAGTCCCTAGTTAACGAAATTTTGCAAAAATAGTCCAAAATTTACCAAATTCAAAACTTAACATTTTTATTATTCCAATAAGCTCAGAATGTTTAGAAAAGCTTATTTCAACAGCTTATTATTTCTAAAATCCTTATTTTCACTTAAATGGGCCTAACGAGACTTATTACAAAGGCCCATTAGTGTTTTTCGATCCAAGGGGTTTGGAGGAACACTAGACTTATCAAAGTCCATCATTTTAAGTTACAAAAACATTTCAAAAGAGCTTTTACGCTCAGCTTATCGTAATAAGCTAAAAATAGCTTTTTGGGCTTAACAGGCCCATATATGATTTTAATTTCCTGAAAGACTTATGAAATCCCGTTTTGCTTTAGGGTCGATTAGGTGACAAAACCAAGTTATTAGGTCTAGTTATTTATTAGTCTCGTTAGTTTACAAGGTAGACAATTAGTTCGTATTTAAATATTGGGTGGTCATGTGTCGAAATTTAAAATAGCGAGGCCAAAGTGCACGGCTAAAATCATAACGCAAAAACAATAAAAGCTCAAAATAATTCTAAGTCTTTTAGTAAATATCGTATAGGTCCAAACTTACTTAGAAACGTGTGATATTATTTGTGTATATGTTAATATGAGTTTAAAATCTTTATAGGTTCTCGTTAGTGGTCTAGCCAACAAATGATATGATATATAAAATATAGGTGTCGTGTTTATATTTTATGAGTTATTTATAGAAAGTGTTGTTGCGTAAAACATAATCATACGTATCTAAATATAGAAATAAGGTTCAAGGCCTCACCTCACCTTTCAAAGGTGGTGAAAACGTAGTGTAGGGATCGTGTGAGGATACGAGGCTTATGTAGTTCACTTCACGTTCCACCAATGGTTCAAGAGACGTCAAACTTGGAGTCCTAGGTTCACTTGAGTCATGGTACACTTGGGAAATCCGATCGTCCTTTAACATTTCTTCCTTCGTTAAATTTTATGTGAATTGGTACGTATAAGTGCATGTATCGATTGAGTTTGCATGTGGAAGCTTATATAGTGAGTTTATGGAGTATAAAGACAAGGTAAGTTCACATGAGATGGAGGGTAGCATGTAAACGAATAGTAGCACCACTCTTCTCGTCCAATCTTGGGTTTACAAAGCTTAGATCGTGTAAGATTGTTCCCTATTCATTCCTAACTTATCATGATGAGAATAGTGATCGTTAGTTTGCCATTGGGGAGTAGGGGAGGCAAAAGGGAATGTCTTGACACGTTTTTGGTTTATCTTTACATGGAGTGTTTTGTCGTTTGCTTTGGTCATTTGTAGGGTAGTAAACGAGTAAGGTAGTGTGTAAATTGTATTGTTCATGATTCTTGGGCACTAGATGAAACGAGACAAGCAAATATATATATATATATATATATATATATATATATATATATATATATATATATATATATATATATATATATATATATATATATATATATATATGTTACGTGTAGAAATCTTAAGAATATAGGGTGGTTTTGGGCATGTATCGCGACAGAAAACCAAGAAGAAAAATAATAAAAATGCATTTGGGCTTGGTTTGTGGGCTACTGGTTATCTCGGCCCAAAACAAAAATAAATAAATAAATTGGTCCGTTTGGTTTGTATTTGGTTTACATGGCCCATTGGGTGATGGGGGCCCACATAGTGTGTTTTAGGTATCGTGTCGAGGTCCAAAAATATTAGTGATCATTCTCAGGAATTTTCGTAGGCTCGGGAAACATATAATTAGTATACGGTATTTAGACGAAATGTATAATTATAAATATAAACGTTTTATATTTATAGTTCGCAATAAATATAGACTATCAAGGTGGTGTGTGCAAGCACCGTTCCTAGGTAAATGGTCAATCACAAGTTCTCATAGTGATTCATATAACAAAGCAAAAATTTTTGTTACCCGTAAAAATGGTGTTAAGTTAATAAAATATCCTTTTTATTTCATGTAAACAGTTACTAATCGTATGGGAAAATTACGGGAGGTACATCATACAACGGTTTTGAGTGTAACATGCAGTTGAAACAGCTTCCGCCCATAAGTAATCAGGTAATTGAGCATTGATTAACATCGTTCTTGCAGCTTCCACTAACGTTCTATTGTGTCTTTCGACTACTCCATTCTGTTCGGGTGTTCTTGGAATGGATGTTTGATGTTCAATTCCCACTTTCTCAAAATACGACCTCAGAGTCTGATTCTTAAATTCTGTACCATTGCCAGTTCTAACAATTATGACCGTGTTACGCAACTGAACTTGTATTTTTGTGAGAAAGGTGATGATCATTTGAGGAGCTTGATCTTTACTTCGAAGAAAATAAACCCAAGTCCAACGGGAGTAATCATCAATAATTACTAAAATGTAGCGTTTACCGTTGATACTTTGAACACGCATCGGATCGCACAAATCCATATGAAGCAGGTGTAAGACATGATTAGTACTGTGTTCAGTTTTTGAAGGAAAATGAGCACAGGTACTTTTGCCTTGTTCACAGGCTGGACATAAGTGATCTTTGGCATAACGGAATCTTGGAAAGCCATAAACCAATTTGTGACGAGCGAGTTCAGTCATCGTTTTAAAATTCAAGTGAGAAAGACGTTTGTGCCATAACCATGATTTAGTCATTTCAACTTTGGATAGAAGACAAATCGGAGGTGAAGCAATCATTTCAGACATTGAGATTGTGTAGAGGTTAGTGTCGCGCTTGCCTGACATTAGATCATTTCCTTGTAGATCACGAACAAAACAAGTTTTCTCTCGAAATGCTACTTCTAAATCCCAATCACAAAATTGACCGACTGAAAAGAGGTTGTGACCCAAGCCTTCAACTTAGTAAACTCTGCTAATCTCAATATTCCCATTCACATAGTCACCGTAACCCATGATTAAAGCGTATTGACCATTCCCGAATCTCACAGTTCCGATAAACTTTGAAACAAAGTTGACTAACAATTTGAGATTGCCTGTCATGTGTTGGGTGCAACCGCTATCAACAATCCGGAGAACAATCTGAACCACCTGCATCACAAGAAGACGACGAGGATGGAACAGAGGTAAGGGTGGAACCTGAAGAAATGGTGGGTTCCTGTTGGTTAGAAGCACAAGTATTCAACAGTTTAGGAATCCATTTAAAATTTGGTTTGTATTGTAACCAACGTTGCCAGTTCCAACTAGTTTTTGCTTTCTTTTTGGTAAATTCACTAGCTTTTGGCTTGTTCCTAGATTTGTCCTTTTCCTCTATGGGGGTAACTACAATATCTTTCGAAACAGTAGTTGGCGGTTTTCCTAAGATAGAATTAGAGGCAGTGGTGGGCCTAGAAGGAATACCTGACCTACGTTTCTTGTGACGTTTTAAGAGAGAATTAGCTACACATTTTGTATGATCACCAGATAACACACTTTTATGACAAAACACACAAGATGCATTAATATTCAAAACATTCAAAGGTTCATCATTCGTTACATTTAGATTTTGATTACAATTTGCCAGATTAGAATCTAAATCAGATGCAACATGAGTTTTATTCAAATTCCTAAGGTGAGCTTCTACTTCTTGAACTTCTAGTGTTCTTCGTTTACGTTGCCAGATCCTAGTCTTCCTAGTCTTCTTAATGCTTTTTGTCTTGGGTCTGCTAACGCTTTTAGGGGAAACTAGTCTTGTAGAAGTGGAAGAGCTAACATTAGAATTCTGAGCATTATTACCCTTATCTATTTTGTCTATTGTAAACATTCCTGGTGCTATCACTGTGGTGTCAACAAACTTTCCTTTTTGAAGTAGCTTAATTTTCTCTTTCAAATCAATGATGATGTGATTTTTATCCTGAATATCAGACTCAAGTAAACCATTGCAATAAAAAATGTGATCGCGGTTTTTTTGCCATTTGACGTTTTCAATTTTTAACTCTGCAATTTCTTTTTCATAAAGGAGACATTGATTTTTGAAAAACGCATTGTTTTTGCAAACTTGACAATTTTGCGAAACACTTTGACTTTGAAGTTGCAATTCCGTTTCAAGACTTTGAGCTTGACACCATTCAAGCCTTTGTTTGAGTTGACAAATTTCTTTTGAAAGTTTGTTTTGCACATCATCACTGTTTTTCCTCAACGTTTCATATTCATGTTTTAATGCCTCAATTTCCTTGTACAACAAATCATTGTCAGCGCAGTAATCTTCAAAAAGCATAGCATGGCCAGATTTGTAAATATCATTCATAATTACAGACAGAATATCAGGAGTCGATCAGTATCAGTTTTCAAAACTCTGTTTCTTCGTTATTGAACCAAAATTGCATTTTCATTTAAGGTGAAAACGTTTATCATTGATTTGTCTTCTTTTTGAAGTTCCTGTTCCCAACGTGTAGCATAGTGACACAAATGTTGAACTAAAAGCAAAAATTGTTTTTGAAAAATTTCTCTCTTTTCACGCTCGTAAGCTGATTGAAAAGCAGCAATTTTTATTTCCGAATTGCGTTCAATTACATCTTCCAAATTTTCGATGCCTTTCATGGAAGTTTTAAAATATTCTAAGACGCGACAATGTGTTGGTAAAGGTGTCACAATACCAGAAGATGGTAAAGGTCCATTTACTTGTGCTACAGTTTGGACAGGAGCCCCATTGGAAGATGAGACATATGATTCAGTCACATACCATGATTTCTCAGGCATTTCTTTTGATGGAACAAAAGATTTTGAAATATGAAAAACTTTTGAATAATCATATGGTTTGCAATAATCAAGTTGACTCATTTTTGATCGACTCTTTTCTTCAAGTTCCTTTTCTTCCTCAGTATCATATACAACAACACGCACAATATTATTATCAAGCAATTGGTCCATACTGTAAAGCTTAGGAATTGTTTCGAACGCAGTGTGAAGAAAAGTTGATCTGTAGTCGCCAATATCGGGTCTTGGCTTCAATGTAAATTTTTGAATCGTTGTGACAGATTCTCCATGTTTACAAACAATATTTTGAAATTCTTTTATTTGATGTTCGAGAGTCAGATTTTCTTCGATTAAAGAATTTTCTTTTTCCCTTTTTCGCACTTTGTGTTCATAAAATTCCTGTTTGCAATTTGACAACTCTGTTTGTGTTTTTGAAAGTTCCTTTTGAAGTTGTGTGATGAGGTGAAAAGTGAACCACTTTTAAGGGGTCATTTAAGCCCGAATTCGAATTTATTTGATCAAATATTGCCCTAAATCGTTCTTTTTGTCATTTTAGGTACTTTTGGAGAGAAATCTGGAAAAGGAAGCATTTTGGACGTTTTTGGAGCATAAAAGTGAAGAAAACGGCAAAGTCTCAATTTTCCTTGCTGGGAACAGTACTGACGGCGTCACAACTCTCCTCATGACGGCGTCAAGAGTTACAAAAGAGGTGGATGTGGAAGATTTCCGTGACGGTCCAGTGAAGTTTTGTACATAGGACATGACGACGTCACCCAAGGCCATCATGGTCCAAGTGTTGGTGACGGCCCAGAACAAATTTACACATGACGGCGTCACAAGCAAATCTAGGCAATATGAATTTCACTTTGGCGGCAAGTTGACGGCATCACAAGTTCCTTCTTGACGCCGTCACCCTATAAAATCTATATATAGTTTTCCAAATTTTATTCATTTGTGTGCAACTTTGAGGGAAAAACCCTAGTCTGAATTTTCCAGCTCTTTCAAGGGTTTCAACCCCTTGAATCTCTCATGTTCAATTCGAGATAAGTACTCTTTCAATTCAATCAATATGTCTATGTGTTGTTTGAATATATCTTACACTTATCTTCTATTTAACATGCTAGGCTAGATTTCTTTTGTGTTTGCTTAGATGTAGTGAAACCTAGATGTTAATTATGGGTTGATTGTTTGTTTATATTTGTTACGGATGATTGTATTCGATGTTAGGCTTAAGAAAACTGGCAGACTTCCATTGGTAACTTGCTTGAACGTCTTAAGAAACATGATCGGAGGTGTACTACGATTTTTGGTTGTATTTAATGCGTAGGAGAATTCTAATGATCCCATGTTTGGAGCTTCTAATGGCTCGACATAGGAGTGAAGTAGGATCCTATAGAGTTAGGGAATATTGTACACGGCCCTACGACTAGTATTAAGGAATATGACCCGTCATCCATGCAATTGTAACAAGCTATCAACCTGTAAAAGATATCTAGGGAGTAATGAAACCTAAGTAAACACAACTTTTCCTATCATTGTTTACACAACATTAGTATAATTAGTTTTATTTTCATTTCTTTTATTTTATTTTGATTGCATCTTTAGATAAATTGGGTTAGTTGGCTAGCAACTAATTCTGCCCACTCCTTCAAAACCCGAGATTTTACTTGCTTTCATAAAAATATAAAAATACAAAAATAATCATCCGTCACCTCTAGATTTAATTTAGAGACTTTCTAATCCTAGCGACACTATTCCTGAGTTGAACGATCAATCCCCCAGTACTTGTCACTATACTATACTACAACAATCAGGTACACTACCTGGTGGGGGTTGTAAGCTTCTCGAGATCCTTCGAGAGTTAAAACCTTTTGCAAGGTTGCAAAAAACCACGCATCATTGTGAAACTTGTTGTTTGAGTTCATTTTTATCATTTTCAAGTTTGGAAACCATTTTGCCGTTTGACTCAATTAACTCATGCATTTTGTGTTGAAGATCCTGTTCTTTGATGTAAGATTCTTGAAATGACTTTTCAAAACACTTTTCATGTTTGACTTCTTTTTCAAGATTTGAAAGTTGAATTTTATAGCATTGGATATCCTTTGTTAAAGTTGCATTTGTTTCTTTCAAAGCTTTATTTTGCTCATTCTTGTTATGAATTAGTAAAATTTGAGTCTGTAGTTGTTTGGCCATCAGAATGTGGTCAGGATCTGGATCAGATAAAAGTTCATTTTGTTCGATATGATCATGTTTGTCATTCTCAATAGGATCGTCAAATGAAACGACTATGTCATCATCAAATATAACAACTGTGTTCATTTGTTCATCCTCTTGAGAAGATAAAAATGAGTCAGATGGAACAACTTGCGCCTTATCTGATTCAGAAGCAGAAGGTGATGCAATTTCATGTATTAAGCACGTGTTTAGGTCATGTACCTGAGATGAGCCATCAGTGTCATATACTGGGCCTGAATCATTCAACTGAAGTTCTTGCATATTTGCCATAAGCATCACAGCTGCATTGGCTTTAAGATCTTCCATATCATCGTCATTGTAAGCATTGGCTATGAAACTGTTCTCTTGTTTAGTGAAAGTTCCATCCTTTTCATCTTTGAGAGCCATAAATAATGCCTGCTTGTGAAACTTACTCCCCCGAGTTCTCGGTTTTGGACATGCTGTTGCAATATGACCTTTTACGTTACAGTTGTAGCACCACACTTCATTCCCAGATTCTGTATTTCCTGTTTCAGCATTGTCATTTCTTCTCTGAGCAGCACATGTATTGTTTCTGAATCCCCCATTGTTGTTAAACCTTTGTCCATTCCCAGAATTTCCTGAATACCCTCCTGAACCTGATCGTCCAAAGTTACGGTTCTGAATCTCAACCCGACCATCGTGAATGACAGCTTGATTCCTTGTATTTGATGAAGAACGAAGACGGTTGTTAGTCTTGTTTGAGAATTTGCTGAAAGCACGAGCAATAAGAGCAAGTCCCTGATTCAACGTATTTTGTTAATCTTGTTAGAGAATTTGCTGAAAGCACGAGCAATAAGAGCAAGTCCCTGATTCAACGTATTAAAGTCCTCATCATCATCTTCTGTGTAATTTGAGTAGTACATGGTATCACTGTTGTCATATGGAACAAGTTGAGTAGAGGCCTATTGCGAGGATGATTCATATGGGACCATTTGGTGTGAGGTTGCAGGTTGTGGATAACTGAAGTAATTCTGTTCCGGAACATAAGCATGATTAGACATTGGAGGTGGAGCAGCATGAGCATGAGATTGAGCAACGAGTGCCAATGGGTTTGGAGTTGGGGATGGTGTATAGCCTCCTCAAGCAGCTCTATCTTTTTCCACTTCAGATTCATGGTGCTTCAGATAATCATACAACAAACCATATGGAGCATTATGAAGATTCTTTGCTTGTCTCATAAATTTCACGTACTTTTGCCAATCATAACCCAGACTACTGACAAACTTCGTATTGACTGCGATCCTTGGAAGGTGTACTTCATGTCTCTCTAAATCATTGACGACATTGGTGAAACGATGATAGTAAGATTCAAGTGACTCCCCTGGTTCAATCATGAAGTTAGTGTATTCCGGATAAAGTTTTGATTCCATGTCTTCTTTGTTCAGTTGAGTGCCTTCCATTAGTAGATGAGCGTGTTCCCAGATTGCTTTAGCAGTTTTCTGAGCATCAACACTTCTAAATATCGGATTTGGTATTCCCTGAAGTATGTAAACCATAGCATACTTGTCTGCTTCACGATGAAGGTGTTGTTCAGTAGTAAGTGCAGACTCAGGAACTGGTACTGCAGTTGGAGCTACTGGAGGATCAGCAGCTGGGTCACCTCCAACTAAATTAGTAGGCCAATGAAATGGTCCTTCAAGGATAACTTGCTTCATGTATTTACCATGGGGTTTCTTGAGTTCAATAAACCTTAAGAATTGACTTGCCCACTGAACATAATTACCAGGTGTAAGCATTGGTGGTGTGTCAATGGATCCTGCCTCATGTCTGGATTGTTGAGTTGAAATTACTTCACACATCCTATCAAACCAGTGAGTCTGTTTGGATGGAAGTTGGGTTTGTTGTTGTGACAGTAGATATGGTTGTTGTATCGGAACCATCTGGTGTTGTTGCATGAAAAGATGTTGTTGTGAGTAAGACGGTTGTTGATGATACTGTGGTGTTTGTTGATACTATTGCTGATGATATTGTTGATGATACTGCTGATTCTGATGTTGCTGAGGATGAGAAAAATTGTAGTATGGTGGTTGAGACATTTTGAACACTTGTGTGGTAATGGATCTTGTAGAAAGTATAGGTTGAGCCAATTCTCGAAACTAAGCACTAATCCAAATTCTCCAAGTTCTTGAAACTTAGTCAGAAAGCAGTTTTCGAAAACTTTGTGAGTTCTCGAAAAATCAGTGATCGCAAAACTTTGGTAATTGCGAAAGATGTGTTCTCGAAAAATCAGTGATCGCGAAACTTTGGTAATTTTGAAAGATGTGTTCTCGAAAAATCAGTGATCGCGAAACTTTGGTAATTTCGAAAAATGTGTTCTCGAAAAATTTCAATTTTTCAAAAATCCAATCTCACAAAGAAATTTCGAAATTATACAATTTCGAAATTTTGCCAAAAGTCGAAGTATTTTCTTTCTTATACAAGAGAGAAAATACTGAGTATCCAACTGTGAACACGAAAGGAGCCGCGACTTGTAATCTCGAAAGTATGACAAAGATGTGATCTCGAAACTTAGTACAATAGTGTTCTCGAAAAAGAGGCATTTTTTTGTTTTAGTTAAAAGCAATCCAAAAACACGTTTTTAATCCAAGATTCTTGTACAACTATCCTTAAAATAATGAGATCTTAAAGAAAGTTGCAAACTTGAACCACTTTTCAAAAAATTTTAAAGATCTCGAAAAATAGTACAAAGTACGAAACTTTTGATTTTGATGAAAAGTTTGAAACTTTTTTGTTTGTAATGATTTGTAACACAAGTTTGTAAGCAAAGATGTGATAGAAACCAAGAAACAAGCAAGAAAGTACAAAAATTTCAAAATAACGAGTAAAACAACTTGGTTTTTGGATCGAATTTTAGGAAAAACTAAACACTACACCTTCTTCTAGCGAATGATACCACTTGTTAGGTGCCCATATTGATTTCACACAAGTAAGAATGAAATAGATATAAGGATTGGGTGATTATGATAATGAAAGAATAGTAAAAGCAAGAGTTTCCTTAAGATATTCAAATAACCAACCAAATATTCAAGTTACATAAGGTCCTATTTATAGGAGAGGATGCTAGGGCAACACTCCTAGATCCTTCCTTGCTTCAAATTCATGGGCCTTGAGGCCTCATGGGCTTTTCATAAGCCTTTTACACATTAAACATAACATAATGAAAGTAAACAATAAATAAGCAACCTAATGTTTAATACAAATGACCGAGACTTCATAAATAGTAAAACTTCGTTCCCAACAGATCCCAAATGAAAGTCCTGAGTGTAGTTACAACCCAGTAACCGTTGTAAAGTACATGAAATAAATCTAGGGTATGACACATAGTGCAGCGTAGTTTTATTCAATAACTTGGTTACAAGATCACCATAAATGATCTCACCAATGTTAACAGTGAGCCCTGTCATCAGGCAATGAGCCATCATCAACTGAATAGAGTTAATCTGCTTAGTGGATGAATGGTTCTCGCTGAGAACCTGAATCACAAAAGTGAACATGATCTTCCAAGCCACGGGAAAAGAATTCTTGGTGACAGGGGCCTTGTCCAAGTATTCCAGATCCAAAGCAATTTTTTCCAACCCAGTTTTAACATTATTTAGGTCAGGAAGGGCAACATAAACTCCATTATTATAATCAAGTCCTGATGCTGAGCAAAAAGTTTTGAAATCCAGGACAAATTTTCTTTCCCCATTTAAGACCGAAAAGCTGATGAGAAAATCCTTGAGGGGCCTTCGTTCGTTCTCATCAGTGGAGGGTGTCGGGTCATAGGCCTGGGCAATACCCCAAAACTCCCTGAGGTAGTTATGGTACTGAAAGTAGGGTGTAGAAGTAAAGGCTTCTTTCAAAGGGCAATTGTACAAAAAAATTATTATTTCTTTGTAGGCAGGGACATTGGTTGGGCAGTGAAAATTGCCTACAACATTATTTGTTATAAATTGTACATCATCCAGAGTTAACTTTTCCCATTGAGGTGCAAGTTCGACTCCTTGGTCAGCCGCCATTTTAGGTCAAAGAAAAATTTGAAAGTATTTAATGGCAGAATATCAAACACCAGATGGTCCACAAGTTGAGTCCAACTCGTTTGTTGACGTGAAGTGAGTGATATTGTTATCAGATGATAGTAATAAGAAGGATATCTTGTTATAAATCTTCTCAACCGAGAAAGTAATGTTTGAAAAAGCTTTTGAGATGAAAAAACATAAAACTTTGTAGATGAAAGAATTTTTTTCAGAGTTTAGTCAAGAAATTTTGTGTGTATGTTTTTATGTGTTTTGAAAGGGGTATAGAGGGTGAAGGAATGCCAAAGTTGTATGATTTTGAAAATCAAATTTTCCAGCTTCTAGTTTAGGAGCTACAGCTGAATAGCCACCTCCTTTTTTGTCAACTTGCTGGGGTACATCGCTATCAGCCATGGTGGGATCTTGATTTTAAAAACTTTGAGCACTCTTTTGTTTGAAAAGTTTTACAAATCATAGGCTCTGATACCACTTGTTGGACCCTTTTACTTGGTTAATCTTAACTACGAAGTTAATCTAACTAAGTTCCATGGTATAGCAATGTAATGATTAATAACTTAAAGTAAATAAATGTAAAAGATAAGAAACAATGTTTTTCAACGTTTAACTCTTTATTAGAAATTAATCAAAAAGAATTATATCCAAGTGTTTACGGAACAACACATGGGATTGAAATGACAAGTATGGTACAACTCCTCACTAAACCCAAACTAAGTTTGAGTGACAACTAAAGGTCTTACTGAGCTATCTCAGGGACTGTGTTGTTCTTTGGAGAGAGTAAAGATTTGGTTTGTGAATGTCTAAGCATTTAATGCACAAACTTTATCTTTTCATCTCTCTTATTCTCTATTTATACACAAGTAAATCCTAACAGTTACCTAAGAGACAAAGCCTAAAAGACAAAGATTACATCAACCTACAATGGACAAAATACATAGGTATTTTGTCCCTGTTACAATTGGCTATAACTAGTAAAGGACAAGGTTGTTTTCTGATCTTCAGTGTTGACAACACTCTTGGTTTATACCCATTCAGGGAAAGTTGACCTTTGCTTGATAAGGACTCATCCTCCACTCAAACTTATCCCGCCTAATCCCGCCTTAACTTCAGTCCATACATCTTCAGTCTTTGTTTATTCAGTCTTTAGTTGGTGAGGAGTTAAGGGGATTCAGTGAGCTATTGTCATCACTCACTAAATCCATCATCTTCTTCTTTAGCTCAAGTATCATTCACTGAGAACCGCCTCACTGAATGGCGAACCTTTCTTCATAGGTTCGTCCTGAGCTTCTCGAGGATGACTCACTGAATGACTATGTATTTAGTGACTTGTTGAGTGTTTACGGTCATCAAATATTACAAAGTTCATATTTCCCAACTAATTCTGCTGGGTTTGCATCGCGCAACCCTTTTTGAGGTGTACAGTCAGAGCTTGCGTATCATAACTACCACATAACTTTTTCGGGTATTTTACAAGTTGAGCAAGGCAAGCCACTAGTTTTCCTTTGAGAAACGTAGTGGAAAGGATAAGAAGGTTTGCTTTGAAGAGATCTTGACTTGTTTGAAAGGCTAGAAGAATTATTTCTTCTTGATAGACAGGCGGGCCATTCCCTTTGTAATTCCTTGGAGGCATCACGATTCAGATTTTTCTGATCTTTTTTCGAAGGGTGATTTAATGAGACTGAAGCTTGTAGGTTGGCATCAAATGTTGTTGAACTCGTCCAGATTCCTCCCGGGCTTTCTTTATGCCATAGGGCTGACCTCTCACTGGGAGTTTCCAGGGTACCGAGCTGCGCCGAGGGATGCCGAAGGGAAGGGTATAGCCCTAGCTTTGATTTTTCTTATATATTGACTTATGTGTGTATATATTTTTCCAAAAGAATTTTATTTTTGACTTATTTCTTTGCAGCTTTTACAATGTTTGATTATCTGATTAAGCCAAAATTCCGAAAAGGAGCGACCATGACTAAGGGTGACAAGTACCTAGAGGGTCAATCCCATGAGCTGCATGTGACCGAACTTGTAACAATTCACATTTTCGGATTACTATTCATTTTTACTATTCACTTTCACTATTCATTTTCTGAAATTTAATTTTTATTTTATATTCTCGTGTGATAAATCATTTCTATGATAAAATAAAAGTTTGACACTTATCAGATCATTTTCGCGAAAGTTATTAAGGAACTACACGTTTGGCTTAAACGTCATTTAAAAATCCTACGCACAACGAAAACCAACCGCGTCAATTTTCCCTGCATCAGAAAAATATTTAGTACTCTCATGATTAATTAGAGAATTAATCATGACTAAGAAAAATGTTACCAAATAGACCTTGGGCAGTGAGAAACAGAAAATTTAGGTTTTAAGCACTTTTACTTAGCCGTAACCTTAGCCTATACCTGCACTGCGTTTCTAAGACGATTTGAGTTTTCACATTATTTGGAAAAGTCAACATATTTTCCCTCCTCCTTTGACCAAAAATCATTCCTTGATTTTATAAGTCATTCCTTGATTTTTAGGCTTACGGTTTTATGTCTAAAAGACATTAAATACCAACCGACACTAGACTGAGCCTAGTCTAGACATTATAAGTCATTTTAAATCATTATTATCATATTAGAAAAGTAACATTTTACTTTTCTCAATTTTACACAATATTCGTATGTTTTACATATTACGCGTTTTAGACCCGTGTTTCCAGTTTTAGTAGGGTTTGAGCACCCCAATAGAACCTACCACTCATTTATATTTTATTATGGAGTATATTGACAAGTTTAGTCATTCTTTCAAGTTTCACATTTTTACGATACCCGGTTTTACGTTTTGTGGCTTAACAACTTATGGTTAGCAATCTACGGAGTCAAAACTAACTACATAAGTTGGATAATATCATCAAAAACCAACTCATCCCCCCTTATCCATGGTGAACCTCCTCTAGAGGGGGGGGGGGGGGAATCACCCATGTGGCTTGATCTCATGCCATAAGCCTTAAGATGATTACATGTGTGCAAGCTTTCTCTCATAGCTTTGACTAGTCTTCATTAGTAACCTCCTCAAGCTCCTATAAAACCCTCCCCTCCCCCTCCTTGCCGTCCCACATCACACACACAAACACCATACCCTTTGCTAGTTTACTTCAAGTTTTATTCAAGAAATCAAGTGTTATATCAACACATAAACCCTAGTTAGGTTTTGATTCATCAAACTACTTCAAATCCTTAGAAACTTTTGGTGATTCTATTGAGTTTAGATCCACTCAAGTCACCTAAACCTTCATCACAAATCCTTCAAGAATACAAGGGTAGAAGGATTGCTAAAGTGAAGTGAAGCTTGTTCAATTAAAGTCCTATTCTTACTAGTTACTTCTTTCTTAGAAAGCCTAAAGTTGTAAGAAACCCTAATACACTTTCTTACTAAATATCATTTTCATGCTATTTATATTTCATTCATACTATATATGGTCTTGTTATTATGTTCATGATGTATAAAAACTAGTAAAACAAGTTATGGAAACTATATGTTAACTTATATTAAATAAACAAGAAAAATAGTGACTTATATTGAGAACCACGACCAAAATAAAGTAACCATGATATGAAACACTTACCTACTGTTTTAGAGGACTTAAAAAGGAAAACATAGCAATTTGAACCACCTAAAACGAGTACACGAGTCAAAAGTTATGGCCAAAAGAAGTTAGCGAACCTAAAAACCCAAAACTGCCTTATAAACTTTCTGATCAAAATCCATATTTTTTCAAGGCCCTTCTGGTCCATTTCATCAAAAAGTTAAAACATGAAAGTTGTCCGGAACGAAGTTTTCATTCAGGAACATAGAAGCTCGAACCCCGAAAACGCACAACGAGTGATATTTTTCTTCAAATTCTTGACAGCCCTTTTAATACCCAAATGACCATGTATTGGGTATGGCTAAGTAAAACCAAGAGGTCTAATGACCTTAAAGCCGAGACCACAACCATGGCTAAGGCCAAGGATGAGTCTCAAGATCATGATAGCCATGACCAAAGCCACGGCTAAAGACCATATAACTTTATAAGACGAAAACATGAACTAGAGAGTTAGTTGTAATATAACCATACAATTTGGATCTACTCCATCAAAATAACCATGAGACTTTGCAAGTAAAATTCATTCTAGACTTAAGTAACTAATTGTAATAACAATCTTCATTTAAAGGTAAACTTTCCTAAGTTTATTCAATTATTTGGATATGTAACTTTTCGGATCAAAAACTTATATATTTTTATCAAATACTACAATAGTAGGGAGCTTCATGTGAGGGGTTCATTAAAGTAAACCGTTGAGATGAGTTGTGGATTTATGAATTAAAGTGTCCTGGCTCCTCGAACGTTTAATACATGACCTCTGAATTATGATGGCCCGAACGGTAGTAAGTGATATACAACTATACATGTTTCATAAATCATTTTTATTCAATGACTTACACTATATACTAAGTACTACATCATGAACTATATGCAAGACATATTTAGGCAATTCTTCGTATTCATAGACATTACTCCAAACCTAAGTCGCAACGTTCTATTATAGGCTGCTCTTAGAGACTCTCGCGATTCGACTACCACTTTCATTTCTCATTACATAAACTTAAGGTGAGTCATAGCCCCACTCTTACTCTTTTAATACTTGTTTTGAACTCTTTGGGGGAGATACATGCTTAAACTACTTGCTTTCACTTTTACTCAAGACAATTTTACTCATATGCTACGCTATACTTTTATACTTTTGAACATGGTGTGTAGTTTTATTATGATATGTGCCTTAATGTGTGAAAACTATTCTATATGCTATATTATTTAACCACTGTTTAACTCCTGGATGGAGCCGATGGAGAGGTATTGATAGTACTATCGGGCTGACGCCCCCATCCTTGGTCACCGATTCTTGGCCTTGGGTGAATATAATCCAGCTATGAAGCATTTGTGCTTATTCTTGTCATGAGGTTCAGTAGGCTGTTATACTTTACATTAATCGTGCATATATCGTATACACATATATTGAAATCATGCTATACTTTAGAAGTGGGTTGTGAACACACAGGTTGCAAGTGTTGTTATGGGCGGGACTTGCAACTGAGTGGATTCACAATGCTTTTGCTGTGTGAACATTCTTTAAAGGCTTTTCAACTGTTTTAAAACAAACTCTATGAACTCACCAACCATTGTGTTGACACTTTTAGCATGTTTGTCTCAGGTCTGTAAGGTGATAGCTGTTGCATGGAGCATAGAGTCACTTGGCATGTTTTGAAGACTTATGCTTTTATCATTACCATTCGATATGTTTTAAAACACTTATGTATTGTAACTCAGAATTTATTAATCGAATGGTAACTTTTCAAAACGTCTCATTTAGAGGTCGTTTTCTATATCTTGTACTTTGTATTATGAAGTAGCACCCCAATGACTCAATCTTCCGCTGCGATATTTTGGGGGTATTACAGAACTGGCCAAGTCAAATGCTGAAATTCCTGAGAAGACTGCTGAGTTAAAGAAGGTTGAAGTGGCATATGAAAAGGTGATGGCAGCTAAACAAAGGAAAGCAGGCTGCTGCTCGGCTAGCCTTTAAGGCTAGGGCCCAAAAGGGGGGCGCGGCAAGGAGTCAACAGGCTAAGCCGCGCGGCAAGCGTTCTGGCGGAGAAGGTGGTTCCACCCGTCCATCCAAGAAAGGTAAAATTACAAGTTCCACCTTTATTGTGGATTTGGACTCCTCTGAGTATGTTTCTGCTCCTTCTCCAATTCGATCTGTACATCCGAATGATTTGAGAAAGCAACCGGATGGTGAAGATGGTGCAAGAAACCATCTTGAGGTTGATGATGTTAGGTCTCCATCACATGCCAGAGGGGTCATTTAAGAAATTATGTTCAGAACGCAACATGTGGTGGAAATTGTCATTCAAATATAATAATAAAAATGGGCCTTTTCGGGCCTTACATTAGATACATCAGTCTTACATTTACATAAACCATTTTCTAAGATTGATGGCGTGCCATGTTCGTAGCACTTCCTTGTCATTCATTGTCTGGAGATTGTATGAGCTGGTTTGATAAGCTTCTATGATTTGGTATGGCCCTTCTCATTTGGGCCCTAACTTTCCTTTTCTTTTATCATCATTGTCCACAAAGTAGGCATAGGCATCCCTATTTCTGCCGGAATGACTGCTTCACTCCCGTACCTTAAGCTAAACGGTGTTTCTCCATTGCTTGTTTTGAAGGACGTACGGTGAGCCCACAAGATGTTTGAAATTCATCTACCCATTTGGATCTCTCTCTCTACCGAGCCTTGACTTGAATCCTTTCATCAAACTCTTATTAGCTCTTTCTACCAGTCCCTTGGCCTTAGGATGGGCTACGGCGGTATTTATTTGGGTTATGTTCAATCTTTCGCACCAGCTTTTGAACGGATCATGAATGAAGTTTCTTCCATTGTCTGTCACAATTATCCTTGGTAGTCCGAACCTACAGACAATGTTCTCTCAAATGAATTTCTTGATGTCTTTTCCGGTTGTTTTTGCTAAAGGTTTAGCTTCCATCCATTTAGTGAAGTAGTCAATTGCTACTATGACAAACTTTATCTTTCCCGGAGCTTCAGGGAGGGGGCCTAATATGTCCATGCCTCATTGAAAGAACCGCTAGGGTGCCATGATCGATGTCATAACGGTTTTGGGGAGTTTCAGAACCGGTGCATGTATTTGGCACAATCATACTTTTGAATTTCTTCCCTGGAGTCTTTTTGCATAGTTGGCCAATAATACCCTTGCCTCATCAGCTTGGAAACTATGCTTCTTGGACCCGAATGCATCCCATATGCCCCTTCGTGCACCTCCCTTATGATGTAATTGGCCTGCAACTGTCCGACACATCTTAACATTGGGCCTAGGTAGGATTTTTTGAATAACACATCATCCATCATAATATAGTGGTTTATCATCATCCGGAGGGCTCGGGCCTCATTTTGGTCTTCCGGTTAAATACCTTACTGTATACACTGAATGATTAGAGTCATCCAATTTTCTTCCTCTTCTTCCACAATTGCATTAATGATTCTTCTTTAGTTGATGATTTTTCTAGGACTTCCACAAGGATTTCTTTTGTCAGGTGATCAAATGCTACGGATGCCAGCTGATGTAACCACCCATAAAATCCCATCAACATCATTTCCTCCACAATAACAGTACTAGGTATTCCACCAGGAAAATTTTTGCTTTTCTTTCCTGTGCATTGCATGTGATGACTCACAAGACCTACTTACGTAGCCTCTCAAGCCAAATATCCTTACAATCATAACACAAGAACTCTTAATCTAAGATCACAACAACACCATAATAAGTAATCTATCATCACAACACACTAAACCTACCACAAAACCCTAATCAAACCCTATGTGTTTATAAACCATAATTGCTCATCTAAACTAGTTTGAAAGTACTCAAGGCTTATGTAGGAGTTAAATTAGGAACTTTAGGATATCTTAGACTTTCTAAACCTTAGTACAACCCTCTAGAAGCTTAGGTACAAGGCCATTAAGCACAAAACCCTAAATAGGTCTTACAAGTCCCAAAACTAGGTTAAACTTTCCCAAAACTTCATCATAAGCTACCACCACTTAGTATAAGCCTCCTAAGACTTAATCTTAGTCACTAAGCTCCCATAGGAACCTAATCTAGGCACTAAACCTTAAGTTAAACCCTAATCTCTCACTAAGCAAGATTAGGTCTAAACTAAACCTAAACTAGTTAAAACCTAAACATAAGCACCTCAAGCACCTAGCCTAGCACCTTGGTCACCCTAAGCTAGCACCCTAACACCACCCTAGTTTCCCATGTTAAGCCTTTCTTTGCTCAAGTAAGCTTCATTTTTGCTTCTAATAGTTTTATTACAGTAATAGGTTAGTATTAGGATGCCTTAGAACCTTTGCCTAAGCCTTTGATCATCTTCTTTTAGAGCTTTTCATTTTAAAACCCTAATTATAGACTACTTGCTAGAAACATGCTATAATACCTTAACTTAAGCTATAAGTTAGTTTAGGCAACTTGGATAAGCTAATATTAGTAAACCATAAGCTAGGAAACTCTTTTGTTTCATAAAAATATAGTTTGCATGGAATTAGGACTAGTTTTGCAAAGTTTTCCTTGCATAGGTGTATATATGGTAACTTTCTGAAAATATTAAGTCTAGGGACTATTTTTGACATTTCTTAGAAGTGTTAGGTATAAGGACCCTTTTTGCAAAGTTACATAACCCTAGGATAAAAGTTATAAACTTATAAGGACAAGTTTTATAAATATTATAAAGTCAAGGGTATAAATGGTAAATTCTGAAAACTAATAAGTCTAAAGGTCATTTCTGCCATTTTCATAAAGTATAGAAGTATAGGGACTAATTGTGTAAAGTCTAGATAGTTAGAAAACTAAATAACCTAAAGTATATAAGTTTAGGATAGAAAGTGTAAATATGTGAAACTTAAGGGTTATTAAGTAAAGTATTACCTAAAAACAAAAGCATGACACAATAGTAGGGAGCTTCATGTGAGGGGTTTCATTTGAGTATTCATTTTGACGAGTTTGCTGGGTTTACGAGTTAAAGTGCCCTGACTCCTCAAACGTATACTACATGACCTCCGAATTATGATGGCCCGAACAGTGTTATGTTATAACTAAATCTAAAATACTTAACTCTATAGTAGGTTGCTTCGTGTGAGGAGTTATATACTTCTGAAATATGATGGCCCGAACGGTATTATGTTGGCAGCATAATACAATAGTAGGGAGCTTCATGTGAGGAGTTATACTTCTGGATTACGATGGCCCGAACGGTGTTAAGTTATAAACATAGAAACCCTAGGATTAATTACTTAAGAAACTTAAAACAACTAAAAGAGCTTAACCACACAAAACATACCTACAAAACCCTCAGAACACGTGAGTAAGGCCATCTAGTTTTTGAGTCACTTTTCACATCAATCACATCATTCCTAAAGCCCAGGTGAGTTTCCATAGCCTCATTTTTAAATGCTTTATAAACCCTGTGAGGGGGGTTACATGCTACTTGCTTTTCTTTAAACTGATACAAGTCTTTTTCTTTGGTTATTGCATGAGTGTTACTTTCTGCCACCATTACATAACTAAAATTCATGAACCATAATAACTTGCGAGTGAACGCGAGTATAGTTGATAGATCTATTGGAGTTTGTCAACTCCCGTTGGTTTGCCCCAGCCGGGCCACCAATAAGTACTATACTTGAAATCTCACAAGGTTTAACTTTGGCAAGTTAACCTTATCTTCGTCCCATCATGTAAGGGTCTGCAGTGCCCCATGATCTGGACTGTTAACGTGTGGTTTCATGAGCTTAGTGCAATAACACTTTTCACATGATAATTGTATATGCATTACAATTATCAAAAACCTTACTTTTTTCTTGGAAGGGTTTAACATCTGAACCCTAGGGAAACTTGTATTCACACTACACAAAAACCTATGACTCTCACTCAACACCTAGTGTTGACTTTTTAAGCATGTATCCTAGGTATATAGCTGTTATGGATCTATGGCACAAGACGACACTGAACTTGGAGGACTTTCAACCCCGTTATCATTCAAAACATAATATTTCACAACTTAGATTCATGGGACCTCTTCTTAATAAAACTCTGATAATTTAATAAATGTTAACTCATTTTATAAAAACGTATCTTTTCGAGGCATTTTCTATTACTCTAACTGTGATTCCATAAGGTAATACCCCAGATCTAAATCCGCTGCAATCTATAAAAAAATAGGGGTGTTACAGCAGATGTGTTTCGAAAGCTTTAAATTTATAATACTAGTTCTACCGATTCCTTAATACAAAAATCACATGGGGTAAAAGTATAACCCTCGTTTATAGTAAAGGTTTAAGTAAGGCCAGGTCGTCCCAAAAGAGGAAAATGTTTCTTCTATCAGTGTTGTGTAACAAAATTAGATTCCAATGATTGTCACTTATCACTAAAACTGTTTTTGTTGGATTTAAGATTTTTGAAATGTTTTGCCAAGTTAATTTAAAGATATGTTTGTCCAAGGCTGAGCACAAGAGATTGACAAGCAAGTGTAACATGAAGAGAACACGGACAAAGCATAAGACTAAAGCATGACGGGTAATCATGTAAACTAATATATCTACTCGACATAAAAAGCTATCCTTTTGGCCTTTACCCCTTAATATATAAAGTGCATAAAGTGTGGTCCGTGCATGAAGTATAAAATATGTATTTCTTCTAATCAAGTCGTTAGACGTGGGATTAGTCCTTAAACATGTCATAATCCAGGCTATCGATTGTTTTACTATACAATTCTCACAAGCATAGCAATGACTCGTTATAGATAGACGATTCGTAATATAGTAAATATAATTGCATCATTAGGCATTTAAACAATCATAATTACCAATCAAGACAAGTGATAGTATAGTAAATAATGACATATCAAATACACACTTCATAGATTCAAAATTCATAGTACATTTCCTGTTATTAACTCATGGCCACAATGCCTTAAACAAACATAATACGACTACTTAATATTCAATAACAAAGTAACAAATGTAACGAGTAAACAATTATCAATTTCATAATAAAACAGATTATACCGAGATTACAAGGTAGAACCGTGTTCACAATTCTCTTTCCACAAGTGCTACTTGCTTCCAACTCCTTAGCAAGTGGTTTTTGGTGCAAAACCACTTCTAGTCTTCTTATGTTGCAAGAAGATGATGATTGATTGAGGCGTGTCTATATTAATCCGATTTGAGCCTCTATTTATAGTTGAAATGTAGCCCTAAGACGTCGCTGGTTAGTAATGATTGGCAAGTGATCGGCCTCATCATTGATGTAGCTCATTAATGGAAAAGTATAACTATCAGGGGAAGTACGCCACACATTCGTGGTAATAGACTACATTTCAATGATGAGGCATAAGCAAGAAACAAAACTGCACCGTCGTGGTATAAGCACCAAGTATAAATATCAAAGAGGACTTTTATTCGGGTTATATCATTAGGCTAAGGGTTAATAGGGTATGAACAAGTCATGGGAGTTTTTATCTGAAATTGGTGCAAAAAGAAAAAACTTAAATAGGGAAATTAAAATACTTTATTCCTTCTGTTTTTTCCTTACCACATCATAACAAACACAAAGCATGCACTCCTTATACTCATCATAATTGGTATACAACCTTTAGTTCACATACTTTTCATCCTCAATCTTTAGATTCCCGACTAAGTAATATATTTTTGTTCTTTTTCATGGTGGATAATATAAACAAAAAAGTTTGGCTCAAAAGGTGTAACTAGTGGATTTAAACACTAAAAGTGAGTGCTATATGAGTTTATTATTAGTTAAGTAAACGGATAGTTTAAATTTGGTGTAAATCATAATTTTGCCTCTTATCACATAAAAATACTTATATCACATGAATGTGATCTCACTGCGGTCTCATAATGATTTCAAGCACAAGTTCTAGAATCAAATAAATTATCGGCACACTCATATACAAAGAAATCAAGCATAAAAGGTATATGCCAATATAGACTCGAAATCCTTACATTTTCAGTGGTAATGGGTATAAAATGTGCAAATAATGTTATCAATCCCGATTCAGATTGCTTTACGATTGTTTTGGATACGTTTTTTTTATAAAACTAGTTTTAAAGTACTAATAATTTATCAAATTATTTCTCCCCATAAGCGGTGTACATAACTAAAATATGTGTCGGTTTTTATTAAAAATCTCGGCAAACTTACTATAAGACGGCGGTTTTATAGAAAAATTCTAATAGAAATTTCAAAATTTTGCATACTAATGCAGGTACTATATTTTTCCTGTTTATCTCCCCCCCATACTTAAATTAAGCATTGTCGCTAATGCTATAAAATTTAAAAACAAAGTATAACGGGAAAAATAAAGGATAACGGTACTTCCCGCGTATGCTTTGTCATTTCTCAAGAAATCACCTCATGCTTGTCCATCATTTGGACCATTTCTTTTCCTACACACATACATCATGCAACACAACATATCACAAAATGGTGATGTGTACCTAGTACATCACATTAGTTATATATAATAATTATTATAGTAGTTAAGATATTTGTTCATGGTTTTGTGTTCGGTGGTGGTGGTGCAAGTGTCAAATTGTTTTAGTGGTACCAACAGAGGTACCAATATTATAGATCCAAATATTTTTTTTTGAAATTATTTTGAAACATGACCAACAGACTGGTCAATCACATAAACAAACAAACCAACCCCACTATACTTCCCTGCCAAGCACGACCATCTTTCAGTCTTGTACTTCACCATTCATTTATAGGCTCCACCTCCATCACCTCTGGTAGCTCCCTGAGCTTGCCAGTCCCTTCGTCCCTCAAATGACCAAAGCTTTTCATGTCCACAGGCTTGCAAATCACAAGATCACCAAACGGATCCATCTCTTCTTCTTTAAACAACCCCATGTTATTTGCAATCCTGGTCACCAAATGCCCACAACAGATTCTTGTACCTCCTGTTGCCACAGCTCTATTACCAAGATGTTGAGCAATCAACCAAGCTAAGTTCATATGGGACAAGGGGTGGTTCTTATCAAACACATGAAATACCCACAAATCTTCATCGAGCACATACTGCTCATAATGAGATATGTGAAAAATAGATTTGACCATGATTTTGTGAAGCACCTGCAACAAAGGATTCTTTATCTTCCAAACTATTTTCTTCCCATAAACTCTCAAATCTTCATGTAATAACTCGTAGATTCCCATGTCATTTATTAATGCTAATCACTGAACGATTTCAATATAACTGATAACTAGGCCATTTTTGCAGGCCAATTTAATTTTTTTTTCTTTCCAATGAACTATTATTTCCCGATACATATTGTTAATACAAATAATGTCAAAAACGTTATTCGCATTATTCGGTCTTCTCGTGTTTTAATAATCACAAAATATAAAGACATGATACGTAAAGATACGGTTTATAAGTTTTTAATCGAGGAAACTCGTTACTTCTATGTAGCTGCTTCAACATCACTTCAGGTATGAACAAACTTTATACCGTCATTAGTTAAGTGATCAAAGAATTTTATTTTCACCTAAACTTACATTTTTAAGTATTGACAAAACATTTTCACAAAAGTATTTTTGTGTTTTTAAAGAAATGTTTTATTAAGAAAATAAATTCAAATTCAAACTTTATAACAACTAGTTTTACCCCCAAATCAGTTCAGCCTGAACCAGATAAGTTTTCACCATGTCAGGACAAAAAGGGAGCATTTTGTCATAGCGGTCTCTTAAACAGGCTGGCGGTCCCTTAGTGATAAAGGACCGTCTGGCATTTAAGGGACCGTCCCACTCCCTCCTGTCGTCTATAAATGCTGAACTGTTACACTTCAGAAAACAAGACTTTCACACACACAAAACTTTCTGGTCTTTTTTCCTTTTATTCTTTGATCACTATAACATTTCGGTATATGTTTATAAGTGATTTCCTCTTCCGTCAAGTGCAAGAGAAGATCTCTCGACAACTATGAAGATTCGAGATGTTATAGGTGTCCCCACATAAACGCAACAAGTGTTGCGTGATAGGATATATATTATGTCATTGTTTTTTGACTTGTGTGTGAGTCGAGGATAGGGATATTTGTATGAACTTGGATGGTGATGTAGTTCCAAGTATTTTTTTGTGCGAGCTTGGATGGTGATGTAGATCCAAGAGTTCTTGTAAATAGATTAGTTCATATATTTGATGTGAGGAGAGTGATGTCCTAAAGTATTGGTTAGGATTTGTTGAGTCATTATGTAAAGACTTGGATCAGGGATGATTAAGTGTGTCATGTGTGTGAAGGCTTGATTCGGGTGAAGAATCAAGTGAGTCGTGTGTGTGAAGGCTTGGTTCGGGTGAAGAACCAAGTATGTCTAACAAATGAAGGCTTGGATCATGTGAAGATTCAAGTTGGACAAGAGTGCTTGTTCGTGTGGCCACGTGGGCCTTGGAATAGATTGGTTCTAGCTACGATTAGAACTCGACATTATGCTTAGTATCATTGAGCCTTGTGTAAGCATGTGTACGGATTGCTCCGCCTGAAGGAGTGTGTTGATATAGTGATTGATAATTCTCGAGTGTGGTACTCGGGGAGTGGAGTAGGATGGAGAGTGAGCTTCGTGCCGAACCACTATAAATCGCCATGTCTCTTGGTTGTGTTCTTTCCTTACTCTTTACTTTACTTGTTTATTTGTATATGCTAGCAACTTATTTGATATCACATAACTAGTAGGATTCAACAAGTTTGTAAAAGAAAAATAACCGGACCTAAAATGGCAAAACGATTTAGAAAATTAAAAAGAAGCGGTGAAACTATTCAACCCCCCCTTCTAGTTTCTACAATTGGTATCAGAGCTTCGTTTATCAAGATCTTTAAAGTATACTGTACTTTAAAACTTGAATCGATCTATGGAATCAAAATGATATCTAGAAGGGTGTTACTTGAATGAGCCACCATTTTTCGAAAATGAAAATTTTGTCATTTAGAAAAATGAATTTGAAAGTTATGTGAAATCAATTAGTCATGATCTTTGGCTTGTCATTTCATTTAATCATTTTTAAATCAATGAGAACAAATTTCTAAAACCAAAAATTTCACAAGAAACTTTTGCTTGACATTGAAGTTCAAATGTTGGTTTATAAAAGTTTGCTTAAAAAGAGTTTTGATAAAACTAGTTTATGTAATGTGGCAAATGATATGTTACAAAATATTTTAGACTATCATCAAAAGAATGTTCAAGCCAAAGATGATGAAAATGTGATATTAGAAAAACACTTAGCTTAAGTGGAATCATGTACTACTAGTTTGAATGTATTCATTGTAGGTAATGTTGCTGACAAGAATTTCTTAAGCAACCTAGTTGGTGTATCATTCTACTTGCCTTGATGTAATGACTATTAAGAAGACAATGTGCGGTTTTATGTGTAATGTGGATAGCTAGCTAAGAAGACATTAAGCGCCTTAAGCATGTAGACAACCTAATTGTCATCTCACCAAGCCGATTGCATTACTAATCATTAAGCCTAATTACCAAGTGAGTATCATCTAAGTCTAGCATCACCAACAACACAAGTTTTGGTTATGTGCTAATAAGGATATCTAAAGGCCAAGGTAAGTCTTCTTACTAATCTTGACTATTATGCTTGCTATTTGATTGCTTGCTATATGTTCTCATAACTACATGATTAGAGATTACTTACTTATATGCTTGATGATGTTTGTATGTCAATAGGTGCTAGATGCTTTATGTTGTTTAGACGCTTTGTCTAAATGCTTATCCTTCTTTGGATTCAAGCAAATTATTTGGAAAAACAATGGTCTTACCACAACCATTGTTTATAGCAAAATTTGACGTCAATCAATCACTATAGACGATGCACACTTGCTTCACTCTTTGTTTGCTATCTAGTTCTCGTTTATGACATTTCTTGAAACTTGATTGACTTCTAGCTTCCTCGATGCAAATCTCATCCTTAATATCATTCTCTCTTTTCTTCTGTTTCGACTCAAAATCCACTCCTTAATCAAGCGTATCGAGTCATCTTCTCTTCTTCTGTCTCAATTCAATTCCATACCCATTCCTTAGCCTACTCATGTGTATTGAGTCATTGTCGTGTCTTTAAATTCAAAAAGTTATGTTTTAAAACCATCTAAAACTAAAGATTTTTCATTAAGACCAAAACAACAAAAATCGCCCAAAAACCACAACCTCCTGCCGACGGTCCCTTAGCTCTCGGTGGTCCCATATCGATAAGGGACCGTCCAAGATTTTTAGCTTGCTCCCTGTTTTCTTACTACAGAACATGAAAAACAAAACCAAACACTCCCTCTTGTGTAGAAAGCGACGTAATACTCGACCCAACACTCAAAATCTTACTCACTCAAAATTAAACTAAGTCAAGGCTTACAAACTCAAGATCACCAATCACCAACTCTCGCTAATCACTTGATTGTAAGTTAATTTATTTATTTCCACTTACTTGATTCGAATTAAGCCATTAGGGTTCATATGAACTCAAAATTGAAAATTGGAGATTCTCGTATTTTTGCAAAATCAATAAAAATTGAAGATAAATCTTAACAATGTGTTACTAACAACACCTAAATTAACAAGTTAATTAATCTAATTTGTGTGTTTTGAAAATGGGTCAAAAATGAGATTATCCCTAATTCAAATTTAAAGTTGGTAATCTTGTTTTATCACGTAACAAAAACGTAGTTATACGTTGTTAATACATGTCAGAAATATTTTCATAACCATGCAACGAAATAAATCAAGAATGTCTAAATTAAAATGTATTGTTGTATATGGAGGTGTTTGGATTATATTAGTGGTTAGTAAACTTAATATATTTCTCTATTTTCTTTTAGGAAGAACATGGTTAAACCAAATTGGGTTGATCACAAAATCTCTCGTAAATACATACCCATTGTGTCTACCGAATATCCTCTACCTCTTTGCTATAATTTTCAAAGAGTCGAAAAACGTTACATTCATGAAGGTTGGGTGGTCTATCCGGACTTTGAGGACCTTAGTTACCTCGAAGCGATGTTGGGCTCAGCGAAACTTAAGTGTCTTTTCAAAATCAATGAGTCAATTGTTCCTCGGTTTGTCTTAGAATTCTATAGTCAATGTAGGTTGAGGGTCGAATCCATGAATGAATACTATATTGAGTTCGTTGTTCAAAACAATTCTTTTCATACTCACTTCCCGATTTTGGTCGTATTCTTGGTCTTCCTACCACGGGGCAATGCTAATTCACTGACGAATGGAGCCTTGATGCTCTTGTCAGAAGCACCCCCATGAGTGGGAAATATGCTACCATTCCCCCCACTCCAAATGAAATCAAAAGCTTTATTCAAAAATCTCGACCATCATCCTTTATACGCATTCATAAAGGTAAGAAAATCCCTGTTCAAGAAAACCAACTCTTAACAAAAGAAATTGAAAATCACCTAACTCGACTTGAGGAAATTATCCGTGAAAATGCCTTTTGCCAAGGTGGTAATAGGGATCATTTTCCCGCTTGTCTTGGTCATATGCTTTATTGTGTTGTCAAATTGATACCTTACAATCTAGCATTCTATGTTATTAGGAGAATGGAATTTGTCACCAAGAAACCCAAATTAAACCTGCCTTACAGCATGCTCTTGACCCGTTTGTTTAACCATATCATGGGTGAATTTCTGGAACTTAGATCGGAAAAATACCTCATCCATGATCGTGTCATGTTTCCACTCACTACTCACATTGAGCGTAAGACAAGGTCTGATTTAGGGACGAAGAGGACCTTGTTTCCCAAGTCATCCTCTGATGCTTCATCCTCTCATCACATAGATGATGATGAACACGTTGGAAATTCCAATGCTGATGCATCTTCTTCATCCCTAAACATCTTGAATGCCCTTCCTCAACAACCTTAATATCTTGACTCTCAAGACCCATTGGTGATCACTCTTCTCACTCAAATTCGAGACGAACAAAGGAAAGGTTTGAAGTTGATCAAGAATCTCCTTAAGAAAAAGAAGTAGTGAATGTCATTTGAAGAAGAACTTTATTTGAAGTATCTTTATGTTATGATTATATGTAATGCATCTGGAACATCTTGTTTATTTGTTCTAACTTTTAAAACATGTTAAATCATTGATTATGTTCAAATTTGGATACGATTATAAGATGCTTAGTTGGCTTGTGATATCTTTTATCGTTGAAATTATGTTTATGCTGTTCTGTAGCCAGTGAGAATATAGTATATGTACAGGTTGCAGAAATGAGAAACTAGGCAAAGAACTATGAACCTACTGCCGACGATCCCTTAGCGACCTGGCGGTCCCTAAACAATAAGGGACCATCCCATATTTAAAGGACCGTCCTTGTGGGATCACGGATTTTTGCACTATTTTCTTCGTTCTTGCAATCCTAAACCTATTTCATGATTATCACCACCTTACCATGTTTAGATAAACATTTCTAAGTGCTTAAAATCTCCTAATGCATGCTTTGCCCAAACCACAACCATGCTTGATTATTTAAACCTTCCTCATCACCCTCAACCTTATCACAATCATCTTTCAATTCAACTTCATCACCCACAATGGCCTCATCTTCTACTTCCTTGCCAACAAACAAAGAACCTACAACACAACCATCAAACAAAAGGCCTAAGCTCAAAATTATTCAACCTCAAACCAATTTCATTGACCTCACACTCTATGACACCACTCCATCTCCTAAGTCACCACCATCATCACCTCAAGCACCAAGTGCACCACTCAAAACACCATCCACAAATGGAACATATCACTCTTCATCCAAGACATCCTCTAGCTCAAAGACAACCACATCACCTTTCTCTTGGAGAACACTCCTTTCACTCCACCATCATCTCCAAATCTTGGCAATCCCGATCCCTACTATTTTGCTAACAAGCACACTATGGGGTGTGCTTGTTGTTACCACAACTTTCATCTCATTCACTCTCTTCGAGATGAACTTCACATCATGTTTGGTCACATTGAGTTTCTTCTTACTCAAAAACATGTGCAACCAACTCCTCTTGCTTCAATGCTACCATCAGCAACTCCACCTTCATCTTCTCCATCATCCACTTCTCCCTCCGACTAGACTTTCTCAAAAAAACCTAGTCATGAATAATCAAGTGGAAATTATGTTTTGGACCAAACGTGCAATGGGAGATAACTTGTTATAGTAATTTATGACTAGTATTGTTGTTTCTATTATGTGTTTGTCATGGAATTTTTATGGAAATCATTGTATGATTCTTGCATGAAATGAAATGAATGAATGATTATGTTTTAGATATGATAATGTGTTGTGATATTAGTCATTGTTAAACTTGAAATTGGACTAAAAATATCTAACCTCAAAAATTGGAAGTTACTTAAATCACAACATATCTGCCATTTTGGAACCCTACTGTCGGCGGTCCCTTAAATGGACTGGAGGTGCCTTAATCAATAAGGGACCGTCCCCATATTTACGAGACCGTCCCCAGTAGTGCTCAAAATTTGATTTTATCTCATGATCTTCTATCTTATTCCTGCACTACATAACTGATTTCACATCTATACTTTCTTTCCATATCTCCATATGCATGCATGTGCTTTGTTATAACTTTGTTTTGTAGCACATCACCATAGCTCGATTCCCCGGTGCCCTCATTAAGGGGAAGCACTTAGCTAGGGGGAGCTTATAGTTCGTTGATCACTCCAACGATTCTCTTTCAAGGATGTCCGTGTCTCCTATCCTCAACAACCACAACATACCTTTTTGATTCTACAAAAAGGGGGAGAAGTAACGGGAAAACTCATTAAAAATTTATCAACGCATAATTTTATGTAAAATGAGTTTATATTTTGTAATCATCAAAAATGGGGAGATTGTTAATACAAATAATGTCAAAAACGTTATTCGCATTATTCGGTCTTCTCGTGTTTTGATAATCACAAAATATAAAGATATGATACGTAAAGTTACGGTTTATAAGTTTTAAATCGAGGAAACTCATTACTTCTACGTAGCTGCTTCAACATCACTTCAGGTATGAACAAACTTTATACCGTCATTAGTTAAATGATCAAAGAATTTTATTTCCACCTAAACTTACATTTTTAAGTATTGACAAAACATTTTCACAAAAGTATTTTTGTGTTTTTAAAGAAATGTTTTATTAAGAAAATACATTCAAATTCAAACTTTATAACAGCTAGTTTTCCCCCCAAATCAGTTCAGCCTGAACTAGATAAGTTTTCACCACGTCAGGACAAAAAGGGAGCGTTTTGTCGTGGCAGCCCCTTAAACAGGCCGGAGGTCCCTTAGTAATAAAGGACCATCTGGCATTTAAGGGACCGTCCCTCTCCCTCCTGTCGTCTATAAATACTGAACTGTTACACTTCAGAAAACAAGACTTTCACACACACAAAACTTTCTAGTCTTTGTTCCTTTTATTCTTTGATCACTATAACATGTCGGTATATGTTTATAAATGATTTCCTCTTCCGTCAAGTGCAAGAGAAGAACTCCCGACAACTATGAAGATTCGAGATGTTATAGGTGTCCACACACAAATGCAACAAGTGTTTCGTGATAGGATATATATTATGTCATTGTTTTTCGACTTGTGTGTGAGTCGAGGATGGGGATATTTGTATGAACTTGGATGGTGATCTAGTTCCAAGTATTTTATTTTTGTGAGCTTGGATGGTGATGTAGATCCAAGAGGTCTTGTGACTAGATAAATTCATGTATTTGATGTGAGGAGAGTGATGTCCTAAAGTATTGGTTAGGATTTGTTGAGTCATTATGTAAAGACTTGGATCGGGGATGATCAAGTGTGTCATGTGTGTGAAGGCTTGATTCGGGTGAAGAAACAAGTGAGTCGTGTGTGTGAAGGCTTGGTTCGGGTGAAGAACCAAGTATGTCTAACAAATGAAGGCTTGGATCGGGTGAAGATTCAAGTTGGACAAGAGTGCTTGTTTGTGTGGCCACGTGGGCCTTGGAATAGATTGGTTCTAGCTATGATTAGAACTCGACATTATGCTTAGTGTCATTAAGCCTTGTGGAAGCATGTGTACGGATTGCTCCGCCTGAAGGAGTGTGTTGATATAGTGATTGATAACTCTTGAGTGTGGTACTCGGGGAGTGGAGTAGGACGGAGAGTGAGCTTCATGCCAAACCACTATAAATCGCCGTGTCTCTTGGTTGTGTTCTTTCCTTACTCTTTACTTTACTTGTTTATTTGTGTATGCTAGCAACTTATTTGATATCACATAACTAGTAGGATTCAACAAGTTTGTAAAAGAAAAATAACCAGACCTAAAACGGCAAAACGCTTTAGAAAATTAAAAAGAAGCGGTGAAACTATTCAACCCCCCCCCCTTCTAGTTTCTACACATGTGTTGGTCACTCTTTGAAACCGAGTAACTAGATGTAACCCGAGTAGCTCCCACTTGTGAAACGAAACCTAATACCGACCTTGTTGGTTAGACTTTATTAACTTTTAAACTTAAACATTACATGTTGGATAATAAAACTAAAGAAGAGACAAGGCATGCATCTTTTCCCCTTTTTCCTCCTTTTTGGTAAAACAAGTAATCAAGTACACCTTTTATTATATTTTATTGAACTATCCTTATAAGGAACATATAATATTAGCACGTTCATTTAGCGTACACAAACACTTTCAATCTCGACTTCACCACTCATAAAATACACCGAAATGAATCAAACTACACAAATCTAATCGAGTTTATATACTTATATTTATTTTCTTTCTATTTGTTTGGGCCAAGCAAACATAAACCTCGAGCCCAAAAAAAATCAATCAGATCTTTCTTATACACACACACACACACACACACACACACACACACATATATATATATATATATATATATATATATATATATATATATATATATATATATATATATATATATATATATATATATACATATTTCAAATATTTCTTTCTTTTCTCTTTTGCCCAACTAGACACACAAACATAATACATACACAAACTATATTTTCTAAGTGTACTAAACTAAATACATTTGATTTCCATTTCATTTTCTTCTTTTGGTCACCTTCGACATCATAGAACACAAACACAACACAAACATATGCATAACCCATTTTCTTTCTTTCTTTCTTGTCTCTCTTTGTCAACACAACACCAAAGCCACCCAACAATGCCTTGTCACTTCCAAAACCTTCTCCATGTTACCCAACATCACAACACAACCCACACCTTCATCTCTTTTCCTTCCCCTTTTGTGTGCAAATATCACCAAACCACCCTAACCTAGCCATTAAACAAATCAAGATTCCTTACATTCCTAAAAAGCTTATTAACCATGAGTCCCTATGTTCTATTAACCCCAACATGGAATCCACTTTACCTTAAACAAATGATAATTTAGGACACCTAAGTTCACATGTTCCCCTAAGCTTTGCTACCTAACAATAAACAATTCCAAAACCATCCTTTCACTTGACATAACCCATAAACTTTCTTACCTCCTTCGACTTGACCCATCAAGGGCATGCTCGACATCCCATCCTAAAATATTCACCAAAACTCTCTTGTTTCCCCTATAAATACCATCGAATTCATTTCACTCTCACCACACTTTTCAAATCTCAAAACCATGCACAAACACATATTCTTCTCTCTTGCTACTATCAAAGCACAAGGAAATCACACGAATCTTTGGGCCGCATACAAGTAATTTGGATTATAAGTTAAATGTGGGTTAAGGTTTTCATAAAGGTTTTTCCAAGTGTTGCTCGCTTCTCGTCTCCTTTCTCATACACACGACCTCATCACCACCTTAGGGTGTTGTAAGTCGAATCACTCTCTTTTCAATATTTTCTATTTGCACGTTCATCTTCATACATAGCATACATGTCACTTTGCATCTAAACACTTAGAAACATAAAAACAATACATACACAAATATTTCAAAAACACCTCGACACACCCTTAGAAATGGTCTCGTATTTTCTTAATTCTATGTACAACACATATATACTTTTCGATCACTTGCTTCTTTGAACTAAACTAAACCAAGTTATGAAAACATGCAAGGTTTTTGAGGTCAAACACTACACTAAATCGATACAAAGCTTAGCACACTTGACAGTTTTCTCTAAACCTTAAAAACTTGTTTTTGGGCCTAATGGGCTAACGAGCCCAATGACTTTCACATGTTCTCTAAAAGCTGGAAATAAGAATTCGAACATGGTGAAAATAAAAAAAATGATTTTACAAAGTTCTTATAAGATAAAACAATAACTTTTATAAAAATAAAAGTTAACTTTTCAAAAATTTAACGTTGGACTAAATTTGCAAAATCTCTCGTTAAGGGGTCAAAAGAGTAAAAACTGTGAAACTAGTGGACCGAAACTGAAAATAATATTTTTGAATAAAAATAAAGGGTGTAAACTGTAATTATGAAAAACTTGAGGTGTGAAGTATAAAAGTAAAGTTTTGAACTTAAAAGGGTAATTATTTTAAGACAAAGGGTATAAAGTGTAATTTTTGTAAAGTTAATGGGTAAAACTTGACATGAGCATTTAAACTTTTAACATTTTTTTTTTTTTTCTTTTTTTTTTTTTTTTTTTTTTTTTTTTTTTTGAAGTATAATCACTTTATTATAACTAAAAATATTTAAAATAAATATCTTTATCAACCTTATGAACAATTAAACGTCGTCGATAACGTTTTCGTACTAATAGTATAAATGACTATATTAAGTTATTTTAACTTCAAACATCTTAAAACACATGAAGTCGGTTTCACCGTACTCGAAGAATATCACACGTCATTCACACATCGAATCCGAAAAGCCGATAATAATCAATATATATATCACATTAATTTAGGTCGCAAGTCGGAAACTATTCACTGCTATTCATAACTGTTTATTGTTCTCACTAGAGCACTAATCGAAATCTACATTACCGAGGTGAGTTGTCCCACCTTTTAATTTGTTTTCAAAAACCCGTGGGGAGATACATACGATAAACCGAGCACACGTATTTTTAGTATGCGATTATTTGCTGGTATTGCCTAAGTTACCTTATGCTAAAAGTCCCTCTTTCACGAACCTTAATCACTTGCGAGTGAGCACGAAATATAGTTAATTAAGATCTATTGGGACCGACAACCCACCTAAGTCAATACAGATAGTTTGCAGGAGGTGAGCTATATTCGTACTTTTGGGGAAACTAGCATAATTTCCCTTGAGGGCCCTTCGTCATCTAAATCCTTCATGATGTAGGTGATTACATACATGAATGTCAAGGCTTGTGTTTCGTGAACCTTAGGAGCAATATCCTATGTATAGATTAATTTTTATACATATTTATTACCGAGATGACCCGAGATACTACCGTTTTCAAAATTGTTGACTTGTGTTCAAACTACTATTTAAATTAAAATACTATGGATTCACTCAACCTTTGTGTTGACTTTTTAGCATGTTTATCTCAGGAAATTAGCGGCATGATGGCACGAAGTTGGCAAAAGGGCACAGGACCTCCCTTTACTTTTAAATAAACTTATCATTCTTTTCAAACTCACCACCTCTTTTGGAAGCATTTTACTTTATGAAAATGTTTTGTAACTCTGAATATTTGAGTTTTCATTGAATGATATAAAATCTATCTTTGAACTATATTCCTTTAAGTTTGACTGTGATCAATTGCATAATTACCCCGAATAAGACTTCCGCTGTGTTCTAAAACTTTCGGGGTGGTACACTTCACCACTGATCTCTTTCCAATATTCATTCACATCAAAAGTTCCCATCTCTCTTTCTCCTCTGATGATCAAATGCTGAAAGTTGTTGTTGTAAACCTCTTGTTCTGAATATATTCCTAACAATCTTCCAAACTGGTATAATGTCACTGACATCTCCTCTCCTCCAAGTCTAAAAATCATGAACTTATCCGTCAACACCCCTTCATCAGACATCTCCTTCTTCACCGACAAGGATCTAAATAACTCTAAGCACCATTCCTTACAAATAGGCTCCATGATTTCTACTGCTCTCTTCCACATTTGTGAGTTCACAATCTCATTTCTAAATATGACCCTGACCAACAGCATATCATCTAAAATTTCATCGCAACCCAAATTCTTCATAACTCTCCAGTTAACTATTCTTGGCACATCAATCTCCCTAGCACATAGCTTATTAAGCTCAACATTTAGTACTGTCTTTCTAGCCTTGTCTACACCCCTCCACAATAAATTTGGGTGTTCCTGAGGTTGTCTTTTGGGATTTTCAAAGCTCCCCTGGTTCTTTGTGCCACATAGGAACTCCCTTCTCCTGGCATATCCTTCTCAATCAATCACAAATAAAAAACATTAGTTGTTAGAAAGCATAAACAATTCATATATAAGCATTTAAACAAGTTTCATGCATACTGTGAAATTTTCCCAGAAAAGTGGCGGTTTTGACAAACAAAACCGGTGGTTACGTCAAATTTTTTTGTAAAACTTGTAAATATTTGGCTATTTTTTCAAAAAGATCCGCGGTCTTGGCCATAAAGACCCCCGGTTTTATGTACCCTGCACACAAATGCTCTGTTTTGTTGTCCGAGAAACAAGTTTATCACATCAAAACTCAATGCACATAGACATCAAATAACCTATAGGCAACAATAAGTGCACACATTAGCAGTTAAGAGTGATCAAACATCACTAAAACACTTTTTGCCAAAGTTTTTATGATTAAGAAATTCTTAGAAAGTGTCATAAGATCATTCCAAAAGTTGTGTAACTACTCCTAATCCTTAAGGAAATTGTTTAAACATTGTATACCACATACTTCTTAACGCAATTTCCTACATTAGGGTAATAAACCCTAGATTCTTAGTAATCACATATAGGTTCAAATAATGATGGGGAAAACATTAACACATGTACATAATCAGATAATCAAACATTTAAACACCAAAATTCAAGTTATTCATAGCAAACCCTAAGTTTATGATTAATAAAACCCTAACAATTTTAAAGGATTAAAACACAAGTGTAAATACTTACCCTCATTGTGTTTGAAATTTGGTTTTGATTGGATATTTTGAGTTGCTAGAATAGTTCCATGATCGCGGATGGTAATGGTTACGAACAAAGGAACGAAGAAATAAGATAGACTAAAGAAGACCTATAAAAATAAAAATAAAAATCTTACTAGAAAGGAATCTAGCAAGTAGACCTAATAAAAAGAAATTTCAACCTAGACAGTAACTATTCCCCGGCAGCGACGCCAAAAACTTGATGCGTGGTTTTGCAACCTTGCAAAAGGTTTTACTTCTCAAGGGATCTCAAGAAGCTTGCAATCCCCACCAGGTAGTGTACCTGACCGATTTAGTATAGTGTAGTGGTAAGTACGGGGGATTGATCGTTCTCCATAGGGAATAGTGTTTGCTAGGATTAAAACTTAATTCTACTAGGTCTAGAGGTGAGCGATGATTATTTTTGTATTTTTATAGTTTTTTAGAAAGCAAGTAAAAGTCTCGGTTTTGGAAGAGTAGGCGGAATTAGTTGGTACTCAACTAACCCAATTAACTACAAATGCAATAAAATAAAATAACAAGAAAGTAAATGTGGAGAAAAACAATAATGAGAGAAACCTGTTTACTTAGATTTCACTACTCCCTAGCTATCTTTTACTAGTTGATTAGTTTGTTACAATTGCATGGATGACGGGTTATATTCCTTAATACCATTCATAGGGCCGTGTACGATCTTCCCTAACTCTATAAGCTTCTACCTCTTCCTATGTCGAGCCGACAACTAGCTCCTAACATGTCTCCATAGTAGTTACTTATGCATAAAATATAACCAATTAATCATAGTACACATCTGATTCGTGTTTCTTAAGACGTTCAAGCATGTTACCAATTGGAAGTCTGCCAATTTTCTTAAGCCTAACATCGATATCCATCATCCATTACAATTAATAACAAACAACCAACCAATAATCAATAACTAGGTTTCATTACATCTAAGCAAACACAAAGAAAACCTAGCCTAGCATGTTAAAGTAAAGACAAGCATAAGTTAGAATCAAACAACACATAGACATATTGAATGATTATTGGAAGACTTATCTTTATTAAAACATGGATGATACAAGGGTGAAAAACCCAGGAAAATTTGACCTAGGGTTTCTTCAAAAGTACCTCTAAAGTTCTCCCAAAATTCTCCTCTTTACAAATAAAAATTAGAAAACTATATATAGATTTTTGAGTCTGACGGCGTGACGTTTTAATTCTGACGCCGTCAACTCGCTGCCAAGGAAATCCACGGATTTCCTAGATCCAGATCTGATGCCGTCCCTTCTTATACTCCTCTTGGTCGTCTCTTGTAATTTGTACAAGACGGCCTTGGTGACGCCGTCACGCTTTAAATCCCAAATTCCATTCTGGCGCATCTCGTGTAAGAATTTTATCCACCTCTTTGCCATAACGTGATGCTGTCACATGCAATACGTGACGCCGTCAGGTGCTAATTCCAGCTTGATTTGGAGACATTGCCGTTTTCTTCACTTTTCGCTCCAAAACGTCCAAAATGCTTCCTTTTCCAGATTTCTTCTCCAAAGTACCTAAAATGACAAAAGGAACGATTTAGGGCAATATTTGATCAAATAATCTTGACTTAAGGCTTAAATGACCCCCTAAAAGCGTAACACTTTTTGCCTTATCAAATACCCTTACACTTGATATTTGCTTGTCCTCAAGCAAATGCGCTTTTATTCTAATCAAAATACAAGCTAGGGGTTATTTAACACTAATATAAAAGTAATTACAACAAATAATCGTTCCACTTCAACCAAAACAAGCACGGAAATTATACATTAGAACCTCACAATTAGTGTTTAGATACTCACATCTCTCGGGTGTAATAAAAGTATATATCACAATATGAAAATGGAAAATATCTCTCACTACCTGTCATAGCAAATAAATTACCATAGGCTTGGGAAAGGATCAAACCTCCACCACTTGGCGTAAGCACCTAGGATAAACTATCAAAGAGGTCTTTTTAAAGGGTTATAACGTGAGGTGTAGGGATATGATAAACACGGTTTTGTTGGATAAAGGCAATCTTTACAGGTGGCGAGTTAATCATCTTGGTCAATTACATGTATAATGTGGCGTTGCTAAGCCAAGACTCGACTCGACTTAAGCTAATGAAAACTAATAAAAACATAAAATAAACATAGAAGGAAACGGGATGGTAGTCCGTATGTTTTTTTAATTTTTTTTTTCTTTTTCTTGATTTTTTCAATTTTTTTTCGGCATAAACTTTTACCCTACCATCCAAAATAATACATCATAGGGGATTTACATTCCCCTCACACTTGAATTTTTACATACTTTACAATCAACTATTCTAATGACTCGAATCAAGATAATCAAAACACTTGGAGTACTTTTTAAGATTAACGCACATATGAGGGTAATAATTGACGTCTTCCCCAATACTCCATAACATTAGTACTTTTACCCATGAGTCCCAATCGTCCAAAAACAATATGTACAAGATATGACTCGACTTAGCAACCATGTAATCAATTAGACAATTAACTAAGGGTTTAAACAAATAACAATAATGCACTAAAGATGAGTGCATTCAAGGAATGCTAATGCGATTTGGGTGTACATTTGGGGTGGATTGTTAACAAATTCTTCCTTTAAGTAAAATGCTTAAAGTTAGAAACGAAAAAGATAGGCTCGGAGGGGTGTACTAGGGGTATCGTGTACTAAAAATGAGTACAACGAAAAGGTGTGGGAAAAATTAATTGCTTTAATAGTCTAGTAATTATGACTTCATTGGTCAAGTAATTATGATACGGGTTTAACACAAGGGTTATCCTAATGCCTCTTATCATGTAGTAAATCCTACTACACGAATGTAGTCTCACATGTGGTCTCGGGATGCATCACTATCACAAGTTCTAGAATCTAAGTGCTAGCGGTACACTCATAAGCACCAATAATGAATGCTTTTTTCCTAAAGATCTAAAGGCGAACCTCACATAATAGGGGTGGAAAATTTTTGAGTGGTACGGTTTTTGTGCTAGTCATACAACTCCTATCCATGAGATTCTTATTAAGGCTAAAGCCTCACTCCTAAATGTTGTAAAAAATTTTAAATTTGGCGCTAAAATTGCCCTAACAAGTATTTCTCTAAGTTTTATTACACACCTACTATCAAACAAACAAACTCAAGTGCAATTGTATTCTCTAAGGTATCATCATTTACCCTCCCCTTACACTTAAGCTGAACATTGTCCCTAATGTTCAATAAAAAGGATGTAAAAGTAATGAAGGTAAAAGAATGAAACAAATACTCCCCTGATTCATTCGGTGTGGATAAAACGGTAACAAGGTTAGATCCTCCTCCAAGAAAATGAACGTTGAAAAGCTTCCCTCCAGAAATATAAATCATCTTCTTGTCCAATATAACCTGTTAAACCTGAGAAAACAATCATGGAAAACCTCGCGTAAAATCGGCGGCAATCTATATATACTAAAAATCCTAGAAAGCAAATTAAGATATAATGCTTGTGGAATGAATGTTTGCCGATTTCCTGGAGTTTATAAAACTAAAGAATTAACAAAAACTTTATAACTCCGGCAGAAAAACAAAGCTTGCAAAATTTTTTCAGAATTTTACACCTGACGCCGTCAGGTTATAGCCTTGACGCCGTCAGAGTGTTTTGACAGAAATCTTATGTTAAGTTTCTGGAAAATTTCTGGAAAAACTCATGCCTTAATTCTTGGAAATCCTTCAAAACATCATTATGACTCGATACAGGCATTTGACTCACGCAAATACTAATATGCACATTCATTTAATATTGTTGTGGTTCATGTCCAATTCCGTTCTTAGAAACAAATTTAAATTTCCCTTACACTTATCTTTTGCAAAATACCCTTATATGAAGTTAAGACGAAGTTAAACAACAAAATAAAGCATTTTCATAATTTATTTTGAAACATGATCGACAATAAAAATAAAACATACATACGGAAACAAATAAAATCAAACAAGCAAACAAACAAACAAATAAAACTTGGGTTGCCTCCCAAGAAGCGCTTTTCTTTATTTACGAGTCTTGTAGCTAGACTCAAGGTCACGGGCTATTATGTGACCTCGTCCTGCAATATGATGTATCTCCCTTGTCGATGGGGTCCTTAGCATTCGGGTAGTAATGTTTCAGTCGTTCGACATTCACGGTCATCTCTCCACCTCTTTCGCTGTCCAAGAGTAAAACCCCACCATACCACCAAGAGTTTGATTTATCGGGAGGCTCTTTTATCCCTAAATGTCTTAGGGGTACTAAGTCTCCTTCCATAAACGGTGCATGATTCTCAATTGGCTGATTGCAGTCGAATTTAACATGAATTTTATCCCTACTTCTACATCTCTCAGGCTTAGCTTCTTTGTAGCTTTTGATTCTTGCCTCCCATTCGAGGATTTTTTCTTGAACATTATTTTGCGATGATCCGGCGTTATTTTTGAACCTCCTTTCCATCATACTTTCCCTTACATAACGTCGGGTCATAGGAAAGTGAATTTTCCTCTTTCCTGACTTAAGCTCAATTTCCCCATTTTCATACTTAATGACTGCTCTCGCTGTGGTAAGGAATGGTGCTCCAAGGATCATCGGCATACACTTGCTGTCTTTATCATAGATAATCATGAAATCAACGGGATACATGAAACCTGCTACGTTAACCAGCACATCCTCTGCAACTCCTAAAGGATACACATAAGAGTGACTAGCAAAGGAAAACCTAACGCGGGTAGTGGCCGGTACCTCTTTAGTGAGCTGGGTATAGATAGTTAAGGGCATCAGGTTTACTTCTGACCCTTGATCAGCGAGGGCATCCAAATATTGAAATTTCCCAATGCTAGCTGGTATTTCGAAGTTCCCATAAGCCATTTGTTTCGTAGCCACTTTTTGCTTAAGTAACCTCTCGTATACTGGCCCCCCAGGTAAGGTATCATACTCATCTTCTCTTTCTTTTTCTCCTTTAGGGACCATTTTGGATGATTGGTTATGTTCGTCATCCCTTATCCAGTTAGTTATGGTTTTCTCATTTATATTATGTTTTAGATAGTACCCTAATAGTTGAGATTTTGGTGGTTACTCACTGATCTGTGCAACAGGGGTTTCCTTCTCTTCATTGCTTTTGTGGACAATGGATATAGAGTTAACAAACTTGGTGGTGGGGGGTGACGCTCTCCTTCCTTACTAACACCTTTTCCAGAGTTTTTATTTTTGAGTACTCCTCCAATAGGCTCATTATCTCCGCCATTTTCTCTTACATCTCCTCCTTTTGTCTATAGATGGTCTCCTCGAATTTTGTTAATCTCTCAGAATGGGTTGACATATATTCTCTCATTCGAGTTTTGAATTCTGGACTGAGGTCTTGAGGAGGTTAATAGGGTTGAGCATATTTTTGGAAGGTTTCAACATTCTCTCTAAGAGGTGACTCGGAAAACGGTGTTGGATTTACATTTGAGATAGAATTGATCGTTGCTCGTCTAGGACTTAAAGGTCTATTTTGTTTTTCCATGAGATAATCAACCTTTTTCTCAAGTTTCCAAAGGCTTTCTTCGGAGAGTTAAGTGGTTCCCCCTGGTGGCGAAATTGCATTGATAGCTGAGTTTATAACATGAGCAACTTCCCATAATTCATTATTGTCGAATGCAAGCTCATCAATAATTTCCCATGATTCCTCGGTGTCTTTATCACACAACCTACCTCCAGCGGCTCGATTAATGGTGCGTTTGGTGTGGAAGTTGACATGGTCATAGAAGATTTGAATTAGGAGCCAAAGATCCATGCCATGATGACGGACTTTCTGGAGTAAGTCCTTGAAACGAGTCCATGCTTCATAAAGAGTTTCACCTTGACGTTGTTGGAACATCAAGATGTCATTTCTAAGCTTGGTAGTTCTCCCCGGTGGGAAAAATTGAGCAAGGAAACGAGTGGTGAGATCATCCCAAGAGGCGATGGATCCCACGGGTAAACGCTCAAGCCATTGACTAGCTTGGTCACGTAGAGAGAATTGAAAGAGACGCAATCGGGTCGTCTCTCGAGTTTCAACATCAAGGTCTATGGAATCAACGATTTTTAGGAAATCCTTGAGATGTTGATTAGGATCTTCGAAATGAAGTCCATGGAATGCACATCCGCTTTGCACCAACCGGATGGTGTCGGATCGCAAGGGAGACACATTGGCTCCTTGAGTGAGCTCAATGGTGTTTCAATAGCCTTGGTGGCTTGGACGGGAATACTCTCCTAAAGTTCGGGGTCTAGGAGGTTGGTTTGGTTGTGGTGGGTTTTGTTGTGGTGGGTTGATGGGATCAAAGATATTACTACCTTCCATGATCGTGGATGGTAATGGTTACGAACAAAGGAACGAAGAAATAAGATAGACTAAAGAAAACCTATAAAAATAAAAATAAAAATCTTACTAGAAAGGAATCTAGCAAGTAGACCTAATAAAAAGAAATTTCAACCTAGACAATAACTATTCCCCGGCAGCGGCGCCAAAAACTTGATGCGTGGTTTTTCAACCTTGCAAAATGTTTTACTTCTCAAGGGATCTCGAGAAGCTTGCAATCCCCACCAAGCAGTGTACCTGACCGATTTAGTATAGTGTAGTGGTAAGTACGGGGGATTGATCATTCTCCATAGGAAATAGTGTTCGCTAGGATTAAAACTTAATTCTACTAGGTCTAGATGTGAGGGATGATTATTTTTGTATTTTTATAGTTTTTTAGAAAGCAAGTAAAAATCTCGGTTTTAGAAGAGTGGGCGGAATTAGTTGGTAGTCAACTAACCCAATTAACTACAAATGCAATAAAATAAAATAACAAGAAAGTAAATGTGGAGAAAAAACAATAATGAGAGAAACGTGTTTACTTAGATTTCACAACTCCCTAGCTATCTTTTACTAGTTGATTAGTTTGTTACAATTGCATGGAGGACGGGTTATATTCCTTAGTACAATTCATAGGCCGTGTACGATCTTCCCTAACTCTATAAGCTTCTACCTCTTCCTATGTCGAGCCGACAACTAGCTCCTAACATGGCCTCCTTAGTAGTTACTTATGCATTAAATATAATCAATTAATCGTAGTACACATCTGATTCATGTTTCTTAATACGTTCAAGCATGTTACCAATTGGAAGTCTGCTAGTTTTCTTAAGCCTAACATCGATATCAATCATCCAATACAATTAATAACAAACAACCAACAAATAATCAATAACTAGGTTTCATTACATCTAAGCAAACACAAAGCAAACCTAGGCTAGCATGTTAAAGTAAAGGCAAGCATATGATAGAATCAAATAACACATAGACATATTGAATGATTATTGGAAGAATTATCTTTATTAAAACATGGATGATAGAAGGGTGAAAAACCCTGTAAAATTCGACCTAGGGTTTCCTCAAAAGTACTTATAAAGTTCTCCCAAAATTCTCCTTTTTACAAATGAAAATTAGAAAACTATATATAGACTTTTGAGTTTGACAGCATCACGTTTTAATTCTGATGCCGTCAACTCGCCGCCAAGGAAATCCACGGATTGCCTAGATCCAGATCTGACGCCGTCCCTTCTTATACTCCTCTTGGCCGTCTCTTGTAATTTGTACGTGACGGCCTTGGTGATGCCATCATGCTTTAAATCCCAAATTCCATTCTGGTGCGTCTCGTGTAACAATTTTATCCACCTCTTTGCCATAACGTGACGCCGTCACATGCAATACGTGACGCCGTCAGGTGCTAATTCCAGCTTGATTTTGGAGACTTTGCCGTTTTCTTCACTTTTCGCTCCAAAAACGTCCAAAATGCTTCCTTTTCCAGATTTCTTCTCCAAAGTACCTAAAATGACAAAAGGAATGATTTAGGGCAATATTTGATCAAATAATCTCGACTTAGGGATTAAATGACCCCCTAAAAGCGTAACACTTTTCGCCTTATCGCATGGTTCTACATAATCCTTTTCAGGATTAACATAAAACTCCAAGTTATACCTCTTGGTTTTCTCAATAGATTCGTCCTCAGTCTCCCCTACTAGGTTCATAAACAAATTTTTATCAACTTCTTGTCACCATTTTTTAAAACCTCAAATGCCAGGTATTATTTAATCACAAACTCTTGAGAAATAAAGTTTTTATCAAGGTCAAGATCAAGGATACCATCATAGGCATACATTCCTTCTACATAGCATGGAGTGATATATTTTTCTCCAACATTTTCTTCATCACCCATCTTATGAATTAGGAAGACCTTAATTTCCTCCTGGGTTTTGCTGCCAGCTGTATCCCAAGTATCCTTTCCTTCTACACTACCACTACTCTCTAGTGACTCATCTAGCCAACCACAGTTGTTCTCTTGTTCTAACTTGTTCCCTACCCTATTGTTTTGATCCATGGCTAACATAACTAAAATGTGCACAAACATCAAATGAAACATTAATAGGTTAGTCAAATAAGTTATAAGCACATAATCATACTCCAATAATCTCATATAACTTATATATGTCAAGATACGATTTTGTTTTATTATAACAAAGAAAACATAAGTCTTTTAAGAAGATTTTTGCAGGAAAGTTCAGAGCACTTTAAGAAAAGTACAGCGGTGACGTGATTTTCTAGCCGTTTTGTTTGAAATTTTCCAGAAGTACAGCAGTCTTACTAATAAAACCGGCATATTTATGGGTTTCAACAGTTGATCATAAGTGATATAGTAACTTATAAGTTTAGATAAGAGTTGAAAACATTTTGCAATCAACATTTGATTTAGGAGCAATCCAATATAGCATTTGTAAAGAAACAACTAACAACAAAAAGCAAAATATTTTTGTAATTTTCATTTTAATATACATTTTATACTTATGCAATAACTCAGGTAATAAAAACAAGAAAAACATGAATCCCATGCTCTCAAAATCTGGAAAAAGCATTTTACAAGTTCGTTTTGATCCAACTGATATTTTGACTGTACCAAAAGTACGGCGGTCTTTGGTTAGAAAACCGGCGTGCTTTATATCTCAGAGACAAAAAGTTTTCCAAATTTTTGCAAAAAAACTTAGTAACGAATGACCGTTTTTAACAATACTGACAAGATAAACAAAAATAACCTCCCCGGTAGCGGCGCCAAAAGCTTTGATGTGTTTCAAAAGTTTTAAATTTATAATACTAGTTCTACCGATTCCTTAATACACAAAACACACGGGTAAATAGTAAAGGTTTAGGTAAGACCAGGTCGTCCCAAGAAAGGAAAATGTTTCTTCTATCAGTGTTGTGTAACAAAATTAGATTCCAATAATTGTCACTTATCACTAAAACCGTTTTTGTTAGACTTAAGATTTTTGAAATGTTTTGCCATGTTAATTTAAAGATATATTTGTCCAAGGCTGAGCACAAAAGATAGACAAGCAAATGTAAGATGAAGAGTACACAGACAAAGCATAAAAGTAAAGCATGATGGGTAATCATGAAAGCGAATATATCTACTTAACATAAAAAGGTATCTTTTCGGCCTTTTGTAACACCCCCATTTTCACAGATCGCAGCGGAATTTGGATCTGGGGTATTACTCATGGATCACAGATACAGTAATAGAAAACGACACGAAAAGAGACGTTTTATAAAAATGAGTTATCATTCATTAAAAATATCAGAGTTTTATAAAATGAGGTCCCGTGAATCTAGGTGTGAAATGATATGTTTGAATGATAACCATATAGAAAGTCTTTCAAGTCTCGTGCCACTCCATGTCATAATTTCCACAGAGCTCCGTTACCTAGGATACATGCTTAAAAAGTCAACACTAGGTGTTGAGTGAGAGTCATAGGTTTAAGTGATAGTGAATACAAGTTCCTCAGGGTTCAGTTGTTACACCCTTCAAGGAAAATGTAGTGTGTGTGATAATTGTAATGCATGTATAATTATCAAGTGTGTTGGTATGTTGCACTAAGCTCATGAACCACACGTTAACAGTCCAGATCATGGGGTCTGCAGACCAATCCATGATGGGACGGGAAGGATAACTTGCCAAAGTTAATCCTTCAGAAGGTTCAATTATAATACTTATTGGTACCCTCCAGTGAGAGGTAGTACCAGCGGGAGTTGTCAAACTCCAATAGATCTGTCAATTATATCCGCGTTCACTTGTGTAAAATATCACAAGCGATTAGATTCATGAATTTTGTTATGTAGGGGTGGTAGATAGTTTACTTGTGCAACAACCAAAGAAAAAGACTTGTATTCGATTTAAAGCAAGTAGTATGTATCCCCCTCACATGGTTTGTAAAGCATTTAAAAGAGTGAGGCTATGAAAACTCACCTGGGCTTAAGGAAATCTAATTGATGTAAAAAGTGACTCGGAGACTAGATTGCCTACTCACGTATCCTGATAGTATTGTGGGTGTGGACGTATCTCAAGCTTTAGTTAACTTGTTTAAGTTTCTTAAGTAATCTTTCTTAGGGTTTTTAGTGTTTTAGATATAACATAACACCATTCAGGCCATCACAATCTAGAAGTATAAGACTCCTCACATGAAGCTCCTTACTATTTTATTATGTTATCAACATAATACTGTTCAGGCCATCATAATTCAGAAGTTAATACTCCTCACATGAAGCTCCTTACTATTGAGTTATATTGTTATTAAGTTTTAGTTATGACATAACACCGTTCGGGCCATCATAATTCAGAGGTCATGCAATAATCGTTTGAGGAGCCAGGACACTTTAATTCGTAAACCCAGCAAACTCGTCAAAATGAAATATCCACATGTTACCCCTCACATGAAGCTCCCTAGTATTGTGTTATGCTTCTAACTTAAATTAGGTTTTTATATTTATATGAAAATACTTTCACTTTATACCCTTATAGTTTATATATTTATAAAATCTACCATAGACTTATAAATTTATATTATTAACTTTCTAAACTTAGCAAAATTAGTCCATATGCTTCTATAATTTAAGAAAATGGCAGAAATGACCCTTGGACTTATAAGTTTTCAAAATTTACCATTTATACCCTTTACTTTATAACTTTTGCAAAACTAGTCCTTATAAGTTTATAACTATTTTACTTTCTACCCTAAGGTTATATAACTTTGCAAAAAAGGTCCTTATACTAATAACTTCTAAGAAATGTCAAAAATAGTCCCTAGACTTAATATTTTCAGAAAGTTACCATATATACTATAACAACCCATAAAATTTCATCAACATCATTTCCACCACAAGGTAATTTCACAGGTAAATTTTTACTTTTCATTACATGCATGACTCTTTAGACCTACTCACGTATCCACCACCACTATGTTTACATTATGTAAACACCCAGTATCTCAAGTCTAGGTTCTAAACATCATTACACTAAGTAATCTATCACTCTAGTATGCTATATCTATTAGAAACCCTAACAAAACCCTAATTGAACTCTATGTATTTACGGTTATCTTTAGAACCCTAATTGCTTATCTGAACTAGTTTGAAAGTGTTTAAGGCTTAAGTATGAGTTACCTTAGGAACATTAGGATACCTTAGGACCCTTAGACTATTGTGAAACCCCTTAGAACTTAGGTACAAGTTCCTTAGGTACAAAACCATAACTAGGTTATAACTTGCTGGAAACTAGGTCAAACCTTCCCAAATCTTTCCCATAAGCTACCACCACTTAGTATAAGCCTCTTAGGACTTAGGATTAGTCATTAGGCACTCATAGGACACTAACCTAGGCACTAAACCATAGGAGAAACCCTAATCTCTCACTAAGCAAAATTAGGTCATTTAGGTCCCAAAGCTAGGTCAAAACCTTCTCAAATCTTTAGTATAAACTACCACCACCTAAGAAATGATCCCTAAAACTTAATACTAGTCACTAATCACCCTTAGGACCCTAATCTAGTCACTAAATCCTAGGCTAAACCTAAATCCCTCACTAGACAAAACTAGGCTAAAACTAAACCTAACACTTAAACTAAGCTACCAAAGTACAACAAATCACCCAATCAAGTACCCTAGAAGCTTAAGCACCTAAAGTAGGCACCCTAGCTCCTACCAAGCTAGCAAACAAGTAGGTGCATCACCTACTTGTCACCTACTTGGTGTTTCGGCTGTTTTACAACAAAAACACCCTATACCAGCCCCCTACCTAGTTTTAGCTCGTCCTTGTCATTCCCTAGACTCACCACATCAACCCCTTGCTGCCATGAGTCAACCCCCCCTCCTCGACACCTAGCACACCAAAATGACACCTATACCACTCGTTACCCTATAAATAACAGCCCTCCCCCATTCCTTTCACTTCACACCTCTCCTCTCTTCTATCTCACTCATATTCTATAGTAATAAGTCCTTAAGACCAGTAGGAGTCGAGTACAATAGCCCTAGTACTAGTCTAGTTGTAGTTTTGGCCTAGAAAACCCTAGTTTTCACTTTAGGACTCCCACGACCTAGGTAAGCCTCAACCTTGATTCTAATAGCCTTAGTACTGATATAGGACTCCTAGGATATGCCTTAGAATCTTTAGATAAGCCTTGATCATTTTCATTTAGAACTTTTCATTTTAAAACCCTAGATTTAGATAAATACATGTTTATATGCTAAAATGCCTTATTATGTGCTATAATCTGAATTAGGTAACTTAGTTAAGTATATAGTAGTATTAGTTTAACATAAGCTAGGAAACTTAGTTGTTACATAAAAATATTGTTTACTTGAATTTAGGACTAGTTTTGCAATAGTTTTCATGCATAGGGGTATATATGGCGACTTTATGAAAATAATAAGTTTAGGGACTGTTTTTGACATATCTTAGAAGTAATAAGTATAAAGACCCTTTTTGAAAAGTTCTAAAACCTTAGGATAGTGATGCGTGGGTTGCGAGTACGCACTAGGTTTTACCTTTCGAGGGATCTCGAGAAGCTTGCAATCCCCACCGGCAGTGTACATGACCGATGTAGTATAGTGTAGTGGCAAGTACCGGGGGATTGATCGTTCTCCGTAGGGAATAGTGTTCGTTAGAATTGAAAACTACTCTAATTAGGTCTAAGGGTGAGGGATGATTCTTTTTGAATTTTTATATTTTAAGGAATGCAAGTAAAATATCTCGGGTATTGGAAGAGTGGGTGGAATTAGTTGCTAATCAACTAACCCAAATAAACTACAAATGCAATAAAAATAAAATAACATGAAAATAAAAGTGGTTGTGGAACTTATATGGGAAAAGTGTGTTTACTTAGGTTTCATTACTCCCTAGCTATCTTTTACAGGTTAATTAGTATGTTACAATTGTGTAGATGATGGGTTGTATTCCTGCATACCAGTCGTGGGGCTGTGTACGTCCTTCCCCAACTCTATAAGATCCTACTTCATTCTATGGCGACACGTTTAGTATCTAAACCATGAAATCACTAGAATTCACTATGCATTAAACACAACCAATTAGTCATAGTACACATCTGATTCATGTTTCTTAAGACGTTCAAGCAAGTTACCATATAGGAGATTAGCCAGTTTTCTTAAGCCTAACATTGAAATCACCCACCCAACATAATTAATAACACATAATCTGTAGGATCGATACTTGTTGATTATTGTGGTGAATTGGGAGGTCTTGGGTTATGAAAGAAGATGAAACTCATGGTAAGAGTTTTAGAGAGAGAGAGTAGAGAGAGAGGGAAGTTTCTTGAGAGAGAAAACACACTAGTTGTGTGTGTATATTATGAAACAACCAACCCTTCCCTTGTGTGGGAAGCGGTATATATACAATTACAATATACGCCCTCTGGTGGGCTGTGGATCAGGTATACAGTGGGTAAAGACCCGTCCGTCCTCCACGGTGTGACTATATCTAATCTAGTATATACAAAACTAAGAGTATGCTAAGTATGTAAATACATGGGGTGACCGAACCATTTTCTTAATCCTAACAATCTCCCCCTAAGGGAGGTCACCCCAGAAAAAATAAATTGAATCTTAGCATTCTTTACATAGATCTTTAGCTCTAGCTTATATCCGCTGATTCTTCAAGTGTTGTCTTTGTACGGAAAGTAGTGATCTTTGAGCATAAGTTCCTTTGGCTTGTGTGATATTTGAGCTTTCATTGAGATCATTAGCCACCATAAATCTTCAAATCATCCTATGTGGAGTTGCCTCCATGTGATGTAGTGACCATCAGACCGTCATGCTCACACCTTTCCGGATCATGAAACTTTGCATCAGAGTTGCGGAAGCATTGTTGTTGATCTTTCACTTTTCATGATGTCTTTAACTGTGAGTGTGGAGTGTGAGCATGAGGTTATGAATTGACGTCTCATTTGCCATCAGCTGCAACCGTCGGGTGTTCCTGCAAACAACAGTTAGCAATAAACACACAAAAGTGTCTTTGTTCACCTTCGTTGAATAGGGTTGCAAGAACCACGGTTCCCCGTTAATCAGTATAAATACTGCCTGTGATCAGGTAGAATTTCGAAGAACTTCCTTGACAGGGTTTCGCAGCTGTACTAGCCGTTCTCAAACCGGAGCATCTCAAAGTAGACAACACGGAGTGAGTGAACCGGTGAATTAATGATTCACCAATTAATGAGGAAATTGATTTTGAAGAACAATCGCGTATTGCTAGAGAAATAGTTTTTGCAATACAACGAGAGTTTTATGATAAACATCAATTTTATGTCAAATACTTTTGATTGAAAATTATGCGCAGTCAATGTGCTCGAAAGAAAGTAGTTGAGCACATCGAAGGGTTTTCCAAAAGTATCTGTCAATTCATTTCCTGGAATAAGTTTGATTCAAAAACAAATCGCCCCATCGTTGCTTTCCAGTTGTCACTAGTTTGATCCATGTAGGATCTCACATGTCACCTACCAAGAGCTTGATTGATGTTCACTCTAGCAGGATTTCCATCTTCATCGTGAATAATTGCATATCACTCAGATGTTCTGGCAATACCGCAAGGATAATGCGTAGGACTCTAAATATATTATCTTACTTTCCACATTGTGTGAAACGGTAAGCATATTGTAAATGTGTCCTAATGAGATTTATGGATGATCTCTTGGCTCTAGAATCAATAGTGCGTTTTGATCTGCTCCTGGAGACTGGGGAGGCGTCTCCTGTTTAGGTATCAACATAGCTCGCAATGAGCGGTCGATACATTGCACAGGGTTCCCCGTGAGATTGAAACAAGCTCTTTTAAGAGAACTTGAGTGGTTGGGAAGTTTAGTGCAGTGCGTCACTGGGTCCATGACGTCTTGTGTTCAATACCAATGTTACCTTAGTAACCGCCAGTAGTTATGAATTGAACCCGGTTTCTGCCCTAAGGTTGAATAAATGGAGGGCTATTTCTTTTCACCCTTTCTCATTTCATTTCTTTTTAATTCTTCAACCCCTTCAGTGCTTACCGAGACTTCATCACTAGAACCTTGTTGGGTTTGTTCCAGTCCTAGCTCTATCTCAATCGACATTCTTCCCTTTCTCACTTTTCTCCTTTTTTAATCATTCCTAAGGACTTCTACTCTATCTAGAGGATTGTCCCTGGGAAGATCCTTCCGGTTCTGGTGGATCATGGGAATTCATACCTAACCTTATCAACCTTATAACTCCATTATATAAAGTAAAATGGTCGGTCTTTGGTATCTTTCCAAAAACGTCTTTGGCTCCCCTTAATATGTGCATCAATATTCAAAAGAGTTTAGCACATATGAGGGAGCCTATTATTGAGTCCAAACGATCACATTTGATTATCAGATTTCATATTTAAATCACATTCTCTCCCCCGATCAAAAATTTCAAACCTTTCAAGATTTTGGATCTCAATTGATTTAAATAAGTTAGAAAACGTTTGGGAGAGAAATGCAGTCAGTTTTAATATTTTCTGATAAAAGGAACCTTTTTCTGCTCCCCCTCAATCAGTGAAGGAGATTGTTATGTGTTAGAATTGATGAGTTTACAAAAGGTTTGAAGTTTTAACGCGAAACTCATGAAAAATTCACACACTGACACATAACAACAAAAGTTTATTCACTACTTATGATGTACAAAGAAAAACATTTGATGATCTAAAATAAAATTTGAAATCACTCTCCCCCTCAATCTATGACCATTTGTACATATAAAATTTTGTGAAAAATTAAACCTTTTTGTCATAGATTGAGTGGCAAATTTTATGAGAAACTTAAGTCCAATTGATTTTCAAATATTGTTTTAAACCACCATTTTATATACAAAATATTTTTTTGAAGAATCATAGATGGAAAAATATTTGTTTTGGTAAAAGAAGACTTCTCTTCTTAAACAAGAAATAATGCACTGAAACGTACATTAAATCGAAGAAACACAAATATAAAGTAATCCGTGCCCGGGTGAACATCACCAGTGAGAGGAACAACCATCTTTTTGGCGACATGCTTTCCCCATTTTGAAGATTGGGTTGCTATCTGAAGTAATAGCAAGCCATAAGTTTAAAACCGGGTTACAGTCTGAAATGACTGCAAGCCATTATTTTAAGTCCGGGTTGCAGTCTGAAATAACTGCAAGCCATTTTGAAAAGAAATTTTTGAGAAACGACATGTTTTAGAAAACATTATTTTAAAAGATAGAAAAACTCTTGCTCAAGCATATGTATGAATCCGTGCCATTATTGAATGACAATTCTAGAAACGTACATAATATTGATTATACGAGAGACATGTCGCGAGAAGAATATTTTTGTAATTTTCTAATTTTCTGATTTTTATGGTTTTTGTAGGTTTAATAAATTTCTATTTACAAATTTGGTTTTATTAGATATATAAAGATGAACAAAAGGATACATAAAGAATCACCACCACCATTCTTCATTAGATGTATGGTTATCGCCCGAGTCCCACATAGTATACTTCAATAGTACCCTTCTCGACATCCTTGATGAGATGATATCTGACCACAATATGCTTGGCGTTCAGCTTGTTTTCCAGATTCATTAGAGTCCAATGATGTGTCATAGGGTGAAGTTGATAGAACGCATGCATTATAGACGGATCCATATTGTAAGAAGACGATTCTACTAAATCAAGAACGGTTTGATCCGCTGCAAATGGATTGAAGAGAGCATGTCCGTCATAATCAGCAAGTGCGGGAACTTCATGATTAAGTTGATCAGCAGCTATATCATTGTTGTTGGAAGCATTTTGTTGTTCTGTTGTTGGAAAATTGATTGGAGGTGCATCTGCAGCAATGTTGTTGTTGTAGATTCAGGTGTATCTTGAATTGGAATAGCATCAGGTCAAGCAGCGAAAACAATAGATACATCTGGAGAACGTTATTCGAAATTCTTGGTGAACAAAGGAGCAAACAAACTTTCCAATTGTTGATGAGTAAGTGTGAGTGGTGGTACAGCTAAATGATCAGGACGATATAGACGGTTGGTTGCGGGTCCTAAGCTGTAATGCTTAGAAGCCATAACTGCAAGCTCGGGTTCGAAACTGAGTTGTTCCAAAGCCATAATTGTAAGCTCAATAGATGTTGTATGTGATGTGGGAGCTGAAGAGTGAGTTGATGACATTCTTTTCCTCTTCATTGCCGGGTAGAATAACCAGACTTGGCGGTGGTTGAAAGAAGTATCAACTATCATTTGTTGCCTTGATCAGGTCATCAAGATCTGTATCATTTGCATTGCTAGTTTCGAAGACAACATTACTTGCAATTTCGTATGTCAACCAATAATGTCATATCAGCTTCATCCTCTACATCATCACCCATGTCTATGTCAACATCTTTTTGAGCTATCACCACCAAAGCTTTCGAGGCTCCTGAATAATTGACTGAACTTGAGCCTTCTTAATGTGAAGCTTTGATAGATCAACAATGTATCATATCACACTTGAATAGTTCTTATCATCTTTCTTCCCGCTGAAGACTGAAGTAATGCGTACCAAAAAGTATCCAGAGACCACTTCCCCCCAAGTAGTTGAAATGATGCAATCAGTCTCATTATATGAAGCTCAAAAACCCGAAGTACACACACAATCAATTGTGCACCTCTTTTATCATTAGAAACTGTTTCTTACATCTCTTCCCCCACGTAGTTAGAATAATACATCAAGAGATACGAGTTAAAACACTGATCTTCTCTGTGGTTATGAAATTTGTCTTCCCGGAATAACTTCAATTAAGTAGAAGTATAAAGCTCATCACGTGTACTCGTTGTGCGTTCCGATGTATGTCTCCTTCCCCCTTGCTGGTTTTGATACCTCAGAATCAGCAACACATTTTATGCACATATTCTTGAAATCTTGTGAGAAGAACCAAAATTAGCTCAAATGTATCTTGTAAGAATCAACTTGCTGAAGAGCAATATGAGCGCATCTAATTAGAGATTAACTCAGACTTATTACTCTCCCCAAACTGACAACCTTTCTGATGAATGCCTTGAATATGAAGAAGTCTTTTGATAATCAAATTGCATATCGTTTTTAGTCTTCTAACACATAGCGGAGAATGTAGAACAGACTGTAGACTCGACCTTCTTCAATGTTATCCATTTGGGGAATAGGATATCAACATCTCCATCTCACCAAATGCATTCCAGTTATATTACATATACCAAATCAGCCCATAATGTACACATGTACCAAATACAAGAAGAAACGATAACACCAAAGTAACAGGTTGAAGCACTGATCATATATGCGGATATCAACTCCGGAATAACTGATTAAGCTCGATCATGTGAACCTGTTGTACATCCCTGATGTACACATTTCTCTTTCCCCTGATGGTTGCGATTAATCAGCCCGTGACGTGCACATGAAGTAATACAACCAAAGTAACAAGTTGAACCACTGATCATCTCTGCGGTTATCAATCCCGGAATAAGTGATTAAGCCCGATTACGTGAACTTGTTGTGCATCCTTGGTGTACACATTCCTCTCCCCTGATGGTTGCGATTAATCAGAATCATCATAATGATGTGTACATGAAGCATTAACTGGAAGCCCTTTATCTATAACTAGAAGCCCTTTATCAATAATAAGATTAGCCCATGAGAAGATGTCGATAAACCTCACGACTCCTGAGCTGAAGTATTCAGGAGTCATAAGATGATGACGAATTGAGTTTGCTCCCCCTCAATTAGGTCATCATATGTAAAGAGCCTTTTCAAGAACTTGTGAAGTTTCTGAATCGGCTCCCCCTCAAACTGACCATCCATTTTTTTAGATTCAATACATTAAGTTATGATCACGTTTGAGGGTCTTGATGTTAACCATCTTCTTCTTTATCTCCCCCTCAAAAATGGCAAGTAAATGACATTTTTGCCATAGTTGAGATTCCATGATGGTTGAGATTTATCATGTGCAGCATAAATATGCGTGTATGCCCAAACACTACTGCGAAGAAGATGATGATAAAGCTCTCTTGTAGCAGTCCCTTTTTTGTCTCCTCATCAGTGTCTTAGCAAATGAAGAGTTCAATTAAGCTTATAATATGCTTAAACCACTTGTAGAAATATGTTGATTATGTTGATCTGTAGAAGGAGTAAATATCTGCGTACAAGAGCTGAATGACCATTTTACGAACATCATCAACATGTAGTTTCTTCACCCTTTCCCTTCTCCCCCTCAAAAATTGCATATGCCTATTGCGATTTTTGATAGATTAAGTGAAGCACAATGATGAGTGATAAATCACACATCCTTTCTAGGCCTTAATTCAGACCAAAAATACCAAATATTAACCAAATATGCCAAGAGAACGTATGTTTTTTGTATTTGTGTATGTGCAGGTACGGATATGTGAAAAATGGACAAAAACAAGCCAAAACCGACAAAAACGAGCACGAGATTGGAAAAAGGTCAAAAGCCAGAGCCGGGGAAACTTACTGATCAAAGGAAGCTTAAAATGTCATAAGAAGTCCTCAGAGATTCAGAAAGTTACAAGAAAAGTCCCTGGTCAAAGTTTGAAGAAATGACAATTTCAGTCCCTGTACTTTCAAAGTTTGTCAAATATGGTCCTTTGAAGAAATTCTTGAAGAAAAAGTCAACTATGATCCTTCATGTATCAAAGATTGTCAATTTAGGCCCTTGGAAGAAAGTTTTAGAAAATGGCAGCAAAGGTCCTTGAGATTTCAGAATATACATTTTTGGTCCCTTTGTTATTCATAATTATTCAATCCAGATCCAATGCTAAATCTAGCCTAGTCCATATAACTCCCAAAGCCCACCAAAAATCACAAAGCCCACTCCTTAAATTATATTACCCGGTCCACCCAAACCTTAACCCGGTCAAACATTACTATACCCGGTCAAGCCACAAAATAATAAAATACCCAAACCAAATTTACCGCCCCCCAATTCATTACCAAACCCAGAAAACACTGTGCCATGAACCCTAGAGTTACCCACCCACAATTAACCTCGTACCAAAATAATTACCCTATGATTGATTGATTCTAGAAGGTCAGGCATACGTCAGGGAATGTCAGGGACTCACGCGTGGACACATCATATCATACACGCAGGATACATCATGTCACAAATCAATCCAAAGGCTGAGGATAAGTGGAAGAATCCATAAAATGATCATATGGCTCAGGAGGGATCAAAACAAACACACTATCACGAGGATGGATGACTTGGACAACCTAGAAGCTTCACCAAGCTCATCTCTCAGCTCCTATTTAAACCCCCCTCCTCACTCATAAGAGGTGTCCAATTTTTCATGTTCTTAGAAAGATTTTGACCTTTTTAATTCTTGTCATTTTGATTCTTAGCACTTAAATTTCAGTTTCTATTGTAATTTTCATTTTCCAAAGCCTTGTATTCATTTACTTTTATTAATAAAATTCAAGTTTTTTTTTTTAAAGTTTCAGCTTATTGCTTTAAATTTTAGCTTAATTTACTTCTTATTAGTTTAATCAATAGCAGTAGTTTATTTTAAATTCTGTCTTAAGCCTCTGTTTCTGTTTATCACTTATATAGAAAATTAAAAAAAAATAAAATAAAAAAATAAAAATTACTAAGGGTACATAAGCTCTGATAAGCTATCACATCCCTTGTCATAAGTTCAAATAAGCTGTCTAGTGCTTATTGTGAACCTATGTCAGCTTCCTTGGTTCCTTATTCCACTTAGTCATCATAAAGTAAGTTTTCATTTCATTTCCTGCATTTGAATTTCAGCTACTGTTTTTTTTAGTTTTATATTGCTTAATTTAGTTGGTTGAATTCTCATTTTAGGATTTTACATGTTCTAGTCCTATTTCCACTGCCTATTTAGCCTAATCTGTTTTTGCTAGTTCTTGTTGTTCTCTTATTGTAATATTTGCTCAGTTAGCTTTAATATAAGTTAGGAGTTAGATTTTGATCATTAGACTAGTTAGATTAAGTTTGGAATCCAAGTTTTGGTGTTGACTGTTACATTCTAGGGTGTTTGGAACAGGGAATTGTAGTGTATTCTAGCGGACATTTAGTGATTGCAGTAGTTTTATTAGGTTATAATAGGTAAAATTCAGTTAAAACAAGCATTAGATATAGTGGTCACTTAGATATAAAGTCAATTCTCATTTTTAGTTTTATACCAGTTAAGTAATTTCGTTGCATAATCTTATCAATAGTTGCATAGTGGTATTAGATAGCTTAAATCAGTTGCACAATAGCTTATTACAACTTAAGTAATCAATTAGATCAGTTCCAATTTCAGTTTAGTCAAAATTAGCTTGAAATAAAAAAGTCAAAAAGTTCTTGGTTGCCTGTTTTGGTCAGATATTCAAAGAGGTGCACAGTCCTCAATTTTGATTTAAAATACATTTGGAAAGTGGTTTTGTAATCTTAGTCAGGTTGTTAACAAGTTTCAAAAAGAAAATTTAAGTTTGGAAATCATTTGCTTATTGGAAATTAGATCATAAGTTGACTGATTGGACTGTTCATTCCCCTGCACATCAGATTTGGATACATGTTCTAGGTGGTTTTTAGGCTAGTAAATTAGATCTAAAATATGTTCTATTGGTGTTTTAGTGATCTTAGCCAGTTAGTGACGGTTTTTACCCTATTGGTCTTTACTGAACAGCTTATTGGGGCTGCTTGTTGAGCTTGTCTAGTTGAAAGTTTGAGCTTAGAATCTGACATATAGATTGAGGGCTGCAATTTTGTTACTTGATTCATTATCTGAGTTTTGTTGATCAGTAGAGTTCAATTGTGCTTGTAGTTGGTTTATACAAAGTTTGGTACCATTAGCTTATTCTGCTTGTGCTTATTGCTTTCCATATTGCTTATTAAACTGATTTTTATGCTTATCTATGTGTCTGAGTTACTTTTGGTCTTAATTCTGTTCCAACAAGCTTATTAGAGTCTAAAAGTCATTTGTCAAAAGTCTTGGTCAACTGGGTCAAACATAGCTTATCAATAAGCACTTTCTAATAAGCAGATTTAAGCCATTAAGCACTTCCAGTGCTTATTTTTCAATTTTCATATTTTTCCTAGTTTCAAAATATTATTTTAGATTTTCCCTGAAATTTTCATATTTTTCTGAGGTGATTTGCTATTTTTCTTATTTTATTTTCATTTTTAATCAATTTTTAATACTTTTTAATTACTAAAAAATTCAAAAAAATCAGAAAAAGCTAAGAAAAATCCAAAAATATTTTAGAAATTTATTTTCATTTATTTTAAAATTTTAGAAATTTATTTTTTTTTATTTTTCTCATCTTATTTGCATTTTCTTTTAATTATTAATTAGATTAAATAGTTTTTAATTCATAAAAAATAAATAAAAAGTCAAAAAAATATTTTTCTTTTTCTCAAAATTTTCTTTTATCATTTTTAACTTTTCAAAATTATTTTCAAGTCTGTAGGAGTAGTGTAGCTTAAAAGTCGCGTTTTATTTCGTACGTTTACGTTTAAGCTTCTGTTTTCGATTCTACGTTACGATTTAGGTTTGTTTACTTGATTTACTTGCTTAGTTGGTTATTTGTGTTTCATTTACTTTTTCATTAGTATAATCTCATTCAAATCACCTTTTCCCACTTTCACGACACGTTTCACAAATCGGAAATTCGAAATTCCATTCATCCTTCACACGGACTACGACCTCGGGTTATCCGTATTTCTTTGCGGATCTCTTGAGTAATACTTATACTATAATATATATTGATTTTAAAATAAATCACACAACAATATAAATCAATGTACGTTGATCCACTTGATGATTTGTTCGAACATGGGAAAAAACATGAAGCTTGTTGATAAGAATGGCCATAAATAAGAAGATTTCTCTTCTTTCCAAGATAAAGCGAACTAAAACGTACACTTTTCTTTTCTTTTAGGAACGGGGCCTGAAGAGTTGTCTACAGACGCCATAATGTTGAAGAACGAGGCTTGAACCATTGTGTCCAAATGTCATCTCTCTCTTTTCAACTTCTCTCTGCTAACTCATTACCAATCCCATTATCATTCTGTCGGCTCTTTGTCGTGACTACTGATGGAGAAAAACTCAATATGATGAACTTGAGACTGAAGTAAACTAACCCGAACTTGTGACTTAAGCTTGCACTAATGTGTGACTAAGAGCGGTGTAGAGAGTTCGTGCAACATCGAATCCCTAAGTACTTTATACTCTTCAACCAACCAACCATCAAGTATAAGACGTACATCACCTCTTGAATATCCACAACTTCGTGTGACACTGAGCACTACAACGTAACTCCTTAAAATGATAGTTATTTTGTGGTAATAGAAAGGAAGATTCCCAAAAATAACTAGATATCCGAGTCTTCGTCATTGTAAAGGATAAAAGCTCGAACAAGGATCCCGAAGAATCTTCATCCACCCACCCCGATATCTTCAGATACTAAGTACACGCACCCGTGAAAGTTCACTTCAACCTCAAATAAATAATAATGAATTGACGCCGTAGTCACATATTGTGGTTTAACTGCCCAAATCTAGCCTCTTTGATGTTTTGAATGAACTTTGATAATGGTTTTATCCCGATCTTGTCAAACACATATAACCCCATAAAAACACGTCACCCAGTAAAAATTCGTTATAACCAAAATGCCATGAAGTATGTCAAAACTCATCCAATACTTGAAGTACATACATTATCCCTTTTTCAAAGTTGATGCCGTAGCACCAGAGTCAATTCAGATCCACAAATGCACTTTTCTTTCTTCAGGATAGTTCCATCATCACGGGATTTTAAAAATCTATGATTTAAACCGAGCAATAGATTCTTTCGCGGGATTTTACAAAAACAAGAAGAAACCGTGAGACCATGATAGATTGAATGTGTTATGACAATTTGGTTTTGGTGAGTAACTGTTTGTGGGAACATGCAAGAGATCAACAACAATTCTTCTCACATATGTAGAATGCTTCACGAACCATACTAAGTAAAGTAGTATAAACTACTTCCCCCTGGAGGTTGACCTTATATCATCAAAGTACACGTTTCTCCCCCAATGATGGTTTCGAGCTTTCGGAAGCATCATTTGACGTGTACGACCATATACCCGAGAAGCTCTTGTGAAGAATCATCTACATTCTGTAGCATCAAATATCCCATGAGAAATGTTGATCACATCTCAACCTTTGAACACTTTAGCAAACAACCCAATCTCAAATTCTGTCGGCTATGGCTGTGACCACTTGGTGAAGTAAACCCAATATACCATACTTGAAAATGATGTAGAATTTCCCAAATTTGTTACTTAAGCTTGCATTGTTGTTGGAAGAACGGTGTAGAGAATTTGTGCACCATGCAAATCTCTAAGTACTCAATACTATACCGAAAAAGTATGAGACTATAATCACCTCTTGAGATTATCCACAACGTCATTTCCGTGTGACACTGAGTACTATAATGTAACTCTTTTAAGTGATAGTTAACCAGGTCTTCAACAATCCACCCCGACTTCTGGAAACTAGATAAACCAAGTCTTCAACTAAAATCTTAAGCACGAGCAAGTTATCATTGAAAGTCACGCATCCAACCAGCCCCGACTTCAATATAAAATAAGTACACGCTTCATGAAATTCCACTTCAATCTCAAATTAGTAATCCCAAATCAACCTCGTAATCACTTTGACATTCATATCCAAATACTCAGCCATCTTGACGTTTAAAACGAGTCTTGATAATGGTTTGTAGTACACAATACACCCTAATTCTTTGGATACCCCTTGTTCCGCGGATCGAACTCCGCGGTGAGTTCGCTGGGGGGTTTAAGGGGGCAGCACGCCCCCGAAGAATTTTTTGGTAAATTAGGGTTTGAAAACTAGGGTTTTGCTTGTTGAGATTTCTGTTCTTGTCAAAGACGTATCATCGTGAAAATTTGATTTAACCAAAGTGACAATGAGCCCAAACTAATCTCAACCCAAAATAATTCACAATCTCGGTTTTCTTGAAGCTCAATCAAACCCGTGGTCACAACCAAGATTATCACAAAAGTTTAGCCCCGCTGAATTAATAATCCCAAAGTATGAATATAACTTATTGAAACAATAATAACAACAACAAAAAGTTAAGTCCAAGTGTTAACTAAATATTGTTGGACCAAAGCGAAAAACAACAATATCAAACACGGCCCACATAAATCTATTAGTAGCACAGTCCAAGTCCAAAACACCTTGTCCCCTTGATGGACTTACCAGCCCAAAAATAGTGAAATAACAGGAAAACCCGGGCCCAAGAAAAATCCTACCCGATCCAAACTCATATACCAGGTTTAAAGAGGTAATAACCCTCTAATCCCTACTATCACTCACTAAAATAAACCCTAATCTCATTTCTCTTATTGTCCGCCTACCACTTTCTCCTCTCCTCACCAAAACACGTTTACCAAACTCAGTCAACCCATCATCTCATCTAATTGATCAACATCACATCACCATCTTCTTTTCCCAACTCAGTAAATAATCAATCTCATCATCTCACAAATCTTCCATCATTACAACGTCAACCACATGTAACCCGTGAATAAAGTCTAACGCAAATCCCTATAGTTTCATTCTACGAAAGAACCGAGGCACCAAGCACCATTATTTTCTTGTTTTTGCTTGCAAATAGATATGGCTTCAAGGTCCTTAAGTGGGTCTTAGGTAGGTTTCATGTTTTGTGTTATTGTTCTCTGTTTAATCGAACGAAGAAGAGATGAAACATATTTGTTTTATTCTTTGTTAACATGTTCGGATATTAACACAAGAAGTCTTGCTTCAAAAAGATCCATGAAGAGATGGTTTTCGTGTTTGAAGTTCTTTAAAGATCTTTAAATATCCTAAGAGATAACACAGAAAACCGATCTGAGATCTTTGATATAATTATTTTTGTTTTAGTTTCTTTAAGATCAATAATGGTTATATAGTTCAAACTTAAAGATCTTTTAAAGATTGATATGAGTTGAACGATGACTGAGATCTTGTTTCGGTTTGTGGTAGTAAGTTGAGGAGATTACTTGATGTTGACGAGGGGTTTTTAGGATAGATGGTGTTGTTTGATGTGGGATTTGAAGTTGGTATTAGACTAGGATCATGTTTGTGACTGTATTACACATCTTATAATCAGTAGTCTTGTTTGATATTTCTTGTTTGTTCTTTGACTAGGCTAATGTTCTCGATCAGTTCATCTTCTTTATTTCTTTTCTTTTTGACAAATCGCTACACTTGAAAGAAATTTTGGCAGCATGTCTTTTAGATTTTGCAAATAAAATTCATTTACAGAGACAACTTGCTACAATATACATGGAGCAATTCGCTAGAAAGAGCAACTCGCAACCTTTTATAGGTTTGTCATTTAGCAAAACAACAAAAAAAAAAATTGTCCTTTGCAGCAGAGTGACCAGATTTGAATAACAAACCGCTACCAAGAAGATACCAAATCGCTACCAAGAACTCTTCAACCCGCAACCAATAACCTGACTTCGAACCACAACTCAGATCACATGTGAATCAGTCACATAAGATATATTTGTACCAAAAAGGAGGCATATGTTGTCACTAAACATATTAGTCACATAAAAATATATTGATTGGGGCATGTTGACCATACCATTAAAAGATGTTGAAACTGTTGTGACTAAAAAAAAACATAAACATTAAAAGAACCATTCGTATAACAGTAACAACATGGACAATTTTTGACAAGAAAAATACCACAAAAATCAACCAAAAATAAAACCTTGGCTCTGGTACCAATTGTAGGATCGATACTTGTTGATTATTGTGGTGAATTGGGAGGTCTTGGGTTATGAAAGAAGATGAAACCCATGGTAAGAGTTTTAGAGAGAGAGAGTAGAGAGAGAGGGAAGTTTCTTGAGAGAGAAAACACACTAGTTGTGTGTGTATATTATGAAACAACCAACCCTTCCCTTGTGTGGGAATGGGTATATATACAATTACAATATACGCCCTCCTGTGGGCTGTGGATCAGGTATACAGTGGGTAAAGACCTGTCCGTCCTCCATGGTGTGACTATATCTAATCTTGTATATATAAAACTAAGAGCTATGCTAACTATGTAAATACATGGGGTGACCGAACCTTTTTCTTAATCCTAACATAATCAACCCATAATCAATAGCTAGGTTTCACTACATCTAAGCAAACACAAGGGAAAACCTAGCCTAGCATGTTAAATAAAAGACAAGTATAAGATATAATCAAACAACACATAGAGATATTGATTGATTTGAAGGAAGACTTTCCTTTAATTAAACATGGAGGATTCAAGGATATAATACCCTTAAAAAGTGTAGGAAGTTCGTGCTAGGGTTGCAAAGACTCCCTCTAAAAAGTTCCACACAATGAATGAAAATTACAAGAGTATATATAGATTTTACAATCTGATGGCGTCACCTTTTGGGGCGTGACGCCATCACCTCGCCGTGATTAGGGTTCCATGATGGCCTAGATCCACTTCTGACGCCGTCACCTTGTAGGGTGGTCTGGGGCGTCACTCTTTAGCTTGTAACGTGACCACCTAGGCGTCACAAAGGGTGACGCCATCACTCTGTAATCTCAAAATTCCGTTCTGGCCCGTCATGGCAATCTTCATATCCACCTCTTTGCCAATGCTTGACGCCGTCACCTATCAAAGGGTGACGCCGTCAGGTACTGTTTCCAACATATTTTGAGACTTTGTCGTTTTCTTCACTTTTATGCTCCAAAAACGTCCAAAATGCTTCCTTTTCCAGAATTCTTCTCCAAAGTACCTAAAATGACAAAAGGAACGATTTGAGGCAATATTTGACCAAATAATCAGGATTTAGGGCTTAAATGACCCCTAAAAGCGTAACACTTTTTGCCTCATCAAATACCCTTACACTTGAGATTTTCTTGTCCTCAAGCAAATGTGCTTTTATTCTAATCAAAATACAAGTTAGGGTCATTTAACACTAATATAAAAGTAATTACAACAAATGAACGTTCCACTTTAATCAAAATAAGCACGGAGATCATATACTAGCACCTCACAAATAGTGTTTGGATACTCACATCTCTCGGGTGTTATAAACCTATATAACTAGATGGAAATGGGAAATATCACTCACTACCTGTCATTGCAAATAGATTACCCTAGGCTTGGGAAAGGATCAAAAACCTCCTCCACTAGGCGTAAGCACCTAAGAAAAACTATCAAAGAGGGCTTTCAAAGGGTTGTAACATGAGGTGTAGGGATATGATAAACACGGTTTTGTTGGATAAAGGCTATTTTACTGGTGGAGAGTTAATAATCTTAGTTAATTACATGTCAATGTGGTGTTGCTAAGTCAAGACTCGACTCAACTTAAGCTAATGAAAACAAATGAAAACATAAAATAAAATAAAAGGAGACTGGATGGTAGTCGATATGTTTTTTTTTTCTACTTTTCTTTATCCATTTTTTTGTGTGTGTGCATACATTCTTGCCCTACCATCCAAAATAATACATCATAGGGGCCTTGGTTTTCCCCTTACACTTGAACTTTTACATACTTTCCAAATATCTATACTAATGACTCGAATTAAGATAATCGAAACACTTGGAGTACTTTTAAGATATTTTGCATATGTGGGGGTAATAATTTGATGTTATTCCCCATTACTCCATTACACTAGTACTTTACCCATGAGTCCCAATCGTCCCAAAACAATATGTACAAGATATGACTCGACTTACCAACCATGTAATCAATTAGACAATTAACAAAGGGTTTACACAAATGTTGTAACAATAATGCACTAAAGGTGAGTGCATACAAGGTAGGCTAAGGCAATTTGGGTGTACATTTAGGGGTGGATTGTAAACAAATTCTTCCTTTAAGTAAAATGCTTAAAGTTAAAAACGAAAAAGATAGGCTCTGAGGGGTGTACTAGGGGTATTGTGTACCAAAAATGGGTACATCGCAAGGGTGTGGGAGAATTACTTGACCAATGTAGCCAATGTAATTATAACAAAAAAAAAATTAAAAAAAAAAAAAAAAAAAAAAACAGGTGTAAAACAAACAAAGGGGTTATCCTAATGCCTCTTATCATGTAGTAAATCTAACTACACGAATGTAGTCTCACTTGTGGACATGGGATGGTCTTAACGCAAGTTCTAGAATCTAAGTGCTACTGGTACACACACAAGCACTATGGCTTTTCCTATCAATTCTAGGGGTGAACCTCACATATTTGGGGTGGAATTTTTTTTTGAGTGGTACGGTTTTGTGCTAGTCATACATCTCCTATCCATGAGACGCTCATTAAGACCAAAGTTTCACTCCTAAATGTTGTAAAAAGTTTAAATTTGGCACTAAAATTGCCCTAATCTTAGTTTTATTACACATCTACTATTAGACAAAACAGAAATCAAGTGTAATTGCATTATCTAAGGTATCATAATTTACCCCCCCCCCTTACACTTAAGTTGAACATTATCCCCAACGTTCGAATAAAAATATGCAAAAGTAAAGAAGGTAAAAGAATGAAAACAAATACTCCACTGATTCGCTCGGTGTGGATAATGTCGTAACATGGTTAGATCTTCTTCCAAGAAAAATGAATGCTCAAGGCTTCCCTTCAGAAATATAAATCATCTTCTTGTCTAAAATAACCTGTTAAACCTGAGAAAACAACCAAGAAACCTGGCATAACATCAGCGGTAAAATCTACATAAAATAAAATCCTAGAAAACAAATAAAGATATAATGCTTGTAGAATGAATATTTGCAGATTCCTGGAGCTTATAAGTTAAAGATTTAATAAAATATTACGGTTCTGGCAGAAAAACAAAACTTGCAAAAAATTTTCAAAAAATAAGCCTGACGCCGTCAGGTTATAATCCTTGACGCCGTCAGAAATGATCTGACAGAATTTTTATGTTGAGTTTCTGGAAAATTTCTGGAAAGACCTATATCTTAATTCCTGGAATTCCTGCAAAATATTCATTATGACTCGATACAAGCATTTGACTCAAACAATTACTCTTATGTATGCTAATTTAATATTGTTATGATTCATGTTCAATCTTGTTCTTGTAAACATATTTGGATTTCCATTACACTTATCTTTTGCAAAATACCTTTATATGTAGTTAAGACGAAGTTAAAAACAAAATAAATCATTTTCACAATTGAATTTGAAACATGAACTATTGGCAATATAAATAAAACATACATACGGAAAAAAATAAACAAACAAAACAAATAAAGCTTGGGTTGCATCCCAAGAAGCTTTTTTCTTTATTAATGAGTCTTGTAGCTAGACTCAAAGTCACTCTCATCCTACGTGACTCCATCTCATGATATGACGTATCCCTGGTAAATATAATCCTTGCTATCGGGGTGGTGATGTTTCAATCACTCGACATTCACAGTCACCTCTCCTCCTCTTTTGCTGCTCAAGGTCACTACCCCATTCTGGCATAGGCTTTTGATTGTGAATGGTCCATACCACCAGGGACTTGGTTCATCGGGAGGTATTTTTATCTCTGAATGCCTTAAGAGTACCAAGTCTCCTTCTGTAAACTTTACATGATTCTTGGAATGTTCATCAACCTCCATAGAATTTATATCTCCCCCACTACATTCCCTAATTTCAACTTCTTTGTAGTTCTTAATCCTTGCCTCCTATGCAAGGATTTTTTCTCAAACATGACCCCGGGGTTTGCTAGAGTCTTCCCTCTTTTTTTCAGAATGGTTTCTCTCACATATCATGGAATCATCGGGAAGCTTACCGTTTTCTTCCCTTGTTTAATCTGGATGGTGCTACTCTCATAATCGATTTGGGCCTTAGCTGTAGCGAGAAAGGGTGCCCCTAGAATTATTGGCATATTCACATCATCTCTATCAATGATCATGAAGTCAACTGGATATATGAATCCGACAATGTTGAGCAACACATCTTCTGCTATCCCTAATGGGTATTCATAAGAATGTCTTGCAAAAGAGAGTTTAGTGCGGGTGATGGATGGTGGTTCGTTGGTTAACTGAACATAAGTAGTCAAAGGCATCAAATTTACATCGAAACCTTGGTCAGCCACCGCATCCAGATACTTGAGTTTTCCAATGCCACATGGTACTTCGAAGACCCCATAGAATTCTTGCTTCAAGACTAGCTTCTATCTCACGAGGCTCTCATATAATTGTCCCCCGGGTGATGTGTCAGATTCATCATTTGGTTTCATCTTTTCGGACCCCTTTTTGGGCAGATGAGTACATCGATAGTTTCTTACCCAATTGTTTATAGTTTCTTTGTTTATTTCGTGTTTCAGGTAATGCTTTACTTGTTGTGATTTTGGTGGTTCTTCCATTGGGTGCTCATTAAACGGCGCCTCCTCTCCTTTATCTGAATTGCAATTGCTAGCCTTAGTGTTTCCATCACTAAGTGGGATGAGGTCGACTTTGTTACTCTCCTTAGTTATCAACTTTCCTTCCCCTTCATTGTCGTCTTCTTGGACGACGGAGATGGCATTAACAAATTTGGTGTTAGGAGCATCAACGTCTCTTCGCACCAACACTTTCTCGGGGGCTTTTGTTTTTGTGTACTCTTTCAATAGATCCATCATCTCCGTCATCTTCACTTCCAATTCCTCCTTCTGTCTGTGAACGGCCTCCTCAAATTTTGCTAACCGTTTGGAGTGTCTTGACATATATTCTCTCATTCGAGTTTCGAATGTTGGACTAAGCTCCTGAGGAGGTGAATCGGGTTGAGCATGCCTATGGAAGGATTTGGCATTTTCCCTAAAAGGTGATTCGGATAACGGTATCGGATGTATGCTTGAGACAGAGTTGACTGTTGCTCGTTGTGGACTTAAAGGTTTCTTTCGTTTTTCAATGAGATAGTCAACTCTTTTCTCAAGTTCACTAAGGCTTTCTCTAGAGAGTGGATTAGTTTCTTCAGGTGATGAAAGTGTGTTGACAGCCGAGTTTACAACATGAGAGATTCTCCACACTTCATCATCTTCGGATGCAAGCTCATCGATTATCTCCCATGATTCCTTTGCGTCCTTGTCACGCAACCTGCCCCTGGCGGCTTGATCAATGGTACGCTTAATGTGGTAGTCAACATGGTCGTAGAAGATTTGGATTTGAAGCCAGAGATTTATGCCATGATGGGGGACATTTTGAAGTAAGTCCTTGAATCGAGTCCATGCCTCGTACAGGGTTTCGCCTCGATGTTGTTCGAACATCAAGATATCATTCCTAAGCTTAATGCTTCTTCCCGGTGGGAAAAATTGAGCAAGAAAATGAGTGGTGAGATCATCCCAACAGGTGATGGATCCTACGGGTAGACGTTCAATCCATTGACTAGCTTGGTCTCGCAGAGAGAATTGGAAGAGACACAGTCAGTTCATCTCTCGAGTTTCAGCATCAAGGTATATGGAATCTACAATCTTAATAAAGTCCTTGAGGTGTTGATTTGGATCTTCGGAACGAAGCCCATGGAATGCACATCCGCTTTGCACAAACCGGATGGTGTCGGATCTCAAGGGAGACACATTGGCTCCTTGAGAGAGCTCAATGGTGTTTCGATAGCCTTGGTGGCTAGGACGAGAGTACTCTCCTAAAGTACGGGCTCTAGGAGGTTGGTTTGGTTGTGGTGGGTTGCTGGGTTCAAGGATATTACCACCTTCCATAATGTCAGATAGTTATGGTTACGAACAAAAGCACGAAGAAATAAAATAGACTAAAGAAAACCTAGAAAATAAAAATAAAAATCTCACTAGATAGGAATCTAACGAGTAGACCTAATAAAATAAAATTTCAACCTAAACAATAACTATTCCCCGGTAGCGGTGCCAAAAACTTTGATTTGTGGGTTGCGAGTACGCACTAGGTTTTACCTCTCGAGGGATCTCGAGAAGCTTGCAGTCCCCACCAGGCAATGTACCTGACTGATGTAGTATAGTGTACTGGCAAGTACCAAGGGATTGATCGTTCTCCACAGGGAATAGTGTTTGTTAGGATTGAAAACTACTCTAATTAGGTCTAAGGGTGAGGGATGATTCTTTTTGTATTTTTATATTTTAAGGAAAGCAAGTAAAATATCTCGGGTATTGGAAGAGTGGGTGGAATTAGTTGCTAGTCAACTAAACCAAATAAACTACAAATGCAATAAAAATAAAATAACATGAAAATAAAAGTGGTTGTGGAACTTATATGGGAAAAGTGTGTTTACTTAGGTTTCATTACTCCCTAGCTATCTTTTACAGGTTAATTAGTATGTTACAATTGTGTGGATGACAGGTTGTATTACTTAATACCAGTCGTGGGGCTGTGTACGTCCTTCCCCAACTCTATAAGATCATACTTCGTTCTATGGCGACACGTTTAGTATCCAAACCATGAAATCACTAGAATTCACTTATGCATTAAACACAACCAATTAATTGAAGTACACATCCAATTCATGTTTCTTAAGACATTCAAGCAAGTTACCATATAGGAGACTAGCCAGTTTTCTTAAGCCTAACATTGAAATCACCCACCCAACACAATTAATAACACATAATCAACCCATAATCAATGGCTAGGTTTCACTACATCTAAGCAAACACAAGGGAAAACCTAGCCTAGCATGTTAAACAAAAGACAAGCATAAGATATAATCTAACAACACATAGACATATTGATTGATTCGAAGGAAGACTTATCTTTAATTAAACATGGAGGATTCAAGGGTGTAATACTCTTAAAAAGTGCGGGAAGTTCGTGCTAGGGTTACACCAAGACTCCCTCTAAAAAGTTCCACACAATGAATGAAAATTACAAGAGTATATATAGATTTTACAATCTGACGGCGTCACCTTTTGGGGCGTGACGCCGTCACCTCGCCGCGATTAGGGTTCCATGATGGCCTAGATCCACTTCTGACGCCGTCACCTTGTAGGGTGTTCTGGGGCGTCACTCTTTAGCTTGTAACGTGACCACCTAGGCGTCACAAAGGGTGACGCCGTCACTCTTTAATCTCAAAATTCTGTTCTGGCCCGTCATGTGCAATCTTCATATCCACCTCTTTGCCAACGCTTGACGCAGTCACCTATCAAAGGGTGACGCCGTCAGGTACTGTTTCCAACATATTTTGAGACTTTGTCGTTTTCTTCACTTTTATGCTTCAAAAACGTCAAAAATGCTTCCTTTTCCAGAATTCTTCTCCAAAGTACCTAAAATGACAAAAGGAACGATTTTAGGCAATATTTGACCAATTAATCACGATTATAGGGCTTAAATGACCCCCTAAAAGCATAACACTTTTCGCCTCATCAGATAGTAAGTAAAATAAGTTATAAACTTAAAAGGACTAGTTTTGCAAATATTATTAAGTTAAGGGTATAAAGGGTAAATATAGAAAGTTAGTATAGTTTAAGGACTATTTCTGCCATTACTTGAAAATATATAAGTATAGGGACTAATTGGGTAAAAGATAGAAAGTTATATGCTTAATTGTTATAAGTTTATAAGTTTGGGGTAGAAAGTGTAAATATGTAAACTTGAAGTGTATAAACGGACTATTTTCATAATAAGTATAAAAACCTATTTTTAAGTTAGAAACATAACACAATACTAGGGACCTTCATGTGAGGAGTACTATGTGGATATTTCGTTTTGACGAGTTTGCTGGGTTTACGAATTAAAGTGCCCTGGCTCCTCAAACGATTATTGCATGTACTTTTGGATTATGATGGCCCGAATGGTGTTATGCTATAACTAAAACTTAATAACAACATATCTCGATAATAGGGAGCTTCATGTTAGGAGTATTAACTTCTGAATTATGATGGCCTGAACGGTATTATGTTGATAACATAATACAATAGTAGGGAGCTTCATGTGAGGAGTCATATACTTCTGAATTGTGATGGCCCGAACGGTGTTATGTTATATCTATAAACTTTAAGATTAATTACTTAAAAACCTAGACTAAGACTTGACATACATACACACACACCAAACCCTACTCCCAGGATACGTGAGTCAGCAGTCTAATCCTTGAGTCACTTTTCACATCAATCATAACATCCTAAAGCCCAAGTGTGTTTTCATAGCCTCACACCTTTTAAACCCTTTCTAAATGCTTTACAAACCCTGTGAGGGGATACATGCTACTTGCTTTACATTAAACCGAATACAAGTCTTTTCATTGATTATTGCACGAGTAAACTATCTGCCACCACTATACACAAAAAAATTCATGAACCTAATCGTTTGGGATATTTTACCCATGCGAACGCGAATATAATTGATAGATCTATTGGATTTTGACAACTTCCGTTGGTATTAACATCTTTCTGGATGGTACCAATAAGTATTATATTTGAATCCACTGAAGGAATAACTTTGGAAAGTTATCCTTCCCATCCCCTCATGTTGGGTCTACAGCCCACATGACCCGGATTGTTAAGGTGTGGTTTATGAGATTAGTGTAATAACACCCCTGTCTGTAGTATTGTACTGATCATACAATACTGACAGATACAACTATTTAAATAAGGTTTTTATTACTCTACATGGGTGTACAACAACGTAGCCCACACTTTACTAAACTTGTATTTACACTACTACTACTTAAACCTATATATGACTCTCACTCAACACCTAGTGTTGACTCTTTAAGCATGTATCCTAAGTATATAGCCATTACGGAGCTATGGCAGGAAGCAGCACTGAACTTGGAGGACTTTCAAACCGGTTATCATTCAAACATAACATTTCACACTTAGATTCACGGGACCTCATCTTAATAAAACTCTGATATTTTAATGAATGATAACTTAATTATAAAAATGTCTCTTTTCAAGTCGTTTTCTATTATTGTGACTGTGATTCCATGAAGTAATACCCCAACCCTAAATCCGCTGCAAAACGTGAAAATGGGGGTGTTACATATACCCCTATGCATGGAAAACTTTGCAAAACTAGTCCTAATTCCATGCAAATCATATTTTTATAAAACAAGAAGGTTTCCTAGCTTATGGTTAACTAATATTAGCTTAACTAAGTTGCCTAAACTAGCTTATAGCTTATGATAATGGATTATTGCATATAATTAGCATTTAGTTCATAATTAGGGTTTCAAAATGAAAAGACTTAAAAGAAATTGATCAAGGCTCAAGCAAGGGTTCCTAGGTGATCTAAGGCATGTAATAACTATCCTAGGACTGTAATAAAGCTAACAGAACAAGTAATAAAGCTTATGTGATGAGGGAAGGGTTTAACGAGGGTAACTAGGGTTTCCTATTTAAAAATGGAACTCGACAAGCATGCAAGGCCTAGGTACTCGACTTCTATGTTTTCTAGGACTCTACTACTACCCTTAGGACCAGAAGGTGTGAATTGAAAACAAGTGAAAAGGTGTGAATGAAAGGAAAAGGGTACAAGGGTATTTATAGGGTCGATTGACCTTGGTGGCCAAGAAACAGAAGTAGGAGGTGTCAGGGGGGGGGGGGGGGAGGTGACTAAGACAAGCTAGTAGCTGACTAACCTAAGCTACATGGTGACTATGGAGGTCTATAGGCAGTTCTAGGGGTGTTTGTGGTGGAGGTGGAACCGAATGGGGAAGGAGGTGACAAGTAGGTGATGCACCTACTTGTGTGCTTGCTAGGGAGGTGCTAGGGTGTGTGCTTACGGTGAATAAGGTGCTAGGCTAGGTGCTTGAGGTGATTATGTTTAGGTTTAGTTTAGACCTAATCTTGCTTAGTAAGAGATTAAGGTCTATCTTAGGGTTTAGTGCGTAGATTAGGGTCCTATGAGTGTTTAGTGACTAATCCTAAGTCGTAAGAAACTTATACTAAGTGATGGTAGCTTATCCTAAAGTTTTGGGATAGTTTAGACCTAATTCCGGGAAGTTATGACCTAGTTATGGTTTGGTGCTTAAGAGACTTGTACCTAAGCTTTAAGGGGTTGTAATAGGGTCTAAAGGTGCTAAGATATCCTATTGTTCCTAAGGTAACTCATACATAAGCCTTGAACACTTTCAAATTGGTTTAGATAAGCAATTAGGGTTTTGTATACACATAGGCCTGATTAGGGCTTGATTAGGGTTAGATTAGGGTTTATTAGGGTTTTGTGATGAGTTTAGTGTGTTAGATTTATAGATTACTTATTATGGTGTTGTTTTGATTTTATGCTTGACATACCAGAGGTTTATAGGATGTGTGGGTAGAGATATTTGGCTTGTGTGGATATGTGAGCAAGTCTAGAGAGTCATGTAAGTCATGTAATACATATAAAAAGCAAAAATTTACCTATGAAATACCTGACATAGGTATTTGTAGTAAGAATAATAGTGGTGAGATTTTACGGGTTGTTATAGTCTTACCCCCTTGGAGAAAATCTCGTCCCGAGATTTAGTTGAACATAGGGTAAAAGATGACGAATTGACGATTCGAGAAAGGAAAGGTGATAGAGAAAGAAAGGAATTGAATAGACAGAGTAAAAATGTTTGTACATGTGCCAGATATTTAGGATCATGTATTTATATTTCATTACTCACAAGTAAAGGTGTCCCAATTCTTGTAAGCAAGAGCTTATAAATTCATGATCCGTTTGATTTATAACTTTCTAAGTAAAATGAAAGAGCGTCCTAGTTCATTTTAATAGGATAGTCATCATAAATTATCCTTAAGTAGTATCGGCGGAAAGTGGAGAGAGTTTACCACACTTAAGGAAGTGTGATATAGGAATGTTCTAGAGACAAGTTCCAGCTATGATGAAAACAAGTTCTAGTCATGGTGAAGACAAGTTCTAGTCTTGATGGAGACAAGTTCTAGTCATGATGAAGACAAGTTCTACAGTCTCCCTGTTTAGCAACTTGTCACATGGTAACATCCCATGTTATGACTAGAATGACGGATGCCAGAGATCTCATTCTTGCAACTTTTGCAAAGCGAGATATAATATCATAGTCGAACATAATGAGGATTAAAGTTCGACATAGATATTCTTACAAGTTTTAACTAACAGAATCTTGTGATATGACGAGAAGTACAAGTTCTAACTCTTAGAACATTGTAGGATGAGGTAGGGAGAGAATTTAGAGTAAGGAAAAATAGAGTGAAAAATGACGGAAGAGTGAAAGGATGTAAGGAAGTGGAAAGATGGATTTATAGGAGGGAGTGAAGAAAAGCAAGGGATGAAATAGGAAAGTATGAAAGAATGGGATATTATGAAAGGGTAGAAGAGTAGGGATAGGTGGAGTGGGAAAAAGATCAGGAGTATAGGATTAAACGGTAGAGTGAGAAAAGCGGGAGAGTAAGATTTGAATAGGAGAGCGGGAAAAGGGCAGGAGAGTGAGATTTCAAAATAGGAGAGTGGGAAAAAGGCAGGAGAGTGAGATTTAAACGGGATTTAAATGGGAGAATGAGAAGAAGCGGGAGAATAGAATTAAATGGAAGAGTAAAAGTATAGGATACCTGGAAACATAGTATCCTAATGAAATTAAGATTTACTAGATTCATTCAAATTTTGTTTTCCCCCTAAGGTACTTCTAGTTTTCATAACTAGTCCTAAGGTTCTAAAGGTGATGTGTTGGTCTTAACTGGTAAAGAAGATCCCATAATGGGAGAAGTGGTAGGTGATTTCTTGTCTAAAGGTTTACTAGGAGTATCACTATACTTAGGTAGGGTTTTACATTTAGTCTTTTGACCTATGTTGTCTAGTACTACGAGTATCACTATTCCTAGGTACTTGAATCCGGTTAAATTAGCATCTATAGTAACCTCTAAGTAGGATTCCTAATGTGTAACCTATGAAATGTCAAATCCTAAGAAACTAAGTGTAGGTAGACTAAAATCCTCAAATGTTTTATTCCTAGTTATAACTAGTAATCTCAAATTCTAAGCCTGCGTTATCCTAATGGTGTATTATTCTTAGGAATTTCTAAATCCTTAAATATATGTGGGAAAATCTTAAAACGGGGTAGGTTACTTATGAGACTAGGTGTAGGTAAACTATAACCTCAAAATGGCTTGTTCCTACGGGGTGAAAATTTGACTAGTATTCCTATTCTATTACTTAACTAGGTGCTAAGGGCTTAAGGTAATTTACTAATCTAATCCTTTGTTGTTCCTATGTTTCCTAGACTATATCTAAAGACTTCTTATGTTTAATCTATGACTAATTCTAATGTCCTCAATTATTAAATAAAATTCCTAACTTAGGTTAAATTCATTCTATTGTAATGTCTTTCTTATCTATCGGGCATTGGTTTTTCTCTAGTTTGATTTCTTGCCAATAAAAACCTCGAAGATTTCTAATCTTATTTTTATTTACTCAATGATTTCTTAGAGATGGTCTATTCAAAATATCCTATTTCTATTCTTATTTCTACCTAAAGGCATCCTGGAATTATTTCAAACTCAAATATGGGAATCCTAGGGCATAGTATGGGTTTTCTAAGAGGGAAAAAACTATTTCAGGAATCATAGTGTAAGGAGGGAAGATTGGGAATAAGAATAGCTAGAGGAAGATAACTAAAGAAGGCTAAGGAAGTAGTGAGGGCTAAAGATACTGAACTCGAAAAAAATTCAGATCTTTACGATGTAGAATAGGAATTCTCATCATTAGTATCATATAAAATGATATGGGAGTGTTTTTAAGGGATTTGGTTTTTAGGAGGTGGAAAGATATGAAGTTCGAGGGAAGTTGTTATTTATGACATAATGTCATAAAATAACAGGAGTTGAAGTTACAACTACAAAATGTCATAAATAACTTGTTTTCAACAAGTGTCGCTATTTATGCCAAATGTCTTGTTGTTTGATTTAGGAGGATAGGGATTTTAGTCAGATTGCCTAAGGAAGGAAAAATAGAAAAAGAGATTAGGGAACGGACTCTATAGAATGACACTTTAGGCTTCCCTAAAATGCCTAAAGTTCAAGAACAACTAACCTCTTACGAGACGGCTCTCAGTAAGGTCTTAGGTTTGAAATCTAAATCCAAACCAGTTAAGGGTTAAAAATTTTGAGAATCTATGAATCTAAGGCACCGGGACCATTTATCCCAAGTTCCGAGGGGTTTTAATGGGGTAAGGGTTTAAGGTAGGTTGTAACAAGTACCCAACTTTTCATATCTCATGGGATATATCTAAATTCCTAGTGGTTCCTATAAGTTTGGGGATGACCTAGGGTAATCAAGAAAAGGCATACCTAATCTTAGGTTAGCTAGGTTATCCTAAATTAAGGGGAACTAGGAAATGAGAGTAAGAGGTATCTAAGGCATAACTTATATTATTGATTTCCTATCTTACATATCCTATAAGTATTATTCTAAGGCAAAACTCCTAAAGGCATATTACTTAGGGATTTCTTCTGAAGTTTTCTTAAATCTAAGGGTTTGAGTTGTTGATGTTTCCTAGATTTGATTGATGACATTCCTCATCATCATCAATCATCTTTTCTAAGATACAAATCCTAAAACGGGCAAAAGCTATCTTATGGTGGTGTCTCATTTAGTTTTTCTGTAATTTAGCTATCTTAAAACGGGATTGTTGTAGGGTGTTTCTTAAACTACTATAATTGGGTTGGGTGCCTAGGTTATTATCATGACCTTCCTCTATCTTCTCAATAAGGTCAAGGAAAATTTCATCGAAGTTATTTAAAATATCTTCTACCTGATTTTCTAAGGTTGTCCTAGTAGAATTTTCTCATAATTCAAATTACCAAGATGAAGTGGGAGAGTTTACTAAGAAAGGTGTGGGTGCTAAGGTATAGGGTTGTCTAGGTTCATATCTAGGGGTATAGGCAGGGATAGGTTTCCTAGGTATATATGGTTCTCTAGGAAGAAAGAACCCATGTGGCTCAAATCTAGGGGAGGGAAATGGTGGGTGTAAAATAGTGTTTGAGGGAGTAATAGGTGATACCTTAACATATAATTCTCTCATATGTTTTAAGTGTGGGTCATCTATGAAAGGTGTAAAACCTAAGGGTGACGGTGTATCTATACTATTCCTAGGGCTTTCCGGGGAATTGGGAAAAATAGTTTTAAAACTAAGATCTGAATCATTCGGAGAGGGAAGAGCATTCTCCGTATGAAATCCGGATGGGGTAAAGGTAGAGTAGTGAGGAGCAGGGATAACTATCTAATAACCCGATAAAATATTATAAGCTAACATATAAGTCAAGTAATACCTATTATGCAGTTCTAATGCACTTATGGCTCTGGGAAAAAGGCATTGGGGAGTGTAGTGGCACGAAAGACTTTCTCGGGTATTGGGAAAAGTAGTTGTAGTTTAGATTTTAACCTTGTTCTCTACAACTGAAGCTCTGATACCAATCTGTAACAACCCCTGTAATATTCAATCAATCATAACACACACAAGAGATGAAATTCTAGAGAGAGAGATAGAGGGTGAGATAGATGTGGGAGTCTTTTAGAGAGAGAAACTTGAGAATATTAGATTGAAATAATGAAAAGGTCCAACCCTCTCACTTGGAGTGAGAGGATTATTTATACTTGCATAATAACGCCTCCAATGGGCTGTGGAGCGGGTTGACAATGGGTAAAGACCCGACCCAACTCCACAAATACTACGATAACTAACTAATATCTATCTAAATAATAATATGACTACGAGCTGTATAATACTATTCTATACTCGGGGTGACCGAGTCTTCATATGAATATTTATATTCCTAACAATCTCCCCCTAAGGGAGGTCACCCTAGAAAATATGATTTGAATACTAGCATTCTATAGCATGAATTAATATCCTAGCTCGTAGACTTTGATTCTTTAAATTTGGCACACTTTGTAGCTCAAGCGATGATCTTGTGATTAATGTTCCTTTGACATATGTGCTTTGAGCTTTCATCGAGATCATTAACCAAAGTAAATCTTCAAGTCATCCATTGTAGTATTGCTTTCATGTGATTTTGTAACAATTGACCCGGCATGCTCACACTTTTCTGGATCATGAAACTTTGCATCAGAGTTGCGGAAGCATTGTTGTTGATCTTTTACTTTTCATGATTTCTTTAGTTGTAAGTGTGAAGTGTGAGCATGGGGTTATGAATTGACTTCTCATTTGCCATCAGCTGCAACCGTTAGGTGTTCCAGCAAACAAAAGTTAGCAATAAACATACGAAAGTGTCTTTGTTCACTTTCGTTGAATAGGGTTGCAAGAACCACGTTTCCCGTTAACCAGTTTAAATACTGCCTGTGATGAGGTAGAATTCCGAAGAATTTCTTTGACAGGGTTTCGCAGTTGTACTAGCCATTCTCAAACCAGAGCGTCTCAAAGTAGACAACACGAAGTGAGTGAACCAGCGAATTGAGATTCACTGATTAATGAGAAATTGATTTACAGAAACAATCGTGTATTGCTAGATAAAGAGTTTTGCAATACGATGAAGGTTTTATGAGAGATATCAATTTTAATTACCAATACTTTTGTTTGAAATGTTAAGAGCAGTCGATGTGCTTGAGAACGAATGTTGAGCACATCGAAGGTTTTTCAAAAGTATTCATCAATTCATTTCCTGGAACAAGTTTGATTCAAAATGTGAATCGCCCCATCGTTTCTTTCCAGTTGTCACTACTTTGATCCATGAAGGATCTCACATGTCACCTACCAAGAGCTTGTTTGATGTTGGCTCTAGAAGGATTTCCATCTTTATTGTAAATTCTTACATATCACTCAGATATTTTACAATTACCACAAGGATAATGCGTAGGACTCTTAATATATGTTTTCTTACTTTTCACAGTGTATGAAATAGCAAGCAGATTAAGAATGTGTCCTAATGAGATTTATGGATGATCTCTTGGCTCTAGACTCAATAGTGCGTTTTGATTTAGTGATCGGAGGCTGGAGCAGACTGCCACCTTTTCAATATCAACTAAATCGGAGTGAGAGAGTCAATAGTAATGAGCAAATCTCCATGTGAATGAAACAAGAGTCTTTTGAGAGACCTTGAGTGGCTAGAGAGGGTTGTACAGCGTATCACTAGGTCCATGATACTTAAGTTCAATGTCAGTAATCAACTACGTGATTTTGACAGCATATGTATTGACCCGGTTTCTACCTAATGTGTAAGGAGGGCTTCTTTCTTTTCACCCTTTATCTTTACATTTCTTTTTCATTCTTCAACCCCTTCAGTGCTTACCAAGACTTCATTACCAGTACCTTGTTGGGTTTGTTCCAGCACTAGCTCTATCTCAGTCGGCACTCTTCCCTTATTCACACATTGCTCCTTTTTATAATCATTCCTAAGGACTTCTATTTTTACTAGAGGATTGTCCCTGGGAAGATCCCTCCGGTTCTGGCTGGATCATGGGAACTAATACCTAACCTTATCATCCTTATAACTCCATTACATAAAGTAAAATGGTCGGTCTTTGGTATTATTCCATAATTCCATTCGCTCCCCCTTAATATGTGCATCAATATACAAAAGAGTTTAGCACATATGAGGGAGGCTACACTTTGAGTCCAAAAGTTCACATTTGATTATCAGGTTTCATATTTAAATCACATTCTCTCCCCCGATCAAAAATTTCAAACACTTTGAGATTTGTGATCCCAATTGATTTAAATAAGTAAGAAAATTTGGGAGAAAAAAATGTGGTATGATTTTAATACATACTGATAATGGAACATGACAATGCTCCCCCTCAATTCATGAGGTAGTCTGTTAGTGTCAGATATGATGAGTTTATAAATGATTTGGAGTTCAACGAGAAACTCATGAAAAATTCACATATTGACACATAACACGTTTTTACACAAAGCTTGAACCGAACAAAGATGAATAATTGATGGTCTGAAAATACAGTTTTGAAATCAGACTCCCCCTCAATCTATGACCATTTGAATATTTAAAATATGGTGAAATATTAAACCTTTTGTTATAGATTGAGTGGCAAGTTTTGTGAAAGACTGAAGTTTAATTGATTTTCAAAAAGTTGTTTTTCGAAACCACCAATTGATAAACAAAGTATTTTTCTAAAGAATCATAGATGGAAAAATATTTGTTTTAGCGAAAGAAGACTTCTCTTCTTAATCAAGAAATAATGCACTGAAACGTACATTAGATCGAGGGTGCAAGGATGTAAAGTAATCCATGCCCGGATGAAATACCCCCGTTGTTAGGAACAACCGTCTTTTAGGCGACGTGTTTTCCTCATTTTGAAAACTGGGTTGCTATCAGAAGTAATACCAAGCCATAATTTGAAGTCCGGGTTGCAGTCTGAAGTAACTGAAAGCCATAATATTAAGCACGAGTCCAAAACTGAGTGTTTAAAAGTCATTAAGTTTAGGTCCGGGTTGCAGTCTAAAGTAACTGCAAGCCATAAATTAGGCATGTTTTGGAAAACTTTTTGAACTACTGTTCGGACTTCATTTAAAGACCCGTATCATTATTAAATGACATTTCTAGGACCGTAAATGTTATCGATTCCAGAAGATATGCCTTGAAAAACTTTTTTTTTTGGTATTTTCTATTTTTCTGATTTTTATGGTTTTTTATAGGTTTTATATTTTTCTATTTTTGTTTTGGTATAAAATATGTACAAAGGATACCATTCAATTTAAGAAGATGTTGACATGAATACCGAAATGAGGATATCGTTCAGCTTGTTGTAGAAGTCTGTAGTCAACATCTCTTAAATTATTACCACCAAAGCGTTCGAGGCTCACGAATAATCGTCTGAACTTGTGCCTTCTCAATGTTATGCTTTGGTAGCTTCCCCCCAAAACGACAATCATCTTCTTGAGAAAACTTCCCCAAAGTAGTTGAAGTGATGCAAAAATTCTCATTGTATGGAGATCAAAAACCCGAAGAGAACGATGACACCAAAGTAACAGGGAGAAACACGGATCATGTCTGCGGTTATAAATCCCAGAATAAATGATTAAGCCTGATCACATGACCTTGTTGTGCGTCCCCGATGTACACATTACTCTGCGGTTTTGAGCAATTGTCTATTCGATGGAATAAGATATCAAAATCTTCATTTTACCAAGTGCAATCTAGTTATCTTACGTATAACTACTCAGTCCATATTTGTAACACCCCCATTTTTACTGACCGCAACGGATTTAGGTCTGGGGTATTACTTCATGGAATCACAGTTACAGTAATAGAAAACGACTCGAAAAGAGACATTTTTATAAAATAGTTATCATTCATTAAAATATCAGAGTTTTATTAAGATGAGGTCCCGTGAATCTAAGTGTGAAATGTTATGTTTGAATGATAACCAGTTTGAAAGTCCTCCGAGTTTAGTGCCACCTCCTGCCATAGCTCCGTAACGGCTATATACCTAAGATACATGCTTAAGAAGTCAACACTAGGTGTTGAGTGAGAGTCATAGATTTTAGTTGAAAAGTAGTTGTGAATACAAGTTTAGCAAAGCATGGGATACGTTGTTTTACACCCATGTAGAGTAGAAGAAACCGTATTTCAACAGTTGTATCTATCAGTATTGTATGATCAATACAATACTACAGACAGGGGTTTGTTGCACTAAGCTCAATAATCACACATTAACAATCCGGGTCATGTGGGCTGCAGACCCAACATGAGGGGATGGGAAGGATAACTTGCCAAAGTTATTCCTTCAGTGGATTAAAATATAGTACTTATTGGTACCACCCAGTGAGGTGTTAATACCAACGGGAGTTATCAAACTCCAATAGATCTATCAACTATATTCGCGTTCGCGTGGGTAAAATATCCCAAACGATTAGATTCATTAATTTTAGTTATGTAGTGGTGGTAGTTAGTTTACTCGTGCAACAACGAAAGAAAAAGACTTGTATTCGGTTTTAAGTAAATCATTTAGCATGTATCCCCCTCACAGGGTTTGTAAAGCATTTAGAGTGAAAGCATTTTAAAAAGATGTGAGCCTATGAAAACTCACATGGGCTTTAGGATGAAAGTGACTCAAGGATTAGACTGCTGACTTACGTATCCTGGGAGTAGGGTTTGGTGTGTGCGTGTGTGTGTATGTCAAGTCTTAGTCTAGGTTTTCTTAACTAATTACTATTAGGTTTTTATATATAACATAACACTGTTCGGGCCATTGTAATTCAGAAGTATATGACTCCTCACATGAAGCTCCCTACTATTCTATTATGTTATCAACATAATACCGTTCGGGCCATCAATTCAGGAGTTAATACTCCTCACACAAAGCTCCCTATTATTGAGTTATGTTGTTATTAAGTTTTAGTTATAGCATAACACCGTTCGGGCCATCATAATCTAGAAGTACATGCAATAATCGTTTGAGGAGCCAGAGCACTTTAATTCGTAAACCAAGCAGACTCGTCAAAATGAAATATCCACATGGTACTCCTCACATGAAGCTCCCTAGTATTTTGTTACATTTCTAACTCAAAAATAGGTTTTTATACTTATTATGAAAATAGTCCGTTTATACCCTTCAAGTTTATATATTTATATTTTCTACCCTAAACTTATAAACTTATAACAATTAAGCATATAGCATTCTATCTTTTACCTAATTAGACCCTATACACATATATTTTCAAGTAATGGCAGAAATAGTCCTTAAACTATACTAACTTTCTATACTTACCATTTATACCTTTAACTTAACTATATTTGCAAAACTAGTCCTTTTAAGTTTATAACTTATTTTATTTATTATCCTAAGGTTTTAAAACTTTGCAAAAATGGTCCTTACACTAATAACTTCTAGGAAATGTCAAAAACAGTCCCTAGACTTTATAGTTTTAGGAATTTACGATATATACCCCTATGCATGTAAACTATTGCAAAACTAGTCCTAAATTCAAGTAAACTATATTTTTTATTAACTACTAAGTTTCCTAGCTTATGTTAAACTAATATATACTTATCTAAGCTATCTAATTCAGATTATAGCACATAATAAGTGTAACAATTCGCATTTTCAGGTTAACTTCTATTCCTGGAAATTTCACTATTCATTTTTACTATTCACTATTACTATTCATTTTCCGGAATTTAAATTTTATTTCATATTCATGTATGATAAATCATTTCCATGGTAAACTAAACGTTTGACATTCATCAGATCATTTTCGCAAAAGTTATTAAGGAATTACACGTTTAGGATAAACGTAGTTTATAAATTCTACGCACAACGAAAATCAACCGCGTTATTTTTCCCATCATCAGATAAATGTTTGATGCACACATGATTAATTAGAGAATTAATCGTGACTGGAAATAATGTTACCAAATATGCTCTGAGCCGTGAAAAACAGAAAACTTACGTTTTCAGCACTTTTACTTAACCGTAACCTTAGCCTATACCTGCACCGCGTTTCTAAGACGATTTGAGTTTTCACATTATTTGGAAAAGTCAACATATATTTCCCTCCCCCATTGACCAAAAATCATTCCTTGATCTTATGAATCATTCCTTGATTTTTAGGTTGCCGGTTTTATGTCTAAAAGACATTAAATACCAACTGACACTAGACTGAGCCCAGTCTAGACATGATAAGTCATTTTAATTCATTTATATCCTAGTAGAAAAGTTACATTTAACTTTTCTCAATTTTACGCATTATTCGTATATTTTACGTATTACGCGTTTCAGACCCGTGTTTCCAGTTTTAGCAGGGTTTTACCACCCAAATGGAACCTACCACTCATTTTATATTTTATTATGGGACATATGGACATGTCTAACAATACTTTAAAGTTTCATAATTTTACGATACCCGGTTTTACGTTTTGAGGCCTAATCATTTACGGTTGGCATTTCCCAGAGTCAAAACTAACCAAATAACATGCAAATCTCATCCAAACCTAGTCACCTCCCCCCTTATCCCTTGTGAACCGCCATAGGGGGGGGGGGAGTCACCCTTGTGGTGGCTTGATCCTAGGGCATGTTGTCTTGGATGGTTTACATGTGTTGAAGTGTACTTAGGAAGCTTTGACTAAGTCAATATTGTAACCTCCTCAAGACACTATAAATACCCCCCCCTCCCCTTGTTTGCCGTCCATCCCACACCCCAACTCACTCCACACTTAGCTTTATTTCTTCTAAATTCAAGCAAGGTTCAAGTGCTTCTTCAAGATAGAAACCCTAGCTTAGTTTCTAGTTACCAAAACACTTCCAAACCCTAGAACTTTGGTGATTTCTCTTGAGTTTGAATCCACTCAAGTCACCTCAACTTTCATTACATCTCTTTCAAGAATACCAAGGGTAGAAAGATTGCATGAAGTGAAGTGGGTTGAAGCAAGTCTATCAAAGTCCATTTCCTAACTTGTTACCTCCTTTCTTTGAAAGCCAAGTGTTGTAAGCAAACCCTAACATGATTCTTGTTAATTTATCATGTTCATATCATTTACATGTTATTCTTGCTATATTATGTCTTGTATTAATGTTCATGATGTATAAAAATGAGTAAAAGATGTTGTTGTAATGATTGTTAAGATAAGTTACTAAAACAAGTAAACTAGTGATTTTCTTGGTAAGACCTGATCAAAATGGTAAAAATATGATATTGGATCATTACATATTGTAGTAGAGGACCTAACAAGGAAACCATAGCAATTTGAACCACCTAAAACGAGTATACGAGTCAAAAGTTATGGCGATTTGAAGTTACCAAAACTTTGCGGCAAAACTGCCAATATAGTTCTGTGACAGAACATAAAACACGCAAAAAGAGGCCTTTCTGGTCCGATTCATGAAAAAGTTAAAACACAAAAGTTGTCCGGAATCACGTTTTCATTCAGGAACAAAGAGGCTCGAGCCTTGAAAACGCATTCTGAGTGAGATATTTCTCAGTTTCTTAACAGCTATTTACATATTTTAAGTCACCATACTATTGTTATACTTTCAAAGGACCAAGAGTTATTATGACCTATAATCAAGACCACCACCATGGCTAGAGCCAAGGTTGTGTCTCATGACCTTGGAACAAGGACCAAAAGTCATGGCTAGGCCATGACGAAATGACCATACCAACTTACATAGGCGTAAACATGAAACAATGAATTAGGCGACAACTTGAACAAGCAATTTGGATCTACTTCACCTAAAAGGGAACCATGAGATAATACAAAGAGAAATGATCATACAAGACTTATGAAACTTACCCTAATAACAATCATCATGTAATAATAAACTTTCCTAGAGTTTATCCAAATATCGGACATGTAACTTTTTGGATCAAAACTTATATCTATATATTTTATCAACTACTACAATAGTAGGGAGCCTCATGTGAGGAGTTCATTATGTAAGCCGTCGAGATGAGTTGTGGATTTACGAATTAAAGTGTCCTGGCTCCTCGAACGCTTACTAACATGACTTCTGAATTATGTCGGCCCGAACGGTAGTGAACGATATACAAAACATACATGTTCATGAATCTTTTCTTTCAAAGACTTACAATATACATCATACCACATCATGGACTATAATGCAAGATATATATATATAGGCACTACTTCATATGCGTTACTCAAATCCTAAGTCGCAACATTCTATTATAGGTTGCTCGTAGAAACCTACACGATCCAACCATCACCTTCATTACTTGCTATCCTACTTAAGGTGAGTTCATAGCCCCATATTCCATCTCTTAATTGTTTTACAAACCCTTGGGGGGAATACATGCTATTTATAACCGAGCACAATGTTTTCAAATTGTATGCTTGCCTGATTGTTTATTATCACTAAGTACCATCCTTGCCAAACCGAGATCCCTTATTATGAACCATTTAATCACTAGCAATAGTGAGCGCGAGTATTATGGATAGGCCTATTCGGATTGACGAATCCCATTTGTGTTGACTAAGTTCAAACAAATGCATTAATATTTGAGACATTAGGTATGACGGCAAAATACCTACCGGGATAACTCCGCCGATTGATATTGGTACCCGTTAACGTTTTGGTGTCATAAGCTTAGCAAATGATAGTAACTGTTTTGTTTTCCAAACATGTGTATGAGTCTAATTAACTCATACTACCAACATATTGTGTTCAAACATTAAACAAACTCTATGTATATCACTCAACCTTTGTGTTGACCTCTCAAGCATGTATTTCAGGTCCATGATGAACAAGGATGGCACGGAAGAGGCACGGACTTTTGAAGAAGGCTATAATACATTTTGTCATTCGATAAAACATCAACAAACTTCATATTGATGTATTTTGTAACATGGAACCTTTTTGGGACCTTACTATGTAAACTCTGATATATTTGAATAAATTGAATGACAAGTCTTTTTATAACGACTCAGTTAGAGATCGTTTTCTATTATTATGACTGTTGTGCTGTCGAGTAACACCCAAGTTGAATTCCGCTGCATCATTGAATTGGGGGTGTTACAGATTGGTACCAGAGCCATGGTTATAGAGAAACGGGTCTAATTGAGACCTAAACTATAACTACAAATACAAGCAAAAACATTTTTATAGCCTTCCGCTCTTCGTGCCTTCCATCCTCCAGACGATTATGGACTTATTAAGCATTTTGTGCTACATGATCATATTAGTATATTGCTATATGCACACTTGTCACATTTTGAGCACTCCCCATAAACATTAGATTTAGTTCTAACAATATAATACTAATTGTAGACATCATGTCCGCACCTCCATCTCCCGATCATCTTCCTGCTATGCCTGAGTATTTACCAATTCTTCCCGGACCTAATGATCCTTACTTTGAGGCAATTGACTACGACGATGAGGAAGAACCTTATGAGGATCTAGACAATGAAATAGATTCAGACGAAGATCCTGAAATGGACATAGACATCGATGACATCGATGATTACGAAGAGGATCCTGAAATGGATGTTGACATCGAAGGCATCGAAGAGGAAGCGGAGGAACAAATAGTGGTGCCACATCTATCACCATTAACATCACCGCCTCCTATCTCACCAAGCTCCTCCGAACCTAATCATACTACTCCTACTCAAGTTCCAAAGTCCACCAATGAGGTCGGCGGAACATCCAAATTCACACAGATATTCGTAAATTCTGCCCAGTACGAAATATACTCCTTAAAACAAGGCCTCGACATAGCTCAACGAAAAGTTCATAGCTTGACCCACCAATTAAATGAATATGTATCCAAGGTTAATTCAACCAAAATGGATGCCAGGAACGCTCAGCAAGACCTCTATTGGTTTAACCTCGACATGAGTTATGTGAAGAGAGATTTGACTCATGTTGGAGACATAGTCTTAGATCCTTTGACCGGTTTTGAGGACGTCAAGGATAGACTTACATTGGTTGAAAGAGCACAAGACCAAGATGCGGCACAAATTCACGAGCTGCGAAAACGCCTAACTACAACAGAAATCCGTTTAGACATTGCCAACTTTGACCGGTATCAACTCAAGAATGAGATACGTGGAATGCTATCTCAAATGTCTGCCATACAACAAAAGCTACACCAGTTAGATGTCAAAGAAAACCGCCCCAATGAGAGTATTGATGTGCTAGTAGCACGTGGAGACAAAGATCCGTCCGGACTTACAACAAACCTCCAACCTATGTTAGACTAGTGTTCTAGTTTTAGCTATCTTTTGTACTACTAAACTGAAAGTATCAGTTAGTATCCATGTAATAGCTAGCAATAGTAGAAACGTTGTAATTACTACACTGAAAGTATCAGTTAGTAAATTTTGGAGAAGCTTGTAATAGGCTTCGATTTTGTAAATCAATCGACGTTATATGAATAAAACTCTTGTTTTATGCTATCATGTGTTATGCTTTTAAATTCCAACATTATGATCCTATCATTCTGCTTATTTCACAACTCTCTAATTACAACGTATCTTTTGTACGAATAGAAACATGGCGCCAAAGAAGAAGGCAGCACCAGCAATGACTCAAGCTGCTATTCGCAAACTAGTCAAGGACAGTGTAAACGCAGCACTCACCATAGAAAGAGCAGCCGTAGCTGCAGAAGCTGCAGCAGCCGCAAAAGCCGCCATAGCTGCTGAAGCTGCAGCAGCTGCTGATGCTGCAGCAGCCGCTGAAGCCGCCGCAGCTGAGGAAGTTGCAAGGGCTGAAGAAGCTGCCCGAATTGCCAACCTTAATGCTGGGGGACCAAACCCAACTGGCCCTCTAGTGACAAATGCCGCTTCAGTACCTAAGGGTTGCTCATTCATTTCTTACTTGAAATGCGAACCCATAAAGTTCAAGGGTACTGAAGGAGCTGTAGGTTTGACTCGCTGGTTTGAGAAAGCGGAGTCGGTATTTTTGGTCAGTAAATGTGCTGAGAGTGATAAGGTGCAATATGCCACTAGTACACTGTTGAATGAGGCACTATCATGGTGGAATTCAATATCTCAACCTATGGGCATTGAAAATGCTTATAAGATCTCTTGGGATAATTTGAAAAAGATGATGGTCAAAGAGTACTACCCTCGCAGTGAAATGCAGAAGTTAGAGGTTGAATTCTGGGATCACGTTGTTAAGGGAAATGACATCATAACCTACAACCATCGATTCCAAGAGTTGAGGATACTGTGTCCAACTATGGTCTCAACAAAAGAGAAGATGTTGGAACGGTATATCTGGGGACTTCCATCAAGCATACAAGGGAATATAACTGCAACAAATCCCACAGAACTTGATGAGGCTATGAGGATGTCTCGCAGCCTCATGGATCAGGTGGTACGTACGGCAGAAAACCGAAGACAAACCAACACCAACAACACCAACAACACCAACAACAATGCCAACAACTCCAACTACCGTAACAACAACAATAATAGGAACAACAACAACAAGCGACCATGGGATAGTAACCGTGGGAATAACAACAACAACAACAACCAAACTCGAAACAACAACCACCAAAACCAGCAAAACAAAAGGCAAGAAGCCGCAACGGCTTATGTTGCTGCACCAACTGGAGGTAGATATGCTGGGACTCTACTACAGTGTACCAAGTGCAACTACCATCATGAAGGTCCCTGCCCGGCCAAGTGCAACAAGTGTCACAAGCCAGGACATCTTGCCAGAGATTGTAAAGGCAAGGCTGTGGCTACTGGGGCTAACACACAGCCAATTCTTACATGTTTCAGGTGTGGGGAAAGAGGACACTTCAAGAACCAATGTCCTCGAAACCAAGGACCACAAGGCGGAGGTGCTCGTGGTAGAGCCTACGTAATGGGAAATGAAGAACCTCGGCAAAACCCGAATGTGGTTACCGGTACGTTCTTACTCAATAACATTCCTGTTAAAGTCCTTTTCAATTCTGGTGCTGATATGAGCTTTTTATCTACTAGAATTGCGCCTTTAATTGATATCACACCAATCACTTTAACCACTAGTTACAGTATTGAACTAGCTACTAGTGACTTAGTACACACTAATACCATAATCCCAGACTGTACCCTTAACCTCCTAGACCACCCATTTAACATCAATCTTATGCCAATCGAACTCGGAAGTTTTGATGTTGTCATTGGCATGGATTGGTTGTCGAAACATCAAGCTAACATCATTTGTGGTGAGAGAGTTGTTCACATTCCTTGTGACAATGAAACTTTGATTATCCGTGGTGATCAAAGTGGAACACGAATAAACATCATCTCATGTATCAAAACCATGAAATACATTGAGAAAGGATGTGATGCTTTCTTAGCTCTCGTAACCGAAAAGAAATCCGATGAAAAACGTCTTGAAGATGTTCCTATCGCACGTGAGTTTCCTGAAGTCTTTCCGGAAGAGTTACCCGGACTTCCACCGACTCGTCAAGTAGAATTCAGAATTGATTTAGTACCAGGAGCGGCGCCAGTTGCCCGCGCACCCTACAGACTAGCACCTTCAGAGATGCAAGAGCTATCAAATCAATTACAAGAACTTTCAGACAAAGGATTTATTCGACCCAGTTCCTCACCTTGGGGAGCTCCAGTTTTATTTGTGAAAAAGAAAGATGGGTCGTTACGAATGTGTATCGACTATCGTGAACTCAACAAATTAACCATAAAGAACCGATACCCATTACCAAGAATTGATGATTTATTCGATCAATTACAGGGTTCAACCTTTTACTCAAAAATCGATCTACGATCAGGTTATCATCAAGTTAAAGTTTGTGAAGAAGACATTCCAAAAACGGCCTTTAGGACACGATATGGTCATCATGAATTCCAAGTGATGCCATTTGGATTAACTAATGCACCAGCAGTATTCATGGATCTCATGAATCGAGTGTGTAAGCCATATCTAGACAAATTCGTAATCGTATTCATAGACGACATTCTCATATATTCCAAAAATGAAGAGGAACACAAAGAACACCTGAGAGCAATTTTAGGATTACTCAAGGAAGAGAAATTGTATGCAAAGTTTTCCAAATGTGAATTTTGGATTCAATCAGTACAATTCCTTGGGCATGTGATTGACAAAACTGGTTTACATGTCGATCCTGCTAAGATTAAAACTATCAAAGATTGGCCAACACCTACCACACCTACAGAAATTCGTCAATTTCTGGGTTTAGCTGGGTATTACCGAAGGTTTATTGAAGGATTCTCCTCAATAGCAAAATCCTTGACCAAGCTAACACAGAAAAACAAGAAATACGTGTGGGATGAAGATGGAGAAGAAGCTTTCCAAACCCTCAAACAAAAACTTTGTAGTGCCCCTATTCTAGCATTGCCAGATGGGATCGAAGATTTTGTAGTCTACTGTGATGCATCATACCAAGGTTTAGGTGCCGTGTTGATGCAACGTAATAAGGTCATGGCTTATGCTTCACGACAACTCAAAGTTCATGAAGAAAATTACACCACTCATGACTTAGAGTTAGGAGCTGTAGTCTTTGCACTAAAAATCTGGAGACACTATCTTTACGGTACTAGATGTACTGTGTTCACCGATCATAAAAGTTTACAATACATTTTGAACCAGAAAGAACTAAACATGAGACAACGTCGTTGGTTGGAACTGTTAAGTGATTACGACTGTGACATTCGTTATCACCCAGGAAAGGCGAATGTAGTAGCCGACGCCCTGAGCCGAAAGGAACGGGTTAAACAACTACGAGTTCGAGCCTTAGTTTTAACCATAAATTCAAACTTTCCTGCTCAAATCCTTCACGCTCAAGCTGAGGCGGTGAAACAAGAAGACATCAATAAGGAAAAGTTGGATGGCATGATACAAAAGAAATTTGAAACCCGTTCAGACGGAACTCTATGTTTTCAAGGTCGAAGTTGGTTACCACTTTATGGTGGCCTACGAGACTTAATCATGCATGAATCACACAAATCTAAATACTCCATACATCCAGGATCTGATAAGATGTATCATGATCTTAAACTACTTTATTGGTGGCCAAACATGAAGGCCGATATTGCAACATACGTTAGCAAATGTCTTACATGTTCCAAAGTAAAAGCCGAACATCAAAAACCATCCGGTCCATTGCAACAACCTGAGATTCCTATGTGGAAATGGGAAAGAATTACTATGGACTTCATTACCAAGCTCCCAAAGACATCAAGCGGCTATGACTCTATCTGGGTCATAGTTGATCGTCTCACAAAATCCGCACACTTTATACCAATCAAAGAGACGTACAAAATGGAGCAACTTACTCGACTGTACGTCAAAGAAATAGTCTCAAGACATGGTGCACCAATATCCATCATATCTGACCGAGATGGCAGATTTACCTCCAATTTCTGCAGTCACTTCAGGACGCCTTTGGGACAAATCTAGACATGAGTACAGCGTATCATCCTCAGACCGATGGTCAGAGTGAGCGAACCATTCAAACACTAGAAGACATGCTTAGAGCTTGTATAATAGACTTTGGAAAGGGATGGGATACTCATCTACCATTAGTTGAATTTTCCTACAACAACAGTTACCACACCAGTATCAAGGCAGCCCCATTTGAAGCACTTTATGGTCGAAAGTGTCGTTCACCTGCTTGTTGGGCTGAAGTAGGAGAAGTTCAACTCACTGGTCCAGAACTCATTCGAGAAACAACAGATAAGATTGTACAAATCAGAAGTCGATTAGAAACCGCAAGAAGTCGACAGAAAAGTTATGCCGACACACGCCGCAGACCCCTAGAATTCCAAGTCGGAGATAGGGTTATGCTGAAGGTATCACCTTGGAAAGGTTTGATACGTTTTGGTAAACGAGGAAAACTAAACCCAAGATACATCGGACCATTCAAAATCCTAGCCAGGGTTGGTCCAATGGCGTACAGACTTGAGCTTCCATCAGAACTCAGTAGTGTACACCCCACTTTTCATGTGTCTAACCTAAAGAAATGTTTATCAGATGAATCACTCGTGATTCCACTCGATGAAATTCAACTCAATGACGACCTTCAATTTGTCGAGGAACCTGTAGAAATTATGGACCGAGAGGTCAAGCAACTCAAACAAAGCCGAATTCCAATTGTCAAAGTTCGTTGGAACTCACGACGTGGTCCTGAATACACATGGGAACGAGAGGACCAGATACGTCAGAAATACCCACATCTTTTTACCAACAAAGCTTCTACCCCCAACACAAATTGATCTCCGGGACGGAGCTCTCATATGGGGTGGAGACTGTAACAATTCGCATTTTCAGGTTAACTTCTATTCCCGGAAATTTCACTATTCATTTTTACTATTCACTATTACTATTCATTTTTCGGAATTTAAATTTTATTTCATATTCATGTATGATAAATTATTTCCATGGTAAACTAAACGTTTGACATTCATCAGATCATTTTCGCAAAAGTTATTAAGGAATTACACGTTTAGGATAAACGTAGTTTATAAATTCTACGCACAACGAAAATCAACCGCGTTATTTTTCCCATCATCAGATAAATGTTTGATGCACACATGATTAATTAGAGAATTAATCGTGACTGGAAATAATGTTACCCAATATGCTCTGAGCCGTGAAAAACAGAAAACTTACGTTTTCAGCACTTTTACTTAACCGTAACCTTAGCCTATACCTGCACCGCATTTCTAAGACGATTTGAGTTTTCACATTCTTTGGAAAAGTCAACATATATTTCCCTCCCCCATTGACCAAAAATCATTCCTTGATCTTATGAATCATTCCTTGATTTTTAGGCTGCCGGTTTTATGTCTAAAAGACATTAAATACCAACCGACACTAGACTGAGCCCAGTCTAGACATGATAAGTCATTTTAATTCATTTATATCCTAGTAGAAAAGTTACATTTAACTTTTCTCAATTTTACCCATTATTCGTATATTTTACGTATTACGCGTTTCAGACCCGTGTTTCCAGTTTTAGCAGGGTTTTACCACCCAAATGGAACCTACCACTCATTTTATATTTTATTATGGGACATATGGACATGTCTAACAATACTTTAAAGTTTCATAATTTTACGATACCGGTTTTACGTTTTGAGGCCTAATCATTTACGGTTGGCATTTCCCGGAGTCAAAACTAACCAAATAACATGCAAATCTCATCCAAACCTAGTCACCTCCCCCCTTATCCCTTGCGAACCGCCATAGGGGGGGGAGTCACCCTTGTGGTGGCTTGATCCTAGGGCATGTTGTCTTGGATGGTTTACATGTGTTGAAGTGTACTTAGGAAGCTTTGACTAAGTCAATATTGTAACCTCCTCAAGACACTATAAATACCCCCCCCCCCTCCCCTTGTTTGCCGTCCATCCCACACCCCAACTCACTCCACACTTAGCTTTATTTCTTCTAAATTCAAGCAAGGTTCAAGTGCTTCTTCAAGATAGAAACCCTAGCTTAGTTTCTAGTTACCAAAACACTTCCAAACCCTAGAACTTTGGTGATTTCTCTTGAGTTTGAATCCACTCAAGTCACCTCAACTTTCATTACATCTCTTTCAAGAATACCAAGGGTAGAAAGATTGCATGAAGTGAAGTGGGTTGAAGCAAGTCTATCAAAGTCCATTTCCTAACTTGTTACCTCCTTTCTTTGAAAGCCAAGTGTTGTAAGCAAACCCTAACATGATTCTTGTTAATTTATCATGTTCATATCATTTACATGTTATTCTTGCTATATTATGTCTTGTATTAATGTTCATGATCTATAAAAATGAGTAAAAGATGTTGTTGTAATGATTGTTAAGATAAGTTACTAAAACAAGTAAACTAGTGATTTTCTTGGTAAGACCTGATCAAAATGGTAAAAATATGATATTGGATCATTACATATTGTATTAGAGGACCTAACAAGGAAACCATAGCAATTTGAACCACCTAAAACGAGTATACGAGTCAAAAGTTATGGCGATTTGAAGTTACCAAAACTTTGCGGCAAAACTGCCAATATAGTTCTGTGACAGAACATAAAACACGCAAAAAGAGGCCTTTCTGGTCCGATTCATGAAAAAGTTAAAATACGAAAATTGTCCGGAATCACGTTTTCATTCAGGGTATAGAGGCTCGAGCCTTGAAAACGCCTTCTGAGTGAGATATTTCTCAGTTTCTTAACAGCTATTTACATATTTTAAGTCACTATACTATTGTTATACTTTCAAAGGACCAAGAGTTATTATGACCTATAATCAAGACCACCACCATGGCTAGAGCCAAGGTTGTGTCTCATGACCTTGGAACAAGGACCAAAGGTCATGGCTAGGCCATGACGAAATGACCATACCAACTTACATAGGCGTAAACATGAAACAATGAATTAGGCGACAACTTGAACAAGCAATTTGGATCTACTTCACCTAAAAGGGAACCATGAGATAATACAAAGAGAAATGATCATACAAGACTTATGAAACTTACCCTAATAACAATCATCATGTAATAATAAACTTTCCTAGAGTTTATCCAAATATCGGACATGTAACTTTTCGGATCAAAACTTATATCTATATATTTTATCAACTACTACAATAGTAGGGAGCCTCATGTGAGGAGTTCATTATGTAAGCCGTCGAGATGAGTTGTGGATTTACGAATTAAAGTGTCCTGGCTCCTCGAACGCTTACTAACATGACTTCTGAATTATGTCGGCCCGAACGGTAGTAAACGATATACAAAACATACATGTTCATGAATCTTTTCTTTCAAAGACTTACAATATACATCATACCACATCATGGACTATAATGCAAGATATATATATAGGCACTACTTCATATGCGTTACTCAAATCCTAAGTCGCAACATTCTATTATAGGTTGCTCGTAGAAACCTACACGATCCAACCATCACCTTCATTACTTGCTATCCTACTTAAGGTGAGTTCATAGCCCCATATTCCATCTCTTAATTGTTTTACAAACCCTTGGGGGGAATACATGCTATTTATAACCGAGCACAATGTTTTCAAATTGTATGCTTGCCTGATTGTTTATTATCACTAAGTACCATCCTTGCCAAACCGAGATCCCTTATTATGAACCATTTAATCACTAGCAATAGTGAGCGCGAGTATTATGGATAGGCCTATTGGGATTGACGAATCCCATTTGTGTTGACTAAGTTCAAACAAATGCATTAATATTTGAGACATTAGGTATGACGGCAAAATACCTACAGGGATAACTCCGCCGATTGATATTGGTACCCGTTAACGTTTTGGTGTCATAAGCTTAGCAAATGATAATAACTGTTTTGTTTTCCAAACATGTGTATGAGTCTAATTAACTCATACTACCAACATATTGTGTTCAAACATTAAACAAACTCTATGTATATCACTCAACCTTTGTGTTGACCTCTCAAGCATGTATTTCAGGTCCATGATGAACAAGGATGGCACGGAAGAGGCACGGACTTTTGAAGAAGGCTATAATACATTTTGTCATTCGATAAAACATCAACAAACTTCATATTGATGTATTTTGTAACATGGAACCTTTTTGGGACCTTACTATGTAAACTCTGATATATTTGAATAAATTGAATGACAAGTCTTTTTATAACGACTCAGTTAGAGATCGTTTTCTATTATTATGACTGTTGTGCTGTCGAGTAACACCCAAGTTGAATTCCGCTGCATCATTGAATTGGGGGTGTTACAATAAGGCATTTTAGCATATAAGCATGTATTTATCTTAATCTAGGCTTTTAAAATAAAAAGTTCTAAATGAAAATGATGAAGGCCTATCTAAGGGTTCTAAGGCATATCCTAACTATCCTAGGTCAGTACTAAAACTATTAAAGTCAAGGTTGAGGCTTACCTAAGTCGGGGAAGGCTTAAAGAGAAAACTAGGGTTTTCTAGACCAAAACTAGGACTCGACAAGGACTAAAGCTCTACCACTCGACTCCTACTGGTCTTGTGGGCTTAGTACTACAGAATATGAGTGAGATAAAAGAGAGGAGAGGTGTGAAGCGAAATGGTGAAGGGAGGGGGTATTTATAGGGTGAACGAGTGGTATTGGTGTAATTTTGGGGTGCTAGGTGTCAAGGAGGGAGGAGGTTGACTCATGGCAGCTAGGAGTCGATGTGGTGAGTCTATGGAGTGACAAGGACGAGCTATACCTAGCTAGGGGGCTGGTATAGGGTGTTTGTGTTGTAAAATAGCCCAAACACCAAGTAGGTGAGAAGTAGGTGATGCACCTACTTGTGTGCTAGCTTGAGAGGAGCTAGGGTGCCTACTTGAGGTGCTTAAGCTTCTAGGGTGGTTGCTTGGGTGGTTTGTGGTGCTTTGGTAGCTTAGTTTAAGTGTTAGGTTTAGTTTTAGCCTAGTTTTGGCTAGTTATAGGTTAGGGTTTTACCTTGGGTTTAGTGTCTAGATTAGGGTTCTAAGGGTGATTAGTGATTAGTATTAAGGTTTAGGGATCATTTCTTAGGTGGTGGTAACTTATACTAAAGATTTGGGAAGATTTTGACCTAGTTTTGGGACCTAAATTACCTAAGTTTGTTTAGTGAGTGATTGGGGTTTATCCTATGGTTTAGTGCCTAGGTCAGTGTCCTATGAGTTCCTAATTACTAATCCTAATTACTAATGGGTTTATACTAAGTGGTGGTAATCTATGGTTAAGTTTTGGGATAGTTTAGAGCTAATTTCGGGAAGTTATGACCTAGTTATAGTTTTGTACCTAAGGGGCTTGTACCTAAGTTTTAAGTGGTTTTACTATAGTCTAAAGGTCCTAAGGTATCCTAAGGTTCCTAAGGTAACTCATACTTAAGCCTTGAACACTTTCAAACTAGTTTAGATAAGCAATTAGGGTTTTAAAGATAACAGTAAACACATAGGTTTCAATTAGGGTTTTGTTAGGGTTTCTAATAGATATAGCATATTAGTGTGATAGATTACTTAGTGTTATTATGTTTAGAACCTAGACTTGACATACTGGGGTGTTTACATAGTGTAAACATAGTGGTGTTGGGCATAGGTGGATACGTAAGCAGGTCTAAAGAGTCATGCATGCAATGAAAAAGTAAAAATTTACCTGTGAAATTACCTTGTGGTGGAAATTATGTTGATGAAATTTTATGAGTTGTTACAGTCTTACCCCCTTAGAGAAAATCTCTTCCCGAGATTTTGTTTAAAGTAAGAGTAGAGGTGGAGAGAGAAGAACGAGTGTATGATTCGAAGGAAAGGATGATATAAACGAAGGAAAGGAATTGTTTCGTACAAACGGATTAGAAAGTGTTTGTACGTGTGCCAAATACTCAGACTCATTTATTTATATCCCATTACTTACAAGCAGAGGCGTCCCCATTCTTGTAAGCAAGAGTTTATAAATTCATGGTCCGCTGATTTATAATTTCTTATTAAGATGAAGAAGTGCACTTATTCATCTTAATAAGATGATTATAAATCATCCTTAAGTAGTATCGGCGGAAAAAGGAGAGTGTTGACCACACTTAAGGGAATGTGGTACGGGAATATTTTGAGAGAGTGGACAAGTGTTTTGACTCAGAATTTAGAAACTTGATGAGATTGACCCATGAAGTTGAGAAAAACATTGTGGGACTTACAATGTTTTGAGGAAAGGTTTAGAGATCGGAGACCTGTGGGTTGTGGGCCCACTGGCTAGACATGGGTTATCAGCATTAACCATGTTAGTAACTCAGGTTTCTAGTGTTGTAGTACTACTGTCAACAACTAGTTGCCGAATGACACCGTGAGTTATGGCTTTGCAAGATAACACGGGATTAAAAGGATAATATAATAAGTCAGTCATAATGAGGATTACAAAAACTCCGACTTAGATATGACGAGAAGTACAAGTTCTAACTCCTAGAACATTGTAGGATGAGGTAGGGAAAGAGTATAGAGCAGGAAAAGTAGAGTGAAAAATGATGGAGGAACGAAACAAAAGGATGGGAGGAAGTGAAGAAGTGAAAAGGAAGGAAGGAAGACAAGGGATGAAATAGGAAAGTACGGAGGAGTAGGGAATAACGGAAGAGTAGGAATAGGTAGAGTGGGAAAGGACAAGAGTATAAGATTAAATGGTAGAATGAGGAAAGATGGAGAAGTAGAATACCTGGAAGGATGGTATCCTAATGAGGATTAGATGCACTAGATTCCCTCGAAGTTTGTTTCCCTCCTAAAGGTCTAGGTATAATCCTTAAGGAATTATCTAGTTTTCTAAAAATATCCCTAAAATCTAAAGGTGATACTTTTGACCTAATTGGTGAAGGTGATCCTATAACTAGGGGTTGGTCACTATTTCTAGGTAAAGTTCTAGGTTTAGTCTTTTGACCTAAGTTGTCTATCTTATGTCCTAGGTACTTAAAACAGGGTAGGGTAATATCCATAGTATTTTCCTAGTGGGATTCTAATGTGTAACCTAGGGTGTGTCAATTCCTAAGATGTAATCTAAAATCCTCGAATGTCTTATTCCTAGTTGTAACTGGTAACCTTAAATTCTAAACCTAGTTCTATAAACTTTGGGTAGACTCGGGATATCTTAAAGGTAAATTATTCCTAGGGGTTTTTATATCCTTAAAGTCTTATGGGAAATCCTAATAAGGGTAGGTCACTTCTAAAACTAAGTGTCGGTAAACTATATCCTCAAAATGGTTTGTTCCTATTTCCTATCCTATTACTAAACTAGATGCTAAAGGCTTAAGGTTCTAGGTTGGTGATGTTCTAATCTAATACTTTGTTAATCCTAAGTTTCCTATATTTTATCCTAAAGGTTTCTAATCTAATTCTAATATCCTCGATACCAAGTATAATTCTTATCCTAAACTAAATCCTATCTTATAGGGATGTCTTTCCTAGTTTCTACCTATCGGGGTTCTAGTTTAGTTTCTAACCTAATTAAACCTCAAAGGTTCCTAATCCTTTTTTCTATTTCCTCAAGGGTTTCTTAGAGATAGCCTATTTTAGTGATTCAAAGTATCCTATTTCTAATCCTAGGTTTTCCTAAGGGCATCCTAAAATTATTTCTAACCTAAATATAGGGATCCTACTGGTTTTCTAAGAGGGAAAAACTACTTCGGGAATCATAGTGATCTAGGGGAGTGGGAAGTAAAGAGGGAAGAATAGAAGTATGCTCGTATATAATACTATTATATACTTGCATATAGGAGTAGTTAGGGGAAGACTCTCTAACTAGGGGAAACAAAGAAGTTTCAGAGGAATGGGGATTAGAGACGGAGGAAGGATAGTTTTAGGGAGGAGTTGTAACTCATGAAATACAATGTCATGAATTAAGAAATGAAATCATAATCGCATAAGGTCATAAATAACTTGTCATAACTAGAAGTTTAACAAGTATCACTATTTATGCCATATGTGATTAGGAAGGATGGAGATTTTGGCAAATTACCGGGTATGGAAAAAGGAAATGGAGTTTTTGTGGGGAAGGGTGTTTATAGGGAGTGAATTTATTTGTTTGAGCCCACTTTATCAGCACTTACTAACTACCTAAAGGATAATATCCTAGGTTTAACCTAATAATGCCTAAAGTTCAAGAATAATATTCTTAAGGGATATTCTTCTATCTTATGTGGTGTTGGGTTCTAAGGTGTTAAAACTATCTAATCTAAATTCCTAGGGGTTGTAAGTAATACATTTTTAGTAGTATTACTTATGGGGTATACTAAAACCTCGAGTAGATCATAACAAGTACCTAACTTGTTAGGTTTCCTAAGGGTGGGTAATTTCCTAGGGTTCAGGGTATTCTAAAGTATCCTAATAAGGTTTCTATCCTAAAAGTATTTAAGGGTTTATGACTAAGGCAAAGTATCCTAACTTATTTTATAGGCATCCTAGTTAGTACCATTATGTATAGTACGTATCCTAGGATGGAATTCTAACATAAGGCAACGAAAGTATACTAAGATTATGTAATACCTAAAGTCATAAGGACTTCCTATATCTAGGTGGGTAAGTGGTTGGTTATTATCTATTTTCTAAGGCATAAATCCTATTGGGTTTCTACCTAACTATTGCTATGACCTTTTTCTATCTTCAATAAAAGGTCAGTAAAGGGTTTACCTAATCTATTCGGGAGATCCTAAACCTAATTTTTCCTAGGGTTCTAAGGGTGTCCGAAGGGAATTTCTTCCAACCTCAAGTTTTTAAGATGAGGTGGGAAGATTTATGGGGGTATAATAGGGTAGTTCCAAAATATGCTAGGTTTACTACTAAGTAAGTGTGATAAAGGGTGTATGGGTCTCCTAAGTAACATTGATCCTTCGGGTATAAAGAACCTTTCGGGGATCAAATTTCGGTGAGGGTAGTATTGGGGTAAAGGTAAAATAGTGGGTAGAGGGATAAGAGATAGTGGGGAATTATGGGGAAAAAGGTGAGAAATTTAGAGAGGCTATAGAGTCTAAACTATTCCTAGAGTTTTCTAAAGAGTAGGGGAAATAGTGTTTTGAGGGATGATCTAGTACATTCGGAGAGGAAAGAGCAGTCTCTGGATATAAACTAGATGAGACGGGGGTAGAGGTAGTATGGTGTAGAAAAAATAGAAATGATATGCAACATTTAACAGTTAAGCAGTTAAGCAGTTAAGTACTATACTAATTGTTGGGATATGAAGATCAAAGTACTTCTAAAGATCAAAATATTGCTTATGTCAAAGTACTGCTTATGCATGAAGAATGTCAAAGTACTTCTATGTTAAAGGACTATTATGCAATATCGTGAAAGGATTGTAATGCAAAGTTATTAGAATATTCTAGAATTAGTTTAGTTTAATTTACTTGTTGAACAAGGATTGTAAACTGACTTAAGGTTTTCTTTGTGCCTATAAAAGGATTCTTAGGATGGTATTAGAAACATGCTTATTAGAACAAAAAGTACGTACGATATTAGAGTTATTAGAGTTTTTTAGTGAATCTGTATAGAGAAGCAGGTTCAAAGTTTGGTTTAATATAATCGTTGAAAGTTATTCTTCTTAGCTTTGTTAAAGTAGATTCCGCATACTTAATAAAGTTACATCAGTGTTTCATTATTAGTAGTTTTGAGTTATTCAAGATTGCCAGACCATTACAAGTTACATAGTTAAGTTTGGTCAGAGTAATATATTGATCCAACAAGTGGTATCAGAGCTTGTGTGGAAACTCTGATTAAGAAGAAATCCTTAAAACCGATCTTACTACAAACCCTAAAAGATGTCGACTGAAGTTGCACCAGTTCCATCCATCAACTCAATCAGAATTCCTATTGTCAAGAAGGGAGAATATGATCTATGGAGCATGAAGATGAGGCAGTACATTGCTATCACAGACCATGCTCTATGGGATGTGATTGTCAATGATAATGTTGTTGTTGAAGAACCTGTAGCAGTTGAAGGACAACCTACACCACCTAAGCCAACTCTGCCAGCAATTACAAAAAGAAATCAAGATAAGGCTCTCAACATACTGCTGTCTGCTATTCCTGATGGTCACTTACTAAAGTTTCATGATGCTAAGGATGCAAAACAACTATGGGCTGCTATTAAGACAAGATTTGGAGGTAATGATGCTTCCAAGAAGATGCATAGAAACTTGTTGAAGAAACAATTTGAAACATTCTCTGTTGATGAAAGAGAAGGTCTTGATGCTGCCTATGATAGATTCCAAAATCTTCTTAGTATGCTAGAGTTACATGGAGCAGAGGTATCTGTTGAAGATGCAAACTTGAAGTTCTTGAGAAGTTTGCCATCAGCATGGCATGTGGTTGCTACTATGATCAGAGGACAACCTGGATTGGATTATATGGACTTTGATGATCTCTACAATAATTTGAAGGTGTATGAGCATGAGATGAATGGTAACATAGGTTCAAGTTCTCATCAGAAATCTCAAAACATTGCTTTTGTGTCTTCTGAAAATAGAAGCAGTACTTCCACTAAAAGTACTACTTATCCTGTTCAAAGTACTGTTGTTGAGAAACAGCACCCTTGCACAACCATGACTACTACCACTTCATCACCATCAAACAACACCAATTCTGATGATGTTATATGTTCCTTCTTTGCTCAACAAGCCACTTTACCTGTTACTTATCAAGAAGATATGTTGCAAATTGATGAGGATGCTCTAGAAGAAATTGACATAAGATGGCAAGTTGTTATGATCACTGCAAGGATCAAGAAGTTCATGAACAAGACAGGAAGAGGTATTGATTTTAAAGCCAAGCAGGGTATAGCATTTGATAAATCTAAGATTGAATGCTTTAATTGTCAAAAGACTGGACACTTTGCAAGGGAATGCAAGTTTGCAAAATACCAAGCAAATAGACTGATGGAAAAACCCAAGGTTGAGAGAAAGGAAGTTCCTATTAGTGATTCAAAACCAAAAGCTTTGGTGGCTCAAGAAAATCTATCAGAGGTTGACTAGAGTAATGAATTTGATGATGAACCAGTAACCTACTCCATGGTTGCAATGGAAGAGTTTGATTGGAGCACAGCTTTTGATGAGGAACCAGGATTTGCTGCTTTGGAATCAAGAGATGGTCTAGGAAGCTTTGATTGGAGCATGGAAAGTGAAGAAGAACCTGTTCAGTTTGCTATGGTAGCTACTTCACCAAGTTCATCCACTATCTCTGAGGTATGCTCTAAATGTAGTAATTTTTATCAAAAGTTGCTTAAAGAATATAAGACTGAAAGAGATAATTATAGAAGGGCTAGGTCTGAGATAGCTGGTTATTAATTGACTTTAGAGTCAATGGAAGCCAAAATAATCACTCATGAAAATAATGAAATGGCTTGGGCAGAGAAATATGAGCAACAAGACTATCAATTAAAGCTGAGTGAATGGAAGTTAGGATGTAAGGTTTCTGAACTTGAAAAGGTCACTAAAGAAAGGGATAAGTTGTTAGCAAAACTTGCTAGTTGGAAAGAATCAGGTCTGTCACATGTTAGTTTTGTTGAGAAACAAAGAACATCAAACATTAAAACTGGCCTAGGTTATGATGCTGAGTATAGCAGTTTAGAAGAGATCCCAACTAGGAATAAGGAACTAATTATGTCAGAGGAGACCTCAACTAGTGATGAAGAATTCATTAGCTTATAAGAAAACACATCTAGTGATGAGGAATCACTTAGTCCAACACCTCCTGAATTTAAGAAAGACAAGGGATACAATGAAGTTCCTCCACCCAATGGTAGTTTTCAACCACCTAGGACAGATGTTTCTTGTTTTGGAGTAGACAATTTGGAGTTTAGGAAGAAGCTTACTGGTCAATCTAATTCAAGTCCATCTAGTTCTGAGTCCTTAAGAGAAACTATTAAGAAACCTAAGGATGATAACAAACGTTCAGTGTGTGTTAATTGTGATAAAAAGTTTTCTAAAGATCTTTCCAAACAAGAAGTACTTCAAAAACTTCTCAAAGTACTGTTGGTCATTCAGCAGTACCTTCAAGAAAAACTTTTCAAAATACTGCTAACTTTAGAAAACCTTTTAATCATAAAGGAAGAAGGTTTGGGAATATGGATCAGAAGTTATGTTATGTATGTTATAGTCCTGATCATTTGATTAAGGACTGTGACTTTCACTCAGAATACTTAAGTAAATTCCCAAAGACCACATCTGCCAACCATAAGCCAAGGGAGAATAAACCAAGGAAGAATAAACCAGTTTGGAATCATTCACATAGGGTTAACCATAGTAATTTCTCAAAAGACTATAGGTACCCTCACCAGAAAAGACCTTTTTCCAAACCACCAGTGCACACCCCCAAAATACCTGTTTTAGCAGCGGAATGGAATACCTGGGGGTGACTGCCATAGCATCACAGTTACAGTTATATTGAATGACCTAAAGTGTCGTTTATAAAATACATCATTTGATCATTAAAAACATTCAGAGTTTACAAAATTAGGTCCCAAAAGGTGTTGCAAGTTTATGAAAAACAAGTCATACTAGATCAAACGATTACATAAGTGCATGAAATAAAATGAGACGCGTCGACTCCGTGACTCCAGGTAGGTCCAAATGCAAGCCACATGAGCTACCTTAATTTCCTAAAAATACATTACTAAAAACGGTCAACAATAATGTTGGTGAGAAATCATAGGTTTATGTAAATGAAATGCTTTTACGGTAACCACAAGTATAAAAATGATGATGATGTTGAAATATCCCATGATGAATAAAATCGTACATTAGCCCTTAAGCTCATGACACCGAAGCTGACTGATGAAAATGCCCCTCCAGAGTGTTTTACCAGGCACTCTAATAATGTTAGACATGAAATGCATCCGTTTGACTATTGGTATAACTACCATGGATGGAGGCGTCACCCTCAATAGATCTATCCACTCACTCTCGCTTATAGGGAATTAACGGTTCATGATAAATAAATAGGGGATTTTAACATGGTAATACGGTAACTTAAGCAATGTACATAATTTGATACTTTGGCCCGTATAAAAATGATGATGCAATGTATTCTCCCCCGTGGGATTTGAAATCAAAATATTGAATTGAAAACGCGGCTATGAAAACTCACCTGATATGATGGTGCAATGATGGGGAAATGATCGGGACAACAAGTCGCGAACACTAGCCTCAACCTAATATGCATGAATATGATCTACTTTAGATTATGAAGTGATGTAGTGAATGTACATGCACATGATGTCTATACCACTCGTAACTTGGAAATAATAGTTATCGTTAAAGTATAAAGTTTTCCATAACTTGAGAAAAATATGTCTAATTAGACTTGCAAAACTAGTCATAATATATTATACATAAAGTGTTAGTGTTTAACTCATCGCTTTGAAAACCTTGAAATGACATCTAATAGTCGTGTAAATAAACTTTTGGTCATACGTGCTTCAATGGGTAAGAAATACGGCTCTTCAATGTTGTTATTATAGGTGATGTATGAATATAAAATATATAAGAATCAAATAAACGCAGCGGAACAACATCACCCACATGGATCTCATATAGCCATATGATCAATCAATAAGATAAACAAGATAGTTATACCTTTGCAGCGTGCACCGGGAGTCACCAACAAAGTCACCACCAATATCACCACCCATGAATGGATCAAGGAACCAAGTGATCAATAAGGTTGATCACTTCTATGATGGAAACACACTACACGTCATCAATCACCACCCGATGCTAGTCTTAACCCCGTAACATACGATCTAGCCTTGAACTACAATAGAATAAGGTTAGATTGAGATCAAAACACAAAACCCTAATATGGGAGTGTTTTATTTCGTGGTTATTAGTGAGAGAAAGGAGGAGAGAAAGCTGGTAAGTGTTTATTGTGATTGATCCTTTCCTAATGACCAAATCATTAGTAGTTATCAACATGTAAGTGACACTTAGCCCCTTGTATTTTCTCATCTTGTCCCTTTCCTCCCTAGGCCATCCATAAGGGCTTACAAATGGGCTTACCCATTTGTTATGTCCAATCCAATACACTAAGTACAAGCTTAGTGATTAGTGGCCCGTTATTGATCCCAAGTTACGTAGTCATTTATATATTGTAAATACGATAAATACAATCTATAAAATGGTGTCTCTGTGTATAAGTGTGTGACCCCATAGGCTCACATATGTCTAGCCATATAATTATTTATTATGACACGAGCATACTCCAACAGCTCCCACTTGCGACGTCATAATAATCAAGTAATTATACAAGCAAAGGTTAGTGTCTAGCAACACGCCAATGCCCCTAGAAATATGTGAGGGAAGTTTCTTAAACGTCTCATTTAAATGGTTTATATATCATCCATCCTTTTGTTACAGATACTATGTTGAACACTAGACATGGATCAAAGTCATTCCATTTGTTCAACTATTCTGTTTCTCGATCTAGATATTGAACAAGATTACCAAGTGAATTAAGATTCATCTTAATCTCATTTGGGTACGGCCATACAAACATCTGTTCAATTCATCGAGGGGCCCAATAGTATCTAACTCCATGACATGTGGAGGAACAAATCCTATTTTGACTGCACGTGTCATTCATGTGTTTCAAATCACTCCTGAAAATGGTTTTTATAACTACCTTATTCAGGACAGCGTTTAACCATATCAAAGAATAAAATTCCGCACATGCAAGACCTACTTGCATCTCAAGTCTAAGGATAAGAGACATAACCATTTGCGAGATTCACTATTGACGCCGATCCATGCAGTGAATTCTCAAAGGTTGGGTCAGTCCAATGTTCATCACAATGAACAACATATGAGTTTGGCAAATAAATCACCAACACGCTCACATTTGCCTTAATTCGATGATACTCCCGTATCGTCAACTGGCAATGGACAATTTTAGAATAAATAAATTATTCATGGATTAAACATGCAAATATAGAACACAGTAGTATAAATGAAGACGATAATACTCGGTATATCAATTCATTATATAATACGACTGCTTACAGTTCCATTATCCAAATACTAAAAACAGATATGCACAAGACTACATATAGATCGGAATCCGATGTTTCCACCATGATCAATTTTGTTGTACAAGACAACAAGTAGTCATCTGAGTAAACTTTGAGAATACTTGTTTCAAAATTCAAAAATGTTTTGAATGATGATTGTCCTTTTGTATGTGTGCAATCAAGTACAATACGAGTATTGCAACAATACATTCCATAGTGTGTATGAAGCTAGCAAAACACCTACTTTAGACAGTCATAATAACAGTTTTCCAAACTGTAAAGTATTCTTATTCTTTTAAAGTATAATGCATTAATGCTCTCAATCGAGCACATCTAGTTAGAGGTGTCATCTTTCATGATGTCATCCTACTACGACTAGGTTTGAGCATCATCTCAGTTATATAAGCATTAATGAATGAAAACATAACAGAGCTCCTCAAATATCCGTAAACGTTTGAACAAATATTTGGTCCTTTGCAGGTCCATTAGGTTGTTCGTTTAACAATTATCTAACGACTTTCACTTAGATATTTGTTGTTATCAACTCATCTTGCATTCACGCAAATGATATAAATAATCCAATACATAATATGATTTACATAATGAATCCTTTAGTCAAACTTAAGATTTCATTCATGCATTCAATCTCATCATGTAAGATTGATCATTGAGACTCTGCTCATTGACATGTCATATTGTGTTTAGATTATTAACCGCTTATGTTTATTCTAATAAACACATGCAACAAGGTTTTATGTTTTATTTCCTAAATTCCTTAATTAAAACTTCATTCCAGGCTAATGATTAAAGTCTAGCTTAGATGGAATATTGTTTCTTATATGTTAACAACATATGAGATTTAAGAAAATAAATTCATTTATCCTACTTGCACTCTGAGTTCTTGGGAGTAATCTTATTTAATCAAAATCAAATTAATGATTAAATTAAGATCTCTGCTCCTAGATGCATGATCTAATCCACACCTGGATTCTTATGTCTTGTATACATAATAAAGATTATACAGATTCATAAACCCTTTTGATTACTCATCGTCCTCGCAAAAGTAATCAAAAGTGTTCTAAAATCCTATTGTCATATTTCATTTACATGAAAACAAGTATGACAATTAATCATCTTTATACATTTAATTTTTGTAGGTATGAAGATTTAATCATAATCAATTTCTTGAGTATGAGTAAACTCCTTATACTACGCATGCATTAAATATGTGTACAAGTTTGTCCTTATGAGTCTTCTAGTTAAAGAAACTCATTTTAAACCTCACAGTCTAACTGATTTGGTAAGAGATCAATCAAGCTCCATGAGTGATTATCTTCAAAGGACTGCATCTTAACATTCATAGTTTTGAGTTATTCATCAGATTCAAGATCTGATAATGCATCTCTTTAGTTAGCAGGTTCACTATGATCCTCCAACTTATGTCCCTTAACATTTGTATAAAAAATATATCATTCAAGTGTTAGGGGTATCCTTGCGGATTTATGAATGAGAGATATCAATCTATGGTTTAACATATGCATGTTCAACCTTAGTATGACATTAGCAAGTGTACTCAGAAGGTTGTGTATTTAGCTCTTGAATAACTTCAAGTTCTAAAGGTGCTCCCACTTGCTTTTGTAAGTGGAGACTAATCTCCAAGTACTCAGCATCTTGATAACAATAAATTGTTTTCAAGTGGGGCATCCAAAATACATCGTTTGTTCTTGATTCTAGTTTGTTAATTACTTACTCTCAGGTATTTAACAAATTCAGAACTTCAATCAAGACATAATGGGATTCATCCCATTCCATAATACAATGGTGTCCAAAATTCCTTCTGGGTTGGAACCATATTGGGTGTACGCATGGCACATCCAATTTTCTAACCTTGATTGCTTTTGAGGTAAAAGAATTTAAGTCATCAAAGATCAAATGATATCCATGATGGACATACCATAAATTTGTGGTATTCCACGTGGATAGATGTTGTGAGACTATCACACAACTCATTAGATGAACTTATACTCTTTAGCTTACGTATCTGCCAACCAAGTCATACCAGATGGCATCAATAGTATTTTTAGCCTACTGCATACTTTATATTTAAAGTCTTTGACCAAGTCAATGACTTCATGTGTATGTTTTAACTAGAAAACATAAACATTAAATATTTTATTATACGTCGTAAGTGTACATGTCTTTAACAAGAAGACATAACAAATTAACATCTTTACTTTACGTTATATGTCTTTCAACAATTAACGGAATTGATGTTTATGTCTTTACAAGAGACCTAAACATATTCAACTAAAGTAATTATGAGTGCCGATAATTGGCCTCAATAGTAATTTCAAGTTAATTACATACTTCATGATTATGAATTTACAAGAAGACATAATCATATTTACTAAACAATTCAGCAAATATGTTGAAGTAGCTTTTCATGTTATCTTGACATTTTTCTAATTAGGGCAACATACATTTTATGTGTATAAGTCCTAGTAGAACCTTATTTTTCTTATCTTGCAGTCAAGAAAAACCATTAGTCATATTGTTATATGTTGTACCTTGCACACAATTAAGATTTCTCCCACTTGTGCATGGCACAACATTATGCAAGCAAATATGACAATGTCACAGATAACATATGATTTTAGTCAAAATCAAAATATAGATATGTAGAAATTTATCGCTTTTATAATGAATCATGCATAAGAATTTTATTAATAACATTTCAGGAAGCAACATCAGGAACGCGGCAAGTTATCTAATAAAATTCATGCAATGGTTCTCATAAAAACTATGATGCTTCATATGTGGAAAGTAATGTATTATTTCAAGACAATCTAGAAATAAGATGGGCAACTTGTAAGTTAATAGAGCTTACAACTCCCACTGGATTAGAGAACATTACATGTGTTTCGTCACCAGTAATACAATCATTTAGCTCCCACTGGATTAGACAACATTAAAAGTGCTACATCACCAGTGGAGAGTGAATGATGATTGGATACTTTCCTGCTTTCTTTGAATATCTACACATTATTGCTAATGGTTGTCACTATGACTAGTAACATGTACTTAGGTATTCAAGGAAGAGCATCAAGTTCTAATATATAGATGATGGGCTAGCCATCATTTTAAACTTGAAAATTAGGCATGCAGTTCCTTCATGTTTATCGGGTTAAGACACATTGCTAGGTAATCATGCTAGTAATTGCCTTTACCACTTTTCGGTTTATTGATATTTCCGTTTTCTAATTATTTTAACTCATATTAGTTTGGTAGCTATAGAAAACATGTTCTATAGTTATCCAAATATCTTATATTTCTTGAAGGTTTCAAAACTGGAACTAGGGTTATAAAACGAACTTGAAAGAATAAGATGTGCAAACATACTTAACCGTTTTGACTTTACAAGACATCACGATTTCTAGAGTATGTGTGCTTTGAGTTTGATTAGAATTAGGATAATTCAAATATTTCTATTATGGCTTTTCCTCATAAGGAAAAGGATAGGAATAAGTCTCTTTCTTACAAGGAAAGGAAGACTTAGTTTGATCCTTTTAACAAGAAAAGAACAAACTTTTGTTTACGATTTGTGTGGCATTAATTCATTAATTGAATTCTCAAAGTTCATATTTAGTATTTTCGATAATTATCCTTTTATAAATTAATTACCCCATGTTTACAATTTTAAAACAATTAATTTACGTAAAAGGCTAAGATCCACATTGTGCTTCTACTATCATATCAGTTGATCTGCTAGCAATAGTAGATTCAATTGGTAGGCGACGATCACCAATTGCATTACAAGTGCAACTCTTAGATCCTTATGGGACTCATGGCATCTAATGTCAAACAACTAGTGTCATGTAGGCATGTTTAGTCCCATCTTTGCCTCGGGTCAAGGTCTCACCGCTTAACTCGATTAAGTCATCCAATTTGAGAACGTGCGAGAATATATCTAGGTCCCACGCATAGATAATAGTCACCTTGGGTTACAATTCAACCTAGGTCCCACGCATAGGCAAAAAGTAATTGCAAGTGTTCTCAAAATTGGACGGCGTGACTTAAATTTTGACGGGTAAAATTTTTGATGTGAATCAAAAGGTGTACGAAAAGAGCATGCATTCACCCTTCGTAGCACAAGTTAAAAACATTTCTTAACTTAAGTCTAATCATTGTTTTAATTTATGTGTGTCAAGTTGTCCATTTTCATGACTAATATAAATCCTACGTGGATAATAAAGTTTGGACAATACATAAATAAAATAACATACATAACAAGTTTAGGTGTTATTTTAAGAAACAATGATTTTAAGTTTCAAAAACTTAGTAAAACTAAATCATAAGACTTAGTTTTGAAAATGGTTTGTGTTTCGTTTTAAGTTTTATAGAAAACTATTTGCAATTTTACATATGAAACAAGATATATAAAAAGCAAAACAAACACACAACCACAATATGCAAAGCCTCAACCGATGAAAAAACCTATGCTTGGTCTCGTGAGCCATCACGAGAACCAAGAGTCAACTAGGGACAACCACACAACCACACGGAGGACTCCCACTTGCTCCAAGACAATCAAGAGCAAGTTGGAAGCCCATGATGCACATGAAAAGTAGTTTCTGTCCTTCCAGAATTTCTGTGTTAGAGGGCCCAAAAGTCCATGAAGGAAGCTTCCCCGGGCTTAGCTCAAAACTAGAAAGTTGTAGGCCCATGTCTTGGGTACCTGCAAAAAAAAATTCAGCCAAAAAGACCTTACCAATCACCGGGAAACTCCGTTTTACTTACTGGTGTTCCAGCAGTCATTTTCGGCAAAAAGGTCTTTAACTCTTTCGCCTTTCACCACCAAGCCACGATTACATTATATTGAAAGTAAAATACAGTTAATTTACTTTTAATCTACTGTAAAAGTGCCCAAACAATGGCTACAACCAAAAGAATATAATTACATAAATGCCGAAACAATGGCAAAAACCCCAAAACACGAAATTAAACAACATAAACAACCATTCAATGCACAAGTGGTCTAGGTTTTCATCGGCTTTGCATATAAGCATAATAATACCATAATATTATGAATGAAACAAGGTGTTGGCTAACTCCATGGACAAACATGCATGTATTTGCCATGGAAAACAAAATAATAACAAGAATTAAATTGTTAGCCAACGAAAACAAAGAAATTAATTGACAAGAATTAAAACCCCTTTAGGTACGTGTTTCCTATGACTTAAGGGTCAAAACCCACTGATATTAGGACCTTCCAAATACCATTTAACCACAGAAAATATGGCCTTAGGGGCTGAATTAAAACCGTTTCAAAAACCGATCAAAAACACGCGTTTTAGGCCATTTTTCACGTACCCGACAAGTAACCAATTAGCGTATGCATAACAAATGGCCATGGGACCAAAAAGTGCAGATCATAAGACCCCTAAAGGGTCGTCCTATGAGAAAAAAAAATTGGAGCCCTAGGGCTGTTTTAACCATGACTTCAAAAATCATCAAAAAACACCCGTTTTAGCCATTTTTATGCATACCCGATAATCATATGGCACATATGATGGCTCGTGATACCACTATAGGTGATGTATGAATATAAAATATATAAGAATCAAATAAACGCAGCGAAACAACATCACCCACATGGATCTCATATAGCCATATGATCAATCAATAAGATAAACAAGATAGTTATACCTTTGCAGCGTGCACCGGGAGTCACCAACAAAGTCACCACCAATATCACCACCCATGAATGGATCAAGAAACCAAGTGATCAATAAGGTTGATCACTTCTATGATGGAAACACACTACACGTCATCAATCACCACCCGATGCTAGTCTTAACCCCGTAACATACGATCTAGCCTTGAACTACAATAGAATAAGGTTAGATTGAGATCAAAACACAAAACCCTAATATGGGAGTGTTTTATTTCGTGGTTATTAGTGAGAGAAAGGAGGAGAGAAAGCTGGTAAGTGTTTATTGTGATTGATCCTTTCCTAATGACCAAATCATTAGTAGTTATCAACATGTAAGTGACACTTAGCCCCTTGTATTTTCTCATCTTGTCCCTTTCCTCCCTAGGCCATCCATAAGGGCTTACAAATGGGCTTACCCATTTGTTATGTCCAATCCAATACACTAAGTACAAGCTTAGTGATTAGTGGCCCGTTATTGATCCCAAGTTACGTAGTCATTTATATATTGTAAATACGATAAATACAATCTATAAAATGGTGTCTCTGTGTATAAGTGTGTGACCCCATAGGCTCACATATGTCTAGCCATATAATTATTTATTATGACACGAGCATACTCCAACAGTTACTAGAAAATATAGTTTTTAGTACGTTAGAATATTATTTCTAATAGTGGCTGTAAAAAATAATAGAGTTTGTCGGTTTTGAAACGTGTATATCTTTGTCGTTATAAGCTCATTTCCTTCGTTCTTTATATCCACGGTTTCGTATTAACATGTACTAACACATTTTTGATAATTCGGCTCCTCTAGGTTACGTCTAATGCCTCGTTTTGTCCGTCGAAAGTCGTCCAACAGCAAGTATATTTTCAGAAAATAGTTTTCGTCGTTAAATTTGGAAAAATCATATCTCCTTCGTTATAAGCTTATTTTTATCCGTTCTTTCGCCCATAGCTTCGTTTTTGAAATTATTTTCTAAATATTTGGTCAAAAATTACCCCTGAGTCCCTGAGTTTTCTGGATTTGGCGATTTGGGACAGTAGGTTTTATAATGTTTCAAAAATCATTTCTAGGGTTTCAAACTTGTTTCAAATCTAACCAAATCACTTTCAATCACCACCAAACTAATCTATTCCTACCATACACCTTCTTAGGGTGTCATGGGTTTCTAAACATTATCCACCAAGTTAATCTACCAAGGGTTTACATATTATCCATTTCTAAGGCTTAAAAGATATAAAAGTATAAAAGGAGTGGTATAAACTAGCATATGCATGTAAAACTTGTATAAAAATCATACGAACTTTTTAAAAACTTGGTAATATTATGAAAAAGAGTTTGACATACTTACTTTGAAGGATTAGTGAGTTTTGAAGATGAAAACCTAATAACACCTTGAGTTTCTATTTCAAAACCCTAAAAGGAGTACTAGATGAGCTTGTTTATAACTTGTTCTTGAAAAACTGATGGAGATTGCTTGTGTTTTGACCCTTGGCCGAGCACACTAAGAAGAAAGGAAGAGAGAAAACTTTTTCTTTTACTTGAACTAGTGAAGTGTATAAGAGAAGTTAAAATGAGATATTTACTTGTGTTTAAACAAGGATTTGATGTTCATTAAATGTGGGTAGGTAAGTTGCACATGAGAGCCAAGGAGGGGGGGGGGGGGGGGGTTGGCCGGCACACAAAAGGAGGAAAGGGGGGGGGGGGGGGCTTGTCCCTTGGTGATTTAATTAGAAAGTGAGTGTAGTTTTAGTGTAGTTATTAGTTAGTTTTAGGTATAATCGGGTACCGGGTTTGCTAGAAATAAATTTTAATGAAGTTAAACGGGAAATAATAAAGTCATAAAAATTGTAAAAATATGTTGGGTACAAGTATTGAGTGTTTGGATGATTATTGTTTAGTTTCTACGAAAACCGTCGTAATTATATCAAGTCTACGATAAGAATTAAATAAATTTCCAAAATACCGGGTAAATGAATTTTATAATTTTTGTGACGTTGTAAGGGGTGTAAAAATATATCGGGACCATTGTGGGGAGTGTCGGATATGTTAGACACATTTATTGATCGCGTGTTAACGTTTATTTAAAAATAAACCTACGTAAAATGTCAAATATACCTGATAACATGTAAATTATACATGTTTTTAGGTGTGTTTTATGCATCATATTTGGCCATATTTGTACGTATTTGTTACTTAATCATGGAAAAGTGTTTGTACAAGCAAATGTAGCCAAAAACAGGAAAAAGTGATGAAAAGATGAAGAAATAAAGTGAAGGTGCACAATTGGAGATTTTCAAGAAGGAAACGAGTGAAGAATCACACAAGGACTCAAGGATTTGATAGATTCAAGATTTATACGTTCATATGTCAAGATAATATCAAGTTCTATGAAAGGAATTAGCACCAAAGTGGAAGAGAATGCATGAGACTAAGAACGATAAAGAAAAAAACAAAAGTTGGTTACAAGTTCAAACCAAGCGATCGGTTGGAACCCGCAACCGATTCGGTTGGAATGAACCTGAAGAACCAACCGATCGGTTGGAACAAATACCGATCGGTTGGATGGTGGCTGTTTTTACAAGATTGCATTTAATGGCGTTTTTACTCCTCATTATCATTGATGGCTGATCATTTCTCACTATTAACTTCTTTGGGGACGTTTTTACTTGAGAATTAAGTGATTGGAGGCTATATAATGACATCTAGGCTTACAACCAAAATGTACCATAAATCCTAAGTAATAACTTACACCAAGTTATTACTATCTTAATTTTTCTCACCAAAAGGTTGCTACTGCAGTAAAAACGTCAAGGGAAACTTTGAGTTAAAGTCTCAATAGTTTGGTTAAGTGTGTGGAGTTGTTTATTGTATTTGGTAGTCGATTGGAGGCGTGTGGTTGCTATAGTTCCACGGTTTTAGTTCTTGTAATTCTCAAGCTAGGTACACCTTGTTTATTTACAATGAACACTTGTTACTTTGAGTTTAATGAATGTTTTGTTTATTAGTTGTGTTTTAATATAGTTGATATGGAGTAATTTGGTATATACTTGTGTGAATGATGTAGTTAATCATGGAGTATTCTTTACTTTTAAAAAGGTGATGCATGAAAACTCTTCTTAATTTATGAGTTTGTTGAGATAATATCTAATCTTGCTTAATTTGTTGATAAAAACAACTTTGGGGAATATTAGCCGAAAGGGTTTTCTAAATGTTTTTATTCCAAAAAGTTAGTGCATCGAATATGGTGTGTGACGAGCATCATGTTTACTCTTTAAAATGGATTTGAGAAGATTTCATCACGAAATTAGGCCGAAAGGATTCATAGGAATTCATAAGTAAAGAATTGCTTTTAAACAACATTGTGTTAATGGAATTATTATTCTAGTTATCTTAGGCCGAAAGGAAGTAACTAGATGATTGAATTCTAGTAATGGTTTAACATGATAAACACCATTGATTGTTAGTCATTCATATAAAGGTTGTGCATCATAACAAGTTTACACCAAGCTTAACATGAATACTCTAATTGATTGATTGTGACATTTCACACAAGTATATGTTTTAGTTTTATTATTTCTTGAATATTTGAATTTTCGATAATAAGGATTGACAACCCTTTTATACAAACTTATTTTCTAATACTTTGATCTATAAATCCCTTGGGACGATCTTGACTTACCCACCTTTACTAAAACGGACGAGTATACTTACTCGTATGTGTTAAATACTTAATCGGATAAGCGTGTTTATAAATTTTAAAACTTGTACACACCTCAAGCACATCAAGTTTTTGGCGCCGTTGTCGGGGATTTAATTAGATTTCTTAGTTTTTTTTAGTTTGTTTTTCATAAAATTTGAATTGGTAAAAGTAAAAAAAAAAAAAAAAAAAAAAAAAAAAAAAAAAAAAAAAAAAAAAGGTTTTTTTTAACCAACCGATCGGTTGGATTTCCAACCGAACGGTTGGTTGGCTCGGTAAAATTTTTAAGATTTTTTTATTTTATTTTATGTTTATTGTTTTAATGACTAGTTATTTAATGTAGTTAATGGGTTATGATTAGTTTTAATGGTTTTAGTTAATTTTCATTAATTGAAAGTTTTAATTAAGTTTTATGATTAGTAATTAATGTATTAAATAAATGGTTAATTAAGTTAATGAAATTAATTAGTTAGTTTAAGTTAGGATAATGAAAAGTTTTTATAAGTTTTTCATAATTAAAGTTTTCTTTTATGTTTTTAATTAATTGAGATTTTATAATATAATAAATATAGTTTAAGTTTAATTGAGTTATTAGAATAAAAGTCATTTTTTTTAAGTTTAGTTTAAAAAAAATTAAGTAAAAAGAAACCGATCGGTTACAACCCGTAACCGATCCGATTAGTTTTGGTGTTTGATCCAACCGAATGGTTGGATGTGAAACTGAACGGTTTCTCGCCTCGGATTTATTTTTTTGAAAATTTTATTTTGAGTTGTTTTTGTGTTTTTATAGCTTTGGTTTGTTAATTTATTAGGTATTGTTTCATTTTAAAGTTTATTTTTGATTATAACTAACCCCAATCCTAATGATTTGGTTGTTTTGTTGATGGTTATGTTATAGTTAGTAATTTGCTTTAGTGAAATGGAGAGTTTAAGTCAAATTTCGGAGTACTTAAGGAATTTGGAGGATATGTTCAAAGATTCGGGCGATTCTTTGGAGAAATTGGAAAGCATGTTGGAGAAAGCGAAAGCGGGTTTGGAAAATGGAGAAGTAGTTGGGGAGAATGATGTTTGTTTGCCTAAGGAACCTAAGAAAAGGGTGGTTGTTTTCACAAGAGCTCCTTCTAAGAAGTATGATGCCCCACACATGAGGTATTCTACACCTTGTGCGGTGGAGGGGATCAAGGCTTGGGATGCGGAACTTAATATGGAGTATGGGGACAACTACATAACGGAAGATGTTTTGGACAAACTTGGCAATGTTAGGTTAGATTATGAGGATTACGGAAGGAAGAAGGTTAAGGATGTGAAAGTGAACATTCATGGACACATTTTTAAGGTTGACTTTGTTGTTCTTAATTATTGCAATTCTGATGAACCAGATGTTGTTTTCGGTAGGGAATTTCTTGTGACTACCAAGTGTACGGTAGACTTTGCACTTAGTGAGTTAAGGATTAATATTACTGGTTTGGAGGAAGAAAAAGAAGTGGATGTTATGATTGCGGAGTTATGTGAAGGTATGGAAAAGAAAAAGGAAGGAAAGGAAGAGGTTTGTAAGATGGGAAAAGCGAATAGGAAGAAAGGAACACTAAACAAACTTACCCAACCCTCCAACTCAAAAGTAACTAATTCCACATCATCATCATCATCATCACTACCTAGTACACTACCAAATTCACCAAAAGTTACCCAACCGTTAACTAATGAACAAAAAGAAGCAATATTGGAGAATTTAGAAGAGAAGATCCATGAACTCATGGAGAAAAAACCGGTTATTGAGGTTTTGAATGATTACATGACTTATAGGAAGAAGTTGGATTCGGTCATGATGGGAAGGTCAAGGTTGGAAGATACAACATTTGATGAAGTTGAGAGAGAGAGGATAGTAGAAAATGGGCTTCTTAAGAAGATGAGTGACCCGGGAAACTTTGTCTTACCAATTAAAGTGAACGGGACTACTCCAATGTATGCGTTGGCCGACACGGGGTCAAGTGTGAGTGTGATGCCTTATCCGTTGTACCAAAAGTTAAGACTTTGTAACCCACAACCTAACAAATCAAATCTTACAATGGCGGATAATTCGAAAGCAAAGGCTATGGGAGAAGTTAAGAATGTACATGTTCAAATTGGCTACCAAACATTTTTGTGTGATTTTCTTGTGCTAAACATTCCTATAGATAAGGAGTTACCAATTTTGTTGGGGAGACCTTTCTTAAGAACATGTGGGGCAATAATAGATATGGGGCATGGAACCATGACCATTAATGATGGAATTCTTAAGCATACTTATTACCCTAAACCAATGAAGGGAAGGAGAGAGTATGGATGAAGAAGAAGAGGAATACTTTGGTTGTTTTGAAGTTGGAAGAGATGAAGAGGGAAGGCCAAAGTATGGGCCTTTGACACCTAGTTTCTTTTACATAGAGGATGAAATGGAAAGAGCTCTAGCTATGGAGGCTTTCTTTAACCCGTTTAAAAATATTTTTGTGTTTAATAAACTTACAGATTTTCTTGGATCATTACCTGTTCCACTTAAAAATTTGGAGTGGGGGCCCGATGGACCTAGCAACTACAAGAAAGAAGAAGGAGATGGAGAATGGCATGTCAAATTTGATATTGTATGCCCAAGCGGAAGAAACTTTGCTAGGAGGTTCAAAACACAAAAGACAAATCGGAAGATATCGGGAAAATACCAAAGTGAAGACATTCTTAGGAATGAATATTTTCAAGGCTAATTGAGCAAGAGGAGCAAGTTTCAAGAATAAAGCACTTCTTGTGCTAGTTTGTTTGATTTTACTTATTCATTTTCATTTTTAAGTTTTATGGTTAAGACTACCTATTTATCTATCTATCTATTTATCTATTTAGGTGTTATGTTTTATGTTAAGTTTATGTCTTAATAAGAGTTTGAGTTTTAAGTTTTTAGTTGAGTTATTTAGTATTTAGTTTTGTTAAGAGTTAGTAGTTATAGACCAATTTTGGTAGTGTGGTGGAAAATTTACATACAAAAATGGTTTTAGTTAAAAGTAAACACGTTAGTTGCTTGTATCAAGTCAACTAAGTGTTGAAGTTTTAGTAAAAATTCAATTTTGCAAAAATTCAATCCAAAATGGAAGGATCAAAAACTGAATGGTTAGAATTGAATATATAAACCCAACTTTTCAAAAATCACAAGAAAACCACCTACACACACATACCAAATTGGGGGTCTAGAGATTCGATCACATAAAGATTATTTGAGGTTGCAAGAGAGTTAGGATATCATCCATGGCTCCAAAACAAGTAAGTAACATCATCAATTTGCTTTAATTAAGTTTTAATTCGGATTATTTGAATTAGGTCAAGATTTGGATATTTTTGATATAGTTCGAATTAAGATGTAATCTTTTGAGGATAAGTAGGTAATTGATAGTGGAAGTCATTACAAAAAGAATTAGATTGATTGATTAAGTCTTGAGGAAGAATTAACTAATTGAAATTCGAATTGAATTTAGTTTTTATTTTAGAACATGTTTGCTTGCAATTGATGATTTCCAGATGTTCTATACTTGTTAATTAGTGATGATAGGATAGTGCATTGTTGTTTAGAACACTAATTTGAAGGATTGATTAGATAATGTTCTTGCGTTTGATTAAGGGAGTGTTTGGAGATGATATGGAACTGTTAGGTCACACTTTATGTAAACACACAAGTATAAGAATGATAGAAATAAGATGAGAATGAGATTGGTTGATTATAAGATAGGAGAGAATAAGAAAAGCAAGAGTTTGATTAGAATAGTGAAATAACCAACAAGTTTACAAATGACCTAAGGCTTCTATATATAGGGAAGGAGCTAGGGCAACACTCCCTCTCCTTCCTTTCATCATTTCGTGGGCTTTGAGGCCCATGGGTAACATACCTTAAGCCTAGTAAACTTAATACATTTAGTAAATGAAAGTAAATAATAGTTAAGCAACCTAACATTATTACAAATGACCGAGACTTGATAAAATAGTGAAAACTATGATCCCAACAATCTCCCCCTAAGGGTCGGTCATCAAGGTTGCTTGACGTCTTCATCTTGATCTTTGACTTTCAAAGCTCTAGACGTCTTCTAAATCATTCATCGTTCGTTGTTCTTAGTTGATGTAGTTGTGATCACCTTACTACAAAATGTAATGACCGAGACTTGACTAAATATAAAAGTATGATCCCAACAATCTCCCCCTAAGGGTCGGTCATCACGGTTGCTTGACGTCTTCATCTTAATCTTTGACTTTCAAGGCTTTAGACGTCTTCAAAATCGTGCATTGTTCTTTGATCTTTGTTGATGAGGTGGTGATCATCTTATGAAGTTATCTGCCATGCGTCACTTCTGCGTCTGTGGTGGTCGTCGGCCATTCCAACATGCTCATACATCTTTGAACTTTAGACATTCACATGCATGGAGTTCCCTTTCTTTCACATAGATCTTTAGTCTTTAAACTTTATAGATTCTTCTTTTTGGCGTAGAATCTAACTTTGAACATTGTGTTGCTTCGATCTCAGAGGGAGCTTTTGTTGACTTCAAGATGTATGTATGAGCATGCGGAATCAGTCTCCATGGAGATGATATGTCCCTGCAGTTAAACAGTTAGCAATAAAATATCCGGTACTTACAGATAAGGAATTAGAGCTCGTCAACAGCATAGTGTGAAGACTCCTTCTAACCCTTATCAAGGCCGTTCCCATGTCAGATACTCCCGAGGGAGCTTACAAGACCTACTAAGTAGCTCAATGACTGGGTGAGTCGCTGGGGATCACTCCACGACTGTAGACTGCTAAGAAACCACCGCAAACACTAAGCGTAACCCGCAAGGAGTTACCGAAGTGACCTGCTGTCAGGGCTGTTTGATGTTGACCCTGGCAGGATTTCCGTTCAATCATTGAGAAATACTTATGTAAATTCTCTCATAAACGTTCTCGGCAGATTGCTAAGATCTGCGAAGGACTCGATAATTTACAGTTGGTGCTCTTTGATGTAGAACACCAGTTGTAGAAATACTAAGTGTTCCTAAGAGATCTTTGATGTATCTCATGGCTCTAGACTCGAAAAGTGCACACTTAAGTTTCCTATGCGGAGACTAAGGAGGGGTCTCCTGCTTCAATATCAACCGTCTCTAAGAGATAGGTCGATAGATTACACTGGTTCCCCGTGAGAATGAAACAAGCTCTTTTAAGAGAACTTGAGTGGTTAAGAAGGTTTAGTGCATTGCGTCACTGGGTCCATGACGACTTAATCTTCAATACCGGTGTTGCCTTAGCAACGACCAGTAGCATATGAATTGAACCCGGTGTCTGCCCTAAGGTTGAACATATGGAGGGCTATTTCTTTTCACCCTTTTCTTTACTTTTCTTTTTAATTCTTCAACTCCTTCTTTCCCTTTCATTCTTTTCTCCTTTTATCGTATCATACCTAAGGACTTCTAATTCTAACTATTGGTGATGTCCTTGGGTAGATCCCTCCGGCTCTGGCGGATCATAGGACTGAAATTCCTATCTTAATCACCTTATAACTCCATGATTATCCGACAATAGCCAAGACACCTTTGATTGAAAATCTCTCAAAGTGTTTGTGATTATCAAACATTTTGTTTAACACTTTGAGAGTTTATGTGTACACTTTTGAAGGGCTCCCCCTGCACATGTGCTCATAAGTGTTTTAATAAATTTGCACATGCGGGAGGAGCAATCATATTGAATTGATCCACTTTCCGTGAACAAGACCGATTCGAGACACGCTTACATTACTAGTTAGACTAGCTTGAAGTTATTACCCGGCCTGGTCAAGTCCACATAAAGTTTCTCGAAACGGTACATTTCTACTAAGACAAATCCTTTTCGAGACACGCTTACGTGGCTAGTTAAAGAGTTCCATTGTCAGCTTTTAGGTGACAACTAGCTCTAGTAACTAACTTGATGTTATTACCCATCGAGGAAAAGTCTTTTCGAATTTACTAACTTAATGTTCCGTCAATTCCTGGGTGATTCTGAGTCTAGCTCGCATGAGGTTTGACATTTAAGCAACATTTAACTTTCATATTTTAATCACTTACACTTTTCTCCCCCTCAAAAATAGCATATGAGATGTTGTTTTTGATAAACTTATGATTAAAATATGCTTTTTGAGTCTTATGGGGAGATATCAATCAAGAACTTTTGGTTTTCAAACGATGAATTTTCAAGTGCTCCCCCTCAACAAGTGAATACTCATTGAGGTGAAATACTTGTCTTTTGAGCAGAATTATGAAAATCAGAAAATGTTTGATTAATTCTACTCAAAAGTAAGAAACCTTCGCTCCTTATGTAAGGATTGAAGCACTGAAGCGTACCTCAGGGTCCTTTCTTTACAAGATCGGGTTGTGTACTGTAATGCGTACACAAACCATTGTTTTTAATACAAAATTAGTTTTCTTTTAACAAAATACTCCCCCTCAAATAATGAAGTTTATTCGAGAGATAGTCTTCTTGAGCAGAATATTGAATCGTATTTATGAAATACTTTTTTGAAAAAATTCGTGAAATGATTCTGCTCAAGGTTTTAGAAAACACAATCAAGTATTATACAACAAAGAATGCTTGAAATTCAAAACTCTTTTACTGTTGAAAAGTTGTTTGAGACCCGGAGTCTCTCTTTTGAGTTTTAAAATCTGAAAAAGATTTCCATCTAAAGTTGAACCTCATGGGTTCTTTTTGAAGATTCATTTTTGTGATGCATGGAAAACATCCGGTATTTGGGATGTTCAGATCAGAGACATTCTTTTATTGAAGCCAAAGCATTCTAGATTGTGAAAATTTGAAAGGTTTTGAATGACTTTGCTTTGGTCTCCACACTTGCTTTACCGGTGTAAAACGAGAGTGTAGAGTTTGGAAAAATTTGTTTCTCACCATTTTGAATCCTTTTACCAGTTTAGCCTTTTAAACACATTTTGCCCTTTGACCTCAAAATATGTTCCATAAGAAACATTTTGTCGAATGTTGAAATTTTGACTTTCAATGGGAGGACATGTAGTTGCACACAGAGAAAATGCATCAGGCACAAACAAGTATAAGATGAATCAAGAAACTCATTCTAAATCTACCAAAATGCTCAGAATTCTCTAATTAACACACAAGATCACAGATTAACTCATCCTATCACTCGAGATTTTCCAATTATGATAATGGTTTGGGGTTATGATTTGAGACTTTGCACGCATGTTAGCATCAAAATGCAATAATATTGTACAAACAAACGCCCTAGTAGTAGCAGCAAAGACATCGACAACTTAAACCCTAAATCACATGATTACAAACCTATGTTGTTTCTAATCGTGCAAACACACCAATCGAGCATTCTTTAGTGTTCTCTAAAGTTATATGAAATAATTAAATAGACTAAACACATAAAAAGAAATGCCCCGATCGATAATTACATGAACCCTAGTTTCTGATTATGCCCTTTTGACCGTTGAAAACATTTGAAACATTTAGGGAACGATTAGACAACAAGCATAAAGAAATTTGAAACTCACAATAGAAAAGAAATCGAGGATAAAAAATTGTTAGTCTGATTATGTGTGAAACTTTTGAGAACTTTTGTGAAAACATTGATGCGAGCATGTTTTATTTTTTCATGCAATGTCCTTTTACCTAATGTTAATTACTTTTCCATTTGAAGTCCAAACTAGATTAATTTGGGATCGTTGCAGAAAAAATTCCTTTTCTCCCCCTCGAATTAGCATATATTTTGTGAAACCTTTTTGCATATTTTAATTCGAGAGATCATTGAAGTTTATGAAAAAATGAATTTTAATCCGAATGATGAAGAAAAATTTTATCCTTGATGAATAAAAGTTAGGTGTGCAAACTTCATGATTTTGTAAAAAAATTTCTCCCCCTCAAAACATGTTCCATTTTGACAGTGTAAAGCAAAATTTATTTTAATGGAGGAACATAGTTTTGAAGATTAGAAGTTTGTACACAAGAGAAAGAGGATTCTTTTACAAAAAAAATTTGATGTTTGACTCCCTTAGGTTTTAACAAAATTTTGCAAATCATCTGGAGTCAAACACCGCATACCAATATGGTGAACTAAATCAACAAACCTTGACGGAGGTAATGACTTTGTAAACACGTCCGCCAACTGGTATGTAGTTCCCACAAAATCTAAATCAATTATACCCTTCTCGACACGCTCTTTATAAGAAATGGTAGCGGAGAGCACTTAGTTGGGCTTTTGGAATGATGAATGGTGTTGCAAGAGATTGCAAAGGCACACTTTGAGTCGCAGTACATTGAGATCTAGTCAAATACATAGCCGAAGTCCGTGAGCTAAGTTCTCATCCAATTGACGTGAGCATAGAAAGCAGACATGGCTACATACTAAGCTTTTGTTGATGACAGTGATGTACAATCCTGCTTCATTGACTGTGTCCCTTTGTAACTAAACAAGAATTGTTGCGAATCATTGTGCCTTCTGCGTGCAGCTTGTTTTCCAAATCCATTTAAATCCAATGTTGTGTCGAAGGGTGATAATGGTAATTATCTCGCATGTGAGCAGGATCCAAATTGCGTGTAGACGACTCAGTAATGTCAGGAATGAGTTGAGCCGATGCAAACGGTTTAAAGAACGCCTCAGGGTCATGCTCTACGGTTTGTGGAACTGATATAGGTATGGAGTCTTCAGCTGATTGTCGTGAGTTGGACCCGGTTTGTTCTGTGGTTGTTGGAGATGCAATTGGAGGACCGTCTCTCTCAACAGTTGTTGTTGTTTGTTGAGGTGTATCAGGTACTTGATGGTGATCAAGATGTGCAGCGGAAATTGGTGAGACCTCAGAGGGACGGTTGACAATCGTATCATCAAACAATGGAGCAAACATGGTTTCCACTTCTTTACAAGAAAGTGACAATGGTTCAGCCGAAGAATCCGGAAAGTTCAGACGGTTGGATGCGGGTCCTAAGCTGTTGTGCTCAGAAGCCATTGTTGATGTGCTTTTAAACGGTTAGATGCGGGTCCTAAGCTGTTTTGCTCAGAAACCATAACATTAAGCTCGGGTCCGAAACTGATTTGTTCCGAAGCCATTTTTGATGAAGAATCTGCAAAGAAAGAAAGAAGAGACAAGAAAATAGAGAACAAGGATTCCCAAGAGTAAATGGGTTCCAGATGTTAGAAGCATAAAGATGTAGTGTCAATTATCTTCTTGACACTCGAACACACAATACCAATGGTTTTCATTCTTGTCTCAGAGGTAGATGTTGTGGAGATCACATTAGTTTTGGTGCAAATGTCTAAAATCTTTCCTGTAGGAATCCACCTAAGACCAATTGATTTGAAAATTCTACCCGTGGGTACCCACCTAGTGTTAGATCTAGGAGAAGTTTTCCTTTTAGATGCAGTTGAATGAATTGTGGGAGCATCACTTCTTTGAGAAAAACTACGTCCTAAGTTGATCCACTTCTTAGGTTTTTGACTTATGACTTTTGGTTCAACGGGTTTGTTTGTCTTAGTCGATTGAGCCTTTTCAAGTGAATTTCCCTTTTGAAGATATTTTAAAGCACAAACAACATGATTATTTACGCAACTACTCTTAGAAGCTATCCAATTCCTATTAGTTCGTTGATTACTCTTAGGTTTTGGTGTGCTACTACAAGCAGTGTTCTGTACTACAGTGGAAGGCATCACATGAGGTCTTGAACCTAGAATTCCATCATTTTGAAGTAGCGCCTTTTTTCTAGCCTTTTCTAGATCATAGTTCTTACACATGTCATATTTTCCATAAAACTCTTTACTTTTAATGCTTGTTTTAGACACTGTTTTCGAACTAATCCTAGAAGAGCCAGGTATAATCACGTGTTGAGATTTAGCAGACACAGATGCATTTTCCTTAGGCCATGAATGTGGAGTGACTGGTTTTGTCAAATTGTATTTCTCAACAACTTGGGAGGCAAACCGAGATTTTGAAGATTTGGGTCGTTCAGATTTAAATGCAGTAGGTTGTCTAACCACTGATTGTTTTCTGATTGTTTGAGAAGGCGGTTTCCCCAAGATTGATGGTTTTGCAAACTTAGTATCCACACTTTGGCCAGTCAGTCTTCTTAATTTGTTTTGCAATGCAGCATGTGCAAACACCTTTTCCTGAATTTGACCTTTTAAAAGCTCATTTTCTTTAACTAATGTATCCACACGTTTTCTTTGTTCATTCAAAAATTGACCATTGTTGCCCGAATTTATAGATTCGTTTTGCATTTGAAGTTCCAGTGAAATGCAATGTGCCTCTAGTTTTGAAAAACTTTTATGAAACTGGGCAATGGTCTTTTTGAGAAGAATGTTTTCAGACTCAAGAGTCTGGTTTGACGTTTCAGTTATAAGATTATCAGGTAAGGACTCAGACTCAGAATATTTGTCAACACATTGAACAGCATTCTGGTCAACCTCTCCTTCATTACTGAAGTTAGGTTGCTCAGATTGTTGTTTCTCATTTGCAGGCATGATATGAACAACAGTTGATTGTACCTCAACCATTTGCTCTTTGTCAAAGTTAGGTTCTGTGTCATAGATGGGAATGACATCTTCCTCATCCATCTGTCCTTTGTCAAAGTTGGGCTCTGAGTCATAGAAGGGTCTGATCTCTGCATAAACTGCATCTGTTTCATTCCCCAATCTGCTGTTGTCATCCTGCACTTCTGATTCTGTCCCATTGCTATCCATGAAAACCAAATTAGCTTCCAATGCATCAACTTTATGAATTACCTCTTCTTGAATCTACAACTTCCTCCTTTTGTCACACTCTAGTCTGTGAAGTACTCTTTCAACAATTGACTTTTCAATAGCATCCAGGTGTTGGAGCAATATATCTTTGAAGGTTTGAGCCTCAATTCGAGTGTATTCTAAAAAATACTTGCTTACCACTTCACAGTCATAATTGATGAAATGTTGAAACTGTTTCTTGAGCACTCTGAAGGCGGCATTCGATTCACTCTCGTGAAATTCTTCAGTTTCAAGTTGCTTTTCAAGTTGATTCATGTTGTCGAACATTGTAGTAGTGAAAATATCAACTATTTCTCCAAACAGGTCTGGAAATACCCATTTGAATCCATACTCGGAACGAGTTTCTGCTAAGTCTTTGTTAGAGAGAAGCTTAAGGTGTGAATAAAGTAATCTTAAAGATGTCAGGCGTTTCTCTTGGTTTAATTTCACAAAAGGATCTTCAGAATCATACTCTAAGCCAGTATTTATTATGTGAAATTCCTGCATGTTTGCCATTAACATCACATCTGTTGTATCGGTTTCCAAATCTGCTGTATTGGATTCCAAATATGCATATTCATCATCAGATGGAATAACTCCCGTGAAACTTTGCACAACATCATTGAGATTACCTCCTTCAACTTCCATTTGACTAAGTGTGGCATTGTATTCAACATTATCGTCAGAGAGTGAAGTTGAATCATGATCTTGATCTTCCTCTTCTGCAATATTTTCCGTATATGCCAAGAATGCCATGCTTGGTTCGATAAGATCTTCTTCATCATCAATATCTTCCATTGTGTTTAAGCATTCAGAAGTTGAAGTCATAGCGCCATTGCCTTTCTTAGTAGATACCAGACTAAGCTTCACTAGATTTTGCAGAAGAGATTGCACATTATTATGTAGTGTAGCAGGATGGTACTGAGGAATGAAGAAAGGCTCAGGTGCATTCGGAGGATTGAAGAAGATTCCATTTGGAGTGTAAATTATGGATCCATGGTCAACAGCTGGAGAAGGTGTAGCAGGGAGAATTGTCTTCAGTGGATTCATGCTTAAACAAGATTCAAGAATTTGCTTCATTCTGATGTGATGAAGTTCTTCGGTACGATGCAAAGCTTCAAGATATTTCCATATTTCATAAGCACTGGCTTGAAAGTCCATATTCATGTAAATTGAATTGGGAAGGGCTAATGACATGGACCAAGCAGCCTGATGGTCAGCATCGTACTGAGCGAGTTCAGTAGCATTCAAGTCTGCAGTAGTTTGTAGCCTCATAATCCCTGTTGAGTCAGCAAGAATTATCATTTTGTATGGACCATCTTGAATGGAATTAAGCATGAGATCTGCAGCAGGACGATCTGTGAGCCATTGTAGAAATCTCCGTTTCCAAACAGTATACGTTCCTGGTAGCAACATTGGAGGCCTTGATTCATTTCCAAAGAGCAGAACATGATCAATGAGGGAGCTGTGACTTTGTTGTAGATGAAGCTGTTGCTGATGATATTGTTGCTGATGATACTGTTGCTGATGAGAATATTGGTGAGGAAGGTAGTTGGAAGAAGGTCCTGTTGCTGATGACTGTTGCTGATGAGAATATTCATGAGGAAGGTAGTTGGAAGAATGTCCTATTGCTGATGACTGTTGCTGATGAGAATATTCATGAGGAAGGTAGTTGGAAGAAGGTGATTGAGACATTGTTGATGACATTTCTCTCCCCCTTGATTGTTGCGACGTAATCGAAATAATCAAACAAAATGTCACACTCAAGCTCGAAATAGTGATTTTTGATTTTCCCTCCAAAATATTTTGAAAAAAATTTCTCTCCCAAAAATTTTTTAATCACTATGAAATGCAATTTAAAGGTTGCAAGAAAAATATGAGTTTTAAAAATTTTGCCGCCAAATTTTACTGAAAAAATTTGAATTTTGGCCTAAAAATTTGAATTTTGGGCCAAAATTTTCACCATTATATCAAAATTTGAATTTCGCGTAAAAATTGAAAGTTTAATCTTCTATAAAAATTAAAAGAAGATAGTAGAAGGAGACTTGTGTGAATGATGGATCTTTGTAGAAGATTGAAATGCACGTTCCTTTGGTTAAGTTCAAAATCCTGGGGTAAAGTTCAAATCTTACGCGTAACTTTGAACTTACGCGTAGACTTAATGTTATGCGTAGAAAGGTAATGTTATGCGTAAACTATAAGTTTATGCGTAAGATTTGCCTTTTTACGCGTAAGATTGAATCTTATGCGTAAAGCAAGTTATGCGTAAGGTTTAAAACCAAACAAATCTTTCAAACTTATCCAAGCTTGAAAGATATTCGTAGTCGAAGTATTCCACTAACTTATCCAAGCTAGGGAAGTACTGAGTCACCGTAGCACAAAGAGAAGACCGTTGATGAAGCTTATGCGTAGACTCTGAAACTTACGCGTAAGATTTGATTTTACGTGTAAAGTTTATGCGTAGGATCTGACTTGTGCGTAGAAAATCATTTAACTCGTAGGATTTAATGCGTAAACTTGCAAGTTACGCGTAGAAACAGGGTTTTAGCCTATTTAACGCGTAAGAAAAGGGTTTTGGCCTATTTAACGCGTAAGAAAAGGGTTTTGGCCTATTTTACGCGTAAGAAAAGGGTTTTAGCCTATTTAACGCGTAAGAAAAGGGTTTTAGGCCAAAGTTATGCGTAAAAAGGACAAAAAGTACTGTTGACAGCTATAGAATCGTACTATTCACCAATATTACGCGTAAACTGGTCAGAAACTTAAAAAATCTCAAATTTTTGAAGGAAAAATGCCTAGAAATAAGGTACTTTTGATCAAATAACTTCACCAATACTTAGAAAACACTAAATATTGAAGATTTTGCTCCCAAAAACTAGTTTTCCAATATCAAAGAAGCTATAAAACCTTAAAAAACCTTAAAAAAACACAACTTTATGCAAAAACTAAGCTTCAAATCACTATATCAACCTTGAAACTTGTCCAAGCTTCAAGATTTGAGTGAAAGAAACAAAGAAAAATGCAAAAAGATGAAGAAATGAACACCAATCCCCACGTAAACCAAAGAAATACACTTCAAACTTCTAGTAGGCGAATGATACCACTTGTTAGGTCACACTTTATGTAAACACACAAGTATAAGAATGATAGAAATAAGATGAGAATGAGATTGGTTGATTATAAGATAGGAGAGAATAAGAAAAGCAAGAGTTTGATTAGAATAGTGAAATAACCAACAAGTTTACAAATGACCTAAGGCTTCTATATATAGGGAAGGAGCTAGGGCAACACTCCCTCTCCTTCCTTTCATCATTTCGTGGGCTTTGAGGCCCATGGGTAACATACCTTAAGCCTAGTAAACTTAATACATTTAGTAAATGAAAGTAAATAATAGTTAAGCAACCTAACATTATTACAAATGACCGAGACTTGATAAAATAGTGAAAACTATGATCCCAACAGGAACGTTATTAGGATGATTTGGATGATTAGAAACCACCATGGATGATCAAAAACAGATTAGGATGAAGTAGGATTGGATTGGAAGTGATAGGAAACGAAAAATTAGGTTTTGGAATTTTGGACAAAAATCCAACCGACCGGTTGCGAGGGCCAACCGATCGGTTAGATGAAACATGAAATCCAACCGATCGGTTGGATAGGATACCGATCGGTTGGATGGCTCGTTAATGATTTTTAGATTTTTGCGTTTCAACTTTTTGACTTCTAATTTGTGTAGCACTAGCTCTTATAAACTTATACTAATATGAATTTGCAATTTTCAGAGTCATATTTTGGGAAGTTCGAGCATAGCAAAGAGAACTAGAGATGGATTAAGGAAAAGAGAGTTGATGCCAATTCCAGAATGCCATCCGAATCTTTTATGGAAAGGAGAGGAAGCTGAAGTTAAGAAATTGTTTAATAGTACTCTTCTAAAAATTGGTGGGCGAGTGATTCATACACCAAGTGTGATGAATTGGAACGTGATGAAAGAATTAGGATGCGATGAGTTTTTGGAAGATCTATTTATCATCACGATGATATGGGATAAGAAGATTTTGACGTCGGATATGTGGACGAGAGCATTTAACATTAGAGAACCGATATATAAAGAATGGTGTTTGGAGTTTCTGTGTTCTATGCAAATGAAGGAAAAGATTACTGATGTGGGAGCGACAACTGATAAATTTCTCAATTTTCATTTAGGAGGAAAGAAACAGGAGGTAACATTATTTGAATTTGGGAACTTATTAGGGTTATATTCCGATACGGACTTGAGTAACAAGGACTTCAAATTTTTGGTTATAACGGGGGTTAGAAACATAAAATTTTTTGATGCGCACGGATATTGGAAACGGATTAGTATAGAGGATAAGTTAGAATACGGAGAGAGTAAGGTGTCATCAATTAAGACACCATTGTTACAAGTACTTCACAGAATCTTAGTACAATCAATATTACATAGAACTACTAACGTAGAGTTCATTTATGAAGAAGATTTATGGGTGTTGCATGCACTAGAAGAGAAACATCCTCTTCGACATTTGAACGTGGCTTGGGTGATTGTGGAACATTTACACCGACGTTCAACAGTGGGAACAAAGAATTATCTTTGCGGGGGTCATTTTATTTCACGAATAGCTAGAAATCTTGGGCTATTTAACGAAATAGAAATGAAGAATTTCTGTGAGCCAGTTATACCAATGAGCATTGACATCACAAGGTTTAAAAATCTTCGAGAAAACAGAAAAGGAAAACTTTTAGGACTTCCAGAAATTCTGGATGTGCAACCAATTACAGTTTGGGATGGTTGAATAGGAAAAACAATTATATGTGTTGAATAATTTCTATTTCTTTCTATAACTATTTTTATTTATTTTTATTAGGATTAATAATGTACTATGATAACATTTGGTTTATTTCTAGTATTTTTGTTTGTGTTTGTTTGGTTTGGTATATGTTTGCAGTTTTTGCAGGGGTGACATTACGGAAGCTTATAGTTGATCAATATTTGGAGTCGGAGTACTCATTCGCTTAGTTGTGATCAAATATGCATATCGCGTATTTTTACCCCGGTAATTTCTATTTTACTAAATTGTTCCCATTTCCTTTACTTTGAAGACATTTTTATTACATTGAGGACAATGCAAAACTTAAGTGTGGGGGAGGGAAGAAAATAGGAAAAAGAGTTTTATTTTTAATTTTTTTTTAGGATTTATTGAGAATTCAAGTAACTAGGATTCATTCGCCCTTTAAAATCTAGTTGTTTGAACACTTGAGTTAATTTTAAATAAAATTGTTTTAAAGGTAAAAATAAGGGTATTTGAAAATTTTTGGAGCTTAATCAAGTATTAGAGCAAATTCATTTCGGAATTGATGACATTTACTTGTACATGTTATAGTATTCACCTTAAATTGTGAGGATTTAAGCCTTTTTGTATAAAGCATTTCTTATGCTATATATTTTTGCTATGAGTGTGCCGGTGATTGTGTTGATTCTAGAACTTGTACTTGTTATGCATTACGGTTAAAATCACTCTCGAGTGGTAAAACATATTCAAATCATAGGAGGCAACTTAGGATTTACACCAAATAGCCTTCCATTTACAAAATAAATTTTTGCTAACCACATCGGTTAGTTATCCTCGTATTTGGAACCCATTTGTTAGCATTTATCTTTAATGGTAGATACCCTTAGTTACACCCTTCGAGCCAATCTTTTTCTTTTGTTATATCCAGAAAAATACAAAAATATTTTACATTTTAAACCTTAGCCTAACCCTTGTCAAAGTCTAAACGGTGGGTTGCTAGTTGCTTAGTGTGATGGATTGTTTTTGATGATTATTAGTTTTACACACTTTACCATGCGTGTGTGCCATTCCAACAAAGATAAAGATTGATCACCTTTAGTTTTGTATTTTTGTGGTGATGCTTATGTGAAGTGTGGGGGAGATGTGATATGTTTTGTTAAAAAAAAAAATGAATGAATAAGTCATCGTAACTATAAGATGACAATTATAGCAATGTGTTGTGTGATATATGGAGATGAAGAAGGAAAGTTATGTGATATTTTGTTAGCCGATGAGCTAAGAATAAAGAATATTATTATGGCGAATTGATGTATCAAGATGTGAAAGTTCATAAAGGAGGAGAATGATCGTAATTATAATCATTTTTGGGTTTGAGGTTGTTTGGTAACTAGCAACAGTGGGACTTAGACTTGACTTTATGTTTTTCTTTTAAAACCAATTTCATAAATATTTCCCATACCTTATCCCTACTTTTTTGGCTTTGTGAAAATATCAAGTGCATGAAAATTTTAGTGACCATCCGTATTTTTGGGAATGGAATGACGCGCCAGCAATCTAGAGAATGTTTTGGTGACCATCCGTTATGCAAATGACGTGCCAGCGATCCAAGGAATAATCTAGTGATCATCCGTTATTACTTACTAAAAAATATGTGCCAGTGAAGCCTTATGTTATAACCCAATAAAAGTCCTCTTTGATGTTTTGTTTTGTTGTTTTGATACTTGTACAAGCTTATGGTAAGAAACATGAATCATGACTGAGCAATGAGTGGTTTACCAATCAAATTACCTTTAAGTGTTGAGTGAATTCAAATTATCTTTCGTGAGGTGCTTAGTTATGTTATCATGCTTTACACTTATTTATGCTCCATATAATTTTCGCATTAAAAATTAACAATTAACCTTAGGAATGATTGTTAGATTTTTGGAAACATAAATAAATTGTACCACTGAGATTATTTTTCTTCTAGACTTGCTCGAGGGCGAGCAAAACTCAAGTGTGGGGGATTTGATAAAACGTAAATTATACATGTTTTTAGGTGTGTTTTATGCATCATATTTGGCCATATTTGTACGTATTTGTTACTTAATCATGGAAAAGTGTTTGTACAAGCAAATGTAGCCAAAAACAGGAAAAAGTGATGAAAAGATGAAGAAATGAAGTAAAGGTGCACAATTAGAGATTTTCGAGAAGGAAACGAGTGAAGAATCACACAAGGACTCAAGGATTTGATAGATTCAAGATTTATACGTTCATATGTCAAGATAATATCAAGTTCTATGAAAGGAATTAGCACCAAAGTGGAAGAGAATGCATGCGACTAAGAACGATAAAGAAAAAAACAAAAGTTGGTTACAAGTTCAAACCAACCGATCGGTTGGAACCCGCAACCAATTCGGTTGGAATGAACCTGAAGAACCAACCGATCGGTTGGAACAAATACCGATCGGTTGGATGGTGGCTGTTTTTACAAGATTGCATTTAATGGCGTTTTTACTCCTCATTATCATAGATGGCTGATCATTTCTCACTATTAACTTCGTTGGGGACATTTTTACTTGAGAATTAAGTGATTGGAGGCTATATAATAACATCTAGGCTTACAACCAAAATGTACCATAAATCCTAAGTAATAACTTAAACCAAGTTATTACTATCTTAATTTTTCTCACCCAAAAGGTTGCTATAGCAGTAAAAACGTCCAGGGAAACTTTGAGTTAAAGTCTCAATAGTTTGGTTAAGTGTGTGGAGTTGTTTATTGTATTTGGTAGTCGATTGGAGGCGTGTGGTTGCTATAGTTCCACGGTTTTAGTTCTTGTAATTCTCAAGCTAGGTACACCTTGTTTATTTACAATTAAGACTTGTTACTTTGAGTTTAATGAATGTTTTGTTTATTAGTTGTGTTTTAATATAGTTGATATGGAGTAATTTGGTATATACTTGTGTGAATGATGTAGTTAATCATGGAGTATTGTTTACTTTTAAAAAGGTGATGCATGAAAACTCTTCTTAATTTATGAGTTTGTTGAGATAATATCTAATCTTGCTTAATTTGTTGATAAAAACATCTTTGGGGAATATTGGCCGAAAGGGTTTTCTAAATGTTTTTATTCCAAAAAGTTAGTGCACAAATTAGTATGGAATATGGTGTGTGACGAGCATCATGTTTACTCTTTAAAATGGATTTGAGAAGATTTCATCACGAAATTAGGCCGAAAGGATTCATAGGAATTAATAAGTAAAGAATTGCTTTTAAACAACATTGTGTTAATGGAATTATTATTCTAGTTATCTTAGGCTGAAAGGAAGTAACTAGATGATTGAATTCTAGTAATGGTTTAACATGATAAACACCATTGATTGTTAGTCATTCATATAAAAGTTGTGCATCATAACAAGTTTACACCAAGCTTAACATGAATACTCCAATTGATTGATTGTGACATTTCACACAAGTATATGTTTTAGTTTTATTGTTTCTTGAATATTTGAATTTTCGATAATAAGGATTGACAACCCTTTTATACAAACTTATTTTCTAATACTTTGATCTATAAATCCCTTGGGACGATCTCGACTTACCCACCTTTACTAAAACGGACGAGTATACTTGCTCGTATGTGTTAAATAGTTAATCGGATAAGCGTGTTTGTAAATTTTAAAACTTGTACACACCTCAAGCACATCAATACCAAAAATGTTAATTTAAATATCCTACGAGTGGAATAGTATGCAAATGCTATTGTGATGATATGTAGACTATTTCTAGTCCTTATGAAGTGTCCCTACTGATGATGCATGAATTCGCAGCTAAACCAATCCGGTTACGCGAATTTAAATACCTGTAAACTAAATCTACGATGAAATGAGTGATGCACATGAATAGTGTTTTCCCTCCGAAAATGAATAGTGTCATATGAATAGTGAAAATTTTAAACGCTTCTCAGAATCTCAAACTGAGTCTAAAAATGATGAATAGTAAATGATGAATAGTGACTGATGAATAGTAACTTCTAAGATAAATAATGAAATTTCGACGTCTGAAAAAGGACCTAAAATTACGAGTTGTGACAGTCGCCCACCCAAAAAGGAATTCAGTCCCTGAATTCAGCTGGTGTTGGTCTCGGAAGTAGACTGGGTGAAAAGATGTCGATACTTGAGTCGCATTTGGTCTTCCCATTCCCAAGTAACTCGGGTCCTCTTCGAGAATTCCAGCGAACTTTCACGATAGGAATTCGACTTCGCGTCAACTGTTAGACCTTACGGTCCCTGATTTCTATTGGTTCTCCTACAAGGTTTCAGTTTGTCATTGCGTTGGATCCCTTCTAAATGGAATTATGAGTGACTCGTCTGAAAGACATTTCTTGAGATTTGAAAAACGTGAAACATGGTTGTGTAACCTACTGTTCTCTAACAAGGCTCAAGTCTGACGGCCACTAGGCCTACTCTGTCTAAAATATTAAATGGTCCAGTGTATATCGGGTATAACTTCCCGAATTTTTCTGAATGGTATCATGCCTTTCCTAGGCAGAACTTTTAACATGACCCTGCCACCAACTTTAAATTCTAAGGGTTTACAACTTATCGAACTTGTAACTGATTCTTGATTTGTAGGAAATTCCTGGTTATTTCATGAATGCGTACTGGAATAGTGAGTTGGGCTTTTTCTGAGTTTGGTCTGTCAATGGATGATCGGCACCTCAACCATAGAGTGCGTCAAATGGTGTAGTCTCTATGCTCGCGTGATAACTATGGTTGCAAAGGAATTTGACTTATGGCAAATGGTTAGTCCAACCATTTCTAGAGTCAATCACTCATGCTCTGAGCATAACCTTCCTTTGTTTGAATTGTCCTTTCACTCTGACCATTGGTCTGAGGATGGTAAGCGGTGTTTACATATAAATGGGGTTCCGAAGGAAATCTTAAGATGATTTCTAGGAGTCTAAGGTGATTCGATTACCTTTATCAGGGATAATTGAAATGGATACAATAAATCTTGTGACTAACTCCACAACGTTATGTCTTTCGAACAGGGCGTTATTTGAAGGAGATAAAATATGGGTAACAATTTTTGATTCCTTGTGTTTTGTTCTAACGGATGCTAAGACATGTGTCTTTCTTTGCCTATTGGGCTTGGTCTCTATTACTGACGTTTGTAATTGATTTATGGTGCCCCTCCTAATTTCCTTCATCAAATATTCCAAGGTTCTTTATTCTCAAATCACAAAACTGTAAATGCATAAGTGATGTAGTATGGTGATTGGTTTTCAAAATTTGTCTCGCGATTGTGAGTTTTGGTAGTAATCTTTTTCTGAATAAACGAATTTAGAAAATGGAGCAAATGGTTTACTAAGTAATATCTTTCTTGATGATTCAAAATTCAGTAGTTATGAAATGTGAAACTGTTTTTAAACATGTTGTGATTAGGACTGTTTACCAAAGTTTGATGTTTATATATTTCTCATTGTACGATGGTTTTGTTAAATATTGACCAAAAAGGATCATACTTGTTCAAAATAGGAATTTCAGAAATTATTTTCTACAAGGTATGTGATTCGTATAAATGTATTTTAAATAAAATCCATTTAAAAGTGAAAGCATTGACAAGGATGAAATGGTCGGATAGGTATGTTCACATAAATGCATAGATGTCTAACGCTTAGTTCCTGATGTTGGATAATGCCGATTGGTGGGTATCAGGTAAAACTACAAGCATAGGTATTCAAAATAACTTATGTCCTGAAATGGTTTATCGTTGAAATTATCATCATGTTGGCAAAATATATGTTCGGGTCTGATCCCTTTCTTGATATGAAAGTGAGGTTATCTGGAATTTCTAGAGAACACAATGCCTTAGGGGAATCTATATCGATATCCTTAATTCAAATCAATTATCCTTTGTGAAAACTCACTGCAGGGAAGTTTGCGTATGGATGAGGCCATGTTTAATTGAAATGCTCTACAGTCTCGATTAGGACGCTTGGTTTATTTCTATAGTGTTGCTTAGCGTATATCCAAATTGTACTCAATCTTGTAACTTGATCTAGCTAGTACCCTAGAATGATAAAATTTGGACAACTAGGTCAGAGATGGTGGTTCGGATGGTCTCGTGGTATCTCAGGATTGTTGTTGAGTTATGAATTGTCTTACTGTATACTCCTAGTCTAGGTTAGTAGTTCCGTAATCCTTTCATTTTTTTTCTTGTATCAAGGATCCTCCTTGTAATTGATATGGAAAGTCTCTCCTAGTGAAGTCAATGGAAAATCCAACTTAAATGGCCGAGTGAGTGATAGGTAGGGTAAGTATCCAGGGAGGGTTTGTAAAAAAGAGATGTTTATGAAGGAGTTTATTTGTTTACAAAGCTTTTAAATGAAGACAGTTATTAACAATACTTTAAAAGGTAATTATTTTCTTCATGGTATAATCCTTCCTGAATTATACATAGGTGACCAGGCTATGTATAATTGAGGACTAATAATGCGATACTTGGTTTAGTCAAAATAGCATTACTTTTTCTCAAAAGTTTTAGATGGTGTTCAACGGGTTGTTTTGAAAATGATATCCTAGTTATTTCCTTTCAATGTAACATGAAAATTGTTTCGCGTAAGTATAGTAAATACTTGGTATAATGACAAAAAATCAATTTATAGGGTGGTAACAATATAGCTTATTTTAAAATTTTGTAAAACATTTTCCCCATACGGTAGTAAAATAGCTTGGAACAAAATTCGTTGAATGGTTTATTAGATACATGGGTGAATCTAATGGAATGGTAATAGTCTACTAATCCGCCAAGAATGAAATCAGCCTAATTCCTAATAAGACAGTGGCATAATGTTGCGAAACGATTGAAAATTGAGCAATTAGAATAGAAAATGGAATAAACGAAGGTTATGATTATCACGGAGATAACAAAAGATAGATATTACGTTGGATAAAAGTGTGCTTATTACAACTAGGTTATGTCAACGTACTAATGGAAAGTACAAAAGAAAGATACAACCCTAGAGGACTTGAACTACGATTTACTTATTAAAACAGGAACTTCTTCTGTTTAAACATTGTTGTTATCCTTGATGTTGCTAATATTCTGACGGTTCTCTTCTAACAACTCACGCTATTCCTCGAGTGATTCCGTCTTGATTCCCAAGTTCCCGATTTCCTTGTTCCTTAGCTCTGGGCAGTCCTTCCTGAAATGCCCTAAGTTTCCACATATGAAGCAACTCCTTGGGATCCTCTGATTTGTGAGTTTCCTACAGTCCTTAGTCTGATGACCCTGCTTCTTGCACACTCCACACGGTTCACTGCAATGACCTAGGTGATGTAGATTACACATGTTGCAGTAAGGTAAATTTCCAGTATACCTTTTCTTTGTGTGCGGTCCTGCAGCATAGGCTCCACCCACTTCTTGTCCTTTGGGTGATTGTTGAGTAGCATTGCAACCTCAATTGTTGTCCCACTTCCTTTTGTTGTCACTATTGTTTCCTGATGTCTTGGTGTGGGCTATGTATTCCTTTGCTTCGATCGCCATTTTGACAGCTTCAAACATGACATCGGGTTCCAAAGAGGTGACCAACATACGAATTTCAGGGGAGAGTCCCCCGATGTACCTTTCAAGTCTCTTGCTTTCTGGTTCATCCATTACCGGGCCTAGTCGTGTTAATTCATAAAAATGAGTAGTGTACTTGACAACATCATCTCCTACCATGGTAAAGTCTAGGGTTTCCTGTTCCATTGTTCGTAATTCGCTTCTTACACAAAATGTTAAACTCATCATCCTATTTAGTTTCTCCCAAGAGTGTGAGTAAGCAGCTGATGCGTGGGAATCGCAACAGGTTTTACCTCTCGAGGGATCTCGAGAAGCTTACCACCCCCACCAGGCAGTGTACCTGATCGTTGTAGTATAGTATAGTGACAAGTACCGGGGGATTGATCGTTCAACTCAGGAATAGTGTCGCTAGGATTAGAAAACCTAAAAACTAGGTCTAGAGGTGAGAGATGATTCTTTTTTTATTTTTTATATTTTATGAAAGCAATTAAAAATCTCGGGTATTGGAAGGATAGGAGGAATTAGTTGCTAGTCAACTAACCCAATAACTAAAGATGCAATCAAAATAAAATAACAAAAATGAAAATAAACTAAATTAAGATAGTGGTGTGAACAATATATAGGAGAATTGTGTTTACTTAGATTCCACTACTCCCTAGATATCTTTTATAGGTTAATTACTTGTTACAGTTGCGTGGATGACGGGTTGTATTCCTTAATACCATTTATGGGGTGGCGTACTTACTTCCCCAATCCTATAAGCTCCTACTTCACTCCTATGTCGAGCCGGCTAAGAAGCTCCTAACATGGGATCACTAGAATTCGCTCATGCATTAAATACAACCATAAAAACCTAGTACACATCGGTTCATGTTTCTTATGACGTTCAAGCAAGTTACACAATGGAGATCTGCCAGTTTTCTTAAGCTTCACATTGAAATCATTCATCCATTACAACTATAAACAAGCAATCAACCTATAATCAACATCTAGGTTTCATTACATCTAAGTAAACACACAAAAGATCTAGCCTAGCATGTTAAAATCAAGACAAGCATAAGATATATTCAAACAACACATAGACATATTGAATGAATTGGAAGAAAACTTATCTCAATTGAACATGAAGGGTTTCAAGGGGTGAAAACCCTTGAAAGTACTGTTATAAACGACCTAGGGTTTATTAGGTTCGGCCCTAGAATTCTCCACACAAGTTCCTCTCTAATGAATGAAAAATAGAAAAGTATATATAGATTTTAGGAGGTGACGACATCAAGAGGAAAAATCTGACGCCATCATCTCGCCGCCAATAAAGTTCTCGGACTGCCTAGATCTATAGCTGACGCCATCATGTATAATTCTGCTCTGGACCGTCACCAAAATTACTCTTGACGGCCTTGGCTTGACGCCGTCACGTTTCTACTGGACCGTTGTAACACCCCCAACTCATGGATGCAGCGGAATTCAAACTGGGTGTTACTCGACGGCACAATAGTCACAATAATAGAAAAATGCACTCTAATTAAGTCATTTTAAAAGATTATCATTCAAATTATATAAATATCAGAGATTACAAAATGAGGTCCCAGATGGTTCCATGTTTACAATTTACATTAAATGAGTTTTTGAATGATAAAATTTATAGCCATCTTGAATATCTGTGCCCTTCCATGCCATCCTCGATCGTCATGAACCTGAAATACATGCTTGAGAGGTCAACACAAAGGTTGAGTGATATTCATAGAGTTTGTTAAATGGTTGAACACAATATGTTGGTAGTATGAGTTAATTAGACTCATACACATGGTTGGAAAACAAAATAGTTATTCTCGTTTTATAATTGGACTAAGTCCTGTTTGTATCCTTATTCTGTGTATGGGTTACGTTGTTATACACTCCATAGCGTTGAATATTGTTTGGTATTTATTACACTAAGCTTATGCAACCAAAACGTTAACGTGTACCAATATCAATCGGCGGAGTTATCCCGGTAGGTACTTTGCCGTCATACCTAAGTCTCAAATATTAATGCATTTGTTTGAACGTACTTGGTCAAAACAAATGGGATTCGTCAATCCCAATAGGCCTATTCACAATATTCGCGCTCACTATTTCTAGTGATTAAATGGTTCATAATAAGGGATCTCGGTTTGGCAAGGATGGTACTTAGTGATAATAAACAATCAGGCAAGCATACAATTTGAAAACATTGTGCTCGGTTATAAATAGCATGTATTCCCCCCAAGGGTTTGTAAAACAATTAAGATATGGAAAATGGGGCTATGAACTCACCTTGAGTTGGATGATGTATAATGAGAATGATGGATATGCCGTAAGAACTTCTACGAGCAACCTAGAATAATTGTTGCAACTTAGGTTTGGAATAATGTCTAAGGAAACATAAACATGCCAATATATGTCTTGCACTTAGTCCATGATGTGGTATGATGTATAGTGTAAGTCTTTGAAAAGAAATGATTCATGAAACATGTATAGTTTATATATCGTTTACTACCGTTCGGGCCGACATAATTCAGAAGTCATGTTAGTAAACGTTCGAGGAGCTAGGACACTTTAATTCGTAAATCCACAACTCATCTCGACGGCTTACATAATGAACTCCTCACATGAGGCTCCCTACTATTGTAGTAGTTGATAAAGTATATAGATATAAGTTTTGATCCAAAAAGTTACATGTCCGATATTTGGATAAACTTTAGGAAAGTTTATTATTACATGAAGATTGTTATTAGGGTAAGTTTCATAAGTCTTGTATGATCATTTCTCTTTGTATTAACTCATGGTTCCTTTTAGGTGAAGTAGATCCAAATTGCTTGTTCAAGTTGTCGCCAATTCCTTGTTTCATGTTTACGCCTAAGTAAGCTTCTATGGTCATTTAGTCATGGCCTTGCCATGACCTTTGGTCATTGTTCCATGGTCATGAGACTCAACTTTGACTCTAGCCATGGTTGTGGTCTTGATTATAGGTCATAAGACCTCTTGTTCCTAGTAAAACATAACCAATATATAGTAACTTGGTCTTAAAAATGGGCTGTTAAGATTTTGAAGAAAATATCACTCGGAAAGCATTTTCAGGGCTCGAGCTTCTTTGTTCCTGAACGAAAACGTTGTTCCGGACAACTTTTGTGTTTTAACTTTTTGATGAATCGGACCAGAAGGGTGACTTTCAAAAAGTCAGAATGCAAAACAGTATGGTCTAGGCAGTTTTGCCGTTTTGGTTTCGCTAACTTCTTATGGCCATAACTTTTGACTCGTGTACTCGTTTTAAGTGGTTCAAATTGCTATGTTTTCCTTTTGAAGTCCTTTATAACAGTAAGTAAGTGTCAAATATCATAGTTGTACTATTTTGGTCGTGGTTCTCCATGAAAGTCACTAGTTTACTTGTTTGAATAACATAAGTTACATATATGTATCAATACTTGTTTTACCCATTTTTATACATCATGGACATGATCACAAGACAAAATATAGCATGAATGATATGTAAATAACATGAATATGATATTTAGCAAGAAGCATGTTAGGGTTTGCTTACAACTTTTGGCTTTCTACAAGAAAGGAAGTTAACATGTAAGGAAATGGACTTTGATTGACTACTTCTCTTCACCCTACTTCACTTCAAGCAACCTTTCTACACTTGTATTCTTGAAAGGGAGATGATGAAAGTTGAGGTGACTTGAGTGGATTCAAACTCAAGAGAAATCACCAAAGTATATGAGGTTATGGAAGTGTTTGATGAATCAAAACCAAAATAGGGTTTCTATGTTGTTTAAGCACTTGATTCTTGGATGAAACTTGGAAGAAGATTAGAAAATGAAAGGGTGTTGGTGTGTGTGTGATATGGGACGTTCAAGGAGCAAGGGGAGGCTTTATATGCCTTGGAGGAGGTTAGGAAGTTGACTTGTCAACACTTGGTGACCAAGTTTGGACACTTGGTGTCATCTTAAGGCCTTAAGCACAAGATCAAGCCACCTAGTGTGAATCCCCCCCCCCCTAGTGGTGGTTTGAAAGCTTGGGGAGGAAGGTTTTGACTTGTGATGATCTTATCCAAGCTTATGTAGTTAGTTTCGACTCCGTAAGGTGCTAACCGTATGTTGTTACGTCACAAAACGTAAAACCGGGTATCGTAAAAATGTGAAACTTGAAAGTATGGTTAAACATGTCAATATACTCCATAATAAAATATAAAATGAGTGGTAGGTTCCATTGGGGTGGTAAAACCCTGCTAAAACTGGAAACACGGGTCTAAAACGCGTAATACGTAAAACGTACGAATTTTGCGTAAAATTGAGAAAAGTTAAATGTAACTTTTCTAATAGAATGATAATGACTTAAAATGACTTATAATGTCTAGACTGGGCTCAGTCTAGTGTCGGTTGGTATTAAATGTCTTTTAGACATCAAAGCGTAAGCCTAAAAATCAAGGAATGACTTATAAAATCAAGGAATGATTTTTGGTCAAAGGAGGAGGGAAAAATATGTTGACTTTTTCTAATAAGTTGAAAACTCAAATCGTATTAGAAATGCGGTGCAGGTATAGGCTAAGGTTACGGCTGAGTAAAAACGTTTAAAAGTGAAAATTCCAGTTTTTCACGGCCGAGGTTTATTTGGTCATGTTTTTCTCAGTCATGATTAATTCTCAAATAAATCATGAGTGTATCAAACATTTTTCTGATGCGGGGAAAATTAACGCGGTCGAGTTTCGTTGTGCGTAGAATTTTCAAATGACGTTTAACCTAAACGTGTAATTCCTTAATAACTCTCACGAAAATGATCTGATGAATGTCAAACTTTTATTTTTCCATGGAAATGATTTATCACACATGAATATGAAATAAAAATTAAATTCTAGAAAATGAATAGTAAAAGTGAATAGTGAAATTTCCGGGAATAGAAGTTAACCTGAAAATGTGAATTGTTACAGTCTCCACCCCTTACGGGGAACTTCGTCCCGAAGTTCTATGTGTGTTTTATGTTGGAGTGGTGTCGATGAAAAGGTGTGGTTACTTATGGGGACTAAAGTCTGGAATTACCAGTGATGCAGTTTGATTTGTCATTTTAGTGTATGGTGTAGGATGAGGCTTACTTTTATGTAGGAACGGTATGGTAATAGTCGAATATCAAAGGAAATTGATATAGCAGTCGAATATAAATAGGAATTGAGATAGTAATTGCAATCATAGCCTAGTAAGTAATCGGTTGTTGTACCTAGTGTTTATTGACTTCATACTTATGTTATTTCGGATACAAATAAGCCCACTTGTTTATAATTCTTTATTTACATAGAGAGGCATCCCAAACAATGTAAATAGAGGAATATAAACTTATGGTTCGGTGATTTACAATTTCTTTATTTAAATGAAAATGCATCCCAATCCATTCAAATAATTATAAATCATCCTACTTAAGAATTCCCAACACACCATTTATACTTAGCCGGTGAGTTACAAGGTAGTGTATTACGAGATGATACTGGTGTTCCAAAAGTACAAGATGAATATTCAATCTTGTAAAGCTGATGAGGGTGCTTGTGGTGTAACTAAGGATGATTTGAGCTTTAAAAGTGCATCAAGATCTGTTAATGAGCTTGTGTTTGCCACGGTTGTGAAGGTAATGTTGTGATATGTTGATGAACAAAAGTGCTTAGTGTATTCTAAATGTTAATATTGGTAGAGATGTCAAGTTTGCTTTGAAAATCTTAAGAGATTTTAAAGGTTTATGATGGAATGGTATCCTTAGGACCTAAACAGGATAGTACTTCTACAGGATGAAGAGAATAATTGATAACTATCCCAAGATAGTAGTTCGGATTATCTCATAAATGAAAAATTTCAAGAATGAATTTAGATCATACAAATAAGGTGTTAAGATCTTGCTGAGTGGTAAGGCACTATCGTGTCTCTAGATTGTTTTAATGTATTCTGGTGGTTTATCGTGTTCATGTAGGAAATCAATCTAAACATAACCCTAGTACAACTACTCTCAGTATTTGAAAATTTTAAGTCGAATATAGTTAGTCAGACTATATTCCACTGTCTCTAGGTTAAATATAGGTGACTAGTCTATATTTAGCCCAGGTTCGATAAAATTTTCAAATACCTAAATTAGGTATACTTTTGATATGTCCGTTGCTTTCGGGAAACTGTCCACTAAACAAAGGCGATGTCAAACCCTTCAATTGCAAGTCCCGGCCATACAAGACTTGTAACATATGTTTTTCATATTCCATTGTATAGAAGATAGTACGGGTAGGTACGTGTGGAAAGGAAGTTTTAAGTAGTTCTAAAATAGAACATACTTGGCCAGGATCACGAATTTTTAATAATGAAGGTTTCAGAAGAAAACTTTGATGAATGTAGGGCTGAACTTCAGCTTTTGTAGGTGATGGATTTGTTTGTCCTTTAAAAATCTCATATTTCTATTTAGAAATTGATAGGTTGTGACGGGTTTTTGATGTTATATGAAATGATATTGATGATGTGATGGAATGATTCTAGAGACCATTGCGCAAAACACAATGTCTCGGAAGTAGGTTAGACCATTGTGCAATTCACAATGTCTGGGAAGTAGGTTAAACCATCGTGTGACTCAAAACATTTGAGAAATGATTAAGACCATTGTATAATACAATGTCTTGGAAAATAGGAAAGACATTGCAATCAGTTACAATGTCTTGGAAAATGAATGAGACCATTGTATCTCATAATGTCTTGGAAAATGAATGAGACCATTGTATCTCACAATGTCTTGGAAAATGAATGAGACCATTGTATCTCACAATGTCTTGGAAAATGGATGAGACCATTGTAACATACAATGTCTTGAAAAGTGAATGAGACCATTGTAACATACAATGTCTTGAAAAGTGAATGAGACCATTGTAACATACAATGTCTTGAAAAGTGAATGAGACCATTGTAATTAGTTACAATGTCTTGGAAATAAAATGTTTGGAGTAGGAACATGATTGGGAGAGTGTGGCTGTGCCGAAATGCTTTAGAATAGGCATACACAGATATGTTTAGTCCATTGTTTAGATAAATGATTGAAAATAAACCGAGTTTATATATCAATATACTAATATGTTCATGTAGTATAAAATGCCTAGTGTGTATATATCAATATACTTATATGTGTTCATGTAGCATAAAATGCTTACGGGGAAATGCTCAATTATGTTAAGGGTACATATATTAATATGCAATTATGTTTGTGTAGCATAAAATGTCTACGGGGAAATGCTCAAAATGGGTATATATGAATATACTAATATGTTTGTGTAGCATAACATGCTTACTAAGTCCATAATCGTCTGGAGAATGGAAGACACGGAGAGCAGAAGGATATAAAAATGTTTTTGCTTGTATGTGTGGTTATAGTTTAGGTCTCAATTAGACCCGTTTCTCTATAACCATGGCTCTGGTACCAATCTGTAACACCCCCAACTCATGGATGCAGCGGAATTCAAACTGGGTGTTACTCGACGGCACAATAGTCACAATAATAGAAAAATGCACTCTAATTGAGTCATTTTAAAAGATTATTATTCAAATTATATAAATATCAGAGATTACAAAATGAGGTCCCAGATGGTTCCATGTTTACAATTTACATTAAATGAGTTTTTGAATGATAAAATTTATAGCCATCTTGAATATCTGTGCCCTTCCATGCCATCCTTGATCGTCATGAACCTGAAATACATGCTTGAGAGGTCAACACAAAGGTTGAGTGATATTCATAGAGTTTGTTAAATGGTTGAACACAATATGTTGGTAGTATGAGTTAATTAGACTCATACACATGGTTGGAAAACAAAATAGTTATTCTCGTTTTATAATTGGACTAAGTCCTGTTTGTATCCTTATTCTGTGTATGGGTTACGTTGTTATACACTCCATAGCGTTGAATATTGTTTCGTATTTATTACACTAAGCTTATGCAACCAAAACGTTAACGTGTACCAATATCAATCGGCGGAGTTATCCCGGTAGGTACTTTGCCGTCATACCTAAGTCTCAAATATTAATGCATTTGTTTGAACGTACTTGGTCAAAACAAATGGGATTCGTCAATCCCAATAGGCCTATTCACAATATTCGCGCTCACTATTTCTAGTGATTAAATGGTTCATAATAAGGGATCTCGGTTTGGCAAGGATGGTACTTAGTGATAATAAACAATCAGGCAAGCATACAATTTGAAAACATTGTGCTCGGTTATAAATAGCATGTATTCCCCCCAAGGGTTTGTAAAACAATTAAGATATGGAAAATGGGGCTATGAACTCACCTTGAGTTGGATGATGTATAATGAGAATGATGGATATGCCGTAAGAACTTCTACGAGCAACCTAGAATAATTGTTGCAACTTAGGTTTGGAATAATGTCTAAGGAAACATAAACATGCCAATATATGTCTTGCACTTAGTCCATGATGTGGTATGATGTATAGTGTAAGTCTTTGAAAAGAAATGCTTCATGAAACATGTATAGTTTATATATCGTTTACTACCGTTTGGGCCGACATAATTCAGAAGTCATGTTAGTAAACGTTCGAGGAGCCAGGACACTTTAAATCGTAAATCCACAACTCATCTCGACGGCTTACATAATGAACTCCTCACATGAGGCTCCCTACTATTGTAGTAGTTGATAAAGTATATAGATATAAGTTTTGATCCAAAAAGTTACATGTCCGATATTTGGATAAACTTTAGGAAAGTTTATTATTACATGAAGATTGTTATTAGGGTAAGTTTCATAAGTCTTGTATGATCATTTCTCTTTGTATTAACTCATGGTTCCTTTTAGGTGAAGTAGATCCAAATTGCTTGTTCAAGTTGTCGCCAATTCCTTGTTTCATGTTTACGCCTAAGTAAGCTTCTATGGTCATTTAGTCATGGCCTTGCCATGACCTTTGGTCATTGTTCCATGGTCATGAGACTCAACTTTGACTCTAGCCATGGTTGTGGTCTTGATTATAGGTCATAAGACCTCTTGTTCCTAGTAAAACATAACCAATATATAGTAACTTGTCAACACTTAGTGACCAAGTTTGGACACTTGGTGTCATCTTAAGGCCTTAAGCACAAGATCAAGCCACCTAGTGTGAATCCCCCCCCCTAGTGGCGGTTTGAAAGCTTGGGGAGGAAGGTTTTGACTTGTGATGATCTTATCCAAGCTTATGTAGTTAGTTTCGACTCCGTAAGGTGCTAACCGTAAGTTGTTACGTCACAAAACGTAAAACCGGGTATCGTAAAAATGTGAAACTTGAAAGTATGGTTAAACATGTCAATATACTCCATAATAAAATATAAAATGAGTGGTAGGTTCCATTGGGGTGGTAAAACCCTGCTAAAACTGGAAACACGAGTCTAAAACGCGTAATACGTAAAACGTACGAATTTTGCGTAAAATTGAGAAAAGTTAAATGTAACTTTTCTAATAGAATGATAATGACTTAAAATGACTTATAATGTCTAGACTGGGCTCAGTCTAGTGTCGGTTGGTATTAAATGTCTTTTAGACATCAAAGCGTAAGCCTAAAAATCAAGGAATGACTTATAAAATCAAGGAATGATTTTTGGTCAAAGGAGGAGGGAAAAATATGTTGACTTTTTCTAATAAGTTGAAAACTCAAATCGTATTAGAAATGCGGTGCAGGTATAGGCTAAGGTTACGGCATAGTAAAAACGTTTAAAAGTGAAAATTCCAGTTTTTCACGGCCGAGGTTTATTTGGTCATGTTTTTCTCAGTCATGATTAATTCTCAAATAAATCATGAGTGTATCAAACATTTTTCTGATGCGGGGAAAATTAACGCGGTCGAGTTTCGTTGTGCGTAGAATTTTCAAATGACGTTTAACCTAAACGTGTAATTCCTTAATAACTCTCACGAAAATGATCTGATGAATGTCAAACTTTTATTTTTCCATGGAAATGATTTATCACACATGAATATGAAATAAAAATTAAATTCTAGAAAATGAATAGTAAAAATGAATAGTGAAATTTCCGGGAATAGAAGTTAACCTGAAAATGTGAATTGTTACAACCGTCACCAACTTTGTGCTCTTGACGCCGTCATGAAATCCTTCTTGACGCCATCATGAAATCCTTCTTGACGCCGTCAGGTACTGTTCCCAGCAAGAAAAATTAAGACTTTGCCGTTTTCTTCACTTTTATGCTCCAAAAATGTCCAAAATGCTTCCTTTTCCAGAATTCACTCCCAAAGTACATAAAATCACAAAAGGAACGATTTAGGGTAATATTTGATCAAATAAATTCCAATTCCGGCTTAAATGACCCCCCTAAAAACGGTTCATTTTTCGCCTCATCATATACTCTTACACTTGAGATTTGCTTGTCCTCAAGCAAATGCGCTTTTATTCTAATCAAAATACAAGTTAGGGGTCATTTAACACTAATATAAAAGTAATTACAACAAATAATTGTTCCACTAAAGACCAAAGACAAGCACGGAGGTCATACACTAGCACCTCACAAATAGTGTTTAGATACTCACATCTCTTGGGTGTAATAAAGTATATATCACAATATGGAAATGGGAAAGATCTCTCACTACCTGTCATAGCAAAATAGATTACCATAGGCTTGGGAATGGATCAAACCTCCACCACATGGCGTAAGCACCTAGGATAAACTATCAAAGAGGTCTTTTAAAGGGTTGTAACGTTAGATGTAGGGATATGGAATACACGGTTTTGTTGGATATAGGCAATCTTTACTGGTGGCGAGCTAATCATCTTAGTTAATTACATGTACAATATGGCGTTGCTAAGCCAAGACTATACTCGACTTAAGCTAATGAATCAAAAATAACAAGAACTTAAAAATAAACATAGAATGAAACGGGATGGTAGTTCGTATGCCATTTTTTTTTCTATATATTTTTTTAATTCTTTCGAATTTTTTTTTTTTTTTTTTTTTTTTTTTTTTTTTTGGATACACTCTTACCCTACCATCCAAAATAATACATCATAGGGAATGCAAATTCCCCTTACACTTGAATCTTTACATACTTTACAATAAACTAATCTAATGACTCGAATTAAGATAATCAAAACACTTGGAGTACTTTTAAGATTAATGCACATATGGGGGTAATATAAGATGTTCTTCCCCATTACTCCATATCATTAGTACTTTACCCATGAGTCCCAATCGTCCCAAAACAATATGTACAAGGATATGACTCGACTTATATAACACCCCCAAAATCGATCAATACAGCGGAAGACTTAAAATGTCAGCAGAAGACTTTTGGGGTATTATATCGTGGATCTTTGTCACAATTATAGAAAACGATTCAAGTGATCGTTTCAAGTTTTATTTAAAATACCAAATATTCATAATTCCAAGAGAATTCGTTATTCAACAATAAGTTTTTATTTAAAGAGAAATAAACGTTTCTTTATTTGCCCAATTCGTGCCTTTGCCATCCATTCCATTTAGTTACCTGAGATAAACATGCTAAAAGTCAACAAAAAGTTGAGTGAAATTCATAGGTTTATAATTAAGAGTTTGAACACAAGAAATAGATGTTTATTGTAATATCGATACAAATAAACAAGTTAGAAATCACATTCATTATTGCCTTAAGCTCATGACACTCAACGATTCAACAGACATCAAAATTATCCATAATAATGATGTGATATAGGTTGCCCCCAAGATAGGTATTTGCCAGTAACCTATGATATTTAAATAAAGTGCATTTGGTGACTTTCCTCTAGCAACCACATGGGGATTGTCAATCCCTAATAGATCTATTCACAATTATTTACGTTCACCCTTCAAGTGATTAAGGTTCATGATCGAGGGACTTTTGGCAATAGCTACTTAAGCAATAATAAGATCAGGAAAAGACTTGTGTTCGGTTTTGAGCATGTATCCCCCCCACAAAAATAAGTTAAATGTGGGCTATGAACTCACCTTAGTAGTACAATAGAATGGTCGTATTCTCAACGATTGTAAGGCAACGGCTTCACACACAACCTATAAGATATGGCACGTTTTAGTTCTTAAGTCTCGTTTTATTGCGAACGTTTATTATTAATTACAAGTAATCGATAAAGTGCATACGTGATGTGTTACCTCGTATAAAAAAAATAGATAATGGTTACGTATTGTTTTATTCGTCTAAATTTAGTTATCGTTATATAAATTTATTACGTATTATATATATATATATATATATATATATATATATATATATATATATATATATATATATATAATAAGTTACGTTTATTGATGAGTGTGTAAATACTCATCATTTTTATCGTATCTGAACTGCCAAAACATCCAAAAACACTCAGAAATGCATCAAAATACTGAAAATATTCCAAAATTGTGTTTTATATGTTTTAGATGCAAAATGTTTAAAAACAAATGAAAAACGAACAAAGTTTGCATAATTGGCAGTTTCAGTCCCTCAAGTTTCAAAAATTGACAAAACTAGTCCCTGAAGGTTTAAAATGAAAGAAAAGTCAAACCAAGTCCTTTGGAAATCAAAAGTTGACAAAAATGGGTCCCTGGGTGAAAGTTTTGAAAAGTTTACATGTTTGGTCCCCGTAATTTGGAAATTTGCATAACTGATCCCCGAGAATTTCAAAAGTGGAAAAATTGCATTTATGGCCCATGGGAATTCAAAGCTTGGCAAAGTAGGTCCTTGTGAAAACTTGGAACAGTTGGCAAAACTACCCCTGAACTTTCAGCTTGTTACACATATGGTCCTTGTGGTATTTTTATGTTACAAAATAAATGGACCCTTTGTTTATCATAACCCAAAATCAACACCCCTTATTACTCCAAAGCCCACACCTTATCCAACTCCCCCCAGGCCCAATCAACTCCAAAAGCCCACCTCCACAAACAATGTTACTCCTCCCCGTTTTTTTATTATACCCACCCAGGGTTTGACTCCCTTTTGACCATCACCCCCAAACACACCCGTGAACCTTTTTCCCTCCCTCTGCCAAAACCCGCAACACTCCACACCAACACCATCATTATTGCTACTCCTCCACTCCAACCCTATCCCACTAAACTTCCTTTCCACTAGTTAAATCCAAATCCTCCCCTACTACAAGTTATCAGAACCCATAGGCTTAAAAACCGTTTTCCCGCCAAATTGACATAGGGAGCTATAGTCTACCAAGTGAGCTAGAAACAAGTCATTTATATACCTAGGAGGAAGCAGAGAGAGGGATAATTAGTTTTGGAGATAGCTTAGTGTAATGTCGAATTATTATTTTTCTTAGTTTCAAGTCTCACTTTAGCCATTCAGTTGTAATGTACTCATTTTTAGTGTAATATCAAGTTTATTAAAGTTTAATTCCAAGTTTCTTTGTGAATTCAGTTTTTACCACTTTTAGTTAAAAATTTCACTTTACCCTTATGCTGTTGAGAGTTGTTGTTTATTGCTCTTATGAGCTTATATGAGTTGTTTGTGAGTCTTTATAAGCTTCCTAAGCAGTTTGAATAAGTTTTGTTCAAAAACTCAAAAATACAAGAAATTAGTTGAAAATTTAATGGAAAATAAAAAATAAAAAAAAAGGAGAAAAGAAAAGAAGAAGCAGCTGAGGAATATGGTTTAGAACTCATGGGGAGTATTAGGTTAATGGTTGTGTTCTAGTTCAGCATTATTCCACTCTTGGATGAACTTGTAAGAATTTTTCATTTATTTGCATAATTTGTTCATCTCTATTATTGTTGTTGTTTGCTGCCATTTTTGGTTCATTTATGCTTTTTACATGTTAGTATAAGCTTGATTCTCTGTTTCATACTTAAATCCTTTCATTTGCTTCATTAATTTTTTAAATCTGATTTTAAGTGGGTGTTTGGCATTGTAGATCCATTGGTGATCAGTCAGGCCTAGGTAGTTGTTTCCTGTTTGCTCATGTCACATTAAGTCCCTTTAACTTAGACTAAGGTAGAAATCTATGTTCTAATCAACGAAAGTCAAATTCATCACCCATGGATCATAGCAGTTCCACTGTTGGACTTTTTGAGTCCAAAACCACCCAAAACTCTTTCCGTAGTTGTTGCTTCAACCTATTATAGTCTTAATATAGCTCATTACATGATTTTCAGTCATCAAATTAAGTTAAAAGTTCACAAAAGTCAAATCTTAGGTTTTTATAGAAAGTCAAATGTGCATGAAACTCAGTTTTTACCAAAAGTGCAAGATTTAATTTGATTTTTGTGGTATGATTCAGAGTTTGAGACTTGTTCCTATGTAAAGTTTACCACCTCAACTCCATTGTCCTATCATCCTTTTATTTTTGCAATTTTTCTTGTGGGTCCCACTGAGCCCCAAACTCCGCTGCAGGCTGAGCTTTGTTCTGCTGCACAGACCCAACAGCCCACCACCACCACTTGGTGGTGGTTTTCTTGCCAATCCAGTGGGTCCCATGGCCCCCTCCTTGCACCTTTCAACCCCTCCCCTGGTGGGCTTCCTACTTTGACCAATAATTTGACCTTGGACCCCCTGGGTCCCACCTGTATTTGGCCCTCAAAAGTGTCCCTTTTTCTGAGTTGAACAAGGTTTCCATAGTGCTTATTGTTAGCTTTTTGCTTATTCTGAGGTCACATTTTGCTTTTTCTGGCTTATTCATGTTCCCTTTACTCATTTGAACTAGACTTAATCATTTTGGGTCCCACTTGTGCCCAATTCAGCTTATTTCCCTTGTTGGTCAACAAAAGTCAACTGTTGACCCTATAAGCTTGTAATTTGCTTATTTTCAGTTTATAAAAAGTTTGTTTTTACAAAAAAATTTCTTTTTTAGGTATAAAACAAGTTTCAAAAGAAAAAATCCAGAAAAGTTAACTTAATTTTTAAGTGATAGTTTCTATTTAATTTTATTTAAATTTTAATTTTCATTTTTAGATTTTTATTAAGAACTTAGCTTTTTTATATTTTTATTAAATTCCTCTCATATTAAAGTATTTTTAGTAATTTTCTCAGATTTTTATTTTATCATTTAGTATTTATTAGAGTTAATTTTAGTTGTATTAATTATTAATTAATATTAAGTTTAAAATAGCATAATTAGTCTTTATTAAGCAAAACCTAGTTTTTATATTTTTCCTAGCTTTTATATGTTATAAAATAATTTTAGAAATTTTCTTGTAATTTTTACTGTTCATCTTCTATTTTTCTTAATTTAAAATAGTTTAATTAAGTAATTAATGTTTAATTAGTAATTAATAGAAAAATCACAAAAAGAAAAAAATACATATTTTTATTTTTAAAATTAGTTTTTAGTTATTTTATAATTTTAGAAATTTTATTTTCATTTTTCTAGTGTTAAATTAATATAATATTGTATTTAAGTTTTTTAAGAATTAATAATTAGTATTAACTAGTATTTAATTAATAATAAATAATTAATTAGTGTAAAAATTTATTTTCTTTTTCTAAAAATTTTCTTTTATCTTTTAGTTTGTAAAAAAGTCATTTTCACCCCCTGGGTGTTTTCAGATTTCAGTTTTTATTTTTTATTTTGTACGTTTACGTTTTATTCAAACGTGAACGTACGCGTTTTAAGTTTTAAACGTTTCTGGTTTTTCTACCTTTCCATTCTTATTCATATAGCTTGTTTAAGCTATTTCATTGTAGATTCCTTAGTTCAAATCATTCACCAACCCTTTCCGTCCAGATTCACCCGATCACACAAGCCGTTTGATAACCATCCACACCTCGTCGGGACATAACGACCCGGGGAAACCACTATACTTCCACGGAGATTTGGTCTGAGATGTTTGACTTGGTTGACCACTCACCTGGTCAATTTAGGTTGACCGTTTGGGACCAACCAAATTTTGGCGCCGCTCCCGGGGAGGTTGTGCGCGTTATTCTAAACGGTTTTGCATATCGGTGATTTTTGATATTCACTCATTGTATATTTACCATCCCTGTTCATATCTTTTCACACAAAAAAAAAAAAAAAAAAAAAAAAAAAAAAAAAAAAAAAAAAAAAAAAAACCCAAAAATATTTTTCCTTACCCTCTAAACGTTTTATTCTATCTCTTTCTCGCTCTTATGTTTAATTCTAATGGAATCGTTTATTCCTTGCGTTGGTTGTGGTGAGCCGCTTTTCGGTTTACCATGTCACTGGTGCACGTGTGAACGATGTGGTAATGATATTCGGGACGGAAGTTGCTTGTTTTGTGGTTCGAGGAATTCATTTGCTTATGATCCTAATCCGAACTCATTCAACGACTCTTCAAATTGTCCCAGTTACCTACCACAGCCAGACTTATCTTCATATTCGTGTGAACACTGTGGAGGTCCTCACCAAGGATTTGAGTGTCAATCCGGAAACACGTTTGTCTATGAACAGTTTTCCGGTGATGCTCAGAACTTTGGTTATGACCAATACCCATATGATTCACCAGTCCAGACTCAACAGTTTAACTGTTGTGAGTACTGTGGAGGGCCACACTTCAGCTCAGATTGTCAAACAGGGAATCCAATTCCCTGTAACAATCTTGACACATCATATTATGACCCACCTCCACAGTACCAGACTGGCCAAGCAACTCCTCAATACCCGCAAGACCTTTGTCATGAGGTTCTTGAAGCATTGAAAGAACTTAAGGAGGAGTTAGCTAATATTTCGCTTCGCCATGCTCAAAATTCTTCTTGTGCGTATTGTGGGGGTCCTCATGATGATAATCAATGTCAACCTTCCGGTTTTGACACATCCACACCCCCACAATTTCCACTCATTCCAAATTCTCGTGGGAAAACTATGGCAGAGTTACTTGCTGAAGAACGAGATTCTGGAAAAAGCATGGAAGAATTACTGGCTGAGCAACGAGCTGCTAAAATACGTGCCAATCTTCGCAATGCTGCTCTATTTGATGACGATGATGACAGTGATGATGATGAAGATAACATTGTTATTATTCAAAAAGATTCATCGATCACATCTGTTAAAATCCCGCCAATCCAAAAATCGCAGGGAGAAAAGACTATGAAGGAATTACTAGCAGACGAACAAATGGAATATATAAAAACCATGTGTGCTAGTCCTTCTCAACTCCCTCAGTCTGTTATCACACCCGAAGTTCACACTCACTCTCTTAACATGGGGGATGAGCATCTTAGCACTGTTCCTGATAAGGAATCGGACGAATTCATAAAGTCTAGTGTTGAGGTCCTTATCCCAATCCCAGGAGAGTCACAGGGAACTTTTGATCATATGTGTGATATTCCTTCCCCTCTTGAGTGTTCAAACGATCATTTTGAGACTTTCTCAGATTTTAATGGTGATTGTACATCTCATGGAGACATTGAGTATATTGAGGCATCACTCCCTCATTCTGATGCTGATCATCTTCTTGAGGAGTTCGCTGATGAACTCACTCACATCATTCCACTTCCATCGGGAAGTGATGATGGTCTCTTTGATTTTGAAGCCGATCTGGGAGAAATTGAAAGTCTCCTATCTCATGATCCGTCACTCACTTCTTATCCTACCAGTCCAATAGAGAATATTGATCACTTTGTTCCAGAAGCATGCAAAACTACTCTCACCAATCCTCTATTTGAATTCGAATCTGAATTCACTTTGATTTCTGATAACCCAATCTTTGGTATTCAGAATGAGGATAGTGATGAGTCTACAGTGGAACGTGAGCTCACAGATTCACATCTTGTGATTGATTCTCTTCACGAGGAGTTCTCCGGTGAACTTTCTCATATCATATCTCCACCGGAGTATGATAACTTCCACTTTGATCCAGACACACCCGGGATATGTCTGGATCACATGAGCTTAAACGATGAGATTCATAATACTGAAATTATGGATTCTCCTGTGGGTGAGGACGAGTTAATCATGATTTTCATCATGGTTTTCTTCCTTTTCTTCACCTATCCCGTGACGTCATCTCTTCTTCACTCATTCGGGAGTGAAGATACCATCTTTGACCCCGGCATTTTCGTTTATCATTTTTGAGTCGGGTACTTATCTCATCGGTGTGGAACTTTCACGTGCTTTAAATGTTTGTCCAAACATCTTGAATGAAAGTCCGATGGAGATTGTTCATTCCACATCATGCTTCCCCAAGAACAAATGAATTCGGGGTCGAGTCAAGCTAGCGACTCGGTAAACAAAAACAGTAGCATGCATATAGCGTTTTCACCCTAAGTGTGGGGGAGTCCCCCATGTTATGGTTACAAATAAAGTGAAAATACAAACTGGTATTTCCACATTTAGATTGTAATATTGCCCTTTTACGTTCCAAGAGTCGGCATAATAGCCGGGACTTTGAATATTGAGGACAATATTCATTCTAAGTGTGGGGGGGTATTCTAGCGAATTTTATCACATTTTACTATCTAGTACCCCCGTTTTTGGCCAAAATTTCAAAAATTTTAAAAAATTTTCACTCGAGCTTCAAAATTTTTATGGTTATCAGTCCACCATGTCTAAACCACAAAAGGATTGGCTAATCCAGGAGCAAACGGCTCTTGGTAAAGATATATCAAATCCGTTGATGGCTTGCAATTTGCCCAAAATTGTATGGTAAATCAATTCGCCATATCCCAAAAAGTGAATGAGTTGGGTAGCCCGCAAGATTATGGCTTGTGGTAAAGGCAGTGGAAAAACCATAATTGGTAATCAGCTCACCAAGATGTTGACTATTCCATCAAGAGCTGGCTAGTCCAGAAGCAAACGGCTTCTGGTAAAGACAAATCAAATCCGTTGACAGCTGGTGGTTTGCTCAAAATCACATGGTTATCGGTGTACCATGGTTCTTACTTGAACTGAAACATTTGGCTACTCCAGAAGTAATGGCTTTTGGTAAAGAGATTCAAATCCATTAAGTTTTCTCAAAAGATTGCTAGGGACTAGCAATAGTTTAGTGTGGGGGATTGATGAGTGTGTAAATACTCATCATTTTTATCGTATCTGAACTGCCAAAACATCCAAAAACACTCAGAAATGCATCAAAATACTAAAAATATTCCAAAATTGTGTTTTATATGTTTTAGATGCAAAATGTTTAAAAACAAATGAAAAACGAACAAAGTTTGCATAATTGGCAGTTTCAATCCCTCAAGTTTCAAAAATTGACAAAACTAGTCCCTGAAGGTTTAAAATGAAAGAAAAGTCAAACCAAGTCCTTTGGAAATCAAAAGTTGACAAAAATAGGTCCCTGGGTGAAAGTTTTGAAAAGTTTACATGTTTGGTCCCCGTAATTTGGAAATTTGCATAACTGATCCCCGGGAATTTCAAAAGTGGAAAAATTGCATTTATGGCCCATGGGAATTCAAAGCTTGGCAAAGTAGGTCCTTGTGAAAACTTGGAACAGTTGGCAAAACTACCCCTGAACTTTCAGCTTGTTACACATATGGTCCTTGTGGTATTTTTATGTTACAAAATAAATGGACCCTTTGTTTATCATAACCCAAAATCAACACCCCTTATTACTCCAAAGCCCACACCTTATCCAACTCCCCCCAGGCCCAATCAACTCCAAAAGCCCACCTCCACAAACAATGTTACTCCTCCCCATTTTTTTATTATACCCACCCAGGGTTTGATTCCCTTTTGACCATCACCCCCAAACACACCCGTGAACCTTTTTCCCTCCCTCTGCCAAAACCTGCAACACTCCACACCAACACCATCATTATTGCTACTCCTCCACTCCAACCCTATCCCACTAAACTTCCTTTCCACCACTTAAATCCAAATCCTCCCCTACTACAAGTTATCAGAACCCATAGGCTTAAAAACCGTTTTCCCGCCAAATTGATATAGGGAGCTATAGTCTACCAAGTGAGCTAGAAACAAGTGGGATGTGATCCCTGGGACCCACTAAACCCTAAAAGTCATTTATATAGCTAGGAGGAAGCAGAGAGAGGGATAATTAGTTTTGGAGATAGCTTAGTGTAATGTCGAATTATTATTTTTCTTAGTTTCAAGTCTCACTTTAGCCTTTCAGTTGTAATGTACTCATTTTTAGTGTAATATCAAGTTTATTAAAGTTTAATTCCAAGTTTCTTTGTGAATTCAGTTTTTACCACTTTTAGTTAAAAATTTCACTTTACCCTTATGCTGTTGAGAGTTGTTGTTTATTGCTCTTATGAGCTTATATGAGTTGTTTGTGAGTCTTTATAAGCTTCCTAAGCAGTTTGAATAAGTTTTGTTCAAAAACTCAAAAATACAAGAAATTAGTTGAAAAATTAATGGAAAATAAAAAATAAAAAAAAGGAGAAAAGAAAAGAAGAAGCAGCTGAGGAATATGGTTTAGAACTCATGGGGAGTATTAGGTTAATGGTTGTGTTCTAGTTCAGCATTATTCCACTCTTGGATGAACTTGTAAGAATTTTTCATTTATTTGCATAATTTGTTCATCTCTATTATTGTTGTTGTTTGCTGCCATTTCTGGTTCATTTATGCTTTTTACATGTTAGTATAAGCTTGATTCTCAGTTTCATACTTAAATCCTTTCATTTGCTTCATTAATTTGTTAAATCTGATTTTAAGGGGGTGTTTGGCATTGTAGATCCATTGGTGATCAGTCAGGCCTAGGTAGTTGTTTCCTGTTTGCTCATGTCACATTAAGTCCCTTTAACTTAGACTAAGTTAGAAATCTGTGTTCTAATCAACTAAAGTCAAATTCATCACCCATGGATCATAGCAGTTCCACTGTTGGACTTTTTGAGTCCAAAACCACCCAAAACTCTTTCCATAGTTGTTGCTTCAACCTATTATTGTCTTAATATAGCTCATTACATGATTTTCAGTCATCAAATTAAGTTAAAAGTTCACAAAAGTCAAATCTTAGGTTTTTATAGAAAGTCAAATGTGCATGAAACTCAGTTTTTACCAAAAGTGCAAGATTTAATTTGATTTTTGTGGTATGATTCAGAGTTTGAGACTTGTTCCTATGTAAAGTTTACCACCTCAACTCCGTTGTCCTATCATCCTTTTATTTTTGCAATTTTTCTTGTGGGTCCCACTGAGCCCCAAACTCAGTTGCAGGCTGAGCTTTGTTCTGCTGCACAGACCCAACAGCCCACCACCACCACTTGGTGGTGGTTTTCTTGCCAATCCAGTGGGTCCCATGGCCCCCTCCTTGCACCTTTCAACCCCTCCCCTGGTGGGCTTCCTACTTTGACCAATAATTTGACCTTGGACCCCCTGGGTCCCACCTGTATTTGGCCCTCAAAAGTGTCCCTTTTTCTGAGTTGAACAAGGTTTCCATAGTGCTTATTGTTAGCTTTTTGCTTATTCTGAGGTCACATTTTGCTTTTTCTGGCTTATTCATGTTCCCTTTACTCATTTGAACTAGACTTAATCATTGTGGGTCCCACTTGTGCCCAATTCAGCTTATTTCCCTTGTTGGTCAACAAAAGTCAACTGTTGATCCTATAAGCTTGTAATTTGCTTATTTTCAGTTTATAAAAAGTTTGTTTTTACAAAAAGTTTTCATTTTTAGGTATAAAACAAGTTTCAAAAGAAAAAATCCAGAAAAGTTAACTTATTTTTAAGTGATAGTTTCTATTTAATTTTATTTAAATTTTAATTTTCATTTTTAGATTTTTATTAAGAACTTAGCTTTTTTATATTTTTATTAAATTCCTCTCATATTAAAGTATTTTTAGTAATTTTCTAAGATTTTTATTTTATCATTTAGTATTTATTAGAGTTAATTTTAGTTGTATTAATTATTAATTAATATTAAGTTTAAAATAGCATAATTAGTCTTTATTAAGCAAAACCTAGTTTTTATATTTTTCCTAGCTTTTATATGTTATAAAATAATTTTAGAAATTTTCTTGTAATTTTTACTGTTCATTTTCTATTTTTCTTAATTTAAAATAGTTTAATTAAGTAATTAATGTTTAATTAGTAATTAATTAATAGAAAAATCACAAAAAGACAAAAATAGATATTTTTATTTTTAAAATTAGTTTTTAGTTATTTTATAATTTTAGAAATTTTATTTTCATTTTTCTAGTGTTAAATTAATATAATATTGTATTTAAGTTATTTAAGAATTAATAATTAGTATTAACTAGTATTTAATTAATAATAAATAATTAATTAGTGTAAAAATTTATTTTTTTTTCTAAAAATTTTCTTTTATCTTTTAGTTTGTAAAAAAGTCATTTTCACCCCCTGGGTGTTTTCAGATTTCAGTTTTTATTTTTTATTTTGTACGTTTACGTTTTATTCAAACGTGAACGTACGCGTTTTATGTTTTAAACGTTTCTGGTTTTTCTACCTTTCCAATCTTATTCATATAGCTTGTTTAAGCTATTTCATTGTAGATTCCTTAGTTCAAATCATTCACCAACCCTTTCCGTCCAGATTCACCCGATCACACAAGCCGTTTGATAACCATCCACACCTCGTCGGGACATAACGACCCGGGGAAACCACTATACTTCCACGGAGATTTGGTCTGAGACGTTTGACTTGGTTGACCACTCACCTGGTCAATTTAGGTTGACCGTTTGGGGCCAATCATTTATTATTTATTGTTTTAATATATATTCAAATATATATATAAATATAATAAATTATTAAAAAAAAACAATATTACTATTCAACCTTTATGTTTCTCAATTTTACACTCTTTACCCTTAACGGATTATATTATCATCGTTAGTCCATAATTTATATATTATTACGTTTTAGGTCCAAAATATCAAATATTTACATTTATTACCCCTAAGTTTCAATATTTACAGTTATTAACCTTGGAAAACTGTTTTTATACTTTTTACCCAAAGTTTACAAACTTGACAATTTTAGTCCCTAACTCTCGAATATTTGCAAAAATAGTCCAAAAATTTATAACTTAAAACTTAGCATTTTTATTATTTCAATAAGCTCATAAGATCTTAAACAGCTTATATCCATAGCTTATTTGCTTAATCTCAACTTATTTTACTAAATGCGCTTAACGAGCCAATATCAAGGGCCCCTTAAGGATTTATGATCCAAGGGGTTTGGGGGTACATTAGGTTTGTAGAAATCCATCTTTTTAAGTTACAAAATCATTTCAAAAGTGCTTATACGCTTAGCTTATCGTGATAAGCTAGAATGAGCTTTTTGGGCTTTTTGGCCCACGTAAGGTTTTTAGTTTTCTGAAAACTGGTTTCAATATCGACTAGCTTTAGGTCTCGTTAAGTGATTAAACAAAGTTAATAGTTTCAAGTATTTATCAATCCCGTTTCACCACTAGCTAGACAATTAGTCTATGTAAAAATATGAATGGGTCGTGTGGTTATATTTCAAAATATAGGATCAAAGTAATCGGTGTATATTAGTTCTTATCGTTAGTATATTAGTGTCAAATTATCTAAGTCTTTTAGAGTATATCGTATAAGTCCATACGACTTAGGATCGTGCGATATTTAGTATGTAAACGTAAGCATAAGCTTGAAATACTTATAGAATCTCGTTTGTGACTTAGTAAACGTGTAGTACAATATATAATATATACATGTCGCGTTTAAGTTTCACGTTTTATCTAGGTAAAGTGTTCGTGCAAAAACAAGTAATACGTATATGTATATAATGAAAATAACGATTTAGGAGTCTCACCTCACCTCAAAAGGTGGAGTAAAACAAGCGTATGGTTCGTGGAATGGTTCAAGCGCTTCGTGATTCACTTCACGTCCTTCTAAAGGTTCGATAGACGCCTTGCTAGTCATTCTTGGTTCTCTTGTGCACTCCGTATGTCCTCCAACTAGGTCCTTGCGTTGCGTTTATTTAGTTTGTGGTACGTACAAGTGTAGTTTTAGTTTGTGCTTGCATGTGGACGTTATATAGTGAGTTTTAAGATACGTATAGATACGCAAGATCACATGAACGATTGTGTTCCATGCTAAGCAAATAGTAGCGCCTCCCTTCATGCCCAATCGGGTGAGTACAAGCCAAGAGTTCATGAGATACATTCCTGACACCATTTCTGTTCACTTACTTGTTATAGGGGAAGAGGGGAGGCATGGAAGAAGCCTTGTGCCATGTTTTGGCCTTATCTCCATGGATGGTTTCATGCTTTGCTTTGAACGTTTTTAATATAGTGAACGGAGGTGAGTGAGCGAAGTTTTGGTCTCATGTGTATCTTGGGTACTAGGCAAATCATAATGTGCAATAAAATTGGTTCGTTATGTGTAAAAATCGTTTAGAAATACGGTGCGTTTGGAGTGTCGCGGCTAGCAGAAAACAAAGAAAGAAAGCAAAAGAAATTAAAGGGTGCGTTTTGGGCTTGTAACTTGGGCTCAGGATTTATGTCGGCCCAAAGAAAAAGAAAAATAAAAAGGAGTCCGTTTGTATTGTGTAACCGTGGCCCATTGGATGTTGGGGGCCCACCTAGTGTGTCTCGATTATCGTGTCGAAGTTTAAAAATATTAGTGAGCGTTCTCGGGAAGTTTCGTAGGTTCGGAGAATATATAAATAGTATACGTTATTTAGACGAAATGTATTGTTTTAAATATAAACGCATTATATAAATATTTATCATTCACAATAATTATAGGCTATCTAGGTCGTGTGTAAGCATCGTTCCTGGGTAAACGGTCAATCACAGTTATCGTAGTGGTTCAATATCAAGCCATATCAAAAAAAAAAAAAATTGTTACCCGTAAAATGGTGTTAATTTATCGTAACGTCGTTTTATTTATTCGTATGCATTTACTAATTGTAAGGGAAATTTATGAGAGGTTACATTACCTACCTCTTACAGGGAATTCCGTCCCGGAATTCTAATCTAAGATAGTTGCCAAGGGTGTCTTAGGTGAAAAGATGTGGGTACTTGGAGCGAATCTGATCCTCGCGCTCCCAAGTATATTCCGGTCCTCGCTTGGAGTCCCAACGAACTTTGATAATAGGGATACGGTTTTGTTTGAGTTGTTTAACTTCTCTATCCATGATTTCAATGGGTTCCTCGATAAAGACAAGGTTGTCATCTAGTCGAATTTCTTTCAATGGAATCACGAGAGATTCATCGGATAAACACTTCTTAAGGTTTGACACATGAAAGGTGTCGTGAATCCCACTAAGTTCTTCGGGTAGTTCTAGTTTATAAGCCACGGGTCCTATCCTTTCCAGGATTTTGAATGGACCGATGTATCTGGGGTTCAACTTTCCATGCTTTCCAAATCGTACCATTCCCTTCTAGGGAGATACTTTCAATAAGACTCTGTCTCGTATTTGAAACTCCATGGGTTTCCTTCTTATGTCGGCGTAGCTTTTCTGTCGGTCTCGGGCTGCTTGTAAGCGTTGTTTAATCTTAACAATTTTCTCAGTTGTTTCCCGAACAAGGTCCGGTCCTATAAGTTGTCTTTCTCCAACTTCTGCCCAACAAACGGGCGATCTGCACTTTCTACCGTACAGTGCTTCGAATGGTGCTGCTTTTATGCTGGTGTGGTAACTATTGTTGTATGAAAACTCTGCTAATGGTAAGTGCTTATCCCAACCTTTTCCAAAATCAATAACACATGCTCGGAGCATATCTTCCAAGGTTTGGATAGTTCTTTCACTTTGACCATCAGTTTGAGGGTGGTAAGCGGTGCTCATATCTAGTTTAGTTCCTAAGGCTTTCTGTAACGATTTCCAAAAGTGTGAGGTGAAACGACTATCTCGATCCGAGATGATTGAAATTGGTACTCCATGTCGAGTGACAATTTCCTTCACATACAGCTGAGCTAGTGTATTCATTTCATCGGTTTCTTTGATAGGTAGAAAATGAGCGGATTTTGTGAGACGATCCACAATAACCCATATTGTGTCGTATCCGGATGAGGTTCTTGGGAGTTTGGTGATGAAGTCCATAGTGATTCGTTCCCATTTCCACATAGGAAGTTCTGGTTGTATAAGTAGACTTGAAGGTTTCTGATGTTCTGCCTTTACTCTTGAACATGTCAAACATTTACCGACATATTCTGCGATGTCAGCCTTCATGTTTGGCCACCAATATAGTTTCTTTAAATCCTGATACATCTTGTCGGAACCTGGATGAATGGAGTATTTTGACTTGTGGGACTCGTACATGATGAGCTCACGAATACCTCCAATCATAGGGATCCAACTTCTGTCCTTGAAACATAGTGTTCCATCGAATTTCTTCACGAAACCATTCTTATTCTCGGGCATACCGTAAATCTTTTCCTTGGGTCGGTTTTCTTCTTTAAGTGCTTCGTTCTGTGCGGTAAGGATTTGGCATGGAAGGGGTGAGTGGATAGTCATCCCTAGTGATCTAACTCGAAGGGGTTTCAATCGTTCCTTTCGGCTTAACGCATCTGCTACTACATTAGCCTTCCTGGGTGGTAACGGATCTCACAATTATAATCGCTGAGCAACTCTAGCCAGCGACGTTGCCTCATATTCAAATCCTTATGATCCAAAATATGTTGAAGACTCTTGTGGTCGGTGTACACGGTACAGTTGGTGCCATATAAGTAGTGCCTCCATAACTTGAGCGCAAACACTACAGCTCCTAACTCCAAGTCATGAGTTGTGTAGTTTTCCTCATGTTTCTTCAGTTGTCGGGATGCGTAAGCTATCACTTTGCTTTTTTGCATCAGAACTGCTCCTAGTCCATGATAAGATGCGTCGCAATATACTATAAAGTCCTCATTTCCTTCTGGGAGGGCTAATATTGGAGCTTCACAAAGCTTTTGTTTTAACAACTGGAAGGCTGCTTCTTCATTTTCTTCCCAGATGCACTTCTCATTATTTTGAGTTAGCTTAGTCAAAGGTTTTGCAATCTTGGAGAATCCTTCAATAAAATCTTCGGTAGTAACCTGCGAGACCTAAAAATTGACGTATCTCCGTGGGGTTTGTAGGAGATGACCAACCTTTTACAGCCTCGATCTTTGCAGGGTCTACGTGAATGCCTTGACTATCTATGATGTGTCCTAAAAATTGCACGGTGCGAATCCAAAAGTCACATTTGGAAAACTTAGCGTACAATTTCTCTTTCTTGAGCAGTTCTAGAATGATTCGTAAATGTTCCGGGTGTTCATCTTTGTTGCGAGAGTAGATCAAAATATCGTCAATGAATACTATTACAAACTTATCCATGTAAGGTTTGCACACTCGATTCATTAAATCCATGAAAACTGCTGGTGCATTGGTCAGACCGAATGGCATTACTTGAAACTCGTAGTGACCATAGCGCGTTCTGAATGCAGTTTTCGGAATATCCTCTTCTCGAACTCTTAGCTGATGATATCCTGATCTCAGATCAATTTTTGAGTACACACTCGATCCTTGCAATTGATCAAACAGATCATCAATTTGAGGCAATGGGTATCGATTCTTTACTGTAAGTTTATTCAACTCCCGGTAATCGATGCACATTTGAAAGGATCCATCTTTCTTCTTAACAAACAAGATTGGAGCTCCCCATGGTGATGAGCTTGGTCGAATAAATCCTTTTTCCGACAATTCTTTTAGTTGTTCTGACAACTCTTCCATTTCAGATGGTGCTAGCCTATAAGGTGCTTTAGCCACTGGTGCCGCTCCAGGCACTAGTTCAATCTGAAATTCTACTTGACGTACGGGTGGAATACCAGGTATCTTCAGGGTAAACTTCAGGAAAATTCCTGACGATAGGAACGTCATCAAGCTGCTTCTCGGATGACTTATTTTCCGTAACTTGGGCCATGTATACTTGACACCCTTCTTTCATGTATTTTATCACTCGCATACATGAGATAATTCCATATCGAGGTTTGCTTTTGTCACCCTGGACAATGAGTGTTTCATCTTTGAGTGGTATATGGACGGCCTTTTCGTCACAGTGAATCCTAGCACGATGGTGGGATAGCCAATCCATGCCGACGATAGCGTCGAAACTACCAAGTTGAACCGGCATAAGATCAATGGCAAAAGGTTTTTCAGATAAGGTTATGGTGCAATCTTTTATGATAGTATTGGTATCTATTAAATTTTCATCAGCCATTTCGACTTCGTAGGTGGTGTTTAGCTTAGAGGGGGTAACATTAAGTAAAGGGGCAAACGTGTCTGATTTAAAACTCTTATCGGCGCTCGAATCAAACAATACTCTAGCATTACGATGGTTTAGTAGAAACGTACCAGTGACTACGTCAGGTCCGTTTCCATCTCCGAGAAGGTATACTCTAGCTGGAGCGTTGATTGGTTCATTTCCTTTTGGGCAGTTCCTCCGGATGTGTCCTACTTCTCCACATTCGTAACAAGTGGGTGATATAGCCTGTGTGTTGCTTCCTGTAGTCGGAATCCTACAGTTTCTGGTTTGATGACCGATCTTACGACATTTGTCACATCGGATGGTACAACGACCCTCGTGATGAAGTTTGCATCGCTGGCATTGGGGTTTCTGTCCGTTGTACCATACACCTTCCGTGGCGGCGTAGACTCGGGGTTTTTCTTTTCTTTGATTTTGCTGTTGAGTGCTCCGATGGTTGTGATATTGTTGGTGGTTCTGATTATTGTTGCGGTGGTGACTGTTGTTGCTTTGTTGGTTGTTGTTGTGATGGTGGGTGGTTCTTTTATCGTCCAATTTCCTTTTAAGTTCATTGCATTTCACTTCTCGGTCTAGAAGTTTCTGAGCAAGTTCCATTGCTGCTTCCAAGGTTGGCGGGTTTGCTGAGGTGACATTTCCTTCAATACTCCTAGGGAGTCCTTCGACATATTTCTCTAATGTCTTCTCATGATCGGGTACCATGGTTAGGCATAGTACTTTGAGTTCTTGAAATCTCCTGTTGTAACTTCTCAAATCAACGCCTTTCACTATTAAGGCATGGAACTCATCCTCAAATTTTCGTAGTTCGGAACGGGGACAATACTTCTTTAGTATTTTTGCCTTGAATTCAATCCAAGTAAGCTGATATGCTGCCTCTGCTCCTAGTGTTTGAACGGTAGAGTTCCACCAGGATAGAGCGTCTTGCATTAGTGTTCCCGTTGCGAAGCTTACCTTGTTGTTTTCCGAGCATCCACTTCTTTGGAAAACAGTTTCACTTCTTTCAAACCATTGAGCTAATTCTGACACTCCTTCAGTTCCTTTGAAATACGTTGGTTGACATGCTATGAAGTCCTTGTATGTGCAGTAGCGAGGTGCAGGTGCATTTCCATCTCTATTACAAGCTTGTCCAGCTAAAACGGCATTGACGCCATCAGCAATTGCTTGCTGGATTGCTGTCGGGGTCATAACTTCGGGGTTTGCTGGTGCGGCGTTCGTGGTTGTTTTCCTAGTTCTAGCCATGTTGCTATAAAAGAAGGTATATTATTAGAACATTTATAATAATCTTATCACGTCGAAAATACATATCGAGTAATAATTAGTTAAATATAGGTCGTCGTTACAATGATTCGATCATTGAAAAGTTTAAATCGTAAATTATCGTATGTTGGGATGACACACATTACGACTAAGTTTGACCTGTATGAACCAATATATTATGATATAATGCAACGTAAATAAAGATAAAATGAACTTCCATAAATCAATGTCAAGGTGTTACAGCACTTATTGATACTTGTGCAAATGTTTACAAAACATGACAAGATATTCTTATTTGTAGGACATTGATTTCACTAACAAGTCGATGGTCTCATGGTTTCCCTAAGGTTTGGTCTAGGCGGTGTTGGAGTTTCTGGATAGTAGCTGACATGGTTTCCATTGTTTGATCTCGAGTCCTTTCTCTTTCTCGGGATTCTAGCAAGGCTTGTCTAAGGCGTAGGTTCTCAATGTTGATCCTCTCAAGTTCTCGGTCTATAGTTCCTAACGTTATTTCTGTTGATGTGTTAGCTCCACATAGAGCTCCAATGAACTCCATTGATTCCCAAAATAGAGAATCCAACTTTTTCAACCTTATCTTCCATAGCAAGGTGATCAATTATGAGACTGTTCATATCATCTTCAAAAGTTTGTAAATGCTCATGTGGGATCTTGTTGAGTATACTAGCGATGGAGTCAAGTCGATCTTCATGGCGAACCATTCTTGCAGCTAATAATGGTATGGAGTGGTGTATGGGTTCCCCAGTGACTGGAAGAATTTGGGAGGTGGAGTAAGAACTTTCCCCAAGTTCCCTTGTTGTTGGTGTTCCTTCTTGAGATCTCCAATATCGCATAATGGGCAACAAGAAAGACCATTTACGAGCATCCACTTGCTTGTGGGTCCTTCGACGTCTTCGGTGGATACAAGATTCTGAGGTGGTTGGGCGGATTGGGTAAGTCCTTCGGTGAGGTATCACGGGTGTACTACAGTTAGGTGCAGGTGGTAATGCTAACAGAGGAGATGCTATGGGTGATGCTAGTGGTACAGTAGTGGTTTGACTGAAGAAGATAGTAGGTGGTGGTATCACGGATGATGTAGGTGGTGGTATCTCAGATGATGCAGGTAGTGATGGCACAGCTGATTCAGGTGGTATGACAAGAGCTGGTAGTGCTACAACAGTACTTGATTCATACGGCTGAAGTTGTCTGATTTGCCTAGATCGGCGAATCGGACCAGATAATGCCAGAGGAGAAGCCTCTGTGTCAGATGTTGGCAGAAATTGCTGGCTTTGCATGTATCTGTCAGTAGCAGGAGAGATAGGCATAGGTGAGGTAGCATAGGCTGAAGTAACATCTTCAGTTCCTGAATCTGAGGACACGCTGATAGGGTGAATGTTCGAAGACATGACACTGTAATAATTTCCCGATTAGTAAATGTAAGCATAATTATAATCAATTTAAAATGCTATAAAGTAAATAATACTTTTTACCAATTATTGGAATGCTCAGGCACGAAGGGCGTAGGATGGTATTTTATGAAAATTTTGTCCCGTTTAAAGTGTAGTTATAGTCCAATGTTCCAAAAACACTTGGTTCACTATAACCGTAGCTCTGATGCCAATCTATAACACCCCCAAAATCAATCAATACAGCGGAAGACTTAAAATGTCAGCGGAAGACTTTTGGGGTATTATATCGTGGATCTTTGTCACAATTATAGAAAACGATTCAAGTGATCGTTTCAAGTTTTATTTAAAATACCAAATATTTATAATTCCAAGAGAACTCGTTATTCAACAACAAGTTTTTATTTAAAGAGAAATAAACGTTTCTTTATTTGCCCACTTCGTGCCTTTGCCATCCATTCCATTTAGTTACCTGAGATAAACATGCTAAAGGTCAACAAAAAGTTGAGTGAAATTCATAGGTTTATAATTAAGAGTTTGAACACAAGAAATAGATGTTTATTGTAATATCGATACAAATAAACAAGTTAGAAATCACATTCATTATTGCCTTAAGCTCATGACACTCAACGATTCAACAGACATCAAAATTATCCATAATAATGATGTGATATAGGTTGCCCCCAAGATAGGTATTTGCCAGTAACCTATGATATTTAAATAAAGTGCATTTGGTGACTTTCCTCTAGCAACCAAATGGGGATTGTCAATCCCTAATAGATATATTCACAATTATTTACGTTCACCCTTCAAGTGATTAAGGTTCATGATCGAGGGACTTTTGGCAATAGCTACTTAAGCAATAATAAGATCAGGAAAAGACTTGTGTTCGGTTTTGAGCATGTATCCCCCCCACAAAAATAAGTTAAATGTGGGCTATGAACTCACCTTAGTAGTACAGTAGAATGGTCGTATTCTCAACGATTGTAAGGCAACGGCTTCACACACAACCTATAAGATATGGCACGTTTTAGTTCTTAAGTCTCGTTTTATTGCGAACGTTTATTATTAATTACGAGTAATCGATAATGGTTACGTATTGTTTTATTCGTCTAAATTTAGTTATCGTTATATAAATTTATTACGTATTTTATATATATATATATATATATATATATATATATATATATATATATATATATATAAAATAATTACGTTTATTATTTATCGTTTTAATATATATTCAAATATATATATAAATATAATAAATTATTAAAAAAAAACAATATTACTATTCAATCCTTTATGTTTCTCAATTTTACACTCTTTACCCTTAACGGATTATATTATCATCGTTAGCCCAAAATTTATATATTATTACGTTTTAGGTCCAAAATATCAAATATTTACATTTATTACCCCTAAGTTTCAATATTTACAGTTTTTAACCTTGGAAAACTGTTTTTATACTTTTTACCCAAAGTTTACAAACTTGACAATTTTAGTCCCTAACTCTCGAATATTTGCAAAAATAGTCCAAAAATTTATAACTTAAAACTTAGCATTTTTATTATTTCAATAAGCTCATAAGATCTTAAACAGCTTATATCCACAGCTTATTTGCTTAATCTCAACTTATTTTACTAAATGGGCTTAACGAGCCAATATCATGGGCCCGTTAAGGATTTATGATCCAAGGGGTTTGGGGATACATTAGGTTTGTAGAAATCCATCTTTTTAAGTTACAAAATCATTGCAAAAGTGCTTATACGCTTAGCTTATCGTGATAAGCTAGAATGAGCTTTTTGGGCTTTTTGGCCCATGTAAGGTTTTTAGTTTTCTGAAAACTGGTTTCAATAGCGACTAGCTTTAGGTCTCGTTAAGTGATTAAACAAAGTTATTAGTTTCAAGTATTTATCAATCCCGTTTCACCACTAGCTAGACAATTAGTCTATGTAAAAATATGAGTGGGTCGTGTGGTTATATTTCAAAATATAGGATCAAAGTAATCGGTGTATATTAGTTCTTATCGTTAGTATATTAGTGTCAAATTATCTAAGTCTTTTAGAGTATATCATATAAGTCCATACGACTTAGGATCGTGTGATATTTAGTATGTAAACATAAGCATAAGCTTGAAATACTTATAGAATCTCGTTTGTGACTTAGTAAACGTGTAGTACAATATATAATATATACATGTCGCGTTTAAGTTTCACGTTTTATCTAGGTAAAGTGTTCGTGCAAAAACAAGTAATACGTATATGTATATAATGAAAATAACGATTTAGGAGTCTCACCTCACCTCAAAAGGTGGAGTAAAACAAGCGTATGGTTCGCGGAATGGTTCAAGCGCTTCGTGATTCACTTCACGTCCTTCCAAAGGTTCGATAGATGCCTTGCTAGTCGTTCTTGGTTCCCTTGAGTTGTGGTTCTCTTGTGCACTCCGTATGTCCTCCAACTAGGTCCTTGCATTGCGTTTATTTAGTTTGTGGTACGTACAAGTGTAGTTTTAGTTTGTGCTTGCATGTGGACGTTATATAGTGAGTTTTAAGATACGTATAGATACGCAAGATCACATGAACGATTGTGTTCCATGCTAAGCAAATAGTAGCGCCTCCCTCCATGCCCAATCGGGTGAGTACAAGCCAAGAGTTCATGAGATACATTCCTGACACCATTTCTGTTCACTTACTTGTCATAGGGGAAGAGGGGAGGCATGGAAGAAGCCTTGTGCCATGTTTTGGCCTTATCTCCGTGGATGGTTTCATGCTTTGCTTTGAACGTTTTTAATAAAGTGAACGGAGGTGAGTGAGCCAAGTTTTGGTCTCGTGTGTATCTTGGGTACTAGGCAAATCATAATGTGCAATAAAATTGGTTCGTTATGTGTAAAAATCGTTTAGAAATATGGTGCGTTTGGAGTGTCGTGGCTAGTAGAAAACAAAGAAAGAAAGCAAAAGAAATTAAAGGGTGCGTTTTGGGCTTGTAACTTGGGCTCAGGATTTATGTCGGCCCAAAGAAAAAGAAAAATAAAAAGGAGTCCGTTTGGTTGTGTATTGTGTAACCGTGGCCCATTGGATGTTGGGGGCCCACCTAGTGTGTCTCGATTATCGTGTCGAAGTTCAAAAATATTAGTGAGCGTTCTCGGGAAGTTTCGTAGGTTCGGGGAATATATAAATAGTATACGTTATTTAGACGAAATGTATTGTTTTAAATATAAACGCGTTATATAAATATTTATCGTTCGCAATAATTATAGGCTATCTAGGTCGTATGTAAGCATCGTTCCTGGGTAAACGGTCAATCACAGTTATCGTAGTGGTTCAATATCAAGCCATATCAAAAAAAAAAAAAAAAAAAAAAATTATTACCCGTAAAATGGTGTTAATTTATCGTAACATCGTTTTATTTATTCGTATGCATTTACTAATTTTAAGGGAAATTTACGAGAGGTTACAACTTAGCAACCATGTAATCAATTAGATAATTAACTAAGGGTTTAAACAAATAACAATAATGCACTAAAGATGAGTGCATACACGGAAGGCTAAGGCGATTTGGTTGTACATTTAAGTGGGGTGTAACAAATTCTTCCTTTAAGTAAGATGCTTAAAGTTAGAAACGAAAAGATAGGCTCGGAGGGGTGTACTAGGGGTTTCGTGTAATAAAAATGAGTACAACGCTAAGGTGTGGGAAAAATTAATTGACTTTACTAAGAAAGTAATATGAGTTAAGTGGTCAAGTAATTATGATACTGGTTTAACACAAGGGTGATCCTAATGCCTCTTATCATGTAGTAAATCCTACTACACGAATGTAGTCTCACTAGCGGTCTCGGGATGCATCACTAACGCAAGTTCTAGAATCTAAATGCTACCGGTACACACATAAGCACTAATAATAAATGTTTTTCCTTTCAAATCTAAAGGCGAACCTCACATATTTGGGTGGAAATTTTTTTAAGTGGTACAGTTTTGTGCTAGTCATACAACCTCCTATCCATGAGACGCTTGCTATGGTTAAAGTTTCACTCCTAAATGTTGCAAAAAATTTTAAATTTGGCGCTAAAATTACACTAACAAGTATTTCTCATAGTTTTATTACACATCTACCATCAAACAAATAGACTCAAGCGAAAGTGTATACTATAAGGTATCATCATTTACCCTCCCCTTACACTTAGGATGAACATTGTCCCCAATGTTCAATTAAAGAATGTAAAAGTGAAATAGGCGAAAGAATGAAAGCAAATACTCCCCTGATTCGTTCGGTTGTGGATAGTGTGTCAACAAGGTTAGATCTTCCTCCAAGAAAATGAACAATCAAAGCTTCCCTTCCAGAATATAAATCATCTTCTTGTCAAACATAACCTGTTAAACCTGAGAAAACAAACAAGGCAACCTCGCGTAAAATCGGCGGCAATCTATATATGCTAACAAATCTTAGAAAACAATGTAAGATATAATGCTTGTGGAATGATGTTTGCAGATTTCCTGGAGTTTATAAAACTAAAGAATCAACAAAAACTTAAAGAGTCCGGTATAAACAAAACTCACAAAATTTTTCAGAATTTTTGTACCTGACGCCGTCAGGTTATAACTCCTGACGCCGTCAGAATGTTCCTGCAAAAATCTCATGTTAAGTTTTCGGCAAATTTCTGGAAAAACTTATGTCCTACATCCTGGAAAATCCTGCAAAATATCATCATGACTCGATACAAGCATTTGACTCAAACAATTACAAATATACATGTTCATTTAATATTGTTGTGGATCATTCTCAATTTCGTTCTTATAAACAAATTTGGGTCTCCCCTTACACTTAGCTTTTGCAAAATACCTTTATATGTAATTAAGATGAAGTTAAAAACAAAATAAAGTATTTTCAAAATTTACTTTGATACATGAACCACAAACAATAAAAATAAAGCATGCATACGGAAACAAATAAAATCAAATAAACAAACAAACAAACAAATAAATAAAGCTTGGGTTGCCTCCCAAGAAGTGCTTGTTTTTGTTCGAGTCACGAGCCTGACTCTACCCTTATTTAACGGAAATAGGGGAGGTTTTCCCTACACTTAGGATTAAGTGTGGGTGGAAGTATCGATACACACCCTTAGGGTGGAAATATGCCTCATGAGGAAAGTGTGGTGGATGAATTATATGCTCAAAGGGGTGTGCTCCTATCATCATAACCTTACCAAATTCAATCGGGTTAATGGGTGGATTAAGATTTTCTCCTAGAAAGGGATCATTTTCTATCAACTTTAAGAGACTACTAGTTGGGGATCCATCTTGACCTAATAAACCCGGTTTAAACCCATAATGTGTCTTGTAATCAATCATGAATGGGTGATGTAAGCATGTAAGGTTATGTTCCACTCCTATGTTGGCTTCCTCTCTACATGGCTTAAAGTCTACCACCTTTATCCTAAGACTACCTAGACTACATGGTTTGATGGGTGGATCGGGACCTATTTCAATTCCTAAATTATTCATCCAAGGATGGAAGATTAGGTAACGGTTTTGGTTGAGGCTCCGGTTCATCAAAACTAGGAACTTCCTTAGGAGTAAAAGAAAGGTCATCACTACAAGTGTTAAAACCTATATTCTCTAGTTGTGCTTGGTCCAAGGTTTCTACCTCTATTGGGGTTCCTATAGTCTCTTCTACTTCTTCCGGGTAAGTCACGGGTGGTGTGGGTGCCTCAAATGATGGTAGGACTTGTGGGTTTGGCGGGCTTGGATTTTCTACTTTATCATCCATCTTATCAAGATCACCTATATCCTCAACATGTGTTTCATTATAATCCAACCCTAACATTTTCCCAAGTATCTCAAGTGCTTCTATAGGCATCTTAACTTCTATATCCGAATCATAAGGATCATCCTCAATATTATGACTGCTATATTCAAATTGCCCAAAACATTCATCATGTGTTTCTTGAGATTTATCATCATCGATCATAAAACCTAGGTATTTTTGATCAATGTGATTATGTTCGGCTACATCCTCCATCACATCAAGGTCACCTATGTGTTCATCCTGTATTATGGTAGTGCCTAACCATGACATGCAGCTAGGTGGCTCATACGAAACTATCCTAGGTGAAGGCTCATATGGTGCATAGGTTTCACTAAGTGTGTAATTTTGAGGGGTTGATGGAGCTCCTAAGGTGAATTCTTTAAAAGTCTTATGCACTTGGCCTCTTTTCTCAAGGTACTCAATAAAATCAATATAAGATCCTGTCCTCCTCATTTCATTCCTCCATCTTGGTATATCCAAACTGGTGTAATTATATTTTTTCTGGTAAAACTCTAGTGTCGGACTTGGTGGATTCACGTTCTCCATAATGGTGAACGGAAGAGTCAATGGAAAGGTTTTTACGAACAAAGACACAAAGAAACGATAGACTAAAGAAAATCTAAAAATAAAAATAAAATCTTACTAGAAAGGAATCTAGCAAGTAGACCTAATAAAAAGAAATTCTAACCTAGACAATAACTATTCCCCGGCAACGGCGCCAAAAACTTGATGCGTGGGAATCACAACAGGTTTTACCTCTTGAGGGATCTCGAGAAGCTTACAACCCCCACCAGGCAGTGTACCTGATCGTTGTAGTATAGTATAGTGACAAATACCGGGGGATTGATCGTTCAACTCAGGAATAGTGTCGCTAGGATTAGAAAACCTAAAAACTAGGTCTAGAGGTGAGAGATGATTCTTTTTGTATTTTTTATATTTTATGAAAGCAATTAAAAATCTCGGGTATTGGAATGATAGGCGGAATTAGTTGCTAGTCAACTAACCCAATAACTAAAGATGCAATCAAAATAAAATAACAAAAATGAAAATAAACTAAATTAAGATAGTGGTGTGAACAATATATGGGAGAATTGTGTTTACTTAGATTTCACTACTCCCTAGATATCTTTTACAGGTTAATTACTTGTTACAGTTGCGTGGATGACGGGTTGTATTCCTTAATACCATTCATGGGGTGGCGTACTTACTTCCCCAATCCTATAAGCTCCTACTTCACTCCTATGTCGAGCCGGCTAAGAAGCTCCTAACATGGGATCACTAGAATTCGCTCATGCATTAAATACAACCATGAAAACCTAGTACACATCGGTTCATGTTTCTTAAGACGTTAAAGCAAGTTACACAATGGAGATCTGCCAGTTTTCTTAAGCCTAACATTGAAATCATTCATCCATTACAACTATAAACAAGCAATCAACCTATAATCAACATCTAGGTTTCATTACATCTAAGTAAACACACAAAAGATCTAGCCTAGCATGTTAAAATCAAGACAAGCATAAGATATATTCAAACAACACATAGACATATTGAATGAATTGGAAGAAAGCTTATCTCAATTGAACATGAAGGGTTTCAAGGGGTGAAAACCCTTGAAAGTACTGTTACAAACGACCTAGGGTTTATTAGGTTCGGCCCTAGAATTCTCCACACAAGTTCCTCTCTAATGAATGAAAAATAGAAAAGTATATATAGATTTTAGGAGGTGACGGCGTCAAGAGGAAAAATTTGACGCCATCATCTCGCCGCCAATAAAGTTCTCGGACTGCCTAGATCTATAGCTGACGCCGTCATGTATAATTCTGCTCTGGACCGTCACCAAAATTACTCTTGACGGCCTTGGCTTGACGCCGTCACGTTTCTACTGGACCGTCACCAACTTTGTGCTCTTGACGCTGTCATCAAATCCTTCTTGACGCCGTCAACTACTGTTCCCAGCAAGGAAAATTAAGACTTTGCCGTTTTCTTCACTTTTATGTTCCAAAAACGTCCAAAATGCTTCCTTTTCCAGAATTCACTCCCAAAGTACCTAAAATCACAAAAGGAACGATTTAGGGCAATATTTGATCAAATAAATTCCAATTTCGGCTTAAATGACCCCCTAAAAACGGTTCATTTTTGCCTCATCAGCAGCATCAACCCCCACTATCTGAACATGTTTGGTCCACCATTCCTGGGCATGATCCTGAAAAGTGCAAGTGGCGAACTTAACCTTGTCTTCCTTACGGCAGTCGCTACATCGAAATATTGTTTCTATTTCTTCGAACCATTTGAGAAATTCCTTTGTGTCTATAGTTCCGCTAAAGGAGGGGGATTGCAACCCATAAATTCCACGTGAGTAAGTTCCTTGGTGAGGGCGGTGGCTATGTTCTTGGCAATGAATTGTCCAACAACGGCTTGCGTCATGCTTGGAGTGGTTTGCTTAAATCTATCTTCATCAAATCATAAGGGACCATGAGAATCTATAGGTAATAAAAATCATCATATTCACAACACATGAAAATTTTGGTCTACATAGACCAATATCATAGATAGCACAACCATACCCATGTAGTAGAGTCAATACTTGGTGATTCCATTGTACAACAATCAAAATACTACAAGTTTCTTTGAACTATGCCACACCTCCCGTGGCTAGGATAATAGTAAAAGCTAGTAAAGATATAAGTCTAGTCTAGAGACTTCCTGGTGTCCCTCTGAGTGAAACCAGGGTTGTGGCATCATAAGGTCGAGATAGTCTTGAAGTGGGGTCTGGAGTTGTGCATCGATCAAGTCCTAGATAGTGTAGGTTCTAAACCATTCTTGAGGAATCTGTGGATGTTCCTGTTGAGTCCGTGATCTTGGTATTATCCACAAGGTGTTATCTAATTCATGGCAAGTGGGAATGGAAAAGGGAAATGTCAATGGTGGTACTTAAAAGGCAAGGTTAGTCTCCCTAATCTCGAAGGTCTCGGTGTCATATCAGGTAGCCTCTCCTAAGTCGGGTTCAGGTGGTGCTATTATCTCAAACGGGTAGGAGTTATAATCTAACAAATGTAAGTGATATGTGAATGTCAACGTATAGGAAGGTGAGAGTGATGATGTAGGTGTATCAATGGATGAAAAAGCATCCTCAATATTCGAGTCTGCTAGGATGATCACAGGGTGATTGGGCGAAGACATGTCACTGTGAACCAGGTCAATATAATTATATATATACGAATATGGGTATAAATAACTCACACAGTATGTGCATGAAACGACATGTGTAGTAAATATGCACCTATGATAAAATGATGAGATGCTATGATGATGTGGTTATAGTCTAGGGTCCAAGATACATCATAGTTCGCTATAACCTTAGCTCTGATGCCAATCTGTCACACCCCCAAAATCCCTGTTTTAGCAGCGGAATGGAATACCTGGGGGTGACTGCCATAGCATCACAGTTATAGTTATATTGAATGACCTAAAGTGTTGTTTATAAAATACATCGTTTGATCATTAAAAACATTCAGAGTTTACAAAATTAGGTCCCAAAAGGTGTTGCAAGTTTATGAAAAACAAGTCATACTAGATCAAACGATTACATAAGTGCATGAAATAAAATGAGACGCGTCGACTCCGTGACTCCAGGTAGGTCCAAATGCAAGCCACATGAGCTACCTTAATTTCCTAAAAATACATTACTAAAAACGGTCAACAATAATGTTGGTGAGAAATCATAGGTTTATGTAAATGAAATGCTTTTACGGTAACCACAAGTATAAAAATGATGATGATGTTGAAATATCCCATGATGAATAAAATCGTACATCAGCCCTTAAGCTCATGACACCGAAGCTGACTGATGAAAATGCCCCTCCAGAGTGTTTTACCAGGCACTCTAATAATGTTAGACATGAAATGCATCCGTTTGACTGTTGGTATAACTACCATGGATGGAGGCGTCACCCTCAATAGATCTATCCACTCACTCTCGCTTACAGGGAATTAACGGTTCATGATAAATAAATAGGGGACTTTAACATGGTAATACGGTAACTTAAGCAATGTACATAATTTGATACTTTGGCCCGTATTAAAATGATGATGCAATGTATTCTCCCCCGTGGGATTTGAAATCAAAATATTGAATTAAAAACGGGGCTATGAAAACTCACCTGATATGATGGTGCAATGATGGGGAAATGATCGGGACAACAAGGCGCGAACACTAGTCGCAACCTAATATGCATGAATATGATCTACTTTAGATTATGAAGTGATGTAGTGAATGTACATGCACATGATGTCTATACTACTTGTAACTTGAAAATAATAGTTATCGTTAAAGTATAAAGTTTTCCATAACTTGAGAAAAATATGTCTAATTAGACTTGCAAAACTAGTCGTAATATATTATACATAAAGTGTTAGTGTTTAACTCATCGCTTTGAAAACCTTGAAATGACATCTAAAAGTCGTGTAAATAAACTTTTGGTCATACGTACTTCAATGGGTAAGAAATACGGCTCTTCAATGTTGTTACTAGAAAATATAATTTTTAGTACGTTAGAATATTATTTCTAATAGTGGCTGTCAAAAATAATAGAGTTTGTCGGTTTTGAAACGTGTATATCTTTGTCGTTATAAGCTCATTTCCTTCGTTCTTTATATCCACGGTTTCGTATTAACATGTACTAACACATTTTTGATAATTCGGATCCTCTAGGTTACGTCTAACGACTCGTTTTGTCCTTCGAAAGTGGTCCAACAGCAAGTATATTTTCAGAAAATAGTTTTCGTCGTTAAATTTGGAAAAATCATATCTCCTTCGTTATAAGCTTATTTTTATCCGTTCTTTCGCCCATAGCTTCGTTTTTGAAAGTATTTTCTAAATATTTGGTCAAAAATTACCCCTGATTCCCTGGGTTTTCTGGATTTGGCGATTTGGGACAGTAGGTTTTATAATGTTTCAAAAATCATTTCTAGGGTTTCAAACTTATTTCAAATCTAACCAAATCACTTTCAATCACCACCAAACTAATCTATTCCTACCATACACCTTCTTAGGGTTTAATGGGTTCCTAAACATCATCCACCAAGTTAATCTACCAAGGGTTTACATATTATCCATTTCCAAGGCTTAAAAGATATAAAAGTATAAAAGGAGTGGTATAAACTAGCATATGCATGTAAAACTTGTATAAAAATCATATGAACTTTGTAAAAACTTGGTAATATTATGAAAAAGAGTTTGACATACTTACTTTGAAGGATTAGTGAGTTTTGAAGATGAAAACCTAATAACACCTTGAGTTTCTATTTCAAAACCCTAAAAGGAGTACTAGATGAGCTTGTATATAACTTGTTCTTGAAAAATTGATGGAGATTGCTTGTGTTTTGATCCTTGGCCGAGCACACAAAGAAGAGAGGAAGAGAGAAAACTTTTTCTTTTACTTGAACTAGTGAAGTGTATAAGAGAAGTTAAAATGAGATATTTACTTGTGTTTAAACAAGGATTTGATGTTCATTAAATGTGGGTAGGTAAGTTGCACATGAGAGCCAAGGAGGGGGGGGGGGGGGTTGGCCAGCGCACAAAAGGTGGAAAAGGGGGGGGGGTTGGCCAGCGCACAAAAGGTGGAAAAGGGGGGAGGGGGGCTTGTCCCTTGGTGATTTAATTAGAAAGTGAGTGTAGTTTTAGTGTAGTTATTAGTTAGTTTTAGGTATAATCGGGTACCGGGTTTGCTAGAAATAAATTTTAACGAAGTTAAACGGGACATAATAAAGTCATAAAAATTGTAAAAATATGTCGGGTACAAGTATTGAGTGTTTGGATGATTATTGTTTAGTTTCTACGAAAACCGTCGTAATTATATCAAGTCTACGATACGAATTAAATAAATTTCCAAAATACCGGGTAAATGAATTTTATAATTTTTGTGACATTGTAAGGGTTGTAAAAATATATCGGGACCATTGTGGGGAGTGTCGGATATGTTAGTCACATTTATTGATCGCGTGTTAACGTTTATTTAAAAATAAAGCTACGTAAAATGTCAAATATACCAAAAATGTTAATTTAAATATCCTACGAGTGGAATAGTATGCAAACGCTATTGTGATGATATGTAGACTATTTCTAGTCCATATGAACTGTCCCTACTGATGATGCATGAATTCGCAGCTAAACCAATCCGGTTACGCGAATTTAAATACCTGTAAACTAAATCTACGATGAAATAAGTGATGCACATGAATAGTGTTTTTCCTCCGAAAATGAATAGTGTCATGTGAATAATGAAATTTTTAAACGCTTCTCAGAATCTCAAACTGAATCTAAAAATGATGAATAGTGACTGATGAATAGTAACTTTCCAAGATAAATAATGAAATTTCGACGTCTGAAAAAGGACCTGAAATTACGAGTTGTGACAACCAGTACCCTCAAGAAATACTTTTCAAAGTACTGGTGAAGCAGTACCTTCTCAAAGTACTGTTAGGAATTCACCCAACAAAGGTACTGCTAGCACTTTTTCAAAAGAAAGATCAAGGAGGTTCAATTCCTATAAACCTAGAAGGATTTACACTTCAAGAAGAGTACCTAGATCAAAGAACCCAATACCCACTGTTAAATCTAAAGAAAGAAAGTGCTGTTGGGGAAGAAACAGTACTTTCAGAAAGTAAGGGTGAAAAAGGGAGTATTGTTGAGAATTCAACACAAATTTTGGAATCAAAATAATAATTCTTGATAGTGCTTTCAAAAACAGTGGATATTACATACTCAAAGAATTTGAGTATGTCACTCCACAAGGGGAACACAAGTTAGTAATGGCTTGGGTTCCTAAAAGAAACTAATCTTTTCATCTTTTATGCGGGGCAACGCAGAAGAGGAGCTTAAAGATCATATTATTATTGATAGTGGTTGCTCTGGAAGCATGACAGGAGACAAGGAGATTCTGTCAGATTTTAAGGCTTATTTTGGAGGAAGAGTTGCTTTTGGGAATGATCCTAATGGAGGGAGAATTACTGGCAAAGGAACTATCAAGACTGGATGCATTGATTTTAAGAATGTTAGATATGTGAAGGAGCTTAAATTCAATCTGTTGTCAGTATCTCAGATTTGTGAAAAGAAACATCCTGTTTTATTCACTGACACAGAATGTCTTATTCTCTCCCCTGAGTTCAAGTTTGTTGATGATAATTTGGTAACACTGAGAGTACCAAGAACCAATGATGTGTACAGCTTAGATTTGAAGAATATCAACTCAACTAAAAGAGCAACATGTTTAATAGCAAGGGAAACAATGGAAGAAGCACATCTATGGCACAAAAGATTAGGGCATGTGAATTTCAAGAATATCAACAAGTTGGTCAAAGGCAATTTAGTTAGAGGTTTACCTTCTAAAACATACAAGAATGATCACTCATGTCTAGCTTGCAAGAAGGGTAAACAACACAAGGCTTCATGCAAGAAGATTAAAGAAAGAACTATTAGAGAACCTTTGGAATTGTTGCATATGGATCTGTTTGGACCTATTTCTGTTGCAAGTTTAAACAAGAAGAAGTACTGTTTAGTTATAACAGATGACTGTAGTAGATTTAGTTAGGTATTTTTCTTGGGATTTAAAGATGAAACCTTTGATGCTATTCATGATCTTATAATAGCACTTGAAAATCAGTTAAGTAAGATCCATTAGATGTGATAATGGGACTGAATTCAAGAATAAGCTTATGGATGAGTTTTGTGCAAAGAAAGGAATTAAGAGGGAGTTTAGCATTGCTAGAACTCCACAGCAGAATGGAGTTGTCAGAAAGAAAGAATAGAACATTGATAGAAGCAGCTAGAACAATGCTTGCAGATTATTTATTACCTATTCCATTTTGGGCTGAAGCTGTAAGTGCTGGTTGTTATGTGTTAAATAGAGTATCAATGACAAAACCTCAGATGAAGACACCTTATGAGTTGCTTATGGGAAAGAGACCAAACATTAGATTTATGAAACCTTTTGGCTGTCCTCTGACTATTCTGAATACTGATGATACTTTGGGAAAGTTTGATGGCTAGTCAGATGAAAGATACTTATTGGGTTACTGTACCAATAGTAAAGGATTTAGAGTATACAACAGGGGTACCAAAAAGGTTCAAGAATGTCTTCATGTTGAGTTTCTTGAAGATCAAGAAAATCAAAAAGGTAAAGGTCCTGATTGGATGTTTGATCTTGATATTTTGGCCTCTTCTATGAACTATGTGCCTGTTCGAGAAGAAAATCAAGTTGTCCACAATGAAGAAGAATTATAGTACATTGTTCATAGAGTCAATGTTAGATCTGAAGATGTTCCTGATCAAGAACCCATTGAAAAGAAGAAAAGTACTGTTGAACCTCAAAGTACTGTTGAACCACAAAGTACTGTTGAACCAAAATCCACAGTATCTGATGAAGACCAAGCTATCCAAGATGAACCTAATAGGATGCTTTTTCAAGAAACCATTTCAAAATCCTATGAAGATGATCAAAGGAGAGCTTATGAAGCAAAAAAGAGGAAGGCTAAAGTCACATATGACTCTGACAATACTTTGCATCGAAGTACTGCTGAACCATTTGAAAGTACTTCTAGTGTTTTAGATACATCAAATTGGTTCAATACTGATGATTTGAATGATCCAAACATGCCTGGGTTAGAAGATACTGATGATGAGTTGGATAATGAAGGCATTTTCTAAAATTCCAATGAAGATCTTGATTTCACAAATTTGGAAGATAATCTTGAAGTTCCACCAACTCCTACATTAAGAGTTCATAAAGATCATCCTGTTAGTAAGATTATTGGACCTTCCACTTCTGGAGTGCTCACAAGAACAAAAGCTAAAGGTCTCTCTAAGCAACATACTGCTTTACTTAGCTTTGTATATAAACAAAACAGGGTGAATCACAAGGATCAGCAAATGTGCCTATTTGCTTGTTTTATATCACAAGAAGAACCTAAGAAGGTGTCTCAAGCATTAGCTGATGAGAGTTGGGTTGAAGCCATGCAAGAAGAACTTCTACAATTCAAGCTTCAAGATGTTTGGGTATTATGTGATCTACCAGATGGTAAGAGAGTAATTCGAACAAAATGGGTTTTCAGAATCAAGAGGGAATGTCATCAAGAACAAAGCAAGATTGGTTGCACAAGGCTATAGACTAGAAGAAGGAGTGGACTATGATGAAGTATTTGCTCCTGTGGCAAGAATTGAAGCTATAAGGTTATTTCTGGCTTTTGCATCTTATATGGGCTTTCCTGTATATCAAATGGATGTCAAAAGTGCCTTTCTTTATGGCACTATAACAGAGGAATTCTATGTTAAACAACCTCCTGGTTTTGAAGATCCTGCTCATCCAAAAAAAAGTCTATAAAGTTATTAAGGCTTCGTATGGCCTACATCAAGCACCTAGACCTTGGTATGAAAGACTCTCCACTTTTCTATTGCAACATGGTTACCGGAGAGGTGCCATTGATAAGACTTTGTTAATCAAAAGAGACAAAAAGGATATTATGCTTGTCCAAGTGTATGTGGATGACATCATTTTTGGAGCCACAAAACAGTCAATGGTGAAAGAGTTTGAGCAGCTCATGCAACAAGAGTTTCAAATGAGTTCCATGGGTGAATTAACATTCTTTTTGGGGCTTCAAGTTAAACAATCAAGCAGTAGAATCTTCATAAGAGGTTTAACTTCACCACTGTCAAGCCAGCCTCCACTCCCATTGATGCTAATAAACCATTAGGAAAAGATGAAGATGGAGAAGATGTGGATGTTAAACTGTATAGATCAATGATTGGCTGTCTAATGTACTTAACTGCATCTAGACATGACATCACTTTTGTTGTGTGTTTATGTGAAAGATATCAGGTCAACCCTAAAGTTTCTCATCTGAATGCAGTCAATAGGATTTTTAGGTATCTCAAGCAACAACCTAAGCTAGGGTTGTAGTATCCTAGGGAGTCACCTTTTCATTTGGAAGCTTTTTGAGATAGCGACTATGCTGGAGACAATTATGACAGAAGATCAACCACTGGAGGATGCCAATATCTTGGAAGAAGATTAGTCTCATGGCAATGTAAGAAGCAAACAATTGCAGCAACATCATCCACTGAAGCAGAATATGTGGCTGCTGCAAGTTGTTGTGGCCAAGTTCTTTGGTTGCAGAATCAACTCTTGGATTATGGATTAAATTTCAAGAATACTCCTATCAACATTGACAATGAGAGTACAATTTGCATTGTGAAGAATCCTGTTTATCATTCCAAGACCAAGCACATTCAGATTAGGCATCACTTTATTCGAGATTGTTATGAGTACAGGCTTATTAATGTGGTTAAAGTCCACACAGATGATAATGTAGCTGAATTACTCACAAAAGGATTTGATGTTTCAAGGTTCAATCATTTAGTGGTGAGTATTGGGATGATTAATTATTAAGCTACGTTTGAGGGGAGGCATTAGTAACTATTCTTTGTTTGAGGGGAGGCATCATAGTCATAATTTTGAAGATGTTTTTGTTTGTGAATGGAAAGTACCTTTTGGCAAAGTACTGCTTAGTCTTTGTATTGAAAGTACTGCTTAGTACTTAAAGGAAAGTACTGCTTGACACTTAGTGGAAAGTACTGTTTTGTTAGGGTATTGTTCCAACGGTCAAAAAAGGGGATAACTACTTTGCAAATTATACGGAGGAGATAAATGCCAAAAAATAATGGTAAAAGCATTTATTGTGCCGTGATTTTTTTGAATATTATCTCTTTATACACTTATCTCTTCCATCTATATTTACCCTCGTCGTTATTTGATGAGGCGAAAAATGATCCACTTTTAGGGGGTCATTTAAGCCCGAATTCGGATTTATTTGATCAAATATTGACCTAAATCGTTCCTTTTGTGATTTTAGGTACTTTGGGAGTGAAATCGGGAAAAGGAAGCAATTCGGACGTTTTTGGAACATAAAAGTGAAGAAAATGCCAAAGTCTTAATTTTCCTTGCTGGGAACAGTTGGTGACGGCGTCAAGAGTCCCATTCTGACGGCGTCAAGAGTAAGCTTGCATGACGGGCCAGTAGAAACCTGAGGGCGTCACGAAGAAGGGCGTCAAGAGTTAAAGTCATGACGGCCTGGAAACACATAACACATGACGGCGTCACAAGGAGATCAAGGCAGTCCGAGAATTATTTTGGCAGCGAGGTGACGGCGTCACACAATTTGTCTTGACGCCGTCAGACCCTATTTCCTATATATAGTTTTCTAATTTTTACACTAAAGAAGAGAGAAGTTTTGGAGAAACCCTAAGTACGAACTTGGTGCGAATTTTACAGGTTTTTCAAGGGTTCTAACCCCTTGATACCTTTCATGTGTAATTAAGATAAGTGTTCTTTTAATTCAATCAATATGTCTATGTGTTGGTTGTCTATATCTTGTTCTTGTCTTAATTCCATCATGTTAGGCTAGATTTATTTTGTGTTTGCTTGGATCTAATGAAACCTAGATGTTAATTATGTGATGATTACTTGTTTATAGTTGTTGTGGTTGAGTGATTTTGATGTTAGGCCTAAGAAAACTGGTAGATCTCCAATGGTAACATGCTTGAATGTCTTAGGAAACATGAACCGATGTGCACTAGGTCATTATTGGTTGTATTTAATGCATGAGCCACTGTTTACAATCCCTATGGTTGTGCTGGGCATGGCATAGGAGGAGATAAGAGCTCATAGATTGGGGAGTTAAGTGCGCCACCCCATTACCGGTATTAAGAAATACAATCCGTCATCCATGCAACTATAACAAGTAATTAGCACGTAAAAGATGTCTAGGGAGTAGTGAAATCTAAGTAAATACATTTTCTCCACTTATTGCTCACAACCTTAGCTTAATTTAGTTCATTTTCATTTTTAGTATTTTATTTTGATTGCATCTTTAGTATTGGGTTAGTTGGCTAGCAACTAATTCCGCCCAAATTCTTCAACCCCGAGATTTTTACTTGCTTTCTAAAAAATATAAAAAATACAAAAATAATCATCCGCCACCTTTAGAACTAGTATTTAGGTTTTCTAATCCTAGCGACACTATTCCTAGCTGAACGATCAATCCCCCGGTACTTGTCACTATACTATACTACAACGATCAGGTACACTGCCTGGTGGGGGTTGTAAGCTTCTCAAGATCCCTTGAGAGGTAAAGCCTGGTGCGATTCCCACGTATCAAGTTTTTGGCGCCGCAGCCCGGGGAGTAGTTATTGTTTAGGTTGAATTTGATTTTTCTTAGGTCTACTCATTAGATTCCTATCAAGTGAGATTTTTTTTTTCTTTTTACTTTGTAGCTTTCTTGTAGTCTATCTTTTCTTTGTGATTTTGTTTGTAATTTGCTTCAAATGGACTTTACACTTAGACTTCTAAGATTGCAAGATAGGGTTGAGCGGCTAACACACCAAAGAGTTCAAAATACCTCATTTAGAGACACCTATGAATCATATGAGCCTTCACCTAGGATAGATTCTTATGAACAACCTCCATGTTTAAGATCTAGTTTTAGTGAAGCCAATAGGAAATGTGACCTAGTTTGCCAAGGAATTATGGAGAGAGCCATTGCAACAAATCATAAGTTGGATGAAGCACTAGGTTTGCTATTATCACTACCTAAGAAAACAATTGAGGATGATTTAACCGAGCATGATCACATTGATAAAAAAGACCTAGGTTTTATGATCGATGATGATGAATCTCAAGAATATGATGAATCTCTTGGGCAATTTGTATATAGCAGTCAGAATATTGAAGATGATCCTTATGATTCGGACATAGAAGTTGAGATGCCTAGAGAAGCACGTGAGATACTTGGGAGAATGCTAGGGCTAGATTATAATAAAACACATGTTGAGGATATAGGTGATATTAACACATGGAATGATGAGGTAAATAACATAAGTCCACAAAATACTCAACCATCATTTGAGGCACACACACCGCCCGTGACTTACCTGGAAGAAGTAGAAGAAACTTTAGGAATTCCGAAGGAGGTAGAACCCTTGGACCAGGCACCACTTGAGGATATAGGTTTGAACACTTGTAGTGATAACCTTACTCCTAGTTCTAGGGAATTTCCTAGTGTTGATGAACCGGAACCTCAATCTTTACACACCTTTCCATCCTTAGATATATTTCTAGGAGACAAAAGAGGAACCGACCCACCCATCAACCAATATTATCCGGGTAGTTTTAGGATGAAGGAAGATATTCACTCACCCCCTTCACCTCACGTGGCATATTCACACCCTAAGGGTGTGTATCGCTACTTTCACCCACACTTAATCCTAAGTGTAGGGAGAATCTCCCCTATTTCCGTTAAATAAGGGTAGAGTCAGGCTCGTGACTCGAACAAAAACAAGCGCTTCTTGGGAGGCAACCCATGTTTTGTGTGTTTTTATTTGTTTATTTATTTGTTTGTTTGATTTTATTTGTTTCCGTATGCATGTTTTATTTTTATTGTTTGTGGCTCATGTTTCAAAATAAATTGTGAAAATGCTTTATTTTGTTTTTAACTTCGTCTTAATTGCATATAAAGGTATTTTGCAAAAGATAAGTGTAAGGGAGATCCAAATTTGTTTATAAGAACGAAATTGAGCATGAACCACAACAATATTAAATGGACATGTGTATTAGTACTTGTTAGAGTCAAATGCTTGTATCGAGTCATAATGATGTTTTGCAGGATTTTCCAGGAAGTAGGACATAAGTTTTTTCAGAAATTTTCCGGAAACTTAACGTAAAGATTTCTGCAGGTCACTTCTGACGGCGTCATGAGTTTACTCTTGACGGCGTCATGTGTAAAATTCTGGAAATTTTGCTAGTTTTTGTTTATACTGGAGTCTTAAAGTTTTTGTTAATTCTTTAGTTTTATAAACTCCAGGAAATCTGCAAACATTCATTCCACAAGCATTATATCTTTAATTGCTTTGTTTTTATTCCTAAGTCTGGAATTACATCTAGTTGTGAGTTTTCTTTGTTCGGGTTGATGCTTTGGGTTTTTGTCTGTCTTCTCAGGATTTACAGGTTATGTATGACAAGAAGATGATTTACATTCTGGAAGGGAAGCTTTGATTGTTCATTTTCTTGGAGGAAGATTTAACCTGGCCACCTTATTATCCATACCGAGCGAATCAGGGAGTATTTGATTTCATTCTTTTTACTTACTTCACTTTTACATTCTTTACTTGAACATTGGGGACAATGTTCATCTTAAGTGTAAGGGGAGGGTAAAATGATGATACCTTACATGTACACTTTCGCTTGAGTTTGTTTTGTTTGATAGTAGATGTGTAATAAAACTATGAGAAATACTTGTTAGTGCAATTTTAGCGCCAAATTTAAAATTTTTTACAACATTTAGGAGTAAAACTTTAGCCATAGCAAGCGTCTCATGGATAGGAGATCGTATGACTAGCACATAACCGTGTATTCAAAAAAAATTTCCACCCAAATATGTGAGGTTCGCCTTTAGATTTGATAGGAAAAGCATTTACTATTAGTGCTTATGAGTGTACCGGTAGCATTTAGATTCTAGAACTTGCGTTAGTGATGCATCCCGAGACCGCTAGTGAGACTACATTCGTGTGGTAGGATTTACTACATGATAAGAGGGATTAGGATCACCCTTGTGTTAAACCCGTATCACAATTACTTGACTATTTAAGTCATATTACTTGGCTAGTTAAGTCAACTAATTTTTCCCACACCCTTAGCGTTGTACTCATTTTTAGTAAACGAAACCCCTAGTACACCCTTCCGAGCCTATCTTTTCGTTTCTAACTTTAAGCATCTTACTTAAAGGAAGAATTTGTTACACCCCACTTAAATGTACACCCAAATCGCCTTAGCCTTCCGTGTATGCACTCATCTTTAGTACATTATTGTTATTTGTTAAACCCTAAGTTAACTATCTAATTGATTACATGATTGCTAAGTCGAGTCATATCCTTGTACATATTGTTTTGGGACGATTGGGACTCATGGGTAAGTACTTATTTTATGGAGTAATGGGGAAGAACATCATATATTACCCCCATATGTGCGTTAATCTTAAAAGTGCTCCAAGTGTTTTGATTTTCTTAATTCGAGTCATTAGAATAGTTGATTGTAAAGTATGTAAAGATTCAAGTGTAAGGGAAATGTTCATTCCCTATGATGTATTATTTTGGATGGTAGGGTAAGAGTGTATGTAAAAAAAATAAAAAAAATAAAAAAAATAAAAAATAAAAAAAAAATCGAAAAAATAAGAAAAAGAGAAAAAATAATAATAATAATAAAATAAAAAAAAAAAACATACGGACTACCATCCCTTTTTATTCTATGTTCATTTTATGTTTTTGTTATTTTTCCTTTATTAGCTTAAGTCGAGTCTAGTCTTGGCTTAGCAACGCCACATTGTACATGTAATTAACCAAGATTGTTAACTCGCCACCAGTAAAAACTTCCTTTATCCAACAAAACCGTGTATTTCATATCCCTACACCTAACGTTACAACCCTTTAAAAGACCTCTTTGATAGTTTAGCCTAGGTGATTACGCCATGTGGTGGAGGTTTGATCCTTTCCCAAGCCTATGGTAATCTATTTTGTTATGACAGGTAGTGAGAGATATCTTCCGTTTCCATATTGTAATTTATACTTTATTACACCCGAGATATGTGAGTATCTAAACACTATTTGTGAGGTGCTAGTGTATGACCTCCGTGCTTGTCTATTGGTCTTTAGTGGAATGATTATTTGTTGTAATTACTTTTATATTAGTGTTAAATGACCCCTAACTTGTATTTTAAGTAGAATAAAAGCGCATTTGCTTGAGGACAAGCAAATCTCAAGTGTAAGGTTATATGATGAGGCGAAAAATGATCCACTTTTAGGGGGTCATTTAAGCCCGAATTCGGATTTATTTGATCAAATATTGACCTAAATCGTTCCTTTTGTGATTTTAGGTACTTTGGGAGTGAAATCGGGAAAAGGAAGCAATTCAGACGTTTTTGGAGCATAAAAGTGAAGAAAACGCCAAAGTCTTAATTTTCCTTGCTAGGAACAGTTGGTGACGGCATCAAGAGTCCCATTCTGACGGCGTCAAGAGTAAGCTTACATGACGGGCCAGTAGAAACCTGAGGGCGTCACGAAGAAGGGCGTCAAGAGTTAAAGTCATGACGGCCTGGAAACACATAACACATGACGGTGTCACAAGGAGATCAAGGCAGTCCGAGAATTATTTTGGCGGCGAGGTGACGGCGTCACACAATTTGTCTTGACGCCGTCAGACCCTATTTCCTATATATAGTTTTCTAATTTTTACACTAAAGAAGAGAGAAGTTTTGGAGAAACCCTAAGTACGAACTTGGTGCGAATTTTACAGGTTTTTCAAGGGTTCTAACCCCTTGATACCTTTCATGTGTAATTAAGATAAGTGTTCTTTTAATTCAATCAATATGTCTATGTGTTGGTTGTCTATATCTTGTTCTTGTCTTAATTCCATCATGTTAGGCTAGATTTATTTTGTGTTTGCTTGGATCTAATGAAACCTAGATGTTAATTATGTGATGATTACTTGTTTATAGTTGTTGTGGTTGAGTGATTTTGATGTTAGGCCTAAGAAAACTGGTAGATCTCCAATGGTAACATGCTTGAATGTCTTAGGAAACATGAACCGATGTGCACTAGGTCATTATTGGTTGTATTTAATGCATGAGCCACTGTTTACAATCCCTATGGTTGTGCTGGGCATGGCATAGGAGGAGATAAGAGCTCATAGATTGGGGAGTTAAGTGCGCCACCCCATTACCGGTATTAAGAAATACAATCCGTCATCCATGCAACTATAACAAGTAATTAGCACGTAAAAGATGTCTAGGGAGTAGTGAAATCTAAGTAAATACATTTTCTCCACTTATTGCTCACAACCTTAGCTTAATTTAGTTCATTTTCATTTTTAGTATTTTATTTTGATTGCATCTTTAGTATTGGGTTAGTTGGCTAGCAACTAATTCCGCCTAAATTCTTCAACCCCGAGATTTTTACTTGCTTTCTAAAAAATATAAAAAATACAAAAATAATCATCCGCCACCTTTAGAACTAGTATTTAGGTTTTCTAATCCTAGCGACACTATTCCTAGCTGAACGATCAATCCCCCGGTACTTGTCACTATACTATACTACAACGATCAGGTACACTGCCTGGTGGGGGTTGTAAGCTTCTCAAGATCCCTTGAGAGGTAAAGCCTGGTGCGATTCCCACGTATCAAGTTTTTGGCGCCGCAGCCCGGGGAGTAGTTATTGTTTAGGTTGAATTTGATTTTTCTTAGGTCTACTCATTAGATTCCTATCAAGTGAGATTTTTTTTTTCTTTTTACTTTGTAGCTTTCTTGTAGTCTATCTTTTCTTTGTGATTTTGTTTGTAATTTGCTTCAAATGGACTTTACACTTAGACTTCTAAGATTGCAAGATAGGGTTGAGCGGCTAACACACCAAAGAGTTCAAAATACCTCATTTAGAGACACCTATGAATCATATGAGCCTTCACCTAGGATAGATTCTTATGAACAACCTCCATGTTTAAGATCTAGTTTTAGTGAAGCCAATAGGAAATGTGACCTAGTTTGCCAAGGAATTATGGAGAGAGCCATTGCAACAAATCATAAGTTGGATGAAGCACTAGGTTTGCTATTATCACTACCTAAGAAAACAATTGAGGATGATTTAACCGAGCATGATCACATTGATAAAAAAGACCTAGGTTTTATGATCGATGATGATGAATCTCAAGAATATGATGAATCTCTTGGGCAATTTGTATATAGCAGTCAGAATATTGAAGATGATCCTTATGATTCGGACATAGAAGTTGAGATGCCTAGAGAAGCACGTGAGATACTTGGGAGAATGCTAGGGCTAGATTATAATAAAACACATGTTGAGGATATAGGTGATATTAACACATGGAATGATGAGGTAAATAACATAAGTCCACAAAATACTCAACCATCATTTGAGGCATACACACCGCCCGTGACTTACCTGGAAGAAGTAGAAGAAACTTTAGGAATTCCGAAGGAGGTAGAACCCTTGGACCAGGCACCACTTGAGGATATAGGTTTGAACACTTGTAGTGATAACCTTACTCCTAGTTCTAGGGAATTTCCTAGTGTTGATGAACCGGAACCTCAATCTTTACACACCTTTCCATCCTTAGATATATTTCTAGGAGACAAAAGAGGAACCGACCCACCCATCAACCAATATTATCCGGGTAGTTTTAGGATGAAGGAAGATATTCACTCACCCCCTTCACCTCACGTGGCATATTCACACCCTAAGGGTGTGTATCGCTACTTTCCCCCACACTTAATCCTAAGTGTAGGGAGAATCTCCCCTATTTCCGTTAAATAAGGGTAGAGTCAGGCTCGTGACTCGAACAAAAACAAGCGCTTCTTGGGAGGCAACCCATGTTTTGTGTGTTTTTATTTGTTTATTTATTTGTTTGTTTGATTTTATTTGTTTCCGTATGCATGTTTTATTTTTATTGTTTGTGGCTCATGTTTCAAAATAAATTGTGAAAATGCTTTATTTTGTTTTTAACTTCGTCTTAATTGCATATAAAGGTATTTTGCAAAAGATAAGTGTAAGGGAGATCCAAATTTGTTTATAAGAACGAAATTGAGCATGAACCACAACAATATTAAATGGACATGTGTATTAGTACTTGTTAGAGTCAAATGCTTGTATCGAGTCATAATGATGTTTTGCAGGATTTTCCAGGAAGTAGGACATAAGTTTTTTCAGAAATTTTCCGGAAACTTAACGTAAAGATTTCTGCAGGTCACTTCTGACGGCGTCATGAGTTTACTCTTGACGGCGTCATGTGTAAAATTCTGGAAATTTTGCTAGTTTTTGTTTATACCGGAGTCTTAAAGTTTTTGTGAATTCTTTAGTTTTATAAACTCCAGGAAATCTGCAAACATTCATTCCACAAGCATTATATCTTTAATTGCTTTGTTTTTATTCCTAAGTCTGGAATTACATCTAGTTGTGAGTTTTCTTTGTTCGGGTTGATGCTTTGGGTTTTTGTCTGTTTTCTCAGGATTTACAGGTTATGTATGACAAGAAGATGATTTACATTCTGGAAGGGAAGCTTTGATTGTTCATTTTCTTGGAGGAAGATTTAACCTGGCCACCTTATTATCCATACCGAGCGAATCAGGGGAGTATTTGATTTCATTCTTTTTACTTACTTCACTTTTACATTCTTTACTTGAACATTGGGGACAATGTTCATCTTAAGTGTAAGGGGAGGGTAAAATGATGATACCTTACATGTACACTTTCGCTTGAGTTTGTTTTGTTTGATAGTAGATGTGTAATAAAACTATGAGAAATACTTGTTAGTGCAATTTTAGCGCCAAATTTAAATTTTTTTACAACATTTAGGAGTAAAACTTTAGCCATAGCAAGCGTCTCATGGATAGGAGATCGTATGACTAGCACATAACCGTGTATTCAAAAAAAATTTCCACCCAAATATGTGAGGTTCGCCTTTAGATTTGATAGGAAAAGCATTTACTATTAGTGCTTATGAGTGTACCGGTAGCATTTAGATTCTAGAACTTGCGTTAGTGATGCATCCCGAGACCGCTAGTGAGACTACATTCGTGTGGTAGGATTTACTACATGATAAGAGGCATTAGGATCACCCTTGTGTTAAACCCGTATCACAATTACTTGACTATTTAAGTCATATTACTTGGCTAGTTAAGTCAACTAATTTTTCCCACACCCTTAGCGTTGTACTCATTTTTAGTAAACGAAACCCCTAGTACACCCTTCCGAGCCTATCTTTTCATTTCTAACTTTAAGCATCTTACTTAAAGGAGGAATTTGTTACACCCCACTTAAATGTACACCCAAATCGCCTTAGCCTTCCGTGTATGCACTCATCTTTAGTACATTATTGTTATTTGTTAAACCCTAAGTTAACTCTCTAATTGATTACATGGTTGCTAAGTCGAGTCATATCCTTGTACATATTGTTTTGGGACGATTGGGACTCATGGGTAAGTACTTATTTTATGGAGTAATGGGGAAGAACATCATATATTACCCCCATATGTGAGTTAATCTTAAAAGTGCTCCAAGTGTTTTGATTTTCTTTATTCGAGTCATTAGAATAGTTGATTGTAAAGTATGTAAAGATTCAAGTGTAAGGGAAATGTTCATTCCCTATGATGTATTATTTTGGATGGTAGGGTAAGAGTGTATGTAAAAAAAAAATAAAAAAAATAAAAAAAAATAAAAAAAAAAAATCGAAAAAATAAGAAAAAGAGAAAAAAAAAATAATAAAATAAAAAAAAACATACGGACTACCATCCCTTTTTATTCTATGTTCATTTTATGTTTTTTGTTATTTTTCCTTTATTAGCTTAAGTCGAGTCTAGTCTTGGCTTAGCAACGCCACATTGTACATGTAATTAACCAAGATTGTTAACTCGCCACCAGTAAAAACTTCCTTTATCCAACAAAACCGTGTATTTCATATCCCTACACCTAACGTTACAACCCTTTAAAAGACCTCTTTGATAGTTTATCCTAGGTGCTTACGCCATGTGGTGGAGGTTTGATCCTTTCCCAAGCCTATGGTAATCTATTTTGCTATGACAGGTAGTGAGAGATATCTTCCGTTTCCATATTGTAATTTATACTTTATTACACCCGAGAGATGTGAGTATCTAAACACTATTTGTGAGGTGCTAGTGTATGACCTCCGTGCTTGTCTATTGGTCTTTAGTGGAACGATTATTTGTTGTAAGTACTTTTATATTAGTGTTAAATGACCCCTAACTTGTATTTTGAGTAGAATAAAAGCACATTTGCTTGAGGACAAGCAAATCTCAAGTATAAGGGTATCTGATGAGGCAAAAAATGATCCACTTTTAGGGGGTCATTTAAGCCCGAATTCGGATTTATTTGAACAAATATTGCCCTAAATCGTTCCTTTTGTGATTTTAGGTACTTTGGGAGTGAAATCTGGAAAAGGAAGCAATTCGGACATTTTTGGAGCATAAAAGTGAAGAAAACGCCAAAGTCTTAATTTTTCTTGCTGGGAACAGTTGGTGACGGCGTCAAGAGTCCCATTCTGATGGCGTCAAGAGTAAGCTTGCATGACGGGTCAGTAGAAACCTGAGGGCGTCACGAAGAAGGGCATCAAGAGTTAAAGTCATGACGGCCTGGAAACACATAACACATGACGGCGTCACAAGGAGATCAAGGCAGTCCGAGAATTATTTTGGCGGCGAGGTGACGGCGTCACACACTTTGTCTAGACGCCGTCAGACCCTATTTCCTATATATAGTTTTCTAATTTTTACACTAAAGAAGAGAGAAGTTTTGGAGAAACCCTAAGTACGAATTTGGTGCGAATTTTACAGGTTTTTCAAGGGTTCTAACCCCTTGATACCTTTCATGTGTAATTAAGATAAGTGTTCTTTTAATTCAATCAATATGTCTATGTGTTGGTTGTCTATATCTTGTTCTTGTCTTAATTCCATCATGTTAGGCTAGATTTATTTTGTGTTTGCTTGGATCTAATGAAACCTAGATGTTAATTATGTGATGATTACTTGTTTATAGTTGTTGTGGTTGAGTGATTTTGATGTTAGGCCTAAGAAAACTGGTAGATCTCCAATGGTAACATGCTTGAACGTCTTAGGAAACATGAACCGATGTGCACTAAGTCTTTATTGGTTGTATTTAATGCATGAGCCACTGTTTACAATCCCGATGGTTGTGCTGGGCATGGCATAGGAGGAGATAAGAGCTCATAGATTGGGGAGTTAAGTGCGCCACCCCATTACCGGTATTAAGGAATACAATCCATCATCCATGCAACTATAACAAGTAATTAGCACGTAAAAGATGTCTAGGGAGTAGTGAAATCTAAGTAAACACATTTTCTCCACTTATTGCTCACAACCTTAGCTTAATTTAGTTCATTTTCATTTTTAGTATTTTATTTTGATTGCATCTTTAGTATTGGGTTAGTTGGCTAGCAACTAATTCTGCCCAAATCCTTCAAACCCGAGATTTTTACTTGCTTTCGAAAAAATATAAAAAATACAAAAATAATCATCCGTCACCTTTAGAACTAGTATTTAGGTTTTCTAATCCTAGCGACACTATTCCTAGCTGAACGATCAATCCCCCGGTACTTGTCACTATACTATACTACAACGATCAGGTACACTGCCTGGTGGGGGTTGTAAGCTTCTCAAGATCCCTTGAGAGGTAAAGCCTGCTGCGATTCCCACGTATCATTATTCTTTTTCATCCATTCAATCTACAACAAATCCATCGCCGATCAACATACTCTTTCAAAACCAATCCATGGCTAATCGTCCAACAGTTAGCAAACATAACATGATCGCTAATTTAGATAAGACACAGTTGAATGTTGATTTTCATGCCATCATTGATTTTCTCACTGGGTCATCAATCAACTATGCTCTTTTGGTCAACCCTGATATCATTGGACCCTGGATTCAAGAGTTTTGGGATACTGCTACATCCGGTTTGGAAGAAGAAGAAGATTTTATTCAAGCTATGGTGGCTGGGAGACCAATTCGTATCACTGAGGCCATAATAAGGGAAGCCTTATTGTTTAATGATGAAGAAGGTACTATTCTCTTTGATAGACAAGTACTTTGGGATACACTCAGAGATATCAGGTATGAAGGTGCTCTCAATAAACTTACTTTTTAAAAGGCATTGTTTAGTCCTCATTGGAAGTACCTTATTCATGTTTTACTTCACTGCCTGAGTCCCAAAAGTACTGCTTGGGATCAATTTGGTCATGCCATAGCCTCTGCATTAGTTGGGTTAGCTACCAATCAACAATTTAATTTCTCAAATATGATTCTTGATGGTATGCTTATTCATATCAATAATGGTTCAACATTTTTGATGTATCCTAAATTTGTTCAGTTGTTTTTGAACAAACAACTTGAGGATGTTCCAAAACCTCAACATTTTTTACCTACTGTTGTACTTCCTGCAAAGGTGTTTACTTTTATGGCTAACAAGAGTGTTAAGTTTTCTGGGCAAAATACACCTTTGACAGCTCATATATTGGAAGTAGCACAAGCTGTTAGAGATCAAGCTAATGCAGCTAGTGATAATGAACATTCTGATTCAGCACATACTCCAACACCACCTCCTGAATCACCTCAACATCCTGCTTCAACTGAAAGAACTACTTCTTTTCCAGTTCCTGTTTCAAGGGAAAGAACTGTTTCAAGAGAAAGTACTTCTCAACATACTGTTTCAAGGGAAAGTACTGCTTCTCTATAAGGTACTGGTCGTACTGATTTAGAGCAAGATGTGAATCCACCACCATCTCCCAATGATTATACTTCAACATATGGGTCTCAAACATCTGGAGGAGATGAGGGACATATGGATACTTATGCTTTGACAAGAGAATTCAGAAGGCTGAAGAAGGTGGTTAATGCTAAAGCTGATCAGATTTTGAAGCTGAAGGCTAAGTTGAAAAAGTTAAGAAATTATGTTTGGCCACTTGTTAAGCATCACAGGTTATGGGTGAAGCTACAAAGAAGGAGTGGTCAGAAATCCAAGAAGGCTTCTAAGTCTAAGAAAATGAAGCTCAGGAAGCAATCTTCATTCACATTGGGGAGGAATTTGAATGAGAATCTGAATGAAGATGCTAAATCTCATGAAGAAGAAGATCAGATGCTGAATTATGAGGATACACAAGTCTTTGAAGAAATTGCTCAAAGTACCGCTGAAAGAAAAATTGATGAAGCTGAGCAAGTTGTTGAAGAAGAGAATGTTGCTGCTAGAGCTCAAAGTATTGATGTTGAAGGTGTTGGTGTTCAAAGTGATGATATTCAAAGTATTGGTGATCAAAATATTGATATTCAAGGTATTGATGCTCAAAGTACTGGTGTTCAAAGTACTTTGGATCAAGGTACTGCTACTTTGAATTTTGATGAATCTGGTCCTTCAACAAGAACTTTTGATGAAGAAGTTGGTCCTTCAATTCAGCAAGAAGAGATAAAGGAACATACTGCTAGTGATGATGAGACTATTGCTCAGATTATGCTCAATATTTCAAGACCAAGAGGTATTAGTATTCATGGTGTTGAACAGGATCAAGTCTCACAAATTTCTTCTGAATCTACTGAAGAATTGGATCCTAAAGATAAAGGAAAAGGGATCATGAAAGTATCCAAGAAGAAGAAGAAGAAATTCAATTTAGCACAGTTAAGAGCTTTTGAGGTAGCTAAAAATGAAGAAGCTGCTAGAAAGTATCAAGCTGATTTGGATGTTGAATATGAAAGAGAATTAAGGAAGCCAGTTGTTCAAACAAGCAGGCCACCATCTAATGCTCAAGAAAGAAATTCCATGATAAGTTTCTTGAGAGGCAGAGGATTTAAAGGTTTACAAAGGTTAAGATATCCACAGGTGAAAGAACTATATGATAGTGTTCCAGAGTCCATTAAAAGAGAGCTGGATAGTTTTTTTCCTATGGATTCTTAAAAGGAAAATAAGCTGGAGGAAGAAAGAAAAGAACAAGCTGACAAAAGAAAACCAAAGAGGAAGAGAACAACTCATGATGATCAGTTATCAAAGAAGCTCAAGATGCTGAGATCAAACACTGTTGATGAACTGAGGAATTATCTAAGAGTTGTGGATTTTGAGAATCCAAAGAAAACAGAAGATGCTGGGAAAAAGTCTAAGATTTCTACATTTTCTGTTGTAGAATCATCTGAAGGGGATTATCTCATTTTTCATAAAGAAGATGAAAGTTTCAGAGTATTCAATATGTTATGGGACATACTGCACATGATAGACAGAGAAGATCTATATCATTTGTATCTACAAGTGCAAGCTTACTTTGAGAATACTGAACCAAAAGAAGTGGGATTAATCTTGCTGGGTGATTTAATAACCATCTGGGAGAAAAGTGAAACAAGTAATGATGCTCTGTGGAATGATCAAGAGAATTGGGAAATTACAAGATGGAGATTTTTGAGTCATCAGAAGTACATTCACTAAAATTAGAAGATGGTGCCATGATTCATATGCTAGCATAGAGGAGATATCCTCTTACAAGAGATCTTATGATCAGAATGCTAGATCATGGTATGGAGGTTGAACAAGAGAATGAAGTAGCACTGATGGTGATTGAGTTGTTTATCAAATGGACTACTTCAGATGATGATAATGCATAATTACTGGTATGGTTTGTATAATATAAATCTTTTTGAATAATAAGTACTTTATTCAAAGTACTGCTAGACAAACAGTACTTTGTCAAAGTACTGCTTGCTGCATAAAACCAGTAAAGTCTTTTGATTAAAATTTTTTTGAAGCATAAGATGATATCAATAAAATGTTTTGAGGGTAACACATGGTGATAGTACTTGTACTACACAGCAAATGGTAATCAACTCACCATGTTTAACAGACAAGAAAGAGTTTGACTCATCATAAGGGTACAGCTCTGATGTGATAATCAAATCTGTTTTTAGTTGACAATTTACTAAAAATTGTATGGTTTTCAACTCACCATATCTATTATAGTGAAGAGATGGCTAGCCCACAAGAAAATGGCTTGTGGTAAAGGCTGTGGAAAAACCATTTGTATGGTAATTAGTTCACCATGGTAGTGATTGTACTAAAAGAACTAGCTAGTCCAAAAGCAAACGGCTCTTGGTAAAGACTTAACAAATCCGTTGATAGCTGATGATTTGCTAAAAATCATATGGTTATCAATATACCATGGTTGTTCTTAACCTAAACATTGGCTACTCCATAGTTAATGGATTTGGTAAAGAGACATAAAATCCATTAGTTTTCAATGATTCACCTCTCACAGGAGTTAACACACCTGGAAGTGATGAGAATAGCATGAAACTCTATGATTTGATGTACATGAGTAGCTGTGAAAAGGATTAGTTGCTGTGAAGATATCATCTATTGCTGATAAAGAGTACTTTGATACACAAGTCAGATAAAAGATAAAGACACAATCTTTCCTTGAAGATAAACATGTTGAAGTTAAAGAATCACAAAGGAACTTGAAGTCAAGCAAGTAGAATTCAAGTTAGGGGAGGATTGTTGGGATATGAAGATCTAAGTACTTCTGAAGATCAAAGTACTGCTTATGTCAAAGTACTACTCGTGCATGAAGAAAGTCAAAGCACTTCTATGTTAAAGGACTATTATGAAATATCGTGAAAGGATTGTAATGCAAAGTTATTAGAATATTCTAGAATTAGTTTAGTTTTAGTTTACTTGTCGAACAAGGATTGTAAACCGACTTAAGGTTTCCTTTGTACCTATAAAAGGAGCCTTAGGATGGTATTACAAACATGCTTATTAGAACAAAAAGTACGTACAATATTAGAGTTATTAGAGTTTGTTAGTGAATCTGTATAGAGAAGTAGGTTCAAAGTTTGGTTTAATATAATCGTTGGAAGTTATTCTTCTTAGCTTTGTTAAAGTAGATTCCGCATACTTAATAAAGTTACATTAGTGTTTCATTATTAGTAGTTTTAAGTTATTCAAGATTGCTAGACCATTACAAGTTACATAGTTAAGTTTGGTCAGAGTAATATATCGATCCAACACTAACCTGTAGCCTATGTTGTTGCGGAGGATGGCAGTGGCACTGAGGACTTTCTCGGGTTTAAGAAAAGTAGTTGTAGTTTAGGTTTTGACCTTGTTCTCTACAGCTGAGGCTCTGATACCAATCTGTAACACCCCCATTTTCACAGACCGCAGTGGATTTAGGTCTGGGGTATTACTTCATGGAATCACAGTTACAGTAATAGAAAATGACTCGAAAAGAGACGTTTTTATAAAATAGTTATCATTCATTAAAATATCAGAGTTTTATTAAGATGAGGTCCCGTGAATCTAAGTGTGAAATGTTATGTTTGAATGATAACTAGTTTGAAAATCCTCCGAGTTCAGTGCCACCTCCTGCCATAGCTCCGTAACGGCTATATACCTAAGATACATGCTTAAAAAGTTAACACTAGGTGTTGAGTGAGAGTCATAGGTTTTAGTTGAAAAGTAGTTGTGAATACAAGTTTAGTAAAGCATGGGCTACATTGTTTTACACCCATGTAGAGTATAAGAAACCGTATTTAAACAGTTGTATATGTCAGTATTGTATGATCAGTACAATACTATAGACATGGGTTTGTTGCACTAAGCTCATGAATCACACCTTAACAATCTGGGTCATGTGGGCTGCAGACCCAACATGAGGGGATGGGAAGGGTAACTTGCCAAAGTTATTCCTTCAGTGGATTCATATATAGTACTTATTGGTACCACCTAATGAGGTGTTAATACCAACGGGAGTTTTCAAACTCCAATAGATCTATCAACTATATTCGTGTTCGCGTAGGTAAAATATCCCAAACGATTAGATTCATGAATTTTAGTTATGTAGGGGTGGCAGTTAGTTTACTCGTTCAAGAACGAAAGAAAAAGACTTGTATTCAGTTTTAAGTAAAGCATCTAGCATGTATCCCCCTCGCAGGGTATGTAAAGCATTTAGAGTGAAAGCATTTTAAAAAGATGTGAGGCTATGAAAACTCACCTGGGCTTTAGGATGAAAGTGACTCAAGGATTAGACTGCTGACTCGCGTATCCTGGGAGTAGGGTTTGGCGTGTGTGTGTATATGTCAAGTCTTAGTCTAGGTTTTCTTAACTAATTACTATTAGGTTTTTATATATAACATAACACCGTTCGGGCCATTGTAATTCAGAAGTATATGACTCCTCACATGAAGCTCCCTACTATTGTATTATGTTATCAACATAATACCGTTCGGGCCATCATAATTCAGAAGTTAATACTCCTCACACAAAACTCCCTATTATTGAGTTATGTTGTTATTAAGTTTTAGTTATAGCATAACACCGTTTGGGCCATCATAATCCAGAAGTACATGCAATAATCGTTTGAGGAGTCAGGGCACTTTAATTCGTAAACCTAGCAGACTCGTCAAAATGAAATATCCACATGGTACTCCTCACATGAAGCTCCCTATTATTGTGTTACGTTTTTAACTCAAAAATAGGTTTTTATACTTATTATGAAAATAGTTCGTTTATACCCTTCAAGTTTATATATTTATATTTTCTACCCTAAACTTATAAACTTATAACAAATAAGCATATAGCATTCTATCTTTTACCTAATTAGACCCTATACTCATATATTTTCAAGTAATGGTAGAAATAGTCCTTAAACTATACTAACTTTCTATATTTACCCTTTATACCCTTAACTTAAGTATATTTGCAAAACTAGTCCTTTTAAGTTTAAAACATATTTTACTTATTATCCTAAGGTTTTAAAACTTTGCAACAAGGGTCCTTACACTAATAACTTCTAGGAAATGTCAAAAACATTCCCTAGACTTTATAGTTCTAGGAATTTACGATATATACCCCTACGCATGTAAACTATTGCAAAACTAGTCCTAAATTCAAGTAAACTATATTTTTATGTAATTACTAAGTTTCCTAGCTTATGTTAAACTAATATATACTTATCTAAGCTATATAATTCATATTATAGCACATAATAAGGCATTTTAGCATATAAGCATGTATTTATCTAAATCTAGGGTTTTAAAATAAAAAGTTCTAAATGAAAATGATCAAAGCTTATCTAAGGGTTCTAAGTCATATCCTAACTATCCTAGGTCAGTACTAAAACTATTAAAGTCAAGGTTGAGGCTTACCTAGGTCGGGGAAGGCTTAAAGTGAAAACTAGGGTTTTCAAGACCAAAACTAGGACTCGACAAGGACCAAAGCTCTACCACTCGACTCCTACTGGTCGTGTGGGCTTAGTACTATAGAATATGAGTGAGATAGAAGAGAGTAGATGTGTGAAGTGAAATGGTGAAGGGAGGGGGTTATTTATAGGGTGAACGAGTGGTATTGGTGTAATTTTGGGGTGCTAGGTGTCAAGGAGGGGGGAGGTTGACTCATGGAAGCTAGGATTTGATGTGGTGAGTCTATGGAGTGACAAGGATGAGCTATGCATAGCTAGGGGGCTGGTATAGGGTGTTTGTGGTGTAAAACAGCCCAAACACCAAGTAGGTAACAAGTAGTGATGCACCTACTTGTGTGCTATCTTGAGAGGAGCTATGGTGCCTACTTGAGGTGCTTAAGCTGCTAGGGTGGTTGATTGGGTGGTTTGTGATGCTTTGGTAGCTTAGTTTAAGTGTTAGGTTTAGTTTTAGCCTTGTTTTGTCTAGTTATAGGTTAGGATTTTATCTAGGGTTTAGTGTCTAGATTAGGGTTCTAAGGGTGATTAGTGATTAGTATTAAGGTTTAGGGATCATTTCCTAGGTGGTGGTAACTTGTACTAAAGATTTGGGAAGGTTTTGACCTAGTTTTGGGACCTAAATGACCTGAGTTTGTTTAGTGAGTGATTAGGGTTTATCCTATGGTTTAGTGCCTAGTTTAGTGTCCTATGAGTGCCTAATGACTAATCCTAAGTCCTAAGGGGTTTATACTAAGTGGTGGTAACTTATGGTGAAGTTTTGGGATAGTTTAGACCTAATTTCGGGAAGTTATGACCTAGTTATGGTTTTGTACCTAAGGGGCTTGTACCTAAGTTCTAAAGGGTTTTATGATAGTCTAAAGGTCCTAAGCTATCCTAAGGTAACTCATACTTAAGCTTTAAACACTTTCAAACTAGTTCAGATAAGCAATTAGGGTTTTAAAGATAACATTAAACACATAGGGTTCAATTAGGGTTTTGTTAGGGTTTCTAATAGATATAGCATATTAGTGTGATAGATTACTTAGTGTTATTATGTTTATAACCTAGACTTAACATACTGGGGGGTTTACATAGTGGTGTTGGGCATAGGTGGATATTTGAGCAGGTCTAAAGAGTCATGCATGCAATGAAAAAGTAAAAATTTACCTGTGAAATTACCTTGTGGTGGAAATGATGTTGATGAAATTTTATGAGTTATTAAATATTGTACACATGTACCCACCACAAGTTGAAACGATAACACCAAAGTAACAGGTTGAAGCACTGATCATCTTTGTGGATATTGATCCCGGAATAAATGAATAAGCTTGATCACGTGAACCTGTTGTGCGTCCCTGATGTAAACATATCTCTCCCGTGATGGTTGTGATCTCATCAGAATCAGCATAACATTGTGTACATGAATCATTAACAGGAAGCACTTTATCATAAATCATATCAGCTCGTATGAAGATGTCGATAAGCAATCTCATCTCATGCTCCAAATATTCTTCTCATATTTCTTCCCACTGAAAGCTGAAGTAATACATACAAGTATCAAGAGACCACTTCCCCTATGTAGTTGGAATAATAACCAAAAATCCACAAGTTAAGACACTGAATTTCTCTGCGGTTATGACATTTGTCTTCCCGGGATAACTTCAATTAAGAAGAAGTATTAAGTTCATCACGTGTACTCGTTATACATTCAGATGTATGTCTCCTTCCCCCTTGCTAGTTTTGATACCTTAGAATCAGCAACACATTTTACACACATCTTCTTAAAACTTGTGAGAAGTGCAAAGATGGCTCAAATGTATCCCGTGAGAATCAACTACTGTACAAACTCTCTTTGATTATCTTAACCAATCCATATTTAGGCAATTTGACGTGACCACTGATGAAGCAAAGTCCGATATACCAAACTTAAAGCTAAAGTAAAATTCCTTGTTCTGGTGACTTAAGCTTGCACGAACGTTGGAAGAACGGTGTAGAGAATTTATTCTCCAAGCAAATCTCTAAGTACTCAATAATCAATCAAAGTATGATACATAAACACCTCTTGCAATTATCCACACCGCAATATGCGTGTTACACTGAGTACTACAACGTAACTCCTTAAAGTGATAGTTAACCAAGTCTTCAACCATCCACCCCGACTACTGGTAACTAGATAAACCAAGTCTTCAACTTAAATCACAATCACGAGCAAGTTATCTTTGAAAGTCATGCATCCAACCAACCCCGACTTCAAGATAAAATAAGAGCATGCCTTTGTGAAAGTCAACTTCAATTTCAAATAAAGGATACCAAATAAACTCTGTGATCACTTGACATTCCATGTCCAAATTCTTAGCCATTTTGATGTTTTAGCTGACATTTTCCTTTATGTTCTTGTGGTTGATATAAAGAGTGCACATTGGAGGGAACAACAATCCGTGATTTCAGAACCAAAGAATGAATCATTATTCATGTGTGCAACTATAATATTATGAGAGTCATCATCAACACCTTAAGGAATAACTGAAGATTGGGTTTCATGAGCATTCTGAGTAATACTTCTAGATGGTGCATCTTGATCAATGGAGATTGAGGAAGGTGAACCAGTTGAGTCAGCAGGAACCATCACAAGAGCTTCAGGAACTAGATGATCAACATTTGTTGAAGGTTGGAATTATTCATCAAACATAAATCCCAGTTATCCTTAGTAAGTAGAACATTAGGTGTTGGAGGAGAGTCGTATGGCCATTCTTCAAACATCATTCAACATGTAATATATTCACACTTCTCCCCCTCAAAAATTGCATATGAGGTTTTCCATTTTTGATTGAGCAAGTGAATAAGAATACAATCAATCATGTAGTTTATTCACCCTTCTCCCCCTCAAAAATTGCATACGAGGTTGCCATTTTTGATTGAGCATGTGAATAAGAATACAATCAGTCATGTAGTTTATTCACCCTTCCCCCCCTCAAAAATTGCATACGAGGTTGCCATTTTTGAATGAGCAAGTGAATAAGAATTTGATCAAAGATAATTAGATCCACTTTATGACTGAATGAACATGGAGAAAGCATGAAGCATGCTGTTGAGAATGGTCAAGAACAAGAAGATTTCTCTTCTTCCAAAGATAAGGCGCACTGAATCATACACCTTTCTTTTCTTTGATGAACGGGTCCTGAAGTGTTGTCAGCAGATGCCATATTGTTGAAGAGCGAGGCCTGAACTGATGTCAATAGACATCATAGTCTTTGAAGAACGAGGCTTGATCTGAAGTGATTAAACGTCATAGTCATTGAGGAGTGAGGTTTGAACTGAAGTGTTCAAACATTATAGTAGACATACATCAATTTTGACTTTCCTGATCTCCTAAAATAGGAGACATTCGTGCTTCAATCATCCAGGCTTTGAGTCTTCCCATGTAGTGAATGATCGATGTACCTGCAACTGAGTAAGGACTACCTGCACTAACATTACAAACTTGATTGCATATATATGGGTTAGTGACATTAGTATCCAAACCCTTGGGGGTTTCACGGTCAACCATGGTTTTGCCATTGGTAAACAACTTTCTGGTAGGTATCCACTTAAGTCCGGCGTCCTTAAAAATTCTACCAGTTGGTATCCACTTTTGGCAAGGTCTAGGATTGTTAATCGTCTAATGCATAGTGGAAGACTTATTGTTATTCATAGTATCTAAAGATTTAGCAGTTGGTATCCACCTAGGAGAGGTTTAAGACTTGTTTTGCTTCTTATGCATTGTAGACGACTTACTATAAATCCTAGACTTAACAGGTTGAACCTTAGCTATGTTCCTCAATAAACTAGGAGGTATCATACAAGGTTGTGAACCTAAGATACCATCCTTATGAAGTAGTGCTCTTTTCCTAGCCTTTTCTAGATCATAGTTCTTGTGCAAGTCATTTATATCATAAGTATTCTGAATCTTAATGCTCGGTTTTGACACTGTTTTCGAACTAATCCTAGAGGAGCTAGGAGTAGGAGTAGCTACATGTTGAGGTTTCACAGAACTAGCAGCAATTATCTTAGGCAAATAATGTGGAGTGATTGGTTTTGTCAAAACTTGTTTCGCATCAACTTGGGAGGCAAACCGAGTTTTTGAAAATTTTGGTCGCTTAGATCTAAACGCAGTCGGTTGTCTAACAACTAATTGGTTTCTATTCGATTGAAAAACTTGTTTCCCCAAGATTGATGGTTTTGCAAACTTAGCATTCACACTATTCCTTATTGCTTTTCTTAGCTCATTTTTTAATGCTGTAATTGCGAAACCCTTTTCCTAAAGTTGAGCTTTGAGTACATCATTTTTTACCATCAAAGAGGCTGTTTGTTCTAAAGTCTTAAGTCTAGTTTCTTTGACTAAGTCACTTAGTTCTTTGTGATGCCTTTTCAAAGTCTCATTCTCTTTAAGTAATTTAGTCACATAAAGTTCTAATTCGATGTTTCTTGTTTTAATTGCATCGATGTCATGTTTAATATTGACTATATTACTTTTCTCATTTTGGACAGAAATTTGTTTCTTAAGATTGTTGATTGTCGAGTTTTTGGCTTGACGCTGATCTTTCAAAGTGTTTATTTCAAAAAATTCATGGAATTCAGGAAATTACGGGTTCTTACATGGTTTGTTTGTTTAAAAACTTTCTTCCATATGTTGCATTGCAATTTCAAGTGAAATGCAATGTTTTTCAAGTTGTGAGAATCTTTTTGAAAGTTCATTAAAAGCTTCTTTATCAACCATATCATTTGTTTTGAAACACTTACTTTCTGACTCAGTCTCAGCCAAAGAACATTTGGGAACATCATGTTCAGCGTCTTGATCAGTTTGTTTAAGTATGTTAGCAGATGCATATTGTTGAACAATTAAAGGTACCTCAGCATATGACACCTGTTCATTTTCTGGTATGATGTCTGCATCTGCATCTTGTGTAACACGGTTCACTGAACAGCTGCTTGGGTTAAGCTTCTCTGTCTCTGTTCCTTTGCACTTAGTGACAACTGATCCAACATATGATAATTTACCCGAATCAACATTGATATCTCTTGATTGTACCCGACTTTCATTCATCTTGATGTCACACTTAGGTTTGTTTTCTGCTCTCTCCTCAATGTACTTCTTAACATTACCCATGAGTTTGAGTAGTGTAACCCTGAACATGTCAACCTCGATTCCCGTGTGATCAACAAAGCACTTTTTAGTCATCTGACTATCGTAGTCATAATTCACAGTGTATTTCGAATCGATGAACACTTGGAGATGTTCGTTGATCATACAAAGGGCAGCCAAGGATTCAATTTTGGAAGATTCTCCTTGTTCAAGTTGTTGTTGTAGATGATTTAAGTTAAGAATCATTGTGCATGTGAAGGTCTGAAGATCTTGACCAAAGAGTGTAGCAAATGCACGTTTGTATCCCATCTTGAAATCAGTTCCCTTTAAAGGTACCGCGATGTGTGAACGAAGTTGTCGAAAACATTCTATGCATCTTTCATTTGCATCTTGAGGCAATTGTTGTGGCTGTTGCACTTCTCTCTCTTGTGAATACGAGCATAAAGAATCCCAATTGGCACTCACATAATCAAACACTTTTACCTGTTGTGTATTGTTGGGAATCCTATGTTTAATCATTTCGTACAATCTGCGTTCCTCAGATATGCCAGAGTTAGAAGTAGTAGACATGATGTAAACGTTCACGGGATTTTACAATTCTACGATTTAAACCAAGAAATAGTTTCTTTCATGGGATTTTATAAAATCAAGAAGAAACCGTGAAATGATGCTTGATTGTGTTATGATAAGAGTTGGATCGATAAAAGGATAAGTGATTGTATGTTAGGATTGGTGAATGTTTGTTTTGATTTTTGTTTGAATTATGTTTTGATTTGTTGAGGTTGTTGAAGAGTCTTAGTTTATTCGTTGTGAGTGATCTCTTAAATGATAAGCTCAATTAAACTTTTAGTCTCGTAACAATTCCTAGAAATTTTGCGAGAGTAACGTTTTGGAAAAACGTGGGTAACAAAATTCTCGCAATGAACATTTCACAAGAAAAGTCTAGTACTAGGTATCACACAAACTCTCGTATGTAAGGTATCACAAACAGGTCTCGTATCGCATGAAGGTTTAGTATCGCATGAAGGTTAAGTCTCGTATAGCATGATTTATAAAAAAAATTTGGCAGAGTTTTCTTTCGCAAAAGGTGGGTAACAGTAAATCTCATGAAATCCAATGTTGCAGAGCCTTAGAAGTATCACACTTATACAAGAGCTATAGCAGAAGTCCAATGCGATCCGAGCAGAGTTTTCTTTCGTAAATAGTGGGTAACAAAAACTTTCACAGAGAAAGTATCGCAGCCAATTCTTTTGTAATACACACAAAAGCTTATCACAGACAACTATCGCAGAATCCACAACCCTTGTATCGCGGCCTAAACCCTTGCGATGCGAGCAAAATAATGCGAACAAAATCTTAACCCCTACTTTTATGAGCAAAAAGTACACTTTTTCAAAAACCTTTAAACCACAAAAATCAGCCTAAATCTTCACTAAATACTTAGAAACTATGAATATAATGATGAAAAGCTCTTTCTTTTTCAGAAATAAGTTATCCTAACATACGTATAACAAGATTAACCACGTAAATGAGTAATCTAATCACTATGTATGGAGGATAAGCTATTTTAGAGAGAGAAAGTTAAGAACACCAAGAAAAACAAAGCTTCTAAAGATAAGAGAAGATTAAACAACACTAAAACAATCACTACGAGATGAAATTCAAACAATCACTCAAACCTAACCATGACTCTTGATACCAATTGTAATATTCAATCAATCATAACACACACAAGAGATGAAATTCTAGAGAGAGAGAGAGAGGGTGAGATAGATGTGGGAGCGTTTTAGAGAGAGAAACTTGAGAATATTAGATTAAAATAATGAAAATGTCCAACCCTCTCACTTGGAGTGAGAGGGGTATTTATACTTACATAATAACGCCTCCAATGGGCTGTGGAGCAGGTTGACATTGGGTAAAGACCCGACCCAACTCCACAAATACTATGATAACTAACTAATATCTATCTAAATAATAATATGACTACGAGCTGTATAATGCTATTCTATACACAGGGTGACCGAGTCTTCATATGAATATTTATATTCCTAACACCCCCATTTCCACAGATCGCAGTGGAATTTGGATCTGGGGTATTACTCGTGGATCACAGATACAGTAACAGAAAACGACTCGAAAAGAGACATTTTATAAAAATGAGTTATCATTTGTTAAAATTATCAGAGTTTTATAAGATGAGGTCCCATGAATCTAGGTGTGAAATTATATGTTTGAATGATAACCATATAGAAAGTCTTTCAAGTCTTCTGCCACTCCATGCCATAATTTCCACAGAGCTTCGTTACCTAGGATACATGCTTAAAAAGTCAACACTAGGTGTTGAGTGAGAGTCATAGGTTTAAGTGATAGTGAATACAAGTTCCTCAGGGTTCAGTTGTTACACCCTTCAAGGAAAATGTAGTGTGTGTGATAATCGTAATGCATGTACAATTATCAAGTGTGTTGGTATGTTGCACTAAGCTCATGAACCACACGTTAACAGTCCAGATCATGGGGTCAGCAGACCAATCTATAATGGGACGGGAAGGATAACTTGCCAAAGTTAATCCTTCAGAAGGTTCAAATATAATACTTATTGGTACCCTCCAGTGAGAGGTAGTACCAACGGGAGTTGTCAAACTCCAATAGATCTATCAATTATATTCGCGTTCACTTGTGTAAAATATCATAAGCGATTAGATTCATAAATTTTGTTGTGTAGGGGTGGCAGATAGTTTACTCGTGCAACAACCAAAGAAAAAGACTTGTATTTGATTTAAAGCAAGTAGCATGTATCCCCCTCACAGGGTTTGTAAATCATTTAAAAGAGTGAGGCTATGAAAACTCACATGGGCTTAAGGAAATCTGATTGATGTAAAAAGTGACTCGGAGACTAGACTGCCTACTCACATATCCTGATGGCATTTTGGGTATGGATGTATGTCAAGCTTTAGTTATCTTGTTTAAGTTTCTTAAGTAATCATTCTTAGGGTTTTTAGTGTTTTAGATATAACATAACATCGTTCAGGCCATCACAATATAGAAGTATAAGACTCCTCACATGAAGCTCCTTACTATTGTATTATGTTATCAACATAATACCGTTCAGGCCATCATAATTCAGAAGTTAATACTCCTTACATGAAGCTCCTTACTATTGAGTTATATTTTTATTCAGTTTTAGTTATAACATAACACCATTCGGGCCATCATAAGATGTCATGCAATAATCGTTTGAGGAGCCATCACACTTTAATTCGTAAACTCAGCAAACTTGTCAAAATGAAATATCCACATGTTACCCCTCACATGAAGCTCTCTAGTATTGTGTTATGCTTCTAACTTAAAGTAGGTTATTATATTTATATGAAAATACTTTCACTTTATACCCTTATAGTTTATATATTTATAAAATCTACCCTAGACTTATAAATTTATATTATTAACTATCTAAACTTAGCAAAATTAGTCCCTATGCTTCTATAATTTAAGAAAATGGCAGAAATGACCCTTTGATTTATAAGTTTTCAAAATTTACCATTTATACCCTTAAATTTATAACTTTTGCAAAACTAGTCCTTATAAGTTTATAACTATTTTACTTTCTATCCTAAGGTTATATAACTTTGCAAAAAGGGTCCTTATACTTATATCTTCTAAGAAATGTCAAAAATAGTCGCTAGAATTAATATTTACAGAAAGCTACCATATATACCCCTATGCATGGTAAACTTTGCAAAACTAGTCCTAATTCCATGCAAATCATATTTTTATAAAACAAAAAGGTTTCCTAGCTTATGGTTAACTAATATTAGCTTAACTAAGTTTCCTAAACTAGCTTATAGCTTATGATAAGGGATTATAGCATATAATTAGCATTTAGTTCATAATTAGGGTTTTAAAACGAAAAGACTTAAAAGAAATTGATCAAGGCTCAAGCAAGGGTTCCTAGGTGATCTAAGGAATCTAATAACTATCCTAGGACTGTAATAAATCTAACAGAACAAGTAATAAAGCTTATGTGATGGGGGAAGGGCTTAACGAAGGTAACTAGGGTTTCCTAGTCAAAAATGGAACTCGACAAGCATGCAAGGTCTAGGTACTTGACTTCTATGTTTTCTAGGACTCTAATACTACCCTTAGGACCAAAAGGTGTGAGTTGAAAAGAAGTGTAAAGGTGTGAATGAAATGAGAGGAGTACGAGGGTATTTATAGCGTCGACTGACCTTGGTCTCCAAGAAACAGAAGTAGGACGTGTCGAGGAGGAGGGAGGTGACTAATACAAGCTAGTAGCTGACTAACCTAAGCTACATGGTGATTATGGAGGTCTGTAGGTGGTTCTAGGGGTGTTTGTGGTGGAGGTGGAACCGAATGGGGAAGGAGGTGACAAGTAGGTGATGCACCTACTTGTGTGCTTGCTAGGGAGGTGCTAGGGTGTGTACCTAGGGTGACTAAGGTGCTAGGCTAGGTGCTTGAGGTGCTTATGTTTAGGTTTTAAATAGTTTAGGTTTAGTTTTGACCTATTCGTGCTTAGTGAGAGATTAAGGTCTAGCTTAGGGTTTAGTGCCTATCCTAAAGTTTTGGGATAGTTTAGACCTAATTCCGGGAAGTTATGACCTAGTTATGGTTTGGTGCTTAAGAGACTTGTACCTAAGCTTTAAGGGGTTGTACTAGGGTATAAAGGTGCTAATAAATCCTATTGTTCCTAAGGTAACTCATACATAAGCCTTGAACACTTTCAAATTGGTTTGGATAAGTAATTAGGGTTTTGTAAACACATAGGCCTGATTAGGGCTTGATTAGGGTTAGATTAGGGTTTATTAGGGTTTTGTGATGAGTTTAGTGTGTTAGATTGGTAGATTACTTATTGTGGTGTTGTTGTGATTTTATGCTTGACATACCAAAGATTTATAGGATGTGTGGGTAAAGATATTTGGCTTGTGTGGATAAGTGAGCAAGTCTAGAGAGTCATGTAAGTCATGTAATACATATAAAAAGCAAAAATTTACATGTGAAATACCTGACATAGGTATTTGTATTGGGAATAATAGTGGTGAGATTTTACGGGTTGTTATAGTCTTAACCCCTTGGAGAAAATCTCGGCCTGGGATTTAGCTGAACGTTGGGTAAAAGATGACGAATTGACGATTCGAGAAAGGAGAGGTGATATAGAAAGAAAGGAATTGTACAAACGGTGTAAAAATGTTTGTACATGTTCCAGATACCTAGGCTCATTTATTTATATTTCATTACTCACAAGTAAAGGTGTCCCAATTCTTGTATGCAAGAGCTTATAAATTCATGATCCGTTTGATTGATAACTTTCTCATTAAAATGAAAGAGCATCCTAGTGCATTTTAATAGGATAGTCATCATAAATCATCCTTAAGTAGTATCAGCCATGATGAAAACAAGTTCTAGTCATGGTGAAGACAAGTTCTAGTCATGATGGAGACAAGTTCTAGTCATGATGGATACAAGTTCTACAGTCTCCCTGTTTAGCAACTTATCACATGGTAACATCCCATGTTATGACTAGAGTGACGGACGTCAGAGATCTCATTCTTGCAACTTTTGCAAAGCGAGATATAATATCATAGTCGAACATAATGAGGATTAAAGTTTGACACAGATATTCTTACAAGTTTTAACTAATAAAATCTTGTGATATGACGAGAAGTACAAGTTCTAACTCTTAGAACATTGTAGGATTAAGTGGGGAAAGAATTTAGAGTAAGGAAAAATAGAATGAAAAATGATGGAAGAGTGAAAGGATGTAAGGAAGTGGAAAGATTGATTTATAGGAGGGAGTGAAGAAAGGCAAGGGATGAAATAGGAAAGTATAAAAGAGTATGAGATTATGAAAGGGTAGAAGAGTAGGGATAGGTGGAGTGGGAAAAAGATCAGGAGTATAGGATTAAACGGTAGAGTGAGAAAAGCAGGAGAGTAAGATTTGAATAGGAGAGCAGGAAAAGGGCGGGAGAGTGAGATTTTAAAATAGGAGAGTAGGAAAAAGGTGGGAGAGTGAGATTTAAATGGGAGAATGAGAAGAAGTGGCAGAATAGAATTAAACGGAAGAGTAAAAGTATAGGATACCTGGAAAGATAGTATCCTAATGAAATTAAGATTTACTAGATTCCTTCAAAGTTTGTTTTCCCCCTAAGGTTTTTCTAGTTTTCATAACTAGTCCTAAGGTTCTAAAGGTGATGTGTTGGTCTTAACTGGTAAAGAAGATCCTATAATGGGAGAAGGGTTAGGTGATTTCTTGTCTAAGGGTTTACTAGGAGTATCACTATACTTAGGTAGGGTTTCACGTTTAGTCCTTTGACCTATGTTGTCTAGTACTACGAGTATCACTATTACTATAAGTATCACTATTCCTAGGTACTTGAATCCGGTTAAAGTAGCATCCATATTATCCTCTAAGTAGGATTCCTAATGTGTAACCTATGAAACGTCAAATCCTAAGAAACTAAGTGTAGGTAGACTAAAATCCTCAAATGTTTTATTCCTAGTTATAAGTAGTAATATCAAATTCTAAGCCTGAGTTATCCTAATGGTGTATTATTCTTAGGAATTTCTAAATCCTTAAATATATGTGGGAATATCTTAATACGGGGTAGGTTACTTATGAGACGAGGTGTAGGTAAACTATAACCTCAAAATGGCTTGTTCCTATGGGGTGAAAATTTGACTAGTATTCCTATTCTATTACTAAACTAGGTGCTTAGGGCTTAAGGTAATTTACTAATCTAATCCTTTGTTGTTCCTAAGTTTCCTAAACTATATCTAAAGACTTCTTATGTCTAATCCATGACTAATTCTAATGTCCTCAATTATTAAATAAAATTCCTAACTTAGGTTAAATTCAATCTATTGGAATGTCTTTCTTACCTATCGGGCATGGGTTTTTCTATAGTTTGATTTCTAGCCAATAAAAACCTCGAAGATTTCTAATCTTATTTTTATTTCCTCAGTGATTTCTTAGAGATGGTCTATTCAAAATATCCTATTTCTATTCTTATATTTACCTAAAGGCATCCTAGAATTATTTCTAACCTCAAATATGGGAATCCTAGGGCATAGTATGTGTTTTCTAAGAGGGAAAAAACTATTTCAGGAATCATAGTGTAAGGAGGGAAGATTGGGAATAAGAATAGCTAGAGGAAGATAACTAAAGAAGGCTAAAGAAGTAGTGAGGGCTAAAGATACTGAATTCAGAAAGAATTCAGATCTTTATGATGTAGAATAGGAATTCTCATCATTAGTATCATATAAAATGATATGGGAGTGTTTTTAAGAGATTTGGTTTTTAGGAGATGGAAAGAGATGAAGTTCGAGGGAAGTTGTTATTTATGACATAATGTCATAAAATAATAGGAGTAGAAGTTACAACTGCATAAGGTCATAAATAACTTGTTTTCAACAAGTGTCGCTATTTATGCCAAATGTCTTGTTGTTAGATTAAGGAGGATAGGGATTTTAGTCAGATTGCCTAAGGAAGGAAAAATAGAAAAGGAGATTAGGGAACGAACTCTATAGAATGACACTTTAGGCTCCCCTAAAATGCCTAAATTTCAAGAACAAGTATCCTTACGAGACGGATCTCAGTAAGGTCATGGGTTTGAAATCGAAACCCAAACCAGTTAAAGGTTAAAAGTTTTTGAGAATCTATTAATCTAAGGCACCGAGACCATTTATCCCAAGTTCCTAGGGGTTTTAATGGGGTAAGGGTTTAAGGTAGGTTGTAAAAAGTACCCAACTTGTCATATCTCACGGATATATCTAAATTCCTAGGGGTTCCTATAATTTTGGGGACGACCTAGGGTAATCAAGAAAAGGCATACCAAATCTTAAGTTAGCTAGGTTATCCTAAATTAAGGGTCACTAGGAAGTGAGAGTAATAGGTATCTAAGGCATAACTTATATTATTGATTTTCTATCTTACACATCCTATAAGTATTATTCTAAGGCAAAACTCCTAAAGGCATATTATTTAGGGATTTCTTCTGAAGTGTTCATAAATCTAAGGGTTTGAGTTTGTGATGTTTCTTAGATTTGATTGATGACATTCCTCATCATCATCAATAATCTTTTCTAAGATACAAATCCTAAAACGGGCAAAAGCTATCTTATGGTGGTGTCTCATTTGGTTTTTCTGTTATTTAGCTATCTTAAAACGGGATTGTTGTAGGGTGTTTCTTAAACTACTATAATCGGGTTGGGTGCCTAGGTTATTATCATCACCTTCTTCTATCTTCTCAATAAGGACAAGGAAAATTTCATCTAAGTTATTTAAAATATCTTCTACCTGATTTTCATGATTTTCTAAGGTTGTCCTAGTACAATTTTCTCCTAATTCAAATTTCCAAGATGAAGTGGGAGAGTTTACTAAGTAAGGTGTAGGTGCTAAGGTATAGGGTTGTCTAGGTTCATATCTAGGGGTATAGGCAGAGATAGGTTTCCTAGGTATATATGGTTCTCTAGGAAGAAAGAACCCATGTGGCTCAAATCTAGGGGAGGGAAATGGTGGGTGTAAAATAGTGTTTGAGAGAGTAATAGGAGATGCCTTAGCATAGAATTCTCTTATATGTTTTAAGTGTGGGTCATCTATGAAAGGTGTAAAACCTAAGGCTGACGGTGTATCTATACTATTCCTAGGGCTTTTCGGGGAATTGGGAAAACGATTGTTAAAACTAAGATCAGAATCATTCGGTGAGGGAAGAGCATTCTCCATATGAAATCCGGATGGGGTAAAGGTAGAGTAGTGGGGAGCAGGCATAACTATCTAATAACCCGATAAAATAATATAAGCTAACATATAAGTCAAGTAATACCTATTATGCAGATCTAATGCACTTATGGTTCTGGAAAAAAGGCATTGGGGAGTGTAGTGGCACGAAAGACTTTCTCGGATATTGGGAAAAGTAGTTGTAGTTTAGGTTTTGACCTTGTTCTC